>CAWUFW010002946.1:1200000-1800000 GCA_963921515.1 Calotriton arnoldi | reverse complement strand
GATGGGAGAGGATTTTTGGTGTAGGAAGACACAGTACTGGAGCAGGACGAGTGTGAATAGATATTTCTGACTTGCACCTACAATTAGAAGGTGACACGCTATAAGTACACCATTACAGGAGTAAAACTTGTCTAATAAAAGATCAACTTGAAGGGTGCGCTGATACTAACATTTGCTAGTATGGGTAGCACAAGAGCTGTTTGTATTAGACTTCCTTCTGACTCACTTGTAGTGATAATATATTTGTGTAATTGGTGCATACATATCAACAGCCTATAAAATGAGCTAGAGTATCTGTACTGTAGACTATTAATAATTCTCATGATTTACATGTAAGAAGGATGACAGCTAGGCATGCTGGTATAAAGTTAAAGCTGCATGTCATGTTGAAAAAAGAATGGATTTTGTTATCATATGAAATATATATCTCTATGCCTGTGTATTTTTCAGAAAAAATGTCTATGCATGTAGGATAGTTCGCTACTTTAGAATTCAGGCAAGTGTAAGTGCATTTGGGACTGCGGGAGCGTGTGCGATCCAAGATGGCAGACGCGCTTTAACCTCCGTCAAAACCTGCAAATTTTACTGATCAAAGACATCAAATTGCAGCATAAATCTTCACTGGCTACATTTCTTTGCATTTTCATTACCCCTGGCGCATACCTATGAACCCCTCAGTGCCCTCTTTCCCGCTCCTTCAATGTTCCAGGCATTTCTAAAGACTGCCTGAGGGAAACTAACTGGAAGAGGGTGGTCTCATTCAGACTTGCTGCTGCTTCTTAAAGGTGCTGTTCATGCCTTCTGCTCTACCTCTTAAAGGCAGTGTCTGTTATTATTGAAGCCTGGCACCTGCTAAACTTGCTCTCTGTGCACCATATTTTCAATAGTTTTTTCCTATTTTCTCAGTTTATCTTCCACGCTTCCATATTTTACTCAAATTTGCCAACTTCATAGAGATTTGTCTTTACAATTTTTTAAAATGTACATAAAAAACACACAAACCCTCTCTCTCTAAGAAACGAAAACAAGTATCTTCCAAACCTCCTGCCAAAAACCAAAATGGTGGATTTACATGCAGAATCAATGGGAAAAATATTGGAAGAAATACAAGCCATACATAATAATACAGACACCATCTGATGAGATGTTAAACATTTGCAGAGAGATATGGCTGACAATACCATTAAAATAAGAGATAATGGGCCACATGTATCATTATTTCAAACAGCAATTACCTAATTGCGATTTACGAATCGCAATTAGGTAATCGCTATTTGAATGTATGAAACTCCATGAGCTTCATTTAGTGATTCCTAGGGGATCGCAAATCGACCTACCTCATGAATATTAATGAGGTAGGTTGCTATTTGCGACCCATTAGAAATCGCTAAAATCACGGGGTTGGTGGCCTGCTGTGGTGAGCAGACCACCATGTCCCTGACTGCTTTTAAATAAAGTAATCATTTTTTTTTAAATGCAGCCCGTTTCCTTAGAGGAAAACGCGGTGGAATTAAAAAAGAAAAATGAAAAGTTTTCTTTTTTCATTTTTTCAGAGCAGGCAGTGGGACCACTGCCTGCTCTGGAAAAAATGTTTGTACTACCATTCTCAAAGAGGAAGGGGTCCCTTGGAGACCCCCTTCCATTTGCAAATGGGTTATCTCCTACTTGAAGTAGGTGGTAAACTGCGAATGTTTTGCAACCAGTATTTGGTCGCAAAACATTCATACATACCGCTGCAATTCGGTATTTGGAAGGGATGCCCTAAACTTGCCCCTTCCAAATACCGAATTGCAAACCCATTTTGCGATTCGGTAACAGGTTACAGAATCGCGAAATCGAGGTTGGTACATTGGAAAAGCCTTTTTTGCGTTCACAAACAGGCCGATTCTGCGAATCGGCCTGTTTGCAAATGCAAAATAGCTTGATACATGTGGCCCAATAGGACTGTGATTGACCAAATGACCCCTCAAGTTAATCTTATAGTGCCTATGAAGAAACAGCTTTTGTAACTTGAAAACAGAAGTCACTCATATAATTTGTGTATTTTCAAACTACCAGAGAATATTGAGGGACAAAATTGCAGATCGTTTTTGGATAATCCCATACCTTCACTGCTGAAAATAAAATTCTCTGAAAAATTGGAAATTGCCAAGGCTCATCGACTTTCCTTGTATCGTAAACCAAGTCAATCCAAACCTAGACAAATGATTTTTAAGTATTGGGACATCATCACCTCATACCTATTCGGATGTATATTAGAGAAATTCCAAACCTTTTGGTTGAAGGACATAAAGTATATATCCATCAAGATGTTACAAAAGGGACTGAAGTCATAGGCAAGCAATTCTCTGACCTACGCCCTAGACGGAGAGAAGCTGGATATATATATATGGTATATTTGACCCTGCAGTCATGCGATTATGGAAAAATGACATCACCAAGACCTTCACCTCACATTCTGACTTAATTGCATATCTTGATCTTCCTGCTCCAGTGGCAATGGAATCTCAGTCTTCTACAAATAATACTTGATGGTTTCTGCTGCATAACTAATATTATTCTTTTCTCCCATTGGCAGGCAGTATGTTCTCCACCAGATTCCTGGATCGTACCTTCGTAGCTTCAATATTTAATTCCATGTGTTTTGTTTCTCAACATTATAAATGTTTCTTTGACAGTTCATGTGTCTGTCCTTATTTATGGGCTACTTTCTTGTTCTATTCCTTTGGTGTTTTTCTACATCCTATATATCCCACTTTTTGCTGTACTTCTCTGTCCTCTTTAACTTGTTATGGCAAGCAGTTGTAAGTTAAAAATTGCTTCATTCAGTGTTAAGGGTCTACAACATCCAGTAAAACAATGGAAAATTCTAGATTACTTATGCAAATGTAAAACTGACATCTGTTTTTTACAAGAAACCCCAATTGATGATAACATCCTAGCATCTATGACCAAATCATGGCTGGGCGTTATAATTTCTTTACCAGCTAATGGTTGCAAAAAATGGAGTGGCTGTTCTTTTCTCACTTAAACTACGATTTACCATTTTGAACAATGAAGCTGATTCAGATGGCCGTTAAATTTATGTTCCTATACAAATTGATAATTATTCTCCTCATTTAGTTAATATCTATGCTCCCACATAAGATGACCCCCACTTTTGGCAATCAATTATGTCTGAAATGTTTGCTATATGCCCTGCATCTCTTATTATGGGAGGTGACTTTAATATGATTTCCGACCGACTCTTAGTTAGTATGTCCACAGTTAACTCTTGCCCTACAAAAACATATGCATTATTCAAAACCACTAAAGTGCTAGCTCATTGGTGACTCACACACCTAACTGATAAAGACTTTACATTCTTTTCCAATGATCATTCCACATATTCACTATTTATTATCTTCTAGACATTTAACTCATGTGATTCCCAACTCTAAAATAGAACCCATCAGTATATCTCCTTTTCATTAACCATAACTGATGTTCCTAAAAATACATTTAGGTGGAGAATGAATACTGAAACTTTACTTTCTGACCAAAAGCAACTCAAACTAGTAGCAGCTATAAGAGATTATTTTCAAAACAACAATATTGAAGATACCTCAAAGGTTGCTCATTGGGACGTTTTTAAATCATACATACTAGGCATTTCTATTTCCATATTGACGTATGAGAACTAGTTATTTAATACCAAATTATCATAAAAATAAAAGATTGAATCTTTAGATTTGTAAACAAAAGTTAATTTCAGTTTTATGCTAATAAAACAGGTCGTATTTTGCTAACTATTTATGTATTAAATGAGATAAGATACAGTTTCCTGCCATTTGTTGCTCAACTGACCAACTACTATTATCCAATACAGAAATAGCTCAGGAGTTCCAAACATTTTACTCAAACCTATACAGTAAACCCCACAATGCTCCTGACACTACAATTGATCAATTCCTTTCTATTTGTAACTTACCAACATTATCCCTCACAGATAGAAATGTTCTTGATACCCCTCTAACTATAGAACAGGTATACTCTGCAATTAAGTCTTCAAAGTTTAAAAGTGTGCCTGGTCTTGATGGAATTCCAACATAATTCTACACAGCTTTCTCTACTCAAATAGCCCTGGTCCTCTTATTATTATTTCAGGATTTTGCTTCCAATGCTTCTGTTGAGGAAACGTTTAATGATCCATAATCATTCTGGTCCCCAGACCAGGCAAAGACCGTATATTATTCTCAAACGTTCGCCCCATCTCACTCATTCATCAAGACTGCAAAATATATGCCGAAAACATTTTACTTAGACTATCCCAGGTACTAACTCATATTATGCACCCAGAACAAACTGGTTTTATGAAGGGACAATTATCAGCATACAATACCAGACTTGTCTGTCATATTATTGCTTCCATACCTAAAATAAAGCATCCTATCGGTCTTCTAGCACTAGATGCTGAAAAAGCATTTGATAAAATGATTTGGAATTTTTTGTTCAAAACTATGGAGGCCTTTGGTTTTGACACAACATTTTTTTCAATGGTTCAGGCTTTGTATTCCTTGCCTCAGGCAACTATATATGTTGATGGTACTACTTGCACATCCATTGCTTTATATAGAGAACAAGACAAGAATGCCCTCTTTCTTCCCTAATATTTTTACTGGCCATTGAACCTTTATTGTGTCTTCTCCCTAATTTGCCAGACAACACAGAGATTACTGTTAATAACCTAGCTCTGAAAACCTCTGCTTAAACAGATGATGTCCTACTCTATATATGTGACCCCATCAATACTATACCCAGTATACTGTGATTTATGCAGGATCATGCTTCACTCTCAGGATACACATTGAAAATCAATAAACCTGTTTTTTCCCACTGAATGTGTATTGTACAACAGATATGCTTAATGGTATCAATATTATTTGGAATTCATCTTCTCTGAAGTATTTAGGAATATATTTAAAATTTAATTTACGGGGACTGTAAACATGAATTGCAAAGAAGTCATTTCCTATATGACAGAGAAATTAGAAAAATGGTCCTCTTTAAACCTATCCTGGTGGGGAAAATTGGAAGCTATTAAGATGTTAATTACACCACAAATATTATAGATATTATCTATGCTACCTCTGTCATTTCTTTTTATAAGACCCTCAATACATTTCTCACTAAATTCATTTGGAATAACAAGCCTGCAAGGATTAAATATAAACCCTTTCAACGCTCAAAACTGGAGGGTGGTTTTGATCTTCCTGATTTTCATTGATCATCCAACAAATTGGAATCTGATTAAGAGGAATATTGCTGCTCCTTTTCCTCTACCTGCAATCCTTACTATGGACGTTCGTAAACTAGGGCTCAATTATCAATCTGAAATGCAACAAAACATGCTCTAACTAAAGTTGATGCACTATTTCATAATAAAATTGTCCATTCTAAAAAAGCATTGTTATGGCATAAGTCTAAGTTCAAACTACATACACCTGTCTGCTGTTGGTCTACATGGACTGATGCTGGGATATTTTTTATATTTCTGATATCTGTCATAACAAAATGTTTTTGTCCTTCTCTGATCTACAATCCAAACATCATATTCCATCATCTGCTTACTGTCAATATGTGGTCTTATGCAACACAATCCTCAATGCCTATAATTGCTCTATTCCTCACCCTTCATGTTCAGATATGGAGCTTTTCTTTAATATTAATAGATTCTCCTGCTATATTGCCTCTATAGTATATAAAAAGTTAAAAAATGACCACTCCCTCCAACCTTATACAACTGAGTCAATTTTAGAATCCTATTCTTAATACCAATTGTACCCTACGCAACATGAGGAAGATTTGGCTCTACAATATTTCTAGTTGGTTACCTTATCTGCCAATCCAATTAATTTATTTTAAACAATTGTTATTGGACTGCTGTCATATTATATGATGCACATTTTTCTGATATACCAGATTGTTGGCACTGTAACTCAGAACCTGATACTCTGAAACATATGTTTTTTGACTGTCTGCTTCTTTTATGATTTTGGTATAATGTTTGGAACAGAATTCCTCACATCTTTATGTTTGATATTCCCCTAATCTTTCAGATTACTATAAACAAATATTTTACCTTGCTACTCCGTAATCGTATATGGATATGGATATGAAATTGTTTGATCTCTTTATTTTATGTGCAATCAAATCCATTACTTTGAATTGGAAATCTGCAAACATTTTATCTGTACAATTTGGTGGGAATGGATTCTTTATCTAAGGAAAGGAATTGATTTTTTTAACGAAACTAAAAATTCTCCTTTAATCTGATTATATATAGAAAACATTGGATGACTATATTTTCACTTGCTAAGATATGAATGCACATTTTTAATATTCTTAAACCAGTATTCCATATGTAGCCCTATGTATGTGTTTTTTATAATGTATATTTCTTTTTAATTCCAATACCTTTCTTAGTTCATATTTAGATATGATATGTATATCACTACTGCAACTACCCACCACAATTTTACTGATATTTTGTGTGTGTTTTCTTGTTCATATCTTTATGAAATTCAATACAATATTTTGAACGGTAAGGGCAGTTTAGCTTGGAGCTTCAGGAAAGGTGAGGATGGATGAGTTCAAAAGTCTAGCATGGGACACAGTTCTGAGGTTGTAACTCGTGTTTGGCCTCAGGTATTACCTCGTTAAGGTAAGGAAACATGTACTTCTATAATGTGTTTTGATTCAAGGATGACCTATGCCACAAGAATTACTGCTTTCTGATGCCATGCAGATGCATCTTGGTTTGCCATAAGTGCACTGGATTCTTCCTTGCCCCTAGGACCATAAACTGGGAATAAAACTGTTCCTCACAAATTAGAACATCTACATCGAAAGGATTTTCAGGGTAACCATGGAAATCTGCAGATGTCTCTGGATTTCAGTCTTAAGCCTTAAACATGTTTGTGAATTCCTATTTCCAGCAATGTGCATAGAGAAATATCATCAGCAATGTGCAGTGGCATAATTTTTGCAAGATGTATTTTCTACCTGTCGAAAACACCTTCCTATACACTGCCTCAAATTTGTTGAGTGCTTCCTCCCATTTTGAATTGAGCCCTTGTAATTAGTACATTTGTGACCATTTCCAAAGTTAGATGGGATTAAAGAGAAGTTTGTGACTAACAAGAAACTTTTACGTTTTTGGTTGCTCTCAATCTATGAGGTATTGCACCTTTGGAACCCCCAGTCCCCACTGACGGCAGTAGATTTTCTCACATGAAAGTCTTTGAGTGAGTAAATCCTTGCACAAGTTTAAAGCCAACATTTTGCTAATTCCAAAAATGGTTTTGCTGTTATAAAAAGGCTATTTGTGTGTTAAGCCGAACTCACATGTGTAAATAGCTCTGTGAATATGGCTCACTGAGATCAATCAGCAAAGTTGTACCTTGAACTGAACATTCTTGTTTCTGTTCTTTCCTGCAAAAATAACATTTTTATAGGAATCATTATTTTTCTTCAACCAGCTCGTAAATAAATTGGACATCTCCCTCCTCAGTGTTCAGTTAAGAACAATTTATGATGTGTGCGGAGAAAGCAGACAAAAACAAAATACATCACTGTAATTGCATCTTTTTTATAATGCAATGCATGGCTTAGACGTTTTTAGGTCTCGCGCCTAGCGTTGAAGTGCGTAGCCCTGCTCGCGCAGCGCGAGACCTGTTGTATGGGCTTCAGAAAGCTAACCACACGCTTGTGCATGTGGTTTTGCTTTCGCAGGCTGGCATTGGCTGTAGCGTGCTTTTTTTTTTTAAACGGCACGCAATTGGGCAAAGGCGGGCGCATGTCCCGCCTTTGCCCCGCCCATTCCCGTCCGTGTCTAGCATGCGCAGCAGCGCGCGTTCGCCTCGTTTCCCTTTTGAAATGACAAAGTGCAGTTTGAAACTTTACTGCCGTCTTAGCCGTGGAGGTTGGTGCGATAGTAGTTTGTTGTCACTTAAATATGTATGCCAAAAACAGAAGCTCAAATGCAAAGAAAACTGTCACTGTTGAGATGTTGGGGGGACACAGCACGCCACGCCGCTTCTCGGGGGGACACAGCACGCCACGCCGCTTTCACTTTAAGAAGGGCTGCCCCCACCGCTTTCACTTTAAGAACGGGCTGCGCCCCCCCAACACTCGCGGGACGTCGACTTCGTCGGCCGCTTCTTCTTTTCAATGGGCTTTTTATTTGTTGCTTTGCACCCAGGTATCTATATATAAAGCAGTGTTGTTCATAAACTGTTTTTTGGAGCTTCAAATAACACTCTTGTGTGTGAACACATTGTATTTGTGGGACGTAAAAGGGCACTAAAGCATATGTGCGCATTTGAAAACTTTTCTCCCACCTCCTCCTTCCCGTGTAGCTTACTCTGGCCACAAATCACTCCCTCCCCCGTCATTTGCTTTATATCCCCTACTGCAATACGTTTCGTGAGCATGCCGAACCTGCCCTGTTTCATGTATTTTCATTCCGGATCAAGCCACTCCCAGGACCACACTGCCTCCGCCTTTCCCCTACCTCCTCCCTCACAGATGCCAAGCCGAGTCTCCAGGGGGAGGAGGGGAAACGAAAAAGGTAAACAAGCGCTCCAGCTACCCTTTTGTCCCTCCCTCCCAGTCAGGCACTATCCTCCAACCGTGGTGTAAATACACTGATGGCCTTCTGTCCGACCCCAGGGGTCAGATTTTCCACATCCCCCACGGCTCATCCCGTTGTTTGGTGCTGCTTGTTTTATTCTGCTTTTCCCCTTTTGTTGCTCGTTTATGGGTTTGCTCTTTCCGATTGGCTGGGGCTGTTCAGCGAGCAATGCTTATGGGGAAGGGCCCTCGTCTGCCCACCCCCCAAGGGACACCACTACCCAGTGTAGCGCAGGTTGTGTTATGGTGGTACACAATTGTGCCATGCTACGGTACAGTATTTTCACATATTAGATAGGCAGACGCTGTGCTTGCCCACTTCTGGCCGGTTTTCGTGAGCATCTGTGAAGTAAAGCATTTCTGAGACTGAACTCCTGCTTGTGAGGATAACATACAGTGCGTTGAAGACAAGCATCTGTCTCGAGCAGAGCTGGATGGCCCATTACAGTGAACTTGTGTGTGCTTCTCTGTGACCGTGCGAAGGAACGTCTGCAAGGATAAACATGCATGCATAGAAGTGAACTTTGTGCATCTCTGATGATGAACTCGTGTGTCTACAAAGGTGAATATACGAGAGAAAAACTGTAGGTGTGTGATAGCAAACACGTGTGCATGTGATGATTATATACTACAACAGGGATGAATTTGTGCACTTGTATTAATTACTTATTGTGTCTGTGAGGATGCACGTGTGTATCTATGGATGCACATACGTGCCTGTGAGGATGCATTTGTGTGTCTGTTAGGATGCACTTGCATGTGTGTGAGGATGCGCTTGTATGTCTGTGAAGATTAACTGATTTGCCTGTGATGAAGAATCTACAGCATCTGTGTTGTGTCAGTAAGGATGTATTTACTTGTTGTCAAAGATGAACTCACCCGTCTATGAGACGAACGTGTGTGTGGCAATGACATTTTCTGTTGGTGAGAAGAACCAGTGTGTGACTGAGTGAACTTGTGTGATCCCTACAATGTTTTTTTTTTTATTACTGACAGTCACGTTTTCTGTCTGTGGGGACGAATCTCTGTGACTGAATGAAAAGAGGTCGTTGAAGTGCACCATGTGCCCTCCTCCTCCCTCATTTGACTGTTCCCTGCCCTGCAGTGAGTGCCACCCTCACATCAGGCAGGTAGTGCACTTCTCGGCACATCAGTGATTGGCGGCCCTCATATCCAATAGATTTATAGTGCACGCGCCCCTCGTGTAGTGAGTGTCCTGTCGCAAAGTGCACACTTTGCCCCATTTTACAATACACATTACCCACATTTGAAGTAAACTATTATCCCGCCCCACCATACAGTCCACCCCAATTTCTTATCATATTGTTCCTGTTCCGTCTTGTTACCACTGTCTGCACAATTTAAGTTTGTTCTTTTTATTTTTCAAGATTCCTTGTCTTTCCTGCCTTGTTATTCCCCATGTTCTTTTTTGCTATTTTACTGCCTCTTGTGCCTTAGTTGCAGAGAGTGTCCAGACACTGTGCTATGGCAGCTGGGCACTATTTGTGTTGGCTATGGGAAGGGTAGAGGTTTCCAGCTTTACTGCAGAGCCAAGGGCAGCAGCTCGTGTGTTGTGCAGTAGAGTTTAGAATGTGCAGTTTTACAGTAGGGCGCAGCTTGTTGAATATCACAGTCGGACAGTGCTTAATTTGTAAAAACAATAACTGCCAGGGCCCTCGTCAGGAGGCCACTGCAGATTGCACCACCTATTGCCCCTGCCAGCGCTGCCAATAAAAGCACCAGCACAACTGTGTGAAGAGCAGCTGCTGTTTGTGCGTTTTATTAACAACTCCTGTTTCTTCCATTGAGATGAAATACTGCCGGTGCACGGGTCCCTTCATTTTGTGACAAACGATGTCTGCTTTAAGGTGAAGTTGCTGTCCGTTCACTATTCTGAGGTGCTTTCATCTGCGCCAGTCGGGGTGTTTGTTCTTTGACCTGAATTTATCTGAAGCGCCCTTTCTGTTGGTATAGTTTAAGCTATTAGTATTGTAAATAACAATGCCTTGTATTTATGTTTTAAAACCCAAAACATAAACAAAAGGCATTGTCATTTACAATGCCAATAGCTCTAAATCGCGTGAATGCGAGACCTATTGCATTGCAAATGCTTGTTTCACTTGTGATTGTTAGTAAACAGCCACCACCAGGAGAGGTATTTTCGGGATACTGTTCTTTTTAAACACCTTTTGGTTTTATCATTTTAGTATTTAAGTCAAGTAAAACGTACTGTTCAAAGTGGTTTCCCAATAATGTCTTAAAACTGCAGACAGACAAAAAGAATGTTTGTCTTCATTTTGATTAAATCAAGCACAAATCCAACGCTTAGAACGAAAGATTTTAAACAACGGGAGGAAGAACGCAGGCCCTAGAGAATGCACAGAAGAATAAATCAGAATAAGGTACATTCAAATGTTCTGTACACCATGTAATGTAAGATGGATTTGTAGAGGGCTGCTTGTCAACCGTGAGGGTATCCAGGCTCTGAGCATGTGGTGAGGCTGGGCCTGAATACAGGCAGTCTTGATGTGCCAGCAAGAAGACTAATTAAATAGCTAGGTCTTCAGCTTCTTGGGGAACTCAAGAAGTAAGAAGGAGGTCCTGATGTGTTGGCAGAGTTCATTCCAGGATTTGGTGGCTTGGTAGGAGACTGATCAACTTCCCGGTCTGCTTCTGTGATGCTGGGTGTGTGTGCGGGTGAGAGTGATGCTGAGTGAAGTCTGTTGGGTTGGTGGAAGTGAAGCTGGTGATTGAGGTATGCAGGTCCTGAGTTGTGTATTGACTTGAATGCGTGTGTGAGAAGTTTGAACTGGCAGCGCTCCTGGATGGGAAGCCAGTAGAGCTCTCTGAGAAGTGGTGTGGGTTTGGTAAAGGATGAGTATGGCGGTGGCATTTTGGATGGTTTGAAGTCTGTGAAGGAGATGGTTTGGGATGCCTGCCTATAGTGCATTGAAATAGTCCAATCTGCTTGTGATAAGGGCCTGCGTGATGGTACGCGCGGTGTCCAGTGGGAGCCACTTGAAGATTTTACATAACATGCAGAGGATGTGGAAGCATGAGGAGGTGACGGCATTGACCTGGGACTTCATGGTGAGGTTGGCCTTCAAGCTGAGGCCTAGACTGCTAGCATGCTTGGTTGGCATGGGTGAGGATCCAAGATCGGCAGGCCACCAGTTAGAGCCCCAAGGTGAGCTCTTATTCCTGAAGATCAGCTTAAGTTTTGTCTGTATTGAGCTTGAGGCAGGTTTCTTTCATCCAATTGGCCATGCTGGTCATGCATTGTTTGAAATTTGTCTTGGCAATGACGGTGTTGTCTGAGAGGGAAAAAACCAGCTGGGTGTGGTCGGCATAGGGGATGATGTTGATTCCATGGGATCTGATGATGTTTGCCAGAGGAGTCATGCACATGTTGAAGAGTGTGGGGCCGAGTGATGATGCCTGTGGGAGTCAGACGTGGTCCTTGCAAGTTCGGTAACCGTTGATTATAAGTGACCTTCATTTATCATTTTGCTTCAGAACGTAGGTGTTGAGAAAGGCTACTGGAAGATCTTCGATACCACAGTATTACAGTCATAGTGGAACGGGCTGACAATATCTGCATTTAAAGTAGGTAAATTAATACAAGGTATCCTTACATTAATTGTACAAACAATTATTTCTTAAAGTGCATCACTTTCACAATTATAAAGGTCTCATACCTTAAGTCTGTTGACATTCCAAGTCCATCAAGTGCAACTATATTGTACTGTAAAGAAAGATTATGTATAAGTGCTGACTTAATGTCAGGGTACCTGTTCATGTGACCTTAAGATGCCTTAAACTACTGACATAAGAATAGCGAGACATTGTAACATTGACCCAAAAGATGATAAAAGCAACAAAGAGTTGGAGTGTATAAGCCTCTGAAGATCAACGTAGGTGTCAATGAGGACAAAGTCGTAAGCGTGCATTTCCACCTTATGGAGTAAGTAATAGACAAAAATTTTGAGTAGAGGTCAGAAAAAAGTTAATGTTTACTCCTTGTTAACGAGGTCTTATGTGAGGAGGTGTCCATGCCCGAATCATCTTTATCATCCAAGAACTTCGTGAGCGCAAGATGATTATTAAAGAGGTGTGAGATGCCCTGTATTGTCACTCGATAGTTGGCAGAACTTTCAAAGGAAAATTGGCAGTTCATTGCCTTCAATCTGCAACGCAGACCATGGAAGCCTCTCCTAGTTTCAACAGTGGATTTACAGTAGTCTTGCGAGATGAAGACCTTACAGTCCTTCCATTGTATATGGTTATGCTTCTTCATATAGTATAGGATTTTTTCCACATATTGGTATCGAAGTGGTTTACATACAATAGGGCTCAGATGAGTTTGGTTAAGAGATCTTCAAGTTGGGCCTCTGCGCTCTTCCAAACTCCAGCCCTTTTTCAAATATTATGTCTGCATTTTGTGAGAACCCCTTCTCTAGGAATAAGATACATGATCCAGCTGAGTCTTCTCCTTCTGGTATACAGAAGATTCAGAGGTTCCCCTGTCTGTTTCTGTCCTCTAAGGCAGATAGCTTTGCAGGTTTTGGTTTCTGAATCTTCCAGAGTACTGATCATACTTTTGGTTTCAGTAATTCTAATATTTATTTGTTTGATGTCTGAGCGGATAGCGCATATTTCATTCTGCATTGTATCTGTGTTGTCTTTAGTAGACTTGACCAAGTTGTGGATATCAGGCAGTTTCTTGAGAATCATTTCCATTGTGGAGTTTTAATTTTTGACAGGTGATTTGGGATTTAGTGGATCCTCTTTGACCCTTTGCAGGCTCGTTTTGGTTTCTTTCTCTGCCATATTGCTCAGAAGAGGTGCACTGATGGAGTGATGTACTGAAGGGTTCAGGCTAACTTGCTATAATGGTCACTAGTATCCCCTAATGTAGATATGGCAAGTAGAGTAGCAGATCAGAAGGCTGCTTTTGATGTTTACCTGCAACCTATTGTATTAGATTAGGCCAGTATTATAATCTGACTTAAGCGCACACACAAAGTATCACATAGAGAGGGCATGACTATTAGACCCATGGCTGGAAATGTCCAAGAGTGCTCAGATCTGTATTTGATTACTCGAGGTGCCAGTCCAATTGCTTCAGAACATCATTGTTTTAGAAAGCCATTAATGTCCTTAATTAGTCCTATAACAATCTTCTTTTAGGACATCACATATGTGAATATGAACATTTGTTGTGGATTTGGGCAAGTTAGGCAAGATGTGGCGCTGGTTGTGCTATGGTCAAGTTAAATAATTATCAGGTAAGCTGTGGTACAATGCTGCATTGAATAGAGTATGGCACCCGTGTTATATGGAATTTTGTGAGCAGGTATTGGGATCAGACATGATTGAAATACATGTTGTGAACACATACTGAGTCAGCATTGAGCGCATCTCCCACTATGTAGATGGGTGCGGAAACTCCGATGTAGAGATTCATCACATGGGTTTCACAGGAAGCAAGGAGGCCGCTGCACACGGCTGAAATGGATGGGCTTCCTCAATAACACAAGTGGTGGGCTCTGTTGATTACCACATATGCGGTAAAGGAGCTGACGGATTTACTGTGTTTAAGGCTCCATACTGCAATGTAAGAAGCAGGCGGGGTTGCAGTTTTAACTGTGGGTTCAATCACATCAAAGTTCTTAACACGGGTGATAGTCAGCACATAATTATTGCTGAGTGCATGTTGTGCATTTTTTCACCCCCCTGACGTGTGGTAAATGTTTGGCAGGGGGTATATGAAGTGCAGATGGTGTGTCAGACATGAACAGAAAACATTGCCACGCTTTTGGATATGCGGCTGTCCGCGGCCCCCGCAGGGGGCCACCTCAGCAGGGCGGCCCTTTAGTGCCATTTTGGCACCGCCCACCCGCTCTAGTCTTTGGAGGGGTTCTGTGGAGCCCTCTAGCTAGGTCGCCTCTGTGACGTCTTTCCGGTGCGACAGGTGGGGGGAGGGCATATATGCCTCCCCTGCCCCTCCTGGCGGCCTCTGTTCGCCAGCCACGCCGTCTGACTGGTTGTCTCGCGGCGTCGGTTTGACCTGAGACTGAGCTGGAGGTCGTGCTCTCACACTGCTTGGTCGGGTCTTTGTCTCGCGCCGAAATAGAGGTGAGTGGTAATCACCCCAGCGACGCTTCCACCCCCCCCCCACTGGATATTATGCTGACGGCACAGTGGGGAGGGCCGGAGCCTTGCGTTGATGGATCGGTTGAGCAGGCCCGGGTGTCTTTGGGGGTGTAGCGGGCTGAGTTCTCTCCCACCCGCAGTTACAACAGGGACCGAACGAAAGTTCAGCGGGGTGGTGGTGTGCCACGGGGGCGAGGTATGACCTTTCTTTGCAGCGCCCACTGCCCCTTCTGCTTCCCCCCCCCTCCTCGGCACAGAGGGGAGCTGGGGGTAGGGCTCGGGCCCCGGCCTGAGTTACGGTCCCGAAGCGAGTGTGTTCCTCTGCCTCCACTGGGGAGGACGGGCCAGGCTGTTTTCTTTGGCTTGGGGTCTACGCCTTTCAGTGGCTGGGGGTCCGCTGTCATGGGGTGGGCTCATCGCCAGGGCACCCTCGAAGTACGAGGGTGAGTTGTAGTCTCCCGCCGCCGCCTCCCCAGGGGAGGGCGTGCGGGGGCTTTATGGACGCAGAGGTCGACATCTGCAAGGCGTTGCCGGGGAGACCGCCGTATGGAATAGCTTAAGGTTGTTCTCACCGCCTCCCCAGGGGATGGTGCGCAGGGCGGGTAACTTTTGCCTGCATGTGTATCACAGATTCGCGGTCGGGCGGGGGGCGCCCACCGTGTGTTTTCGCTGCCGGGTTGGGTCTGCATAATGCGTAAGGGAGGTTAGTGGTAGTCCTCTCTGCATTTGGCCACGGCCTGCGGTTTGAGGAGCAACGCTTCCCAAGCCCATCTTTCCCCTCCGGTATAGCATGCTGGAGCGGGGAGGGAGCCTGGGCCGTGTGTAATTCTTGCTGTGGCCCAGTTCTTTGGGTTTGCTGCCTTGGTTACAGATCTTATGGCCGCCGGGCCATGTCCGGGTCCGCCAGGCTACTCGCATTGATCGCTGCTTCTTGAGCCTGTGTATCCCGGAGGTGTAACAGCCCTGTAGTGGCTTATGGTACTTGACCTGTTGTGTTTCAGTTAGGATATCGGTTGTGTTTCATCCTGGAGGGTGTGAGTTTGATACCTGAGCTTTCCCTTGTTGTCACATAGCTCTGTGTATAAGCATCGACTCATCATCAAGGTCGTAGGTTCGGGCCCCACTTTGGGCGGTAAGGATTGGATGCACATGGTGTAGCAGAGGAAGGGAGCTTGTGTCCCGGAATTGGGTGTGTCCCATGTGGGGGCTGTGCAACGCAGAACACAGGGTGGGGTACTGCTTCCCTAACAGCAGAGACATGCAGTCAAAGTGGAGTGGCCCGAAGCGAGTGTTGTACCGCGGCCTCCACAGGGGAGGAGGACGTGCGTGGTAATTGGTGCACTGGTGGTTACCGCTGTCAGGCGTTTTTGTCCGTGGTTGAGGGAGGGCTTGCCCGGGCAGCCCAGAGCGGAGATGTGATGAGGTAATTCCCCATCGCTGGGTTGTGCCGCACCATGCGTTAAGGGGATGAAAGATATGGAGCGCCTCAGTAATTTTAAGCATAGTGAATGCGGGCCAGGAGAGGCCTTTGCTTGGGCCGACCAGCCGCCTGGAGAGCGGGTCGGGAGAGGCTGCCAGGGTTCCTCGACTCGTTTGTGTAGTGTTTGGGCCAGGCCGGCGGCTGCGGCATCGGAGTGCCGCCTACTTCCCTGGTTGGTGGGGGGGACAAGATAGCAGTTTGTTGTGGCACCGGGACCGACGGGTTTGTGACCGTAAGCGCTTAATTGGTGCCCTTCTACTTTTGAAACTCAGTAGCGGCAACATTGTCCTGGTGTCAGCAGCTTTAAGTGAAAGCTTTTCAATATTATATACAAGCCATGTGCTGCTTATTATCTTAGGCAACCAACAACCTGTGACAATGCCAAGAGCCCTGACATGTTGCTGGCATGATGTCCTTGCTGTATCATATACTCGGAATGCAAGGGCAGAAACGGCAACATACTAGTCGGGCGACACACCATGCTATGCAAATATCTTTGCTTGCACGGGTTAAGCCATACCCTTAACCCTCGTTACGGAGGAGAGAAGGTTTTGCGGTTTCTGCCACCGAGGGGCTGTTGAGGTTTAGTTAGCGTATCGCAGCAAAGGTTGATGGTCGGCTGGGGAAGGAAAGACATGCCTGATGTTGCCTGGGCGCACATTGATTGATCAATAACTTCTCTCTGTTGGCAATGCACAGCCTACTTCAGGATGCGTGGGGGGCCCTGGCGCGTTTAACACGGCATTTTGAAGGTTTGAGGTCAGGAGTGCATACTCGTGCACAACAGCACATGCGGGAGTATTATCGGCTGCCCGTGGCAGAAACTTAATGGGGGCCCCCGCTTGGAACAGCTTTGAATTTGATACAGTCCAGCTCTTTCATGCCACTTTGGGAAAAGTCTCGACAGTGCACTGACACACCCTTCCATTTCTAAATGTGTTTGCATACAATATTCGGGGATGGTGACGTGTTTTCAATACGGTAACACAGCAGCAGCTCGCTAATAATAGCAACATGAGTTAGAGTTCGCTTTATTGGTGCCCCCGTGAAACAATTTTGTAATGCGCTCAAGAGCTGCAGGAGCAGACTTTGAAGCTCTAACAACTGAAACAAGATAATACGGAATATGTGCTACATTGCCATGCCCCTGCGGTCAGCCATTATGTCGGCTAGGTTTCATTCATCCTGAGCGTAGCCATGTTTGTGGTTTTGAAGGTACTGTAACGCGATTTCCGGCGGACGTATTGTGTGGGTATATCATTTGGGCGGGGCACCTACGGCCGTTTTAGGAGCGCCTTGCAAAGGGACCAGTTGCATAATGATCTATGAATAGTTTTGCAATCTGAGACAGACTCCGATGGTGGTGATTCGTGGGCCGCGGTTCCTCGTCTTTGGTTTTCGGGGGGAGCAGGGGATCGGTGGTCCACAGCTCATCTGGTTCGCGAACTGCCCCGGTTTGCTGGGCACTATGCAGTCACACGTGGACCGGGGGCGAGAGAATGAACTGCTGTGGCGGTCACCCAATTTGGAGTGAGAGTAAGTGGTGATCTAGCCAGCGTTTTGGGGCGCGATCTCGGCCCCCCCCCATTTGTGTTGTCATGGCCGCAGACTGCTGTTTTGTGCGGTTGTGGGGGGCGAGGCAGCCTGAGGGGGTAGAAGCTGCACCCTTGTCCCGGCGTGAAGCCAATTGTACACAACACTATGGTGATATGTGATGCCTCAGTTGGGCATGAGGTACTTATGATATGCGCCCTGCTACAAGTGTTAGTAGTGTACACTGCTGATTGAGTGGATGCATAAGGTGTTATGCTAAGTACAGTTCCTACCAGCAACTACGGGGTTGTGCCAACAGAGCTGTAGGACAGTGGACCGATTGACCTAGTGAGTTATGTAATCCCTGTGATGTCACGATGAGTTTTGGTAGCACAGGGTAATGGGGCAGATGGAACTAAGGGGCATATTAGCAAGACCCACGTTAAAATTATCGCCGTTTTAGCGGCAGGAAACTGCCGCTAAAACGGCGATAATGGGCTTGCTAATATGCGTTATGGAATTCCAATAGAAGCCCAGGTTAGATGTCCTGCACATCTAACCTGGGCTTCTATTGGAATTCCATAACGCATATTAGCAAGCCCATTATCGCCGTTTTAGCGGCAGTTTCCTGCCGCTAAAACGGCGATAATTTTAACGTGGGTCTTGCTAATATGCCCCTTAGTTTCTCTGGTATGGACGATACGAAGGGTAATTAAAATAACCTGGTATGGAGTCTCTTCTGTAGTGTGCCTAGTGTGCCACTGTGGGAGTACGGTTGGCACATTAAATTTACACTGCCTCTGGGATAAGCCAAAGTCTCTGCCTAGCCACCTAGGGGGTGGGCAGATGTTAGCTTAAGTGTGTACTCCCTTCTCCTGACTAGTGGTGGGTTCAGCCAGTCTTAGGTGCATACCCTAGTCAACCAGAAACTCCATTTACAACATTGGTAGAGAATGCCTAGGAGTTGGTTGCAGTCCATTCCCAACCGCCCCACAGGGCGTATGTTTTAGGCCACAAGGTTTGTGGAGGGCTCTTGTGCTGGAGCCTGGTGAAGACCGAAGGTCAGGCTAGGATGTCTTGTGCTTTCGCCGCACTGTTGAGTCAGTCATGAGCGCATTGTATCAGGGTGAGCTGGCTGCGGGTCAGGAAGCGCCAAGGCAGCAGTAGCACTGAGCGGCTTACAGCCAGATGCGGTATCCGATGCAAGGGGCATCTGTTAGATTAGAGCCCTACTCAGAGGTACCGCCTTCAGTGCTTGGAGGTCTGTTGGCACCACCTTTTAATGGAAGCCATTGTCTAGCGGGCTGCTCTGAACGAAGCATTTGCAGGCGTAAGTAACAGTATCTGCTACCAGTTCTAACGTGCATCTTTCACTAATTTAATCAGATAACTGGGACAGGAAGTAAGGTGGGCTGGATAACTTTCTTCTACCGTCATTGGCACATCTTGTAAGGAGTGTTTGTCAAAGGGATTGCACTTCAGCCAGGCAATGTTAGCACCCATCCACACCAAGCAGATTATTTAAGGTCAGACTGGGCCGCATTTACACATTTACACGTTTGTCGCTAGCTTGCGCAGGCTGTTGGGTTCGCAGAGTTTGGGGCAGGTTAGCACCCCCACCTGCATCCAGCACTCCAACAGCACAGTAGTTGACAGAACATGGGAAACGCTTTCCCAAATCTGGCACCAGAACACAAGGTTAGTCAGTCCTTGTCCGCTGGGTGACTCGGGCAGGCGAGGACTCAGTACAGTTTTTGCACAGTCCAATCATTTCGGAATTGGAGCGTTGCTTGAGGTATCCCTGGGCAAAAAGAAAGGCCAGACAAGCAGCCAGGGGATCACAGAGCGGGTGCACTCTGCTCTTAGCGTAGAATATGCAGGCGGCATCACCTACAGCAAGGAAGCAAGCATTTATTTAAGTGTTGGGTGGGACACATACTGGACATCAAAGTGATGATTTAGCTACGCTATCTTGCCAGTGAAGATAATGTTATTATGGAGCGCTGCTGGTGGCCACTCCTTGCCTGAGATAGATGAAAGCTTTAGATCCCTGATAGTACTCACATACTGGTCCAGTGGCTAGCGGGCCATCGCACCCCAGGTTGGGGGGTCAACTCTGTTACATCCTAGGGGGACTAGGAGGGTTCCAGACTGGTGTTTAGGAAACCCTGACGAAACTTGGGAGATGCTGGCAGTAGGCCCGCAGCACTCCACCAGCTCCCCACCACCAGTGGTGTTAAAAGTAGCACCAATCTTCACCATGGGAACAACACATTAGAAGGCTGGGATACAATTTCACCAGTCCGCTGAGCTACAGCGGGCTGTTCCTTAGGGGGCTCCAGAACAAGGTGTATCACGCTGGCCTACAATGCAAATGCACGTAGGTGCATAGTTTAGGCACAGGGGTCCTCCATCTGCCGGATCTTCTGGGCCCCCACACAGCGCCATTTGGCTTCAAGCTTCAAATCCTGGGGTTCCATAGGAACACTTTAGCCTACACCACAAACTACAACAGAGACTGGTAGGGGGGAAGTCCCCCAACTCATCCTGGCCACCCCCTTGTTCACAACAACCGCACATGTGATTGTTCCAATTACCTGGGCATAGTTCATTTAGATACACAATATCAGCTGCCTGGGAAGTCTGGGTGCAGTCACCACAGATAAACCGGTATAGGCGACAGTCTGGCAGGAAAGGAGGGATGTTGAATCGATTGCCCACTTAGCAGTATGACTTTTGCACAGGAGGATGGAGGGTGATCCAAGGGACACAGGTGGTGTGACGGCAATGCAAGACTGTCAGCTTAGGCTGGGTAGGAGGTTCCGTATCACCAACCAGAAGGGTGCCAAGTGGCAAAACCAGTAAATATGTTTAAGATGTGTCTCTGGCCTTACGGCGGTGCAGAGCCATTCTCATTTAGAGGCATGCCCATGTGAAAATAGTGTGCTTCTTAGGGTTCGCATGACCTATGTGGTTTGTGGTATCTCAGGGTGGATCCACTGAAGGTGTACTACAGCTAAACATGAAACTGGGAATCTGGGATTCCAACACTTTTGAAAGGGGTTTGTGCAACTGTCTGGTCAACGGGGCGAAGCAATTGTACCCCACAACCAAGGTTAGGTGACATGTTGCTGCAGTTAAGCTCGAATGCCCCACCCGGTTAGCTATATTAGCCTCGCTGGGTGGGGACGCTGTCAGCCAACTTTGTGTGCCCATCTATTAGGACAGCAGCACACTAGGTGTCAAGCAAAAAAGGCTACTAGGTAAAAAGAACATTTGGCATGTCCAGTATTCCAACAAAAATAAAAAGTTAACGGAGCAGGGAATTTTCCACTTCTGGGGCAGCACAGGGTGGGCAGTGTGAACCCCCCATCTATTTAGGAATAATCTAGTATGGGGTAAAGTAGGACTTGGTCATTCCTGTAGGTTAGGCACCTATTGCAGACAGTGCGCACTGTATTATATCAGATAGATTCTCTAAGCTGGTATGCCTAGGGGGTTTCACCACAAAGGGAGCTGAGCTGGCGAAATTCCCATAAGGAATAAGGGATGCATGGCAAGTGCACGAGGACACTCTTGCTCATGGCACACACTTCTAGTTATGAACATTCCTGTGCGTCATGATTTAGCAATCAAAGGGACTGGGCAAATGCTAAGTATAAACCTTCTCGCCCTAATAGCCAAAGTAGGCAGGCGTGTTGTAGGAGCGGTCACCTAACAAGTGGGCTGCTGTCCCATAGATTGGGGACACAGGTGTTCAGGCACACACGGAGCTAGAAGGACGACAGCTAGGTGAGATCAGCAAATAGATGGGGCAATGTGAGCCATGGTGTCTGAAATCGTCCAGAGTTGGCACGGGGCTGAGTCATGTGAGGCAGTGGAACTTTCCCGCAGGAGGGTGAATAGTTCGATGCACAAGTTCACAGGCCAAAGGGGCTTTGGTTTCATCAGACACTGGCTGATCCAGGCTACGTCAAGGGCTATTGTGATATAGATGGGGTCCACTTGTCACCTGTGGGAATGGTCCTGTTCCCCTTGGATTTGCAGGAGGCCTTGAAATGGCAGGTTGCAGGTGAGAATATAGCTGTGTTGGTGGGGGGCTCTGGCGGCGACGGGGGCCGCCTCCAGAGCTGTGGCGGAGTTACAGGGTGATCTGGAAGCAGACTGGTACAGTAAGGGTACCTCTGCGGCAGACTGGTACAGTAAGGGTACCTCTGCGCGGCACAGTAGGGGTGCCAGAGCCAAAGACCAGGAGCCTCAGGGCAGGTTCCTGGAAAACCGCGATGGCACCCCGATAGTCCTTCGGGCGGTTGGGGGCCTGACCAACCGGGGGTTTGCCCTGCTACGCTCTGCCCTGAAAAGGGTGTGAGTAGAAGAGACCAACGTGTCACGTGATCCGGAAGAGGATCATCAAAGGTAGCACTGACGGGGTGTCCCACAGTGCTGGCTCACCAGGCGGGCGGGGGCAGCATAGGTTGGCACAGCTGCCCGCCCTTGGATCGCCCGTAAGATAACCCACATATTGCATACTCCTGTATGGAATAAACCTGCAGCAATATTTTCCCACTACAAAATTGTCTTGTGTATTTATTCATTCTTGCATGCTCAGACGGGGGGTGGGAGAAGTTGCCATAATGGCACTATGCGGCTGTCTGCAGCCCCCGCAGGGGGCCACCTCAGCAGGGCGGCCCTTTAGTGCCATTTTGGCACCGCCCACCCGCTCTAGTCTTTGGGGGGGTTCTGTGGAGCCCTCTAGCTAGGTCGCCTCTGTGATGTCTTTCCGGTGCGACAGGTGGGGGGAGGGCATATATGCCTCCCCTGCCCCTCCTGGCGGCCTCTGTTTGCCAGCCACGCCGTCTCCCACCCCACCTCTTACCCGGCGTCCTGGCTGGTGGCAGGGCACTCTGAATGTTTTAATGTTTTCCTTTTGTGTTGCAGGCGGAGTTACAGGGCGATCTGGAAGCAGACTGGTACAGTAAGGGTACCTCTGCGGCAGACTGGTACAGTAAGGGTACCTCTGCGCGGCACAGTAGGGGTGCCAGAGCCAAAGACCAGGAGCCTCAGGGCAGGTTCCTGGAAAACCGCGACGGCGCCCCGTTAGTCCTTCGGGCGGTTGGGGGCCTGACCAACCGGGGGTTTGCCCTGCTACGCTCCGCCCTGAAAAGGGCGTGAGTAGAAGAGACCAACGTGTCACGTGATCCGGAAGAGGATCATCAAAGGTAGCACTGACGGGGTGTTCCACAGTGCTGGCTCAACAGGCAGGCGGGGGCAGCATAGGTTGGCACAGCTGCCCGCCCTTTGATCGCCCGTAAGATAACCCACATATTGCATACTCCTGTATGGAATAAACCTGCAGCAATATTTTCCCACTACAAAATTGTCTTGTGTATTTATTCATTCTTGCATGCTCAGACGGGGGGTGGGAGAAGTTGCCGTAATGGCACTATGGGGGCTGCCATTTTGTTAATTGCAAGAACTGCAAGTGTCTCACATCAGCAGGCTTCTGAAGTCAGTTTTGCATGCAAATATTTGAATTGCGATTACAGCATAGTTTGGAACTTCTTACTTAGGTATGTTCAATGGTGTTTCCCATGTTTCCGGTGCAGATATCGGCTTAGGTGGAGGACGTTCTGAGGGTCTCCGCCTTGGTAGGAGATGCGCGGCATTAATATGGCCTGATCTGAGGCCGCCAGCAGCGCCCTTTGGTGGAGGTTTAGAAAGGTGGATCAGAGTGTCTCTGGGTGTGCAGCGTTATGAGGCATCCATTTCCGTTTCTTCTGTTAGGAGATTACACCATGAGGCAGGATTTTTGCCAAATAGTCGCTTCATAAAGCGGAGCTGCAGACTCACACCGCCATCTTCTTCCTCGTTCATGCCCGCCCCCCTGGGACATTGTCTTTTAAGTCACCTGTATTCTCTTTGCCCATTTTAGAGAACCTACCTGAAAGGCAAATATACTCATTGTGATTTGCCAATTACCCAACAAGTGTAATGTTAGAACACATTCAATGGGATATTTTGGCAGGTTTCCAGTCCCCTTGATATCGACAAACACAAACAGTAACGTTGTAGTGGAGGGAGGGGGGGGTTTACAACCATTGTTTGAATATACAAGAACTTATGTAACTAATGTCAATCACAATTTTCATTGATTATTGATTGATTAATTATATTACTGAGATTTCTCTGATTGAATTTGGTCATCCTTTAAAACTTTAGTCTTATGTCCTTAAAATTATTTCTCCAAAACATCTCCGAACTGTGAAACACCGTTGACTCAAAATGACAGTTTGGAGCTGCCATGCTCTAAATGCAAAAAAAAAAACAAGGACACTTTGCACAACATCATTTGAACATCAAAGTCCCGTTAAAGGAGCAATCCAATGATTTAACCTTGGCAGGCAGTGCTCTGCATAAATGTGGCACACCAGCGAGCAATGGTCTTTTAGATCAGAACAGCTTTTGTGGAAAAACATAAAATGTGTAAGATGATTACTCTTACATTACTGTACTCTGGAGATCAATGCTCCTGGTAAAAAAGGAAACTTGCCTAACCCGGAGAACCCAAGGGAGTGTCACTCTGTTATATCCTGCCTATGTACTCATATCTTAACCAGCTCCTAGCTGCTCAACCAGTGTGAGTGTTCTGAGTGGAATGTTGGTGTGCTAGAGATGCATGGAATGTTTGGGTGCCTGTGTGGTGAGGAATGACAGTTGAAGATGGGGAAAAGCTGATGTATGCCCACAAGCTGATTAACTCCAACGTTGCAGGTTTCTTCCGAAAACCAGCTGGTGTATTGCATCACGGCAAACCGTTTGTGTGTTGCTTCCAACCCCAAAATGGTGGCACACAGATGACGCTGCACCGGATGGCTCAAGGCGCGTCCGTGCAGCAGAGTGTCCCACAGCAGCTCGGAGAGCTGCTTAGAGACACATACGTCGTCGAAGAGTCTCCGCACGATTCCATGTAGAAGGTAAATCTGTGCGCGCTTCAAAGGTCTTGTGCCTTCATGCTCAAACCGCAAAGGTTAAACCGCCCTGAGACAAATCACATGTGATTATAAATGAATAGATAAGAGTATTTGTCTCACCCCAGTAGTCTCCTTCCGTCCGCCGATAAGAGGACCATGCATTCCAAAATGCATCCTGTGAATCCATGAAGTTGTCACCACCGCATGTAGGTGGCATGTAGAAACACATTCAAGAAGCATGACGGGCACTGACATACCGTCAGATGCAGCGTTCCAGAAACCAAACGCTGCCATTGACACCTAAAAAAAAAACACGATGGCACAGTGTGCAGCTGATCCCTTTCCACAGCACACACATAGATGACAGTGCAGCTTGTAAAATCACTAAGTTGTAGAATTTGTTTGCTATTAAGTTTTACAACTGTCAATTGACTTAACACTGCAGGCAAATGCTGTGAAGGTGACTATTCCTTAGCCCCGATAGCTAGTAGTACTTAGATTCATCCAAGTTGTCATTGTAGCATGAAATACAAATCATGTTAGCCAATGAAGTTGAAATATTGTAGACCAATGAAGCATATCGAGGCCGGGGCTGTCCGCTGATAAGGACACTGGTGGAGCTGGCAGGCCTGGTGCTCCAGTCTTGAGACTTGTTTCATAGTTTCTATAGGTTTCCTTGGATTTTCATTGTCCATTCCATTGACATCTTCTGTAAATCCAGTTGTACGCATAGGTCTGTCTCCAGATCGTCGCCAAAAATATGTTGTGATGTACCAGACGTAGCTGAATTGTATCTTTGTAGTTTCTTTATTAGATCTTAGTCAGTGCTTTAAATGGGCCGGTACTCACCGGTACTGAGTAGCAGCACTTTTTCATTTTCTCCCCTTGAGTACCGGCACTTTTTCTAAAACGAAGAGAGTACCGGTATTCATGGGGACCTGACTTTAACCGAGGCAGCGCTCCCTTCATCCCGGCCTCAACTAATACCAAAGCAGCACCTTTATCAAGCACTGCATGGAATTAATCACAGGAGCTCATCACCAGGACACAGCGTGAGCTGCTTTGTAAGTCATCAGAGCAGGGGTGTGTCTGCAGAGTGATTAGCTTATCTATTGATCTTTCACAGTGCTGAGAGGGGGGCTGTAAAATCTAATGGGTGGCGTTGGGAGGCACTGTTCAGGACAGAACAAAAGAACGTTTGCTAATGCTTTCACATTACCACGCATCTAAATTGCCTTCATGCATATGTAAATAAGAAGGGATCTTGTTACCGAACTCGCTGATTCCTATTATATCGACCTTGGACAGACTGTAAGTCCAATGAAAAATGTGGAAATTGGCACCTGGTTCTCCAGTACAGACGTTGTCGTTTGCAAGCGCGAGTGGTTCCGTTTAAAAAGTACTACTTTTATGTACAGATTACAAAATCGAAGCAAATGGAAAATATTTGCAGAGGTGAACTTTGTGGATGCTGTATTCTGAAAGGAAGGTTTACCGAAAGTCATAGTAAGTGACAGTGGAGGCAATTTAAAGCTGAAACCTTCTAACAGTACATGAGCAGGAGTGGGTATATCTGCCTACCACCCTGAAGGAAATTGAAGTGTGCAACGGTTTAACAGCGAAGATAAAGGGGTTATTGAGTTGTCAAAAAAACAAATAAACTGAATTGGGAGAAAGAAGTAAAACAAGCATTGGCAAAGCCAATAGGTTTTGTAATGGGACAGATAAAAAGAAGCTTTATGAAGCGGCCAGAAGAAACATGGAAGGATTGGCAGTGGGAGGGGGTAGAAGAAACAGGATGGGGAGAGGGGGAGAGGTGGAGGGGAGAAGAAACAAGATGGAGGAGGGCAGGGGAAGGTTAAAAAAGCGCTGTGACGTGGCCAGCGTTCATGGCGTCATATCGTTAAAAAAAAGAAAAGAAATAGCACCTGAATCATAGCGCGAGCAGCGGATGAACACTATTTAAAGTTCATCTGCGTTTGCTCCATCTGCTACTGAAAGAAAAGGAAGTGACGCGTGACAAACGCTCCCCATTTAGAAGGCAACAAAGAAGAGTGACAAGGCTGCAAACTATTGGGAAGCAATGGGTGGGTTCCGAGCCCATTATAAAGCACAAGGGACTCGCAAGCGAGAGTGCGAGCGCGTGCTCGTGCAGACGAGACGTACAAAGGATTAGGGCCTATTGGATCACACCGTATGAAAGTACAGAACGGACCCCATTAACCTTGATGAGAAGTAAGACGCCTCTTACTAAAGACAATTTAGGATGGATGTCCAAGGCAAGAATGGTTGAGGGGTTGCCCGAAACGATGAGGAATAACAATTAATCTAGCTAAAGCAGTGCTTTAAATGGGCCAGTACTCACCGGTACTGAGTACTGGCAATTTTTCATTTTCTCCCATTGAGTACCAGCACTTTTTCTAGAACAAAGAGAGGACCGGTACTCACCTGACTTTAACCCAGGCAGCGCTCCCTTCATTTCTCAACTGATACCACGGCAGCACCTTTAACAAGCACTGCACGGAATTAATCACAGGAGCTCGTCACCAGGACACAACGTGAGCTGCTTTGTAAGTCATCAGAGCAGGGGTGTGTCTGCAGAGTGATTAGCATATCCATTGATCTTTCACAGTGGGGCTGAGAGGGGGCTGTAAAATCTAATGGGTGGCGGTGGGAGGCACTGTTCAGGATAGAATATTTCATGGACAGAACAAATGAAGGTTTGCTAATGCTTTCACCATCGCCACACATCTGAATTGCCTTCTTGCATGTGTAAATTAGAAGGGATCTTGTTACCAAACTCGCTGATCCCATTTTATCGACCTTGGACAGACGGTAAGTCCAGGGAAAAATGTGAAATGCTCTTTGAACAGAGATATTCCCTGCCAGTGTTAAACCACCTGGGCCTACATGCCACATGGATGTACACGGCTGTATTTTTATCAAAAGCCAGTAGATATGTTGCATGGCTTGGTATGTGCATGTTATTCACACTCATGGTGGCAATTTATTGCACACTGTAATCGAATACCAAAAGCAGGAAAACATACATTTTTCATTTAATTAGCGCTCCCAGGTGGTCATCTGTACAAGTTACGTGGTGCAAGCACAGAAAACATATTTCATTTGTAATAAGCCCCATTTCCTAACCAGCACTTAATGTCATTGGTCACATTTTGATTCAGAAAGACCATTTTGCCATTTATAATGTGACTTGAAAGCCTGTCCCTTTTCTTTTTAATATTTATTTCATCAACAATTGCAAATGCAAGAATGCATTTGACATTTATTATAGTAAGTATATAAGGCATATAATATCAATTATTAGCTGAATTAACACACGTGGGATCATGGTGTGTATTTTTATTACACATAGTGCAGCCAGATCAGCCCAGTAGATACTTTATTCTTTCTGATATCATATCTGCAGCGTGTTTACTCCTTCCACCACTCCTTTCAACCACATAAAACGGAATGTTGAAAGGCTGAGCCACCAACAGCAATATCGCTATTGTCTGTGTGTCAGCATTTCTCATCCAGTGGCAGAGAAAGAGAATATGCTGCTCACTAAAGTTATACAAACTATGTCTCTTCGAAAGCAACTCTGGTTTCCAGGTTTGACAGAAACACCCACTAGTGGCGTGAATGAAAAGACTACCTGATGAATTCCTCGCTTTTTGCAGTTGCGCCTTCACCAATCATGAGAACCAGAAAGCATAAGTAAGTGAGCTTGGGGCATCATAAGTAACAATAAAGTGGATAACTCTGGAGGTAATGCACTTGCTTGAAAGATCTGTGTACATTCTAATCAAAGGTTCAACTCACCATAATATTGCATAGAGGATCAATGTGTCTGCTGGAAAGCACAGCATGCAACATGTAAATCACAGATTAGTTGTTTTATGTAGATAGCTTAGTTGATTACTGTTTTTGTTGCATAGAGCCTTGTGTTACCTGCAGGTCAAAAGTTAACATCCCTGTATTATAGCTTAGTGAGTTATGAACCTGCAGCAACGACCTGACTGCAAACAAGAAGGCATATAGTTAGAACTTGCTGTTTTTTCCTCAATCTTTTCTTATTTTAAAGTTGCTAAAAAAAAAAGGTTGCTTTGGATAGTAATAAACACTTATTAGTAAGTGCCATATATATAGTTATTTGTGAGATAACTAATGGACAGATACATCCCACATTCTAACAATGCATGCAGATTTCGTGCATACAACCTTGGCACGGTCAAAAAGCTAACCCGGCCCCTTGTTCTGCCTTAGCACCGCCCTTGTGCCCGCCCTAAACTCCGCCCACTGCTCCTTTTGGTGAGTATCTACACTTATTGTTTTCCATTTACAGCACTGATCTTAGTTACAGGTTGGTTTCCATGTTAAGCAGCCCCACCAGGAGCAGCCTGCATGCTGCTCAGCCCATCTTCAACTGTTATACCTCACCACACAGGCACCCAAACATTCCATGCATCTCTATCACACCAACATTCCACTCAGAAAGCTCACACTGGCTGAGCAGCTAGGAGCTGGTTAAGATATGTGTAACATTAGTTCATAGGCAGGTTATAACACACTCTTAGTCCAAGAGTCTGAAGCCACCAGTACTTACAGAGGTGTTATACATTTTATGTTTTTTCACAAAATTTTAGGGTTTAATAGTCAATCCAAAAGGGTTACATAGAGGACAGCAGAACTTGTGCCACAATACCTCCTAGCGGGGGGTTTTGCCAATTGACTGATCAGAGACTTTAGGTTGTGAAGAAGGCCACTGACCTTGTTAGGCATAGGTAGGATGGCTGAAACATGTTGACCATAAAAGGATGACAGGGTTACTAATTTCCCCAGTTTCACCCCCCTGTTTATGTCCTTAATCCTATCAGGGCAGCCACTAATAAAATTAATATATTAGGATAGCTCTAAGTAGTTTTAACCTTCTTTCTTCGCATCTCTACTTAACGTGGAGTATATACTCCACTCTTAAAATACTTTCGGAAAAAAACTTTAAAGACTCATGATCTCACTTTGTGTGGTAGAGCCTGACTTGGACTCATTTGGGTCCAGTGTTTGGGAAGCCCAATGATGAAGCATGCCACATTTTGATGTGAGTGTGGACCCTACTTTTCCCAGAGAGATCCCTGTATGGACTAATGGTAATATTTGAGATAGTTGAGGAACTCTTTTGATGTGTGTGTACATGTAATGGGAGGATAAGGGTTTTAGCACGTATTGCCTCTCTCCCTTTCATGTGTAATAATATGTTTTCTAGTTTACCATAAAATGGGAGTTATTACTTTTTATTCCTGAAGTGCCCTTGCATTGTGACTGGAAGTGTAACTTTCGATCTCCATTATGTGCTGACGATAGTTGCCGTATCCTGTATATGTCTGCTTGGTCTTTTAATCTACTTGCTAAAATATATCATCTTTGTTACATGCAGACTCTGGAGTTAGACTAATTTACTCTTATTTATAAGTTAAAGTAGACACACTCCTTAAGTATGTAATGAACAAGAGAACCTATTCTATAATCCAAATAAATGTACTGCTTTATTATTAAAAGATTTGCTCTCAAATGGACATGGTTTCTGTTATCCTCTGTGGGTCTTTTTTGTACTTCAATCAAATTACATAAAGAATGCTTTATCAATATGTGACACTAGAACTGATTATTCTGTGATAAACAGAACACAAACAGCTCCCTGTTGCAGAATTATGAAACTTACTTTAGCATATGTATGAGGGTGCAAACACATATTTCAATAAATGTATTAATTATTTAAGAGTATTGTAAATTGACACATGTTGTCTCACCGGTATTTTACATCACTCTAGGTTTGCAAACATGTAGAATCCAATTGGAAGTGAGCTTCGATTACCTTCACAGTATTCCCCAGACAATAGTCTTGAAAACATTGGACCTCTGAAGAAGACCTGCCTGAAACACTACATACTGAGAAGCCTTCTAAAGGACATATAGGGAGAGATTTACTAGCATTCGTGCTGGCACTAGCGTACCTATATAATGTATAGTGAATACGCCCTATTTTTACATCACATGAGCTCCCACACAATACTTTAATAATTCTTGACCTCCCGCAAGGCTTCAGAATTTACTGATGTCTAGGATCCTTGTCTTTGAGTGATCTACCTCCATGTCTTTTATGATTGAACAGTCATTGGGGGATCATTGTAGGAAGTGAGCAAACAAATATTCCTATCAAGGAGATCATCAACTCCAGCGTAAAACAATACTTTTGGGTATAATTTCATAAAGTCTTACTTCTGATGGTCTGATTTTTAGGTTTTGTGAGCCTAGTGTGAGATATTTTAGGAACCAAGAGAAGATTACATTATAACATGCATGTATGCTGGACCAAGGCTATTGCCGGCTCCGCCTGATGAACACTTTAACCCCTTCCCTGCTCATGACGAGCTCAGCTCGTCATGCTGCGCGGTCGGGCTGTGCGCATGACGAGCTCAGCTCGTCACGACCACGCCCGCAATCGGAATGTCCAGCACCTGGGCGGAATTCCGATCGCAGCGAAGGCGTTAAAAAGTCTAGGAGGATGTCCCAAACCAAGAATTGCTCTAGCTTGATACCCTTTACTGCAGCATTGATTTGGGTTACATTAATAGGTCTTTGTTTAATTTCAGCTTTTTGCAGATGTACTTGGAAGTGGCCTCTAGATTGTGGTCCAGTAGAAGCAGTGTCAGTTTTAGCTCCATTCAGGCAGAGAATGTTCTGTTGAGACCAAGTCGAATGCCTAGTCTAGCAATAGACAATATTTATCTGGCCCCTGGGGCATTCACGAGTCTCCAATGCTATGTGAATCTGAACACAAATGCGGCACGTGTCCCTCTTATGCGCCTCTATACAGACAGAAAAGGGAATCATGCATTTGAGCCACAGTATGCAAAGTTCAGACAGTGACGCTCATCAATGTGGTATTGGTAGGGTCTACTCTGCAGTAAAATCCCCTGAAATTATTCCATGTAGTGCACACCCAGTGAGGCAGTGGAACAGCAGAACTAGTAGTGCATTACCCATGAAGCAAATCTAATCTGCTGAAGGTTGGTATGGTTCACATAATTCATGTATATATACTGCATAGTCTACACCACAACTGGAGGACTTCCAATGTTTCCACGCTTTGAGGTGTTCTGCTCTCCTGTCCTCCACTAAACGTCTACATGCACGGTATAGTGACCAATAGGTCTTTCTCTCACTGGTGATACCCCCCTACTCCCACCGTGCAATAATAAGTGCTCTAGGAGCTACTTTCCACTATAATACATGTCCTACTTTTGGTGGCTGTCCCTTGGTTTTGGCCCCCCACCACAGAGGTTCATCAACCCCTATCAATCATGGACTGGGCCTCCATTTTGGATATCAATTCTACACATTCAAGTCACAAATTGCACTTGTACTTTCACTGCAGAATCACCTTGTGGTTAAAGGTAAGAGGCATTCCTTTTTCCAGTCATTAAACTGTCAGATCTGCCAGTTTATGTGATCTGATGGGGGCATCCCTTGCTTGTGAGATGACCTAGAAATTTCTAAAAGAATCAGGTTCTTGTTTCATCAGAAGAGAGTCATTATTCTTATACAGATAGGAGGACTGTAGGCCTAAGAAAGTGACTGTGGAAATTGAACTAATTTGAACTAAAAAATTGTAACTAGGTTGATTTTTGTGATGTGGGTAGTTGCTGTATTTGGACTTGTAGTCAACGGGCACAAAGGCAAAGCTACAAACTCCAGACAGTTTTGAAAACAATACACCTGTGGGAGTCCTCGGTGGTGTGGCTTGTGTGAATATCAGTACTTTTTTTTACCCTAATGACCTGCAAATCTCAAACTTTGGCTAAAAAAACAGAATTCCCTCCTATTTCTGTGGCAGAAAGTTCTAGAATTTAGAATGTGTGACGAACAGAAAGAGACCCACCAACAAGTATTCCCACCCAGCTTCTGTTCAAAATAGTACCTCATGTGTGAGTAATACAGGGTAGAAATGAAACTCTGAAGTAAGAAAGCGGGGAGCAAAGGTCCCTGTTTCCATTAAGGCCCACGGAGCCCTTGCTACGCCACAGGACATTGGCAAGAAAATAGGCACAGCAGATGTCCATATTCCATCAGGAAATGACAGAATTAGACAAAATACCACACTTGCAATGAACTTTACATTTTTCAGCAATGGCCCAACTAATTGTGAAGTCTTAGAATCAATTGGAATCATTTAATAGCCATGTACAAAAGTTTCCTATTAGGCCACTTATGATCGCCTTTTACTAAACGTACTGCTTTTCAGAAGTGGAGTCATTTCTTCATAAAAAGATGACTTCACTTCCAATTTAGGAATCCGCACTGAGGTCAGCGAGAGTCCATAATCGCCTATTAACATCAGAATGTGCTTGTTATACTGCACTCTTTAGGGCACATTTGTGCTGCAGTGGAATCATTCACTGCAATTGGCAACTTGAAACACTGATCAGTTTTACCGCAATACTGAAAATGACTGCCCCGAGGGCTCTTGCTTCATTTGCAGCTCTGCTTACCCTCCTTCCTGAAAATGACAACGCCAGCCTATGAGACGGATCAGCAAGCAGCTGGTGGCTGAAAAACAGCCTTGCCCGACCACATCAACATTCCCAAGGCATCAAAAATGGGAGAGCTCATTGCAGATGTAGAGTTGATCAGAAATAGCAAAATCCATCCACTGTGGCCTGAAATTGATTAAAAAGTGAGCTGCGGTTCATGGTGCCTGAAATTAATTGAAGAGTGTGCCATGTTTTAGTATGGCAGCAGTGAATAAATAACTTTGCAGTTCATAAATGACCGAAAACATCACAGAAGAGCACTTGGGGACATTCAACTAATAAGTGATCTGAGGTATATAAACGTTATATTCTGAGTGGAATGGTGCATTCAAGGAATGCAAAAAAGCAATCGATATTTTATTATGTAGGTGCAAGTAGAAGTGGGTGGTCATAAGCAGCACAGTGTTATATATCTATCTATTTACAAGTTGTGCAAAGTGCTACAAAGCCTTCCTACCACAGGGAGGACTCCCCTGTCAAACTAATAATCTCCTGCCCTAGTGATGGACTCTCTAGCCATCACTATCCGGCAGACGGAGTACTTTGTCGGCATTCCTTTTGGTGGGTGTGCTCATAAATTGAGTATGTTCATAGACAAACTATTGCTCACACTCACCCGGCCGGCAACATCTCTCCCTGCGGTAGTTCATGCTCTGATTGACTTTGAACGGGTCTACCGTTTTAAGGTTAATATGTCCAAGTCACAAGCCTTAAATCTCACAAACCCAAAACTGGACCTTTCCGCCATGGAGTCTCTGGCACCCTTTCAATAGGCTCCACATACCATCCGTTATCTGGGTCTCAATTTGACCTTCATGAAGAGGTGGGTTTCCTTTGAAGAAAGCAGGCTTGGAAGCAGTTTAATATTTCAGGAGATTGCAGTTTGCTTTATTTAGTATAAGGAGCCCACGTCCTGACGATCCTCTCTCCATCAGTTCCCAACTTCAACTGGCCGAGTTGGAGTTGGCAATCATGGAGAAGGAATGCAGAGCATGGATCTATGTACAAAAACAAATACAGCGTGCATGCTAGGTAACAGCTAGCATGCACATGCATGTGAATAATAGATGTGAACAAAAGACTAATCAACACCACTCCACCTTATCGTCTTGGATGCGAGCTAATTGGGCATCCTATCACAAATCTATCTTAGATGACTTTCGTCGCTGGCGGCCCCTGCATGTGACCTGGCTGGGATGACTTAACACTGTTAAGATGTCCATCCTCCCTAAGATCCTGTACCTGTTTCTAACGCTGCCAACCTCTATCCCACAGGATGACATCATACACCTTCAGCAAGACATCCGTGCCTTCATCTGGGGGGGAAGCGACCCAGATTTTCGAACTCTGTTTTGCTGCTCCCTAGGGATCGGGGGGGAGGGACTCGCTTGTCCCAATCTCCTTGAGTACTATTGGGCATCACACCTCAGTTTCATATATGAATGGGTATCACAGGAGAGTGAGAGGCACTGGTTCCACATGGATCGGGCTGTCTCCTGCAGACCCCTTTGGAATCTTGCTTGGCTCCCTAGGCATGCATGACTGCAGAGTGCCTATATTGCGACCCCACCTAGACAGTCCTTGAGTTTTGGGATAAGATTGTGCTATGTTCCCTCCACAAACACTCACCTGGCCCGAAACCCGGACTCAGATCTTGCCCTGGAACCTCACTCATTTCCCAGTTGGGAGAAGGGAGATTGTCCCACCTTGCATGATCTGTTCACAGGAACCTCTATTAAAATATTTGAACAATGAAAACAGGAATCCCAAATACCTGAAACAGCTTGGCTGCAATATTGTCAGCTGCACCACTGTGAACTATACCCCATGAATATTCAAGGGGCGACAAGGCAATGTACTCCTTTTGAAACATTGGTCAGGGCTTATGATGGCACAAGAGGTTTAATATCCTGTACCTACCACGTCCTTCAACACTCTCCTAGAGCGTCTGCATACATATCAATTACAATGGCACGCTGATACCACTGAAGGTATCTCCCAGAGCAGTGGGAGATGCTCTGGCGAGATATCCTCAATATTTATCACAGTATACAACTGTGTGAGTAAGCATACAAAATGGCGACACAGTGGTGTTACATACCGACACGCCTTTGCACCGTTTATCACCCCACTTCTGACCTTTGCTTTCGCTGTAACTTGGCCCCTGGCAATTTTCAACACACATTGTTGTCATGCTCTATCATTTTCATTTATTGGAAGGAAATCCTATGCCACATTAAAGGCATATTGGGCTTCCCCCTTCCTGCCTTCTATCTCTGAGTGGTTTTGGGCACCCGCCCCATAGAACTTGAGGTCATGATGCACACAGATTGGCATCTTGCGGCCCACATGCTGGGTTCTGCCAGGCAACTTAAAGCTCTCCATTGGAAGCAACCCTCTGCCCCTCCTGTGGCCTTATGGTTTACATGCCTTTGATAGTTATGGCCATGGGGCTTTTGCCACATGGAATTTCACAATCCAATACTAAATTTACTCACATCTGCAGCCTTTCCTATTTCACATGCCTGGAATATACCTGTGTAAGACTTGGCTTTTTCAGCGGGTTCACCCCCACACTTTTTGGCCTCCTATTTTTGGACTTGTTTTTGTTGCTTTTAGGACTCTGGGCACTTTACCACTGCTATTCAGTGCTAAAGGTCATATGCTCGCCATGTAAATTGTGTTTATGGATTTGTGTTTCCATGATTGGCTTACTTGATTTACTAATAAGTCCCTAGTATAATGCACTATGTGTGCCTAGGGCCTGTAAATCAAATGCTGCTAGTGGGCCTGCAGCACTGATTGTGCCACCCACACAGGCAGCCTATCAAAGGTGTCTCAGACCTGCCACTGCAGTCTCTGCGTGCAGATTTTACTGCCATGTCGACCTGACAAGTGCACCCACTTGCCAGGCCCAAACCTTCCTTTTTCTTACATACTCAAGGCACCCCCATGGGCAGGGTGCAGTGTATGGGAAAGGTAGGACATGTCCTGGTGTGTGTGACATGTCCTGATAGTGAAATACTGCCAATTTTGTTTTTCACTATTGAAAGGCTATCTGTCCCATAGGCTAACATTGGAGTTGCTTAGTAACATCTTACAAGTCTAACTTCCCTTTGGGACAAGATAGAGAAATGGAGTTTAGGCTCTCTGAACTCAGAATTTAATAACACAGACTTTGAGGGAGCTGGTTTTTAAATTGTGTGATTGAAAATGCCACTTTTAGAAAGTAGGCATTTTCTTGTTTAACCATTCTGTGTGCCTCTGCTGGTTCTCTAGTGACAGGAGCTGGAGATGTGCATTCACGTTAGACAGCCACAAGGGGGGTTGAGGTGCGTCCTGCGTTTCCTAGGTGACTCATTTTTGGGCTGATTAGGCCTGGTCTGCATTTAGAGTGGTGGGAAGAGTTTTCACTAGCACCTTGAATAGGCAGTGTCTCGTCTGCACAATGCTGTGTCCACCTCCTGTAGTGAAGCTAAGCCAGAGAGGGCAGAACTAGTTTGGACTGGGCTCAGAGACCCTTGCGACAAAGAGAACAAAGAGAATATGTGGTATAAATATTGGGCCCTGACCCAAGGACTTTATAACCCGCTTGGATCAAGGAACCTGATAGAAGAGCTGGGGAAGCTGTGAGGAGAGACTACCACTTTGCTGTGTGTGTTGCTTTGTTGGCTTGTAGTAGCTGCTTCTGTCTTGGGCAGAGAAAGGACTGGACTGAACTTTCTGTAACTTTTTCAATGGAGTATCTCCAAGGGCTTGAAATACAGCTTGCCCCCTGTTCAAGAAGTCTCCGGAACAGCAAAGACTTCACCTTCCTCTGGGTACCACCTCTGGGACTGTGCGTTCCAGTTGCCACAGAGGGAAAATGCAGCCCAACACCATCACCAACACCTTGCCAGCTCCGTGAGCTGAAGACACCGCAGAGTGCACCGCCGCACTTCGCACCGCAACCCTGGTTTCAACAACAACCTTTGGCATTGAGCCGCTGCTTGCACAGTGACCTGTGGGCACCGCACTCCGCGCCATCTAGGTTCACTCCGTCGCCCTGGTCTCACTGATGCCGCCGCTGTAAGCTGACATCGCTGCCACTGCCTGCACCGTGGTTTGAGGGAACCGCTCGTAAGTCACATGACGCACAGGCCCACCGACGACAGCTCCCATTGACTGGCACGGATGCCTTCACTGTGACCTGTGAGCATCGCAATGAGCACCACCTCACTTCGCACCGCCACCCCGGTCTCACAGACGCCACTGGACGACCGTCACCGGGCCGCTGCCTGCACCGTGACCTGAGGGCACCACACGCTGCAGTGCTCCATTTCACACTGCAACTGTGATGGTTGCCACAACTGGCCCGCACCGATGCGGTTGGCTGGAATCAAAGGTACTGTTTACAAGTCTTCTGACACTGATGCCGGTCCGCACTGATGTGGTCAACCAAAACTGTTGGATTTGGTTGTTTTCAGCACCGCGGTAGCCCCGGACAGAGCTACCGACTTCAAGGAACTGCATTTTAAGGTTATTCTTGCAAAGTGCATATTTTGATTATTGCATGTTGGATTTTTGTTGTTTTGGTCTTGTTTGGTTTAGATAAAGATTGCCTATTTTTCTAAACTTGTGTGGTGTCCATTTGTAGTGTTTTTACTGTGCCTCTGTATGTGTGCCCAAATGCTTTTAATATTGCCTCTGAGATAAGCCTGCCTGCTCGTGCCAAGCTACCAAGAGGGTGATCAGGGGTTGCCTAAGGGCGTAAGTTCCTTACCCTGACTAGAAGCAAGGGCCCTTACTTGGACAAAGGTGCAACCCATTGCCAACTAGAGACCTCCATTTGTAATAACCTGTTTCAATCCTCCCAAACGTAAAGCGCTCCAGCTCTTCGACGGAGTTGTAACTAGGCGGGAGTGGTGTGGTCCTGGTGCCTCCGACATGCCCCTTCATAAATCCTTGCTCCCTGCCCGCCCCCCCCCCACCAACAGCTAACCTTACCTCACAAATGCCTACCTTTTCATGTGGACAAGAGACCTTCCTGATAACAGGACCTTATAATTCCTGCCTTCTTGACCATTTGTATTTTGTTTTCTACATTCTATTGTTTTGTAATAATCGCAGGTTAATGCAAAGATTACAGACTTGCTTGACTTTCCTGCTGTCATCTTGTTGTGCATGGGGAATTTGTCATTACACACCTTCTCTGCTTACTACAGTGATTTACTTTCTGCTGTTTCCTTGTCTACAACGAGATTGATGTCATTATGCATGAACAGTCATATGCGTTAACTGCTATATGTGAAATTATTTTCAATAAAAAGATTTCAAGTAAAAACTAATAATCTCCAACATAGGACCCAGAAGACCTACCACAGAAGCCTACGTCATATGGCCGATTTTCCCCATAAGAACCTGCAATACACATAGGTTACATACCGTCCTATAAGGAGCGAATTGGGGATTCTGGAGTGACACTGTGGGAGGAGGCAGGTGTGGCCACCTTTGGGGACTTATTACAAGGCGGTTCCCTGGTTCTGTTTGCACAGGTGTGCGACGATAGGGAGCTCCCAGCTGGTCATTTTTCTTAGCCCATAGGTGTCTAACTGTTGGAGCTCGAAAGACTATGGCAGCTAACCGACACGAAACCCGCTACCCATCTGATTGTACAAGCTCTACACACGGTAGGTCCTAGACACCTAATCACATGCCTGAGCCCAGCTTTCTCCTGACATGCGCAACACCCCCTGCTTCCACTCCGCAGAGTCTGGCAAGTAGACATAAGCCTAGAGCTCACCCAGAAGGAATGAGATAGAACCCTCATATATCGAGGAAGGTATCAGGGAACACCAGGTTCCAATACATTCAGTATAATATACTACATACATAGGACCTACCTTACCCAGGCTAGACTCTACAGGCTCTTCCCTGAATCTTCCCCAAACTGCCTGAGCTGCATGGGACCAGGGGCTGATATAATACATATGTTTTAGGACTGTCCTGTAGCAAACAACTTGTGGCTAGTGGTAACAAGCAAATTGACAGACCTCACGGGTCGAACCTGACCTTCACACTATGGCCAGCTGTCTGCTTGGTCTGTATATGAAGAGGCGGGTGGGAAGAACCACTATGCGTTTCATTGACCTAGCGATGCTCACAGTGGCGGTGCGTCCATTGGGGCGCTGGGGCGTTGCCTCACTAATGCCACGGCCCCATTCATCCTTTAAATAAATTACAAATAACAAATTCTTCGTTCTACTTCTGACGCTAATTCCAATCAGGACTCCTGATTGGAATTAGCGTCAGAAGTAGAACGAGGGACGCCGAAGGGGGTGGGGCTGCGGCAGCACTGAGGGTTTGAGTGACAGCGCACTGGAGACTACATAGCAATAGTGCGCATTTTCGGTTTTGGGCTGGTCATTTTTACGACCAGCCCGAACATGCGCACTAGCCTTCCCCTTAGGAGAGCGAGGGTTGCTTCATGCCGCAGTCCCCGGTCTCCTAATGGGCGGGGAGTATCCCTGCTCAAGCCAATCCTGGCGCTGCTGGAGCAGCATCTGGATTGGCTGAGAGGGGTTGCCAGCCACTCCAGTGACGCAGAAGACGTTGAAGGCGCCAACGCGGGACCCCTGCCCAGCAGCAGAGGCGGCGCGGGTCAGGTAAGTTTTCTTTTTTTACTTTATTTTTTAAACCCTGGCCCCAACCCCCGCGCGACCCCCCCCGCCCCCGCGAGTATTGCGAGCCGCGACTGTGTTTTAGTGCATTTGCCAATGTTTTAAGTCTACTGGGGAATGAGTGACCTGACAGCTACAAACACCTTGCACAGATTAAGATACTAATATTATCAAGCGGTAGCGATAATTATCGCTGGCCGCTCTTAGCGAGATTTTTTTTACCGCCGGCTATCGCTGGCAATTATCGCCATGCTATCGCTGTATTAACAACGCATAGCGCAATGGCGATAATTTCCCAGCGATAGCGGTGCTTTCCATGGAACATCGCTGGTTTTCCAGCGATGTTCCATGGAAAACGGCGATAACCTTGCTAATACGACCCTGTGGTCGTATCAGCATAATCCACCCCCATTGTTAGGTATAGGTAAGTCTACATTTTTGCAGACGTTAGTTTTTGGCGAAAACCGCGGTTTTCGCCAAAAACTAACGTTTGCAAAAATGCGTGGGACTCCTTGTTAATATCGCGATGTACATTTCGCGATATTTAACAAGGTAGTCCGTCAGGGGTACGCCCAGTGACGCCCACTTTGCATCTCAGATGCGAAGTTAGGCATGCTGGAAACGGGCGCTAAGTCAAGGAAACACGCGCTAGCGTGTCCTTGATGATATTGCGATAAAATTATCGCCGCTTTTCGCCCAAAAACGGTCGCTAAAGCGGCGATAATTTTATCGCGGCCCCTTGATAATATGCCCCTAAGCGCTTTAGAAGAAGGTTTTCAAAAGCAGGGGTTCTGAAAGGGGTCGGGGCACAGTACAGGGCAGCTTTCCCCACAGTGACTTTACCTGCCGGATTTTCCAGGCTGTAAAGTTGGTTTTGTTGGTCTCACACTGAGTAGTTTCCGGTGCAGTAACACTGGGCCCTTTTAAATATGTGGATTTGAGTTCCTGTCCCACATTCCCGATCGGGGTCCAGACCTTTTAAAAGCACCTTGGAAGTGACGTCGCACGACAGCTCTCAGCCTTTGCACGACTGATGGGCCGGGAACGGTGGTAATCATTCCCTTTACAGACTGCGGGGCTCCCAGCTGAACCTGTCTCTTTTCACCTGATAGATGGCAGGCTCACTTGAGCACAAAGAACTCATTCAGGCCTAGAACTCATTCAGCCCTATAAAAGTTGAAAGTCCAGCGGGTGAATCAAAATAGAAAAGGAAAGAGCAGAGTTTGCTCATCCTGACAGCCAAATCACAACTCTTGGGTTGAAGTGGGGCTGTAAACAGTGTTGCTGAGGGGTAGGCTGGTCTCTTGGGAGGGAGAGTTTAAGCTCTCTCAAAGCTGAGCTCTGTTTTCAGGAGCTCTAAGGGCCTATCTTGGGTAAAGGTCTAGGGAGGATAGGATCCTTTTGTGTTTTGGATAATGGAAGATGTAGAAGCAGCCCACGGTAAAAAGTGGACATATGAAATTGGGTTGAAATGTGCAAAAAAGTATATTTTGAGCAAAATGTCGCCTGCTTGATAATATTGTGATAAGCGCGCCATCGCTACAGCCCAGCTTTTTGACAAACATGGTGATGGTTTAACATGTCAAAGGCAGTTGGTCTCCATTATTGCTTACATTTCGATCTGTCAAACCCTGTAGGCTTTACTTTTGATTGGTTATCTAGAAAGTTCTCATAAGGATGGATCTTAAAATGCTGCTTTTGATTACTTTTGATGACGTGCTATTTTGCCAACTGTATTTTCTGTATATATTTGTGATTTTATGAATATCTTTAGCTTGTGTGCATTAATGAACATTTTTCTTATTCAAAGTAAAAGCGCTAACTGTACAATGATTTATTGAGTGTTATTTTGTGAGACACAGCCTAAAAGCAAATAAGTGACCTGGGTGTGCTCTGAAACCAGGATGTGCATTGAGTCCAGGGATGCACACTGTAGAGCACTGAAACCAGTAGTATGCACTGAGCCTAGAGGTACACAGTAGTGTGCATTGAGACCAGTGGGTAAACATTGAGGCCAGGGGTGTGCACTGCAACCTGAGGTGAACATGAGTGTGCGCTGAGACTTGAGGGAGTTCACTTGGAGCAAGTGCGTGCCTTGAGTCCAGGGGTATGCACTATCACTAGGAGGTATGGTTTGAAACCAGGGGGATCCACCACAGAGACTCGAGGTATCCACTGATATGCACTGGTGTGGATTGAGGCCCTGATGTACGCGCTGGATCCTGGCAGTGCACACAAAGACCAGGCGTGCACACTGAGGACAAGGGTGTGACTGAGACAAGGGGGTGTGCACTGGTGTTCACCGAGAGAAGGAAGCAGCACGGGCCCCTTGTATGTGGATGTGCAGTGAGACTAGGGGTGTGCACTGCAGCCTGAGGTGTGCATGAGACGTGCATTGAGACTTGAGGGAGTTCTCTTACCTCAAATATGTGCCCTGAATCTAGGGATGTGCACTGTCACAAGGAGGTACAGCTTGGAAGACTCACTATTTATGTAATTAGGTCTCCAAGCGCTTGCGACCGGAAGCACTTTTGGTCATCAGCGCCGAGAGGCCCAAGTGGACGTTAGTGCACTATATACGTGTTCTTGGTCGGTTGTGATTCCCAGAGCATTCTCATTATGTGTCAAACTTCTATAAGGTTTCTTAACTCCCACAACTCTAAACAGTAGTATTGACTGAGCTGTTCTTCACACCTTCTGGTTTGCTTGAAAATGCACCATTTGCCCACTCTTTTTTCAAAATTTTCTCGGGGGGAGAACCCCCTAGAACCCCCTGTAGGTGGTTCAGGCTCGCTTGCTACGCTCTCTCGCCGCACTGAAGTACGACAATTGTTTTCCGCCGCACCACTTTCAAATGTCACCAGCCGCCACTGGATGCTCATAACTCATAGACCGATAGCCATGCACTGGAAAGCCAGAGCATTACCCGGGACAGAATGATGGAGTGTGGGCATGCTCATATGGGACAGGGTGGAAGAAACAGCACTGAGAAGAGAAGAGGCCCGCAGCCTACGAAAAAACACCTATAGCGACTGACTGTGAAGAACTGCTGGAAAGCCTGCAACCGCCCGTAGGTGACTAAAGACTGTAACACTCTGAAGTGCTTACTGAGGGCATAGATCTTTCTACTTAGATAGCTGAACATTCAGCAGGGGGTGGACATGGGTATGTGCTTCAGCAGTCTCTAATATGTTGTCAAAGTAATGAAGGTTGGGGTTGTTGTGGGGGAGTGAGGCCTTGGGACTTCATTATTTTGTGCCAACTGGTCGGCTCCCAATAATGTGGGGATCCTTGAATATGGTGATTGGTGCTTAGTTATTTGTTCTCTTTTGCTGTTTTACTGGTTTTTTTTGTTATCCACCACCTTGAGAGCCCAGAACTCCTATCAGTGCAAATATGACGCGATGTAACAGCAGTATGTGCACAGACATATTATATCTATTCTGTATCGCACATCTGACTAGCGATTGCTATCAATCTGCTGTATGCTAACCATGAAAATACCCAAAAAGACGGCTTAAATGAAAAAAAAGTGTGTAAAGTGCTAAGTGCAGCCCTTTAGTCACTTCAGAACTCTGAGAATGGTACGGAAGAAACAAGTAAAGGGGAACCTTTTCAACAGCTTTAAAATTCTGCACCTTCTTCGGACGGAATTCGTTTTTTACAAAGTCAAAGGATTTTTTCCACAATTTTGCATTTTTAATTACATAATTATTTTGTTCTTCTTTTTATCACAGATAACTAAGGGTTTGGTCCTGTATTTCACCTACTGTTTTTAATAAGTCTTTTGTTTGAAATTTTTAAAAAAATTATTTAAAAAACTCCTGCCCCACCCAAAATTGTAATATAAAATACATACTGGAACCTCTATGTTTATTGTACCTAGAGATTAATTTGCACCTCATTGACAAAGCGTAGAATGGCAGGATGAGTACTAGTGGGTCCGTCTGATCTACTACTTTTGAAATGGGTGTAAAATCGGAGTAGAATGGATAACTAAGCAGAGTGTAATTCATAAATGAATAATAAATAAATGTTAGACTGTTGCTTTTTTAATAAATCCAGTCTTCTCTAATCCAAATTTTCAAAAATTCCATTCGAACCTTGAATTTTATTCTAGATTATGTAAAGTCAGATCTTCCTGCTTGTGAAGCTAGTGACATAATCTGCGTGTACATGTTATGTTATATAAACTTATAACGCACTCAGCTACTCCGAAGAGTGTCCCGGCACGAGCCATAGAAGGAAAAGCATGGAGAGGCTACGCAAACTGATGAGTTTCCAGATTTTTCTTGAAAGGGCGGAGGTCCTGAGTGCTGCGGAGGGTGAGAGGAAGTGAGTTCCAGGCAGATGACGCTCTAACAGTAAGGGAGCGACCCCCCACTCTTGAGAGCCGAAATCGGGGCATGTGGGCCAAGAGCTGGGAAGAGGACCGGAGATGCCTGGCGGGATTGTAAAACAGAAAGCGCTTGCGTAAATAAGGGGGACCCCCGGCGTGAAGAGCCCGGTGAGCCAAAGTCAGGGCTTTAAACTTCACTCGCTGGACCACAGGGAGCCAGTGGAGTGATCGTAAATCCTGTCTAACGCTGGATCTTGTAGGAATATTAAAGACAAGGCATGCTGCAGCATTCTGAACAACCTGTAATTTGTTGAGGAGATAGTTCGGAAGACCAATGTATAAGGCGTTGGCATAATCAATCCGCGAGAGAATCAGGGCCCGGCTCACCGTTTCCTTGGCATATCTGGGAAGAAGTGGGAAAAATTTCCTCAGAGTACGCCAAAACAATTCCCCACTTACTTCTTTATCTGGGTGGAGAAAGAGAGATTCTCCTCAAACCAGACTCTTAGATTTTTAGCAGGAAGCCCCGTTGAAGACGGGGAGGGAAACTCGGAAGGCCATAAGGACTCCCTGAACTGGGGGGGAAAAGACCCATAGAGACGGATTTCGGACTTGTCCTCGTTACACTTGAGTTGGGCTGAGGACAGCCATTGAAAAACCACTGATAAACATTTTTTGGCTTGAGAAGGAGAACACTCTGTTTTCCCCCAGGTGAACAGGAGCTGGGTGTCATCAGCATATGCTATGATTTTGGCTCTTAAATCTTCAGCCAAATATATCAGAGGGATGACGTAAAGATTGAAAAGAAGGGGACTCAGGGATGACCCCTGAGGTACACCTGTAGACACCTCCTGAGGGGCCGAGGAGAAAGGGGGAAGCCAAGCTTGCTGAGTACGCCCTTCTAAAAAGGATTTAAGCCAACTCAAGGCATCACCAGCGATCCCCAAGTCATTTTGGAGCCAAATGGGAAGAACGTGCCTTGGATTTCTGTAACAAGTAAAGATTCAAGAACAAGCAATTTGTGTTGATTGCTTCCATTAATTTGATGACTTACTGGTACACACGTGGCTGGCTCTAATATTGCAGTGACGCTCTAAGCAATTTCACTGCACTTTTATTCAGACTGGCAGTGCTTTGACTTTAACGTTCATTTCATGGCAATGCATTCTTTTGAAAGAGGTCAGTTATCTTTGGAGGTACTTCAGATGAAGATAATAGCTACAGTTTAGAAAGAATTACTTTATTCATTCAACATTGTTATACCCTTCTGTGAGGAAATAGGGTGTATTATATGGTATGGTTGTGCGTCCTCACCGTGTAATACACTTACCAACCCCTTTAGGACCAGAATGTTTCGTCTGTAAAACCCTCAGCTCAACCTTAGGTAACTGTGGCACGGAGCAACAAGGCTTACATAGAGGAGCAAGTATTAAGCATTTTAAACAGCACCAAAACAATTGAAGAAGAAATCAACACGACACTCAAAAAAATATAACACTAATTTATAAAATTAGACTGTATTTATACAAGAATTTCGACACTAGAACAAAAGAGATCCACAAGAGGGTTCCAGAGATGTAGATTTTACCAGCAATAATAAATCAAAGCAATTTCACTAAACTGTGAACAAGTCTTGGCAAGGGGGACCAGCCAGGTCCTCAATAACAGTTACCTTCACAGGAAAAGCAGTTCCAGGCACTTTATCCATGTTGCAATGGAATCCTATGGAGTGGTCCTGATACAAAGAATAAAGGATGCTGAAGATGTTCTAAGGTGCTGTGAATGTGATAATCTTGACGGGGTTTTCCTGCAGGGATTCCTCAGTCCACGAAAATGGTGAGGGGCTTCTGATTGCAGGGTCCATGTCCCAATGGGCTACCAGGTTCCTTCCCACTTGGTGACCACTTCCTGTGGAGAGTGTAATCTGGCTATCCCAGGATACACCTTTCTGCCCACTCCCAAGATGGCGAGACCCCTCTCTCGGTATTTAGACCTCCCTATCCCAACCCCATGGTGTGGTTACCTCAGCACTACAGGCCCCTGGGGAAACCGGATTGGCAACTGATTTCCCTTTCTGCTTCCTGTCTACTTCATCAATGGGGCAGCCACACCACCCCCGGTGTTACACATCTGACTTTGAAAGATGGCTTCAACTTTGAAGCCTGCCTTTTAGGGGTAACACCCAAGTGGCTTCCTGCAGGAGGGAGATAACACCTCCTGGCCTGCAAACCCTCATCGTTCTCCTTCCTAAGAGTCATTGCATGTCTCTCCAGGAGGGCAGAAAGCAGTCTTCTGAAGCAGGCTTCATGTGTGCCAGGGAAGGCACAGGAGTATTAAAGGCAACAGAGTGGCAGTTTTGGTAAAGCTGCACACTGCTACAAGTTACATTAATTTTGACTTGAGATACAAGTTGGGCTTAATGTAACAAGTTGTTTGATACTTTGGAGGTCCTACTTTGGTCTCCACTTTCAAGAGTTAACACAACTGAGGAGTCCCCCTGTAACCCTGTACAAGCCAATTGGATGACCGAGCTTTTCCACAGTAAAATGGTTGTTTTGCGTGTTTTACTGTCAGGACATGTAAAGTGCTTGTCCTGCCTGTGTCATATGTTGCATCCTGCTTTTGGGCTCGGTAGGCCTGTTAGAGGGGTGACTTACACACATGTCCAGGGGAAGTGGTGTCTTTGCAGTGCTTTCAATTGCAAAGTCAGGCTGGCAGTGCACAATTGCTCTGTTAGTCTATAGTGGCGGACTGGGGGGCTTGTTTTACTTGAGGGACCTCCAGGGTAGCACAATCAGTGCTGCAAGCACTAGGGTACCCCTCTAACTTACACATGCCCTGGGTACCAGGGTACAATTTACTAGAGACTTACAGGTAATATAGCCATTTCCATTTGGGTACAGCCAATTTGACATACACTTTAGAGTCAGGGCACTGGCACTGAGGTCTGGCTAGCAGGCCTCAGCGCACTCTTAGAGTCAAGAAACCAGCAGCATCATTCCAAAAACTTGGGGGTGACAATACAAAAAGATGCAATTGCTTACATGGCCCCCTCCCAGATAAAAGGTGATGAGCATCTAACCTTTTTCCTGATGATTCTCATCATCTAAGTGGAAGAACCTAGAAAACCCATCTGGATTGGCATGGTCAGTCCTAGGTCGGTGCTCCACTGTGAAGTTCATACCCTGTAGGAAAATGGACCACCTTAACAACTTGCAGTTCTCTCCTCTCATCTGCATCAGCCATTTGAGGGGTCTGTGGTCGGTTTGAACTTTGAAGTGAGTCCCAAACTAGTAGGGTTTTAGCTTCTTCAAGGACCAGACCACAGCAAAAATTGCCCTCTCAATGGCACTGCAACACTGCTCCCTAAGAAGGAGTCGCCTGTTGATGAAGGCAACTGGTTGATCCTGGTCCAAATCATTCACTTGTGAAAGCACTGCACCTATCCCTTGTTCAGAGTAATTTGTCTGCCCAATAAACACTTTACTGAAGTTGAGGAGCTTCAAGACAGGTGCTGAGCATAGTGATTCCCTGAAAGTCTCAAAAGCCTTTTAATATTGCTCAGTCCAGATAACCTTTCTGGGCTCCTTTTTGGAGATTAAGTTGGTTAGTGGCGCCACTATGTTACCATAACCTTTCACGAATCTCCTGTAATATCCAGCCAGGCCGAAGAAGGCTCTGACCTAGGTCTGAGTCTTTGGAGGCATCAAAGCCTGGATGGTCTGGATCTTGGGCTGGAGAGCCTCTACCAACTTGGTGGCCCAGATGCCCAACAGAGCCCTGCCCTATCTGGCACTTATTTGTCTTGATAGTCAGGCATGCCTTCTGAAAGGCCTGAAGCACTTCCTTCAGGTGGGCCAGGTGATCCTCCCAGGTGGAACTAAATACAGTTATATCATCAAGAAAAGCTGCACTAAAGCTACTCTCCAATCCTGACAGTACATGATTCACTAACCTCTGGAAGGTGGCAGGGGCAATTTCTCAATCCAAAGGCCATCCCATTGAATTGAAAGTGGCTTTTAGGTATGGAGAAAGCAGACCTCTACTTGGCTCCTGGAGTGAGGGCAATCTGCCAATAACCTGATGTCAGGTCAAAGGTGCTCAGATACCTAGCTGCCCCCAACTTATCAATGATCTCGTCAGCTCTACACATAGGATGGCCAACAGTCTAAGTGACTACATTGGGGCCCCTGTAGTCCACACAGAACCTCATTTTAGATTTTTCCCCCTTGGGGTTAGGTTTGGGCACCATGACCACTGGGCTGGCCCATGGACTACTGGAAGGCTCAATTACCCCCAGTACCAACATCTTGCCAACCTCAGCCTTGATGCTGGCTTTGACATGGTCAGACAGTCTTTAAATTTTACTCTTGACAGACAAGCTGTCACTGGTGTCCACATCATTGGTACATCACGTTGTAAGACCTGGGGATCTGAAAAATAGTTCAGCAAACTGCTTCAGCAAGTGATTATAGGGCCTTTTGTTGCTGGTCTGTTAGTGTGGGGGAGAGGACTGCTCCTTCCACAGTTCCATCTTGGGCATTAGTAGCTAGGCGGCCTGGGAGAAGGTCATTCTCTTCTTCCTCGCCTCCACCTGTTACCATCAACCAGATGTTGGTCCTTTCATGTTGTAGCTTGAGCCTATTTACATGGACCACCCTATGAGGGTTTCTGGGAGCATGCAATTCCACCAAGTAGCAAACTTTCCCCTTCTTCTCTAACATGGGATAAGGCCCAGTCCCTGAATGCTACAGGCTCTAGGGCCCACACCAATTGTCCTGATTGATATTCCACCATGGAGGACCTTTGGCCATACCAGTGCTTGACAAGCTCCTGGCTGGCGGCCAAATTCTTGTTTGGCTTCTTCATGTATTCAGACATTCTGGAGTGAAGGCCAAGCACATAATCCACTATGTCTGCTTGGGTTCTTTGAGTGCTCTCTCTCACCCTTCCTTAACCAAGTTGAGTGGACCACTCACAGGGTATCCAAAGAGTAGCTCAAAGAGACTGTAGCCAACTCCTTTTTGAGGGACCTCCCTGTAGGTAACACTAGGAAAATGAATGAGAATGTCCCATTTCCTCCTGAGATTTTCAGGCAAGCCCATGAACATGTCTTTTATGGTTTTAACATTGGGATGATATGAGGTGGTGAATTTGTATGCCACACTACATTCTTCCCACATTACCTTCAGATAGATGAACATGAAATTCGTGCCCCTAGCTGAGATAACCTCCTTAGGGAACCCAACCCTGGTGAAGATTCCAAGAAGGGTTATAGCCACTGCAGGGGCAGTGACTGTCCTAATGGAATTACCTTGGGGTGCCTGTTGGCATGTGCCACTACCACCAGTATGAACCTGTTCCCTGAAGCTATGGGTGGGTCTGGGGGACCAGCAATGTCTGTCCCCACCCTTTCAAAGGGTATCCCCGCCACTGGTAGTGATTTCAGGGGAGCCTTTGGCTTACCTACTGCCTTTCCACTGCCTTATCAGGTCACACAGGATGAACAAAACTCCATGACCTTCTCAGACATCAGGGCAAGTAGAAGTGGTTGACCAGGTTTTTCCCAGGTCTTGGTCTGCCCCAGGTACCCAGTCAAGTGGATTTTGTTGGCCAGGTTAAGGAGAAACACTCTTTACTGTTAAGGGACCATCAGCCTTGTTTACAAAAGTGACCTCCTACAAGTTTCTAATTTCCAATGCAGGCTCAGGACCGGGGGGAAAACAACAAAAGACAGTCAACGAAAGAGTCCAACCAGCATAAAGTTACTATCTCAAAGTACTAAATCCTTCTAGAACAAATCCAGATCTTCTTATTTATTTTTTCATATTTTATGTTCTTTTCAACAAATTATTTCAAACCACTTTTCACAATTTAAATCACATCACTTACATATGTTTATTCATATTTATACATTAACATGATTTATTTGTCACAAATGTCATCTGTTGTTGAGCTATGTACCTATATTTTCATCATTTAAAAACATTTTTTCCACAAACAAAATACATACCCATCTATCCGTTCTACTTTGCACTCTCCTCTGACATACCATTCATACCACATATCACACACTCCTCATACAACAGTTCGGAAGAGACAACGGGGCATATTCTCAAGGACTTATCGCTGAGTTAGCTGCACTTTATCGCAGCCAAAGTGGCGATAGAGTCATCGCCCCATTCACAAGCTGGTGCTAACAGCCGATACCGCCAGTTAACCTGTGATAGCAGCCGCAAAAAACATCGCCACGGATGACCCCGGCAACTAACGCTAATGAGATGCAGAGTAGGCGTTCCTGTGCAAAAAGCCACGAAAACACCACTTCGCAACATTCTCAACGACCAGCCAGATCGGCGATAAGAACCCAAAACAGGCGATAAGGCGCGTTAGCAGCAGGGATTCAACACCTACTCCTACCTGGTGTTAAGTCGGACGACAACCTGCACCACAAAAGGGAGCCCAGAGCAGAGCCACACCTGAAGAACAACAGATGCCATGGAGCCACTGATCATGCAGCTCGGTACCCCAAGAGGGCCACAACACCCACTGCCACCACACCCAGGCCCGCAACCCCCCGGACCCTCCCCCCCCGGACTACCACTGAGGCAGCGCAGACAAAGACAGCGGACCTACAGAAAACGCACCAGCCTCACAGACGTAAAGCCAGAGGAAGTCATTCCCCACTACAGGCTCAAATGGACAACCATCCTCCGCATCCTGACCCACATTGCCCACAGGCTGACGGTACCAACACAGCGGACAACCAACAACCCTCCGCAGACAAAGCTGCTGGCTGTGCTGCACCTGTTGGCCTCTGGTACCTTCCAACCAACAACTGCCAGAGTCGGAGGAGTCTCAAAGCCAGCCCTATCCAAGTTCCACACACCTGTCTTGGATGCCATCATCACCTTGGTACCCCACTACCTTCACTTCCCCCACACTGCGCAGGAACAGCTGGAGACCAAGCAAGGCTTCTACGCCATAGCTGGTTTCCCGCACGTGTTGGGGGCAATCAACTGCACACATGTACTCCTCGTGCCCCCTGCCGCCACTGCACACAATTACCGCAACAGGAAGCACACGCATTCCATTAATGTGCAGGTAACAGTGGACCACCGGGGACTCTTCACCAATGTCGACGCCAACTACCCAGGCAGTGTGCATGATTCCTTCATCTTCCAACAGTCCATCATCAACCAGCGCTTTGAGGCTGGCACCTATGGGAATGCATTGGTCGTTGGTGAGTACCAAATGATCACACCACACACCTCAACTCCACAGTCATGCAACTCACGACTCTGGGAATGCCCACGTCACAAACACACATACAACATGCCAAACAACATGCCCACCTACCAGACACGACAGCACAACTTACTGTGGTAACCTGGGCTAGCCATGTACACAAGCCATCAACGGCATGGCACCTCAGCCACACAATTTCAGAATGTGGGGAGAGGTGGTAACCAGGCATGTGCGAAGGAGGCAAGTGACCCATGAATGTGAATGTACACAATGCCAAGTGTGGCGTTGATGTGCTGGCCAGACTGCAGTATGCAGGCCACAGACATGGCCATGTCGACACATACTGCTGGTGTTTGGAGTGTAGTGGACAGTGGATGCAACCATGCCACCCCAGGCAGTGGGGAAGATCGCGGAAGTGTAGCTTGTTACGTCCCCCCCTGTAAGCGTGAGCGGAGTGGGCTGGCCTGGCGTACGCCAGGCCAGCTTAGGGGTGTGAATAAAAAGCCCGTTGCTCGGGGTGTGGTTCTCTTCCGGAATGACCAACGTGTCTGCCAGGGCGGCACCTCTCAGCCCGCCACGAGGCCAACGCCGTGAGCGGCGGTGCCTGCGATCCCGTGCGCCTGCTGCACCCCAGGCCGCTGGTCCCCAGACCCGTCTTGGCCGCCCCAGCGCAACCAGGCCTCATTGCTCACCTGCCAACACCGGCGTGTGTCAAAGAGGGCCCACCACGTGATGGTGCAAGCTCCAAGGCTGAGGCCCGCGACCATGGCAGCCTCTTCAGACCATCACGGCCTCCGCGACACAGGCCCCCAGCACTCCTTTCTCGTTGACATACTCCACCGCTGCCTCCGGCCTACACTGCGGTCAAGTAGGTCACACATTTGGAACTGAGTCTTGATGTCATTATGGCCGAGTTCATATATTTATGGCAGAGTTTATATCACTGTACTCCCTTCGATCTGGTGCCACCAACTCTGTGCATCGCAAGCCCACGACACGTGTCTGTGGGACCCTTCTGACTACTGCCTTCGGCCCACACTGCGGTGAATTAGGTCACACATTTGGAACTGAGTCTTGATTATGCAATGGCCAAGTCCATATCATGGTACACAAGGAGAGGAGTAAGAGGAAGACGCGGTTCAGTCGGGAGATAAAAAAAGGATCATCGTCACGGAGGTGATCGAACACTACCAACAACTGCTCTGGTGCCACTAACTCTGCATCGCAAGCCAACGACACCTGGCTGTGGGCCCCTGCTGCCCACTGCCCCCGGCCTACATTGCGGTCAATCAGGTCACAGATTTGGAACTGGGTCTTGCATCTTTCTTTGCAGAGTTCATAGCATTGTACAGGCCTCATCGCAGACTGCATCCCCTTTCAGCTCTGGTGCCACTAACTCTGTGCCACGTAATGCATGGACACTCTCAGGTTGAACTTTGGTGGCGTCTGAGTCCATGGCCTGGGGGTTGTCTTCATCATCATGTAGCTAATACTGACTTTTAGTAAAGAATGGGTCGGTAGCATTCATCTCCTCCATATTGCCTGTGCATGCTTGGTTCTGCCCTCTGCATCATGCCCTGGAAGAACACCTTCCACTGTCCCCCGACACACTGCGCGACATTCACCTTCGACACCGACGAGGACCCGCTCAGCTCCCGTGGCCCTACCTCAGTGCACCGCAAGTCACCGTCCCGTGGCGGTGTGGCTGTGCCGGCCGCAGTGCATCCGGGGCCACTAACTTCGTGCAGCACAAGTCATGGACCCTTGCTGTTTGAACTTTGAACTTCTGATTGTCCAATCACTGTTGTAGTTGTTGCCAGCACCAACCACTCCCTGAGGGCTGGCTTACACTCACCCCACAGCCATCCCGCACAGGCGTCACTGGACATGTGGCCCTGGCAATAAAAGGGGCCGGGCGCACGTGCCCGTAGCCAGTTCCACAAACTATCTAAGTGTGTCCGTGTGGTCACTATGTATGCATGAGGGCCCCGGGCCCTACCACATGACATTGTGCTGTGTAGAGCGGACGCAACCATGTCACCTCAGGCAGTGGTGAAGACCTGGGACATGTAGCTGTGTCATACCCCCCTGTAAGCGTAAGCGTACTGGGCTGGCGTACGACAGTCCAGCGTAGGGGTGTGGACAATCAGCCCTGGGCTCTGGGCATTGCCAAGTGTTGGCCTTGCCAAGGAAGTGACTAATGCGTGTGTCTCTGTTGTGGTGTCGGTGCCACACGTCCCGCAATGGACAATGTTGCCATGTAGCATGCCCCCGGAATGCGGGCTCGGCCGAAGGGATGAATGAAGGAGCGCAAGCCCGCTCGGGGTCTGGGATCATACATGCCAACTGTTGTGTGTGTCGCTATTACCGCAGCATTGGCCAAAGGTCTACCCTCAACCGCATCGCGAGTTCAGCCAGCCATGAACTCTACATCTGTGTCCGCCCTATCCTTACCATAGGCCTACACACACGTGGCCACACACCTTCAACGCACAACATCACAGTGTCTTCGTCAGGCTTGTGGACATGTGCAGACAGGCATGACAATGGTGTGCCATAGGAGTGCAAGTGATGCAACCGCGCTGCGCACACTAGTAAATATGCACGGGGAGGGAGGGGCAGCAGTGAGGCTACGTAATACACAGTGATGCCGCTCATTTGCCACAAGCAGTACCTGACAAAGAGGAATCACTAAGTCACACATATCACACACCAATGAACTAGTGGGCCTGCCAACACATCATGCAGAACCAACGTTTGACTCAAGTCTCTATGCACTGTCACAGGTGATCAAGGATATGCACTCTGCCCTTGGATGATGACACCCCTCCGAGCCCCGAACACAAGGGCCCAGAGGCAGTACAATGCGGCCCACATACGCACCAGGGGCATCGTGGAACGCACATTTGGCGTGTTGAAGTCACGTTTCAGGTGCCTGGACATCACAGGTGGAAGGCTCCTGTACAGCCCAGGCATCGTGTGCAAGATGATCGTTGCATGTTGTGTGTTGCACAACATATGTGTGCGCACCAATGCCCCATGGCTACAAGTGCCAGATGCACCGGACGATGATGAGGAAGATGAGGCAGGTGGACCACACCCCACTGCAGCAGCAGCAGGACTAGCCCGTAGGAACACCATCATTGACAATTTCTTCACTTGAGCACGTCACATTGTCATAGTCCTTGGCAATCATGGAACAGTACAAAATGACCACAGGCACAGCATGTGCAAATAAACTCATAACAACACATATTCCCTGTGTGCAGGTTACTACTCTGTACAAGCACATCACTCTGACAAGTGTGAGTGCAACATGTAGTGCTAACAATCTCACTAATTGGAAATAGGTGGTGGGTGTGTCACCTCTGTACAGGGGGGCTGTGTGGGTGTCACGTTTTTGGAATGCCATTTCTGTGTGTCACAGATAGTACGGAATCCCACTCGTCAGCGTTTCACATGAGTCCCAATTCATTACATATAGGCTGTCATTTGTGACCTACAATTGTCAACAGGGCTACTTTTGGGGTCAAATATGTACCACCATGATGCAGGGATGCACCCAGTGCTGTGACACAAGTCCCTCAACATGAGCTACATGGACGTAAGGGGGAATCACTGCCCCTACATTCGTACATGCTTTCATACTTGATCATTCATAGACATGACACATCTGTTTGTATCAGAATGTATTATTTACGTTCAGTGGAGTGTTGAGGCTGTCTCAGTACTGGGCCATTCAGACAACACTTTACAATGTTGCCCCGCGGAGGGCCAGCCTGAGTCCTTTAGGGATTGGCAAGTTACTCGGAAGGGGAAGATTTCAGTCCGCAGGCTGATTGCTGTGTCATTGTTGAGCATACAAGTAATGGCAGTCCATGTCGAGGTCCAAGGTTGGTGTCGCAGAGTGTGTCGGGGGACAGTGGAAGGTGTCATTCCAGGACATGATGCAGAGGGCAGACCCAAGCAGTAACAAGCCATTTGGCGGAGATGAATGCTACTGCTTCCTCCTTACCACTATGGCAGATTCATCCTCATCTTCGTCCTCTGACGTTTCATGGGCCTCACATGTGGGTGTTGGTGTTTGGTTTGCAGCACTGTGTGACACTGACACATCAGGTGCCGGAGATGTGGATGTAGGTGTAGCAGCAGCATTCATCTGCGCATGTCTTGTGGCATCACTCTCATGATGAGGATCTGCAGGGCATGGAAGATTCTATCTACAGCTTTCTCATGTGCAGCCGTGGTAGCCATTCTTTGCGCCTGCATCCGCTCCATGTTCTCCATGACCCTCCTTATGTTTCCCAAATCACGGATGACATCGCTGTAGCCACTCTGACTGGACAGTTGTTGTTGTCTCCGAGTCATGACTCCAGCGACGCCAGCCATGGATTGTTTGAGGGCATGGGGCGGACTGTGGGTGTCCGTTAGGGACTGTAAGTGGTCCCTGATGGGACTTAGACACCCACGTATGGCATCTAGTTTGGCTGCCATGAGGTCGAACCCCACCCGCACCTGCTCAGCCAGCTCCTTCTGGTAGTCTAACACACGGCGTTGGAACGCCATGTGTTCTTCGGTGAGGTGCTGGGAGCCAGACGTGGTGGTGGGTGCTTCCTGCTGTGTGGTCTGTGCAGGGGGGGATCACCTCGATGGTGCTGGGCTGCCCTGCTACTGGAGGTGGGGTGCAGTGGTTGTCCATGAACCGTTGGTGTACGTCGTAGTCGATGTCCTGGGGGTCGTCTCCATCATCACTTACGTGTTGTAGGCTCTGCTCTGCAGGAGGTGTTTATTGTCCCTCTGCAATGTGAAGGGGAGATGCAGTTTCACAGTGTGTTCCATGTATGTTGACGCATTGGCGGAGTTTACATACAGACTGCATGACAATGCACATTGTGACTGCTTGTGAGGAGATGCCTATTTGATGCGGGACAGTGGACATTTGTACTACATCACGGATGTGAGATTGTACTCGTACATTGTCATCTCACAGTTTCCTGCTATGCCCTGTGTGATTGCCCATTTTGTACACACATGCAGCACCAGCTGTGTCCTGTGTTCTGTTGTGAATGTGTTGCAGTTTGTACCACATTGTCAACAGGGTTGAGGTGCTCTTATTCTTATGTGTGTGTGCTGCATTTTGGGTGAGTCACCCCTGCAGCTCGGATTTGGCAGCCCCATCTCCCTTTCAGGCGGTGTGCCTTTGACTTCTGTGCTTCAACAGTGCTGAGATGTTGCGGGCTTCGGTAAATTGGGCTCTTGGTCGAGTTGTGACTCTTGGGCATGGTTTGTCTGCAGATGTGTTGTTGACGTCGGGGTTGTTTGTGCACGTGGTTGTGTCAGAGTGTGACCTGCTCCTTTCCGGATGTGGTCCACACTCAGTCACCTCAGTGTTGTGGCGTGCACCATGTCATGTTAATTGGACTCCAGCCATGCTAATCGTCATGTAGTGTCACTTGCATTGTCAGTGTGGCTCACGGACCCGCAGCTTTGCTGGGTTCAGCACATGCGCATGTGTTTGTTGTGAGATTGGTGATGTATGGGGAGGGCCCCCTCCGGGCACATTGTTGACGGGGGCCTACTTGCTGTTTCTATGTGTGCTGCAGTATGCCAAGGAGATCAGGGACAGGATCCAGAGTCATTGTGGGTGTGCAGTGTGCTCTACTTAATTGTGCATGTGTGCCATTGTGCCCATCTCCCCCCGTCCCCCCAGTCCCTGGTCGGTACTCACCCTGTTGATGTTGTGTCAGGTCATGTTGAGCAGTGTCCGGATCCACTTCTCCTGGCACTTTATCCCGCCTGATGACTGTAGCCACCATTTTCTCCATGTCATCCAGCTCCTGGTGTGCCGCTGGACCCCCACATCCAGTCTGCGTTGCTGCTTTCATGTTGGCATCGAGTTTCTTCTTGGTTTTGCCCTTCACATCATTCCAGCGCCTTTTGACCTCTTCCATTGTCCTCCTCAGCTCTGCAACTGCATTCACATGGTCCAAGATAGTCTGCCATGTTTGCGTCTTTGTTGCCAATGACAAGTTGGAGGTGACGAACAGTTGTTGGTGGTGTTCTGTCGCCTCCATAACGATGGTCCTGTTTTCCTGCGGACTGAACCGCGTCTTCCTCTTCCTCTTCTCCTTGGCCTTCCCCGACCCCGTGGTTCCGTGCTGGCGTCTGTGGGGCTTGTGGGGTCCGTGTTGTCCTCTGCAGTCCGTCCGGGTGCATCCATGGTGCTACGCAGTTTGAATTGTTTTGTTTGTGTTTTTTGGTGCTTTTATAGTGCATTTTCAAGCATGATGCGTGGGAATTGCAGTCCTGTCACTGGTTATCACTGTTTTTGGTTTCGCTACTTGGGGCATCGCACCTTTTTTGGCGTTGGCATTTCGCATTTTTTCTGCATCGCGTTAATTTTAACGCGGTCATTTGGCGCGTTATCGTGAGACTATCGCATTGTGCCGCCGGGTTGAGAATACAACGTTAACACGGTGTTATTTTCCCTCGATGGGCTGCGATGTGCAAAGTTGCGTTAGGCTAATTTTGCGATGATTATCACACGTTCTTGTGAATATCCCTCATCATCTACTGGTGTGGTGGCCCCAGACTGGACATACCAGCAGTCAATGCACGTTTCGATGGTTCTATATTTACTCTACCACCTTCTTCAGGACCATATCAAACTTAAACATGTGTACAACCCATCAGCAGGACAGACAGGGAAATATTTGTTGTATCAAGAAAAATGTTTTCATGTCAAAAAGTAGTAAGGATAAGGATAATCTCAGCTGCTATAACGCAAACATTCTCATTTTCAAAATGGTGAAAGATTATCAGTGAATTTCACTTTTTCATATGCGCCCCACATCAAAACTGGCCAAACCGAGAGGATGAATACCAAACCGCTGTGTCATATCCATATTATCAACATTTTCCTTAGCATTTAATATATTGACCCAGTAAGCGAGGCCCTCATATCACCTGTACGTGCCAGTGGTCTTTAAGTATCTCTTAGGCTGTAGCTACTACCTGCACCATCTTACACAACATACATGAACCAACTTCCTCCTGGATGCCCCTGGTTTGGGGTCCCTTGGCTCACTGTACAGGATCTCCTCCTCCCAGTATACCTTATGGGTACCACTGGTATCCCCTTGTGCCTGTTTGACAGCTAGCTGTTGCAGGTCTTCTAGAGTTGAACAGACCCTTTATCCATTGCTCAGTTTCTCCATAGAGGGACCCCCTGCTCCCTGGACTTCTGCCAGATCTGGCAAGTTTTCAGGAGTCAGTTATTCTTTAGGGGCCAGGCCTTCCCCTTGAAGGTTGGGCTTCTTCTGGGTCTGTGGACCTTTGGAGGCTGGGCTCTCTTCCTGCCCCTCCTTTTGGCTTTAGGGACCTGGTCCATAGTTTCAGGCTCCAGGATCCCTTGACTCTCTATCCGGGCTTTCTGTGCTCTAGTAGTAACACACCCATTCAGGGAGGCCTAGCATGGCTGAGTGGGTCTTCCTCTCTAGTTCTGCCCAGGCAGAAGTTTCTAAGTCATTGCACCGCAAACACTCACAAGGATAGCAGGGGACACAGCTACCTTCTTTCAGCCAGTAACTCCTCCCCACTTGAAGTCAACCACAACCACAGGGTATGACCTTGTGACATTGTCAGTGTTGACAATTTCATGCACCTCCTCAGGTAGGATCTGGTCTGGGGAAACCAAATTAGCCATAACCATGCTTACACTGGCACCTGTATCACCTCCACCCTATTGATTTTTAGCCACTGCCTATGCTTCTCCATGCTAGGAGGCCAGTCTGTCTAAGGTTCAATGTTCTCACCACCCATGGGCACTAAGGTGGCCTCTGTGTACCTTTCGGGATCTCTAGGGGCAACTTCCCATTCAATCCCTACACTCGCCAACCCTTTGGACTAGTCACCAGTGAGTGCGTTTTTGGTGCACATCGCATCCCCTCTTTTGTGCTCTGGCAGGTTACAGTCAAAGCACTCTCCTGTCTTCAAGAGGTCAAACTTCTTCTCCTGATACCCCTTCCCCTTTGACTGGGATTTGGCTCTGGACTCTCCCCCTTGGACTACTTTTGGGGACTTTTTGGGGCTATCTTTCCTTTAATACTTTCCCCTCTCTTTCCCCTGAGATGGGGCCTGACCACTTCTCTTCTGGACACCACCCAGGGTCTTTTTAGGGACCCTAGTTCTTACTCACTCATCAGTTATCTTGTCCAGTTCCCTAGGGCTAGACAGTTTAGAGTCCACCAGATGCTGGTGTAACTTCTCCGAATGACAATATGCTAAAATGTGCTCCTTAACCAACAGATTGTTGATCCCTTTAAATGTATGCTGCCTTTAATCCACCCATCTGTAGCTTAACTGAGGTGTCAATGAAGTCTACCCACTTTTGGGTCTTACCTTCCTGGAGGGATCTAAGATTCAGCATATACTCTTCAGGAGTTAACCCAAAAAGCTCAACAAGGGCTGCCTTCATGTGGGTGTAGGACTCTGCTACCTCCTCCTCTAGTGTAAGTAGCCTATCTCTGTCTAGCCCTGGTACTAACTCCCACAGAAACGTTCCCCAATGTTGTGTCCACACCTTTCTCATCTTGAGAACGCTCTGCCAAGAGGCCAGCCACTTGTGAATGTAATTCCCTGGAACATAACTAGGGACAAACTCCTTGGGCAACTTTGCACCAAGGACACCCCCATCAGCAGCACCATGTCTGCTGCCACCATCTTCTCTGGGCTCCAAGCTCATCCTGGCACTCTTTTCCTCTAGAGCCAATCTTCTCTCAGCCATAGCTATGGCCCTCTCCTTTAAGTCCAGTACTGCCTTGCTCTCCTACATGGACCTCCGGCTGTGTTCAGAGTCAGCTAGGCTGTGCTCCCTGGGGACCCTCCTGGGCCCTCCGGGGGGGTGGGAGGGGGTAGTTTTTTGCTTGCCGCCCTGGCTCCACTCAATGGGCTGTGATTGTCCTCCACCTCCTCTTCGTCTCCACTACCTTGGGGTAATTATTTCTTTAGGCATGGAGGTGCCCTGTGATTCTCCTCCCAGGTTCTCAGGACCTTAATCAATGCAGGTTGCTGGGCTTTAGCTCCCATGATAATTTTTTTCTCTGCACAAATTGCCCTCAGATCATCCCTCTTGTATGAGTACAGACTTTCCAAGTCGAGATCCATTACTTCTTTGTCGAAGAGTGGCTACTCAACTTTGTTCAAAAACGTGTGGAAACTTTTTTCCCCCTCTATTTGAACTTGAAGGAAATTTTTCCAAACTTTTTCAAACTTTTCTCCACTACATAGGAATGTTTTTGCAGCACATTGGAGACAGTAATCTAGAGTTTAACAATGTCCACAGAAAATATTTGTGGGAGCAAGAAGCTCGTTTGTAGGTGTCTACCTATGTCTCTCAAAGGTTTTAACTTCAACAACTCTTTGGGACTGTTAAAGACAAGTTCTGGATCCCACTGCTTGGCACCAATGTGAGGAACTGTGGTGTATTATGTAGTGTGGTTGTGGGCCCTCACCATGTAATATACTTATCAACCTCTTCAGGACCAGTAGTTTTTGTCTGTAAAACTCTCAGCCTCTCAGTTCAATCCTGGGTAACTGTGACACTGAGCAGCAAGGCTTACACAGAGAAACAAGTGTTAAGCATTTAAACAGCACCAAAACAATTAAAGACGAAATCAACATGATACTCAAGAAATCCGACACCATTTATAAAACTAGGCTGTAGTCTTATAAGAATTTAGGGCCACATGTACAAAGCCTAGAAATTACGATGAACTATTTGCGAAGTTTTGCGAATTGCAAATAGGGAATCGCAATTAGTGATGTACGTAGGCGTCGTCAAAAAAGAATTGTGAGTCACAAAGCACGCAAGTTATAATTTTAGAAATCGCAATGTGCGATCTATTTAGCAAATGCATTCACAAATTGCAAATGCAATTAAAAAAATATGAGAAACACTTCCTGGCACAAGTGCCACACCCTGAGGCCCAAAAACATGAACCAGGAAGTGCTTCTCAGTGGCTGCTAGTGAAAGAGAGCGACAGAGAGAAGGTGTGGCAGACTACCTTTGACTTCAGAAATCTTTGAGTCTTTCGAAATCAACACCTCTCCCCCAACCAACATGGCAAGCCAGGAAGGAGAGAAGGAGGCAGGGGACAGGGAGAGAAAATGTAAACTCACAGAAAAGGCGATTGAATTCCTCACAGATGAATGCTGCACTCACTCAACTGTCCCTGAGGCCCAAAAATAGAAAATATGGACTGACGTGCAGGCCAAAACTAATGCTGTTGGGGTCACTGCTCTGTGGAGGAAATAAATAAGAGGTGGTACAACCTCAGGTTGAGGACCAAGGAAAAGGTTGCCACAGGCCTGGCAGAGAGCCATGTGGTAGCAGATGAACCCTCCACAGTACCTCCACCTATGGCCATAGAAGGAGTGGTCGAAGGCACCCTTGAGCCAGAGGCAGTTGTTGGATTTGGACAATTGGACACCTCGATTCCAGGACCCAGACCAAGTAATTGCAGCATGTGCATTGTACTGTTTAATGCAAATTGTACATCCACAGAGACATGTTAAGGTAACACTTACTGCAGACATACCAGTGCATCATGGGGCATGTAGTATATGAAACATAGTGACGTTTTTCAAAGTTTATTGTAATTAAAAGACAAAGGTATGTTAGATGTCTCATAAACATAGACAAAAGAAGTAAACTAGATTTTTTGTGGACCACAGGTGTATCCAAACAGCATACTGAAGTGGCAGAGTCCGAGGTAGGTGAGGCAACTCACATGGATGAAGAGGAAGACCCAAATCACAACCAAAGTGGAACCTCCACATCACAAAGTTTTACCGCCAGTGCTGTCTTTTCACCACAGCCTGCATCACAAGAGGAGGATGAGGGCCATCCACAACAAGGTCTGCAATGACTCCCATAGTGAGACCACGCCAGCGGCCTCTCTTGGGACATGGTCGACAATGACGTAGGGCACGACCTGTGCCACAAACACTTCTGCCAATCTCACAGTCATCAGAGGAAACACAGGTGTTTGGAGGGCTTGAAAAGTCAATGTTACACATTCAATGCCTACAACATAAATAAATGAAGATCAGGAATAGGAAGTTGCAGAGCATGCATGACAGTATGGCGGTGGGATTTGACAATGTTGCCAAACAAATGGCAGAGAACCAAACCCAAATGGACCACAAGATGGAGACACTGACTCTGGACAAACATGGAGGGATAGACACAGTGCAGCCAGGATGGGCACCCTAATCCGGTAAATCAACAACTGGCACATGCTACAGCAACCTTGTGCAGAAGGACTGTTAATGTACAGGTTGAAATGGGCCACTTTAGTGGCAATGTAACAAGGGGTCTGCAACAAATAACATCTGCTGTTGAGGCTATGCAGACTGACCACATTGCAGGGGTCACAGGCAGAAAAGGTGCAGAGAGTGAGGACCGATCGAACATCAGCAGTTTGTTCACCACAGATGCAAGGTCTTTGAGACATGGCAGCAGCCAAGCACATGATGCGATACAACAAGGAGGTAGCCCGTCTGCCCATGGGGGCACGAAACATTGAGCTGACTTTTCTGATTTGCTTTTGAATACTGAGTTCACTCCTATCTGATGACATACCCAGCAGAGTGGTATTTTCATTTACAACTGTGTGTTTTGTTTCACTGCAGACTACATACCTGACATTAAAGGATATTTTGCTTACATGTATCAACAGGGTCTTGTGTTCCTTCAACATGCACAATACATTTTTTATTGTCAACTTACTTCTTAAAATAATGTGCGGCAAAGTGGTCTCTTCGCCTTCTCCCCTCCACTGTTCTGATGACATATCTTGGCTAGTGGACTAGTGGCACAGGATCTTCATCCTCTGAACCTGAGTCTGACACCTTGATGCATAGGCCTTTCCTGGTGGCAATATTGTGTAGGATGGCACATACTGATACTATCTTCCAAACTATTTTGGGTGCACATTGTAAAGCACCCCACTCTTGTGCAGGCACCGGAAATGAGATTTCAGAAGGCCAAATGTCCGCTCATTCACACTTCTGGTGCGACAATGTGCACTGTTATATTATCCCTCATTTTGGGAGGTGGGAGAAAGATATGGTGGGAGAATCCATGTACTTATGCGGGCGGTGAACTACGCTACGCTCGCGGAGTTTGCGGAGTTTCGGTAACTTCGCGATTCGCGTAGAACGCGAAGTTACCAAGCACTACGCAATTTGCAGCGCAGCGTAGCTGTTTTTCTTCTTCGCGCGCTCAATATGCGTTCTCGCGTGCGCTGTAACGACCTACCGTGATTCTGCGTTCGCCGACGCGATTTCCTATCCGTTCGCGAGCGCCACGAGATTTGGAATCCGGCCGCACGATCCCGCGAGAGTGTGCGAATGTGAACACGTCATTCGGACGCGCGATCTGACTTCCGGCAGCATTGTTTGTAAGATCGCGATCCCGAACACGAAGAAACTACAATCTGGCGAAGAATATCTCTCGAGCATCATAAAACCTTCTTGAAAATGATTATTTTGCTCCAAAAAACTACTCAGATTGTGATTTGGCTGTAGTTTTTTGTGCAAGGAGTCCTTTTCTTTTTTAACTTTTTTTTCAAGAGGAAGGAAGTGCCCCTGAGTCTCCAACTTCCTGTTCCTGTCCAGCAGGCTCCTCCCAGTGCTTTGTCCATGTGCTGTTCACTTTCATTTGGATTTGGAGCTGGAAGGATCACTTTTTGTGTCTGTCTGCTGCATCATATCATTGGATTGGATTTGAGGACTGTAGGAGAGTAGGATCTGCTTCACATGGGTACCCCCACTTTTTGCTGATGCTTCACTGTTTTTCGAGATTAGTCTGGCTGGGGCCCTGCTAATCAGAACCCCAGCCTAGCTGCTTCCTCTCTAAAATGGTTTCCATGTGCCTTAGGCACATCACTGATTGGGATCTGGAGTGCCCTTATAAGTCCCTAGTATATGGTATACTATGTACCAAGGGCATAGGTACCTCAGAGGCCTGCCAGGGGCTGCAGCATGTATTATGCCACCCCTGGAAGGCCATCCAAACTGACACCACAGGTCTGCTACTGCAGCCTGGGTAAGGTGGTGCATGCACTCCTTACTGTGATATAGGTTACCTATATCACGAAATACATACACACATATAAACCTATAAGTCACTCCTAAGGCAGGCCTTATCAATCCTAAAGGCAGAGTGCATGGTTCCTATGTGAGAGGGTGCCCCTGCATGAGCAGGGCCCCTCTGCAGTGTTCGGAGACCATCTCTGATGCTGTTTGTAGTGCAGCCTGACCATATACTCTTAAGCGCATTATATCCTCGCGGTAAAATGCTAACTTTGGAATGGCTGCACCTAAACATGTCGTGTTTGGTGTCAAACATCTTGGAATACTACCCCCCGCCAATCCTGGCGGCGGGGGTAGCATTCCACCCTTCTAGAGGGAAAGACATGTTAACTCTGACTAGTCCGGTAACTTCTTTCCAGAGCCCTGGCATCACAAAATGGATGCTGCTGCCACAGACACGAGTCTGGCCTCCTGCTGCTGGACGAAACTCCGGCAGGGGAGGCCTGGACAATAGGTTTCCTGTCCCAGGGAGGTGTGACCACCTCCCCAGACAGGATAATGTGTATTGGGGCTGGGCGGGAGCCCTTTCGGGTGCTCTGAAGTCCTGCACTGGGGGCACATTTGGTGTCCCTGTGCATACCCCAGTTCAAACCGGATCAGGGGCTTGCAGCCCCTGCTTTGGCGTGAACTGGACAAAGGGAAAGGGGTGTAGCCACCCTCTGCCCTGACCCACCCATAGGTGGGGCCACAGAGTAGTCCAACCCCTATTTTTAGAATAAAGGTAGGAACCCAGTCCTTAGGACTTTAGATTATACCTGGACGAAACTCTGAAACTGAATCCTGGACCTTCGACGCTCTACGACAAGATTAGAGGACTGAAGAATCTCCCTTGGGGTCAAGGAGTGACTCCCCTGCTTGGCAGGCACCAAAGAAGCATCTGTCCAGTTCGCATTTCTGAAGCTCCCGTCGGACGCCGAAGTCATCGTATCACCAGAGGTGGATTCTCAGACTTCCCCGAGGCTACCCTGAGTCCTCAGCAAAGCTGAGGCCCGTGGCTATCGTGGGTGACTTGAGACCGTGACCCCTGGACACCGAGCACATTTGCAAGTGCATCATCTTCTGGGTCTCCCAAGAAGTCGTGCTTTGGGCTCCGAGTAGCCCTAGCCTCCAGCACCACCTGCACCGAAGATCACTGGCCCCCACTCCACGAGTGTCCTGTAAGCCAGCTCCACGTGCGGCGTCACGAGGCTCCTTCGCGGTCGCTAGCCCGTTGGCTAGTAGCCCTTAACGAAGGCCAATCCTTTTCTTACTTGGCACCCTGGTTGCTCCAGGCCTGCCCTCACTTACCCTTGCTGGGTGAGTTCCACAGACCTTGCTGGTCTGCACCATCGACGATCTACATCTTAATTGAGACTTGCCGTTGCCAAGGCTTGTTGGGTCCAATCTGGTCGCCGACACCTCAGCACTCGACAAACATCGTGTACCAGCCTGAATCCTGCTCCTGGTCGCTGACAACGCCTCCTGGACCTCGTGGCTGAAGAGTCAAGACGACCATCAACGCACCTGAAGCACTCGACATCGGTGGGCATCTGTCCATCGCGTTCCTGGTCACTGGCTAGTGACCCAGACTCTGTACCCTCTGCTTTCAGGTTCACCAGAACTCCGATCCACTCTTGGATCCACCCGGACACTTTTCTCTTGGCCGCCAGCAGCACTTTGCAGCAGATCGCCATTCGAATCGACGACGAAACCCGACTCCGAAAGGCACCTATGCACCCGGCTTCCCTGGGTGAGGTAACACGAGTACTCCGGTGCTCCCGTGGGTAGAGACTCTTCAAAGTCCTAGATCTCAAAGGGTTTTGTCCTAGTCCTCTTTAAGTGTCCCTTTCCTCTATTTTCCCGATCCCGACTTTCTCCATAGAAGTTAACGGCGTATCGCGGTTCTGTATTTACACTGCACGCGTCTCCCGTGGGTCCCCTGTGTCACTACCTTGGGTGGTTCCTTGTGGTCCAAGCACTTCTAGAGGCTCTAGGCCTAGTGTCTAGTTCAGTCGTGGTTCGCATACCACTTTATTGGTATATGGTTTGGTACGCCCTAGGGCCCAAACGTGTATTTGTGCTATTACTGTGATTTAATATCTTATAACTTATGTATTTCGAACTCTAGCCTCATAAAGAGACTAGAGGGGTGTGTTTAGTAATAAATACATATATTTTGAATATATACCTGGTGTGGTGCTCTTTCATTTGGTCACTCAAGAGATTATAGACTGGTAAAACAAGCTGCTTTACATTCCTTCAAGACTTAGCCTGAAGGCTGCTCTCCATAGCTACCACTAGGATAGCTTTCAATAAGGTTGTCTTTAACCTATCTCCAATAAGGGGTTGTTTGGACTGGTGCAAGGTGCCCACTATAATTAGTGGACAGCATATGCCAGGCCAACTTCTCACATTGGTGTGCAGCGTGTGGGATTCCAGCTTGCTATTGTTTTACCAGATAATCTCAATTGAATTGATCAACTGAAAACCACTAAAGGTACCTAAGGTACATATAATTTAAGCTTAGAATAACAGTAAGTTCTACTGAACTTAGAGTTGTGTGTTAAGGGATAGCACAACCCTTTCTACAACTCAAGAGAGTTTAGTAGGCCACACTAGAGTAGGTAGTGCATACACCACACCACACTAGTAATGTCTTTAAGGGCAGGATCCAAAGAATCCTTGCAGGAAGCCATTGAGCTTCCACCCTCCAAGTATGATACACTCCCATTCTTGGAATTGAGAGCTTTATGTAACTTGAGAAAAATAAGGACAGGCCAAAGCCCCACCACCCAACACCTCAAGGAGTTGTTGGTGGCTTATGACCTTAGTAAGCCTGTAGGGACTGAAGGGGTAGGAGCTGAGGGTGGGGCAGGAGAAGAGGAGGACGCTAGGGGTACCAATACCCCAGCCCCCTCTGAAACTGGCCAGGAGGGTGACAATGACCCTGACCTGGAAAACCAAATCCCTCCTGTGGATGATGATGAGGATGATCAAGATGATGCCCTCTTTGTCCCCCAGGAAGGATTAAGAGTGTGCCCAGGAAGTCTAGATCTCCTTCTCAGGAGTCTAACCACTCTGGCACCTCTATAGGGAGCTCTGTCTCATCTCACAGGAGGGAATCCTCTCATGAGAGGAGAGACCGACTGGTCCAGTATGAGGAAACTCAGCTGGAGATCAGAAAAAAGCAATTGGCTTTAGATAGGGAATCCCTAGATCTCCTTAGAGAGAGAAGAAAGTTGGGACTAGAGTCCCATGGTGGCAGCCATGTCCCTAGAGACAGGGAAAGGTCCTATGACCATAGGAACCTGAGCAAGATTGTCCCTCCCTACCAGAGTGGGGATGATATCCACAAATGGATAACTGCTTTAGAGAGGGCCTGTAAAGTACAGAAGGTCCCTCAGGAGCAGTGGGCAGCAATCTTGTGGCTCTCCTTTGCTGACAAAGGTAGAGATAAGCTCCTCACTGTTAGAGAGGAGGATGCTGATAATTACAAGGTCTTGAAGAGTGCTCTTATTGATGGGTTTGGCCTAACCACTGAACAGTACAGGTTGAAGTTCAGAGACACCCAAAAAGCACAGACTCAAGACTGGGTAGACTATGTGGATTGTTCTGCCAAGGCTCTGGAAGGCTGGTTGATGGGCAGTAAGGTGTGTGACTTCTCAGTATTGTATAATCTGATAATGAGGGAGCAGATTCTTAATAACTGTCAAAATCAGCTGTTGCATCAATACCTGGTAGACTCTGATCTGACCTCTCCCCAAGAATTGGGAAAGAAGGCAGACAAATGGGTCAGAACCAGGGTGAAGCAGAAGGTACAGAACCAAGGTGGGGAAACCAAGGAGCAAGATGCTAAGAACTCTGACAAGGGTGGGGAGAAGGGTAAAGATCAAAAGTCTTCATCAGGCCCCCAAAAATCTTCTTCTGGTGGGGATTCCCAGTCTACCAAAGGTAAAGGCCAAAGAAAACCATGGTGCAAGGTCTGTAAGCAAAAGACCCACTGGACCAGTGATTGCACCAAGTCCAAAGACTCCAGTCCAGCACCCACCAATGCCCCTAAGGCACCTGTTCCCCCTAGTACAGTTGGTGGAAGTGCTCCAGCAAAGGGTTTAGTAGGGTTCACCCTGGGAACTGAGTTGGGCTCTGACCTAGTCAGAGAACTGACTCAGGCTGTGTTAGTCTGTGATGGAGGCATGGATGTGACCTCCACTGTGAGTCCCAGTAATCTGGGCAAGTACAGACAACAGCCTTTAATTAATGGACGTGAGGCTTTGGCATTTAGGGACACAGGGGCAAGTGTCACAATGGTGACACAAGACCTTGTGCTACCTGGGCAAGTTATGCTTGGTGAGATGTACCAAGTGACCAATGCTAGCAATGTCAGAACAGACCATACTCTGGCAGTTGTTAACTTCTCCTGGGGAGGGGTAACTGGCCTTAAGAAGGTTGTGGTAAGTGCAAACCTACCAGTCGAATGCTTGCTTGGCAATGACTTAGAGACTTCTGCTTGGGCAGAAGTGGAGCTCAGGACCCATGCAGAAATGCTGGGGATCCCTGCAGATGTGTTTGCTGTGACCAGGTCACAAGCCAAAATGTCTAGCACTGAACAGGCCTTGGATTCTGGAAGAATGGACCAAGTGCCTTCCAAGAGGAGGAGTAGTAGGGTTAAGGCAGTGCCTTCCCCTTGGCTCAGGAGGAAGATCAGTCCCTTGAGGGGGATGATCTCAGCCCTGAAGAAGGAACTGTCCCAGAGGAACTTGAACCTGACCAGGTTGAGTTCTTGGGGACAGGGGGACCTTCTAGGGCAGATCTGAGCCAGGAGCAGCAGAGCTGCCCCTCCCTTGAACCCCTCAGACAGCAAGCTGCTGCTGAGGCTGCTGGGAAAGCTAGTGGTCCCCATACAGTGTATTGGGATGATGGACTCCTGTACTCAGAGAGTAGAGACCCCAAGCCTGGTGCTACCAGGAGGTTGGTAATACCTTTGAAGTTCAGGGGCTTCCTATTGACCCTAGCCCATGATATTCCCTTAGCAGGTCACCTGGGCCAGAACAAGACTTGGGACAGAATTGTCCCTCACTATCACTGGCCCCACATGTCTGAAGACACTAAGGAGTTTTGTCGCTCCTGTGTAACCTGCCAAGCCAGTGGCAAAGCAGGTGGCACTACAAAGGCCCCCTGATACCACTACCTGTGGTGGGGGTGCCCTTTGAGAGGGTAGGGATTGACATTGTTGGTCCCATGGATCCCCAAACAGCCTCTGGGCACAGGTTTATCCTGGTGGTAGTGGATCATGCCACCAGGTACCCAGAAGCTATTTCCCTCAGGACCACTACAGCACCTGTGGTGGCAAGGGCCCTCCTGGGAATCTTCTCAAGAGTGGGCTTTCCTAAGGAGGTAGTATCAGACAGGGGTGCTAACTTCATGTCTGGGTACTTAAAGCAATGTGGAAGGAGTGTGGAGTGACTTATAAGTTCACCACACCCTATCACCCACAATGCAATGGTTTAGTTGAGAGATTCAACAAAACCTTGAAGGGCATGATTAAAGGGCTCCCAGAAAAGCTTAGGCGTAGATGGGACATACTCTTGCCCTGCCTTTTATTCGCATATAGGGAGGTGCCTCAGAAGGGGGTTGGTTACAGCCCTTTTGAACTTCTGTTTGGCCACCCTGTGAGGGGTCCACTGTGCTTGGTGAAGGAAGGATGGGAGTTACCTCTCAAGCCCCCAAAGCAAGATATAGTGGACTATGTACTTGGTCTCCGCTCCAGGATGGCTGAGTACATGAAAAAGGCAACCAAAAACCTTGAGGCTAGCCAGGAACTTCAAAAGGCCTGGCATGACCAAAAGGCTGGTCTGACTGTTTACCAGCCAGGACAGAAGGTGTGGGTGTTGGAGCCAGTGGCCCCAGCAGCTCTCCAAGATAAATGGAGTGGACCCCACACTATTGTTGAGCAGAAGGGTGAGGTCACTTATTTAGTGGACCTAGGAACACCCAGGAGTCCCCACAGGGTTCTCCATGTCAACAGGTTAAAACCATATGTGGACAGGGCAGACATGGGCTTGCTCATGGCTACTGATGAAGGGCAGGAGGAAGAGAGTGACCCACTCCCTGACCTGCTCTCACAGAACCCTGACGATGGGTCAGTTGATGGTGTAGCCTTGGCAGGCAGCCTCACTACCCAGCAACAAACTGATTGCAGGCAAGTCCTCAATCAGTTTCGACATATGTTTTCACTGACACCCAGTCAGACCACCTGGTGCACTCATGAAGTGGACACTGGGGACAGTCTGCCTATTAAAAACAAGATTTATAGGCAACCTGACCATGTCAGGGACTGTATCAGGACTGAAGTCCAGAAAATGTTGGAATTGGGAGTAATTGAGCCCTCAGATAGCCCTTGGGCTAGTCCAGTAGTCCTAGTACCAAAACCTCACACCAGTGGTAGAAAAAGAGAGATGAGGTTTTGTGTAGACTACAGGGGTCTCAATGCAGTCACTAGGACTGATGCCCATCCAATACCCAGGGCAGATGAGCTCATAGATACTTTGGCCTCTACCAAATATCTCAGCACATTTGACCTAACAGCTGGCTACTGGCAGATCAGACTAGCTGATACTGCAAAGCCCAAAACAGCATTTTCAACCCCTAGTGGGCATTATCAATTTGTGGTAATGCCCTTTGGTCTGAAGAATGCACCTGCCACTTTCCAGAGGTTGGTGAATACAGTTCTCACAGGACTGGAAGCCTATAGTGCAGCTTATCTAGATGATATTGCTGTCTTTAGCTCCACCTGGGAGGATCACCTGGTCCACCTCAGGAATGTTTTACAGGCCCTGCAAAAGGCAGGCCTGACTATCAAGGCCACTAAGTGCCAGATAGGGCAGAGTCAGGTTGTGTACCTGGGCAACCTTGTGGGTGGAGGCCAGGTTCAACCTTTGCAGAGCAAGATCCAGACCATCATGGACTGGACTGCTCCCACTACCCAGACTCAGGTGAGAGCCTTCTTAGGCCTGACTGGGTACTATAGGAGATTTGTCAAGGGGTATGGATCAATAGTGACACCCTTGAATGACTTAACTTCTAAGAAAATGCCCAAAAAGGTTCAGTGGACAGTTAGCTGTCAAAAGGCATTTGATGACCTCAAGCAGGCCATGTGCACTGCTCCAATTCTGCAGAGTCCTGATTACTCCAAGAAGTTCATTGTTCAAACTGATGCATCTGAATTGGGGGTAGGGGCTGTACTGTCACAATTGAATGAAGAAGGTCAGGATCAGCCAGTAGCTTTTATTAGCAGAAGGCTGACCCCTAGAGAGAAACGTTGGTCAGCCATAGAGAGGGAGGCCTTTGCTGTGGTCTGGGCTCTGAAGAAGTTGAGGCCATACTTGTTTGGTACACACTTCCTGGTTCAGACAGACCATAAGCCCCTCTTATGGCTAAAACAAATGAAGGGTGAAAACCCCAAACTGCTTAGGTGGTCCATTTCCCTACAGGGGATGGACTTTACAGTGGAACATAGGCCTGGGAGTAACCATGCGAATGCAGATGGACTCTCTAGGTATTTCCACTTAGAACATGAAGACTTAACTGGGCAAGGTTAGTTTAATGTCCCTACATTTGGGGGGTTGTGTAGGAGAGTAGGATCTGCTTCACATGGGTACCCCCACTTTTTGCTGATGCTTCACTGTTTTTCAACATTAGTCTGGCTGGGGCCCTGCTAATCAGAATCCCAGCCTAGCTGCTTCCTCTCTAAAATGGTTTCCATGTGCCTTAGGCACATCACTGATTGGGATCTGGAGTGCCCTTATAAGTCCCTAGTATATGGTATACTATGTACCAAGGGCATAGGTACCTCAGAGGCCTGCCAGGGGCTGCAGCATGTATTATGCCACCCCTGGAAGGCCATCCAAACTGACACCACAGGTCTGCTACTGCAGCCTGGGTAAGGTGGTGCATGCACCCCTTACTGTGATATAGGTTACCTATATCACGAAATACATACACACATATAAACCTATAAGTCACTCCTAAGGCAGGCCTTATCAATCCTAAAGGCAGAGTGCATGGTTCCTATGTGAGAGGGTGCCCCTGCATGAGCAGGGCCCTCTGCAGCGTTCGGAGACCATCTCTGATGCTGTTTGTAGTGCAGCCTGACCATATACTCTTAAGCGCATTATATCCTCGCGGTAAAATGCTAACTTTGGAATGGCTGCACCTAAACATGTCGTGTTTGGTGTCAAACATCTTGGAATACTACCCCCCGCCAATCCTGGCGGCGGGGGTAGCATTCCACCCTTCTAGAGGGAAAGACATGTTAACTCTGACTAGTCCGGTAACTTCTTTCCAGAGCCCTGGCATCACAAAATGGATGCTGCTGCCACAGACACGAGTCTGGCCTCCTGCTGCTGGACGAAACTCCGGCAGGGGAGGCCTGGACAATAGGTTTCCTGTCCCAGGGAGGTGTGACCACCTCCCCAGACAGGATAATGTGTATTGGGGCTGGGCGGGAGCACTTTCGGGTGCTTTGAAGTCCTGCACTGGGGGCACATTTGGTGTCCCTGTGCATACCCCAGTTCAAACCGGATCAGGGGCTTGCAGCCCCTGCTTTGGCGCGAACTGGACAAAGGGAAAGGGTGTAGCCACCCCTCTGCCCTGACCCACCCATAGGTGGGGCAACAGAGTAGTCCAACCCCTATTTTTAGAATAAAGGTAGGAACCCAGTCCTTAGGACTTTAGATTATACCTGGACGAAACTCTGAAACTGAATCCTGGACCTTCGACGCTCTACGACAAGATTAGAGGACTGAAGAATCTCCCTTGGGGTCAAGGAGTGACTCCCCTGCTTGGCAGGCACCAAAGAAGCATCTGTCCGGTTTGCATTTCTGAAGCTCCCGTCGGACGCCGAAGTCATCGCATCACCAGAGGTGGATTCTCAGACTTCCCCGAGGCTACCCTGAGTCCCCAGCAAAGTTGAGGCCCGTGGCTATCGTGGGTGACTTGAGACCGTGACCCCTGGACACCGAGCACATTTGCAAGTGCATCATCTTCTGGGTTTCCCAAGAAGTCGTGCTTTGGGCTCCGAGTAGCCCTAGCCTCCAGAACCACCTGCACCAAAGATCACTGGCCCCCACTCCACGAGTGTCCTGTAAGCTAGCTCCACGTGCGGCATCACAAGGCTCCTTCGCGGTCGCTAGCCCGTTGGCTAGTAGCCCTTAACGAAGGCCAATCCTTTTCTTACTTGGCACCCTGGTTGCTCCAGGCCTGCCCTCACTTACCCTTGCTGGGTGAGTTCCACAGACCTTGCTGGTCTGCACCATCGACGATCTACATCTTAATCGAGACTTGCCGTTGCCAAGGCTTGTTGGGTCCAATCCGGTCGCCGACACCTCAGCACTCGACAGACATTGTGTACCAGCCCGAATCCTGCTCCTGGTCGCTGACAACGCCTCCCGGACCTCGTGGCTGAAGAGTCAAGATGACCAACAACGCACCTGAAGCACTCGACATCGGTGGGCATCTGTCCATCGCCTTCCTGGTCACTGGCTAGTGACCCAGACTCTGTCCCCTCTGCTTTCAGGTTCACCAGAACTCTGATCCACTCTTGGATCCACCCGGACACTTTTCTCTTGGCCGCCAGCAGCACTTTGCAGCAGATCGCCATTCGAATCGACGACGAAACCCGACCCCGAAAGGCACCTATGCACCCGGCTTCCCTGGGTGAGGTAACACGAGTACTCCGGTGCTCCCGTGGGTAGAGACTCTTCAAAGTCCTAGATCTCAAAGGGTTTTGTCCTAGTCCTCTTTTAAGTGTCCCTTTCCTCTATTTTCCCGATCCCGACTTTCTCCATAGAAGTTAACGGCGTATCGCGGTTGTGTATTTACACTGCACGCGTCTCCCGTGGGTCCCCTGTGTCACTACCTTGGGTGGTTCCTTGTGGTCCAAGCACTTCTAGAGGCTCTAGGCCTAGTGTCTAGTTCAGTCGTGGTTCGCATACCACTTTATTGGTATATGGTTTGGTACGCCCCTAGGGCCCAAACGTGTATTTGTGCTATTACTGTGATTTAATATCTTATAACTTATGTACTTCGAACTCTAGCCTCATAAAGAGACTAGAGGGGTGTGTTTAGTAATAAATACATATATTTTGAATATATACCTGGTGTGGTGCTCTTTCATTTGGTCACTCAAGAGATTATAGACTGGTAAAACAAGCTGCTTTACATTCCTTCAAGACTTAGCCTGAAGGCTGCTCTCCATAGCTACCACTAGGATAGCTTTCAATAAGGTTGTCTTTAACCTATCTCCAATAAGGGGTTGTTTGGACTGGTGCAAGGTGCCCACTATAATTAGTGGACAGCATATGCCAGGCCAACTTCTCACAAGGACATTTGGATTTGAGATTTTACAAGTAAGTTGGAGAATTGGTGTACTTGTTTGTTTGATTGGGGCTTGTTTGTACCTACATTTTTTTGGGATTTTCATCGTTTTTAAAATGTATTGTTGTGGCCTGGGTGGCCTGTAGTTTCAGTAGGGGCCTAGTTGTTTTTCTTTGATTGGAATTTCAGCAAGTAGGCCCAGAGGTACCCATGGGTGCATGTTTCTGTGGTGTCTGTTGAATTTAAACATCATGTAGGGCATGGATGGCATTGGATTGAATTGCTAAATGTGGTTTTTGGGGTGTATTTCACTTTTTGGGTGTGTGTTAATAAATAAATACCTTTGTTGGATGTGTGTGTGTGCTTGTTGTGAAACTTTCCAACCTTTCGTAGCCCTGTGGATTTTCGTTTTTGCATTTTTGTATTAAAGCTGTGTTGTTTAGCAGGCCTCCTTTGTCTGCTCATATTATAGGCCTGCTTGAGTTAATTGTTTTCCATGGCCTGTTGTGACTGTGAGTGACCATGTGGCTTGGGGCCATTTTGTGGTGGTAGTTTAGTAGTGTGCTGCTTTTTCCATATAGGCCTGCATGTCTTTTCTTTGTTCCCCTTGGCTTATGCTTGTTGTTGTTGTGACCTGGCCATGTGGGTGGCAGCCATTTTGTGAAGGCAGGCAGTGTGCTTTTGCCATAGGCTTGCATTGTCTGTCTTCCATTTCTTTATGTTGTGGGTGGCTAGCGGCCATTTTGTGGAGCCATCCAGGCAGTGTGCTTTTGCCATAGGCCTGCATTGATTGTCTGTCTTCACTTTCTTGTTATTATTTGTGGGTGGCCTGGCCATGTGGGTAGCGGCCATTTTGTGGAGCAAGGCAGTGTGCTTGCTTTTGCCATAGGCTTAAGCTTGTGGCCTAGTCTGCCAGTAGGCCCAGAGGTAGTCATCATGGGTGCATAAAAACTGTTTCTGTGTTGTCTGTTGAATTTCAACATCATTTAGGGCATGGATGGCATTGGATTGAATTGCAAAATGTGGTTTTGGGGTGGTATTTCAGTTTTTTGGTGTGTGTTAAATAAATAGGCCTTTTCAGCCAGTAGGTAACCCTGGGCGTTTAGCTCGCGGACTTTTGGCAACTCCGCACTGCGCGACAACGCAGACTTACACTTTTTTCTTCTTCGCGCGCTCAATATGCGTTTTTGCCCGCGATAACGACTTTTTGTGAAGATCGCGATGCCGAACACGCAGAATTTACAATCTGCCGAAGAATATCTCTCGAGCAGCATAAAACCTTCTCGAAAATGATGATTTTGTTCATTTTTCTCAAAAAACTCCTCAGGTTGTCATTTAGATGTAGTTTTGTGAGCAAGGAGTCATTTTTCTTTTTTACAATTTTTTAAAGCGGAAGAAAGTTCCCCAGAGTCTCCAACTTCCTGGTCCTGTCCTTTGTCTTCACTTTCTTGTTATTGTGGGTGGCCTGGCCATGTGGGTGGCGGCCATTTTGTGAAGCCAGGCATTGTGCTTTTGCCATAGGCCTGCATTGTCTGTCTTGTCTTCCTTTTCTTGTTGTTGTGGGTGGCCTGGCCATGTGGTGGCGGCCATTTTGTGGGACCAGCCACTGTGCTTTTGCCGTAGGCCTCCAAGCTTGCGGCCTAGTCTGCCAGTAGGCCCAGAGGTAGTCATCATGGGTACATAAAAACTGTTTGTGTTGTCTGTTGAATTTAAACATCATTTAGGGCATGGATGGCATTGGATTGAATTGGAAAATGTGGGGTTTTTTGGGGAGTCTATTTCACTTTTTGGGTGTGTTAAATAAATGCCTTTTTTGCGTGTGTATGTGTTGTTGTTGTGGTTGTTGTGTAACTTTCCAACCTGTTTTTAGCCATGTGGATTTTAGTTTTTGCATTAAAGCTGTGTGTGTTGTTTATCAGGCATCCTTTGTCTGGCCATATAGGCCTGCTTGAGTTCATTGTTTGCCGTGCCTTGTGCCTGTGAGTGACCATGTGGCTGAGGGCCATTTTGTGGTGGTAGTTAGTAGTGTGCTGTTTTTGCCACATAGGCCTGCGTGTCTTTCCATTGTTCCTCTTGTCTTACTGCTTCCAAATCCATCCCCATTGCCAGCTGCAGCTCCCTGATGCTGCATCCATCCCACGTGATGCGCAAATTTAGGCCAAACAGGCTCCTCTACATTTTTGTTTTTGTTCTTTGCTATTGTTATTCTTCCTGAGTGTACACACTACACAGTACACCAGGAAAGCTCTGGCCTTGTTGTCAAAGTCTCATAAATGGCTACACTGTTGTTGTTCGCTGAGTTTCTAAAATTTAATAATTGAGACAACCACACACTAAGTTATATATTATATTAGTTTGATTTGTGCTATCGTTTGACTGATGTTCTTCTGGCTTTTTTGCTTTTAGGTGCACAAAAGACTGAGGAGGAGGTGTGTCATCATTGCCCGTTGTACTGCCAGACAGACGTCCTGCTGCTGTACACGACGTGACGTGTGACCTGACCAGACATCTCTGCAACTTGTGCAACTGAGTGCTGCTGACATCTGAAGAAGATGGGCCCAAAGAAAGCAGGTACCAGGTCCTCCAGTACCAAGAAAGTTGCTATTGAGAAGAAGGAACAGAAGAAGGAAGTGACACTGAAGTCTGGTATGCCGCCCAATACCTTTTTTGGGAAAAAAAAAATGACGCCTGCAGCAGCAGTGTCCGGGGTCAAGCTGGGGGCAGCACCTCCGCATCAGTGGGCCCAACCCACCAACCCAGGCCCAAGCACATGAGTGTGGAAGAGGTAGCCAGCCTAATGGTGGAAAGCAGTGATGCTGAGCCTGAGATAAACTTATCGCTATCTCAAAGTAGTACCCAATCAACGCAGGAGGAAAGACAGCAGATAAGTGGTCAACAACAACAGCCGCAACCACCGCCCACAATAGTAGTTGTTGTTCCTCCCGAAGTAGGGGCAGTTCAGGAAATTGAGCCTCATGCAGAGGTAAAAGAAGAGGAAGCCACTCATTCAGAAGATCCATTGTCTTCCAAATCTCCAGCAAGGAAAAGGAGGGTTAGTCCATCAAGTTCTTCACCAAGCCCCCCTTCTGATGATCTAGATGCCACTTGGAAGCCACAAACTGAGTCTGAGAGGGAGACACGTCCCAAGACCAGGCTAGGGAAAAGGAAGGTTCCAGAAAGCCTTACACTTATGGAGGTCGATGTAGAACAGCAGGAAGATGATGATGAGCCAGTCATCACGAACATCACTCCTGGCCCTGAGGAGATGGAGACCAACATTATTACCCTATCCAAAATCGCTGCGAGGGATGTAGCACGCATACTTCCACAGGTAACACCAACACGACCTACAGCTTCCATATTTGCATTAGCAAAGGCCCGGCAGCGACCTACATCAAGCACAACCACCAACTCAGTAGAAGTAGGTAGTGGTACAGCACAGAGTCAAATTCAACCCACACCCTCCAGTTCATCCGGCATTGGAAGTGGCACCTCCAGCAGGAGGCAAAAGTTAAGCTCCCCAGTTTGGGACTTCTTTACGGTTAGCGAAAAGGAGGAGAACATTGCTATATGCTCCATTTGTAATACCTCTGTTAGTCGGGGTAAGCTTGGTACAAACTATGGTACCGGAGGCCAAATAACCCATCTGAAAAAACACCACTTGATCAGCTGGGAGGACTACCTTCGCGGCATGAAAACTGCAACCATTGGTGTTGGTGGGGATAAACGAGTAGAAGATCCGATCACGGTGGAAGAGGAAGGACAGGGAGACATTCTCTCTGGTAGTGCTACACAAAGTAGCCCTGTCCCCAGCAGTGCAGTGTTATCGTCGCCCACATCTTCAGCAACATCTCAGTGGCACAAGAGTAAGAGTCAGCCTGAGACAGCAAGGAGTACCGCAATGAAAAAAGTGCGTTGTTGAGCCTAAGAGAAAGGAAAACCATGCAGCCTACCATTATCAGCATGTTTGGGGGGGAGGGGCAGTACGAACGCAAACACCCAATAGCACGTTTGTACAATGCGAAGCTGGCTAAAATGTTAGCACTGGACCTTCTCCCTTTTTCTTTTGTTGAAGGGGTGGGTTTCCGGGAATTTGTGACAGCCATCTGCCCAAAATGGCATGTTCCCAGCCGCTACTATTTTGCCAGAGTTGCTGTTCCAGCACTACATCACGACGTGCTGGAATTGCTTGGAAAAGCCTTGAAGCAGAGTGCTGTTCACAGTATCCACCTGACAACAGACATGTGGACCAGTTGCCAAGCCACTGATTACATGTGCATCACTGCACACTGGATCTCTTTTGCGGGGTTAGAGAACAGATATCTGCTGGTGTTGACGCTGCTGACATTTTTCATGCCACTCGCAAACATGCAACTGTAGCCATGTTTGCCATGGAGAAATCTCATACTGCTGCAAACATTTTGGAAGAGTTTAACAGCAAGGTCTTTGAGTGGCTGCGCCCAAGAGGGCTTAACATTGGTTTTGTTGCCACGGACAATGGCAGTAATGTAGTTGGGGCTATGAAAAATGGTCGCTATTTCAGGGTCCCGTGTTTGGCACACTGCATTAACATTGTTGTTCAAGACTTTCTGAAAAATGAATACAAAGTCAGCAACTTACTGGCCACCTGCAGAAGAATATGCACACATTTCAGCCATTCTTTTAAAGCCCGGAAGCAGCTGAGGGTCATTCAACGAGAGCATAAAATGCCAGTCAAAGCACTCATCCAGGAGGTGGCAACACGTTGGAACTCAACTTATTACATGCTTGATCATCTGTTTGAGCAGTACATACCACTCAATGCTTATGTCATGCAAAGATTAGGGGATCCTACTGTGAGAGGCATGACCGTTGAGATGGGTCAATGGGACCTCGTTAAATGCCTGACAGAGATGCTACTTCCTTTTGAGATCTTCACACGTGAAGTCAGCAGGGAGGACTGTACTATGGGCCAAGCTATCCCATTGTTGCACATGCTAGAGCAACAGCTGAAGGAGGTGTCTGAAACGTACGCAGGTGTGGATGACAAACAAGACACATATCATTTGGCGGAGTGCTTAGCCATTCGCTTATCTGAAAATACAAGGATTCAAAATACAATTGTGTCAGATCCACATTACATTACTGCCACAATTTTGGATCCACGGTACAAAGTATTTCTGAACAGTAAGGCCGTAATTCCTTTTTCAGAAGTGGATGTTGCCAAGTACAAAACTTCGATAGCTCAGCTAGCCATTGACTTTGAAAACGAACGTCTGGTAATTACAGGCCCCCCGCCCCAGGCCATAACAAGTACTACAGGGCATCCAGAGTCAAGTTCTACTTCGGAGCCTGAGGGCAGTGCGTATGCCTCCCAGCAGTCACCGACACCAACACTACCAATAACATCAACAACAGCAAGAACAGGATCATCCACAGTACAATCGGCAACTGATTGGTTTCTACGGCAGGGGTATGGTAAGTCCAGTGCTGATGCAAAGGCAAAACAGGCCGAGCACATCGGAGCACCCCAGAGCATTGAGCGGATGGTCCAAGCCTATCTGGATGACCCAACAGAGGTCTTCATGGATCGAAACCCATTGGTGTATTGGTATGGGAAAAGAAGCCAATGGACAGTGCTCAGCAGGCTGGCGATAAAGTATCTGGCTTCCCCTGTCGCAAGTGTCTCTTCTGAGCGTGTTTTCAGTGCTGCTGGTGCCATTGTAACTTTGAAAAGGACCAGTCTCTCGCCCAAAAGCGTGGAGAGGTTAACCATGATCAAAATGAATCAGCACTTTATACCACCGGATTACAAAATACGTGAATCACAGCAGGAAGAGGAGAGCGACTTCGATGACGTAAGTAGTGGGTTACAGGACCTACTTCTGTCCGAACCACCAGAGTTTGAGGACGAGCTCCTCTTCCCTGACAACTAGGCTTTCAAATTGTTACTTTCTTCCTTCCTTTATTTGTCTGTGTATCTGTCTTTCTGGTTCAAATCAAATCACAACCAATCCATCACCAACGTCTTTTCTTTTTATTTCCCTATTGGAGTTGCACGTCTGTGCATTTAACTGTCCACTCCTCAGAGTCCTGCTCCATCTTCCTGACTCACCCTAATTACATTTCCATCAAGCCAGACATTGGAGTACAAGAAATGTTGCCTGTAACAGTCCCTCCATAAGAAGTGAAACGTGACTATAGCTATCCTCCGTTTTGTTTCCGAGCCGAAACTCATCACTGTCCGAAGGCTATCACCTCTGCAGGCATCCACAACTCTTCACTGTCAGAACTTGGGCAGGCATCCAAAAGTAAACCCATCACTGTCAGAAGGCTACAGCCTCGGCAGGCATCCAAAGCTCATCACTGTCAGGACAGAAGGTACTTGGCAGAGAAATACAAGACTCTTCGAAGAAACTTGCTGACATTTCTGCAAACTCAATTGACCAGCAATGACCGCTACCCAGGCCGCGGCCCATCACAGCGCTGACCATGTGAACCAACTTAAACTGCGACAAAGTGCCACAGATAAATAAGACGAAAACCGAAACAGCGACTACCAACACTCAAAATGAATGTGGAGTAATAATGAGGCCACTGCCTCGTTAAAAAAAACACACACCTGTCAGAACTAGGCATCTGATGATCTGACAGCCAAAGAGAAGAGCAAGACAGGTAATGATGGCATGCATTGGATGCTTGCTGGCTCTGAGCGATTGCTGTTGTTTGTTGTGTTGATGTTGTGCATGAAGTCGAACTCTACTAGTTAATCTACAAAGTGAAAGTGACTCAAGTGACAGTCAATGTTTCCCTTCTTGTTGTTTAATAACCAAATTGTACTCCTACTACTGCAGGTGCAGGCCAATACCCGTTGCAATTTTTTAATATGGAATATGGACTTAATCGGAGACTAGTCACTACAGACTGAGTTGGAGTTGGACAACACGTACCACACCATGATGATGACCTTACTACCTTTGCACGCAGTCAGTCAGTTGGATCAGAGATGATTGATGGAATAACTGCGTTTCATGAAGTGGCATAAAAGGTAAACACAACAATTCAACAAGAAAGTAAACACAGCAGACCTACATGTCCATGTAGTGGTGGAGTCGAGTGTAGTCATATGACTGACAGCGGCGCATTGATTTAGTCACTTAATTTTGAAAATGCTAGGTTGCTGTATATGCCTTTGTCTGGCTCTGTCAAAATTTAAGGTAAATTGAGGTTGGGTCACGGCCTGGTGCTGTGGGCCTGTTCTGTCCTGTTGTTGTTACCAATCCGCATCAGGCAGGCAGTGGCACCCAAGATTGATGTGTGGAGCGTCCATGGAAGATAGGACCAAGAGGAATGACGAGATTCAACTCCACAATTTGAGCAGGATAATACAGTAACTTTAGTATCATTCATCATTCGTCTTTTAATTAATTTGATTCCTTTTTTCTCTTCAATCATTACGACTGTGTGTTGTGTTGTTGTTTGTTTGCTAATTGATCCCTACAACTATTTTTTAATTTTCTTTGCTATCTTTAAAAGTAAGCCCGGTACAACATGTAATTTGGGTCTCTCTGAGGGCATACAGGCAAGGCAAATTGCATAGAATATACTGCTGCCCTGTACTGTCTAATTGTCTAGTAGTAGTTAGTAAGTACTACTCATTAACCATCAAGTTATCTTCATCATCATGCATGCATTTCCTTTTTCTCCCTTTATAGATTTATTGGATAAGATCATGGTCATCTGCCAAGATTGTGCTTTGCTTCAGTTGTGTCCATGCGTACTGTTTTTCTTTGTCAAACCTTTCCCCAAACCCCCCTTCCCATCCATTCATCAAACCCTAACCCTCTTCCCCCGGGCTGTGATTTATATTGAGGTGTGAAGTGACTATATTAAATGTACACCAATTGATCACACGCTTGCTGGGGCAGATGTGGTGAAAGCAACACTAATTCAATTTCAAGGCAGGGCGAGGATCTTCTTCTGCTTGCCCACCCATGCTCAGTCTATGTGCAAGCCAATTTTTTTTCCAAAGGGACCTAATACATCATAATTAATTGCCGGCATTGATTGGATTCATCATCAACATCCTACCACACAGCAGTAAAGGTTACGAATTACGATTGTGTTAAGTGACTCACTCGACACAACTACAGTTTGTAACTTCTTGTACTAGGCTGTCCCCGCCACCATTATGTTTTATTTTACTTTAGCAGTTGCAATATTGTTTGTTTGGCAGTCTTCTTCTGTACTGTACTTTACTTCGTTCTACTACTCCTCCCACAGTCTCTCTCAGGCAAGTGACTGTCTCTTTTTTATTTTTTTTGCAAATGCTACTGCCAGTGTCTACTACTACCACCACAACCATGGCATCTTCTCCATTCTCTTGGGAAACCATGCAGCCATTGCTGTGCCGAACTTAATCATCATCAATCACAGGTAAGATAAGTTTGGTGGGAGGTATAATGGACTAGGAGGAGAGACTGACAGTACTAGTAGGACAAATAACTCAGTGAGGGGTACCGCATCTATCCGTTTGTGTGTTACATAATCGGCAGATTATTTAAATCAAACACTGGCTGCGGCCCTGCAGCAGCAAGGAAACCATGTGACGTAAATTCGTAAAACAGTAACCCCCCCACAAAACATTAACATCGTATGTTTAAGTATAAATATAATTTATTACCCTAACAAAAATAAACTATCCCACACCTGACCCACCCCTCTCCCTAACCCCAACCAATGTCCAAAACGAAAAAGTCCAAACAATGTCCATAAACCCCAACGCCCAATTCCCAACCACCAACAAAAGGAATAAGAAAGGGGCAATCCAACGGGGTCCTACATAGTTCTTAGATTCGGCGGGCTTTCAGGTGTTTATCCACGAGGATCTTGACCCGCTCCTCTAGTTGCTCCTCTAGGCGTGAAATCCGGAGGAGCATCTGGCGGCGAAATGCCCTGCAGTGGCATCCAGGGTGGGGGGCAGCAGTGCTGGCTGTTAAGGAATTGCGGCGGCGGGCGGCTGCCTGACCGCAGCGCCGTACCACTGGAGGTGGGGCCTGGCTGGGGCCCGGGGCATTGGAGGAGGCTGCAGCTGCTGCCGCCTCCTCCTCCTCCGCCTCAGCCACCAGCCTCCGGTACTCTTGGCAGATGGCCTTCAGTTTCCGGCACCGGGCCCAGGCTACCAACTCCTTCCGTGATGGTTTTTCTTGGGAAGGAGGATCTATATCAAGAAAGAAAAAGAATATTGTTGTAACCAATACTCTTAGCAAAACAGTAACACAAAATTAATTCAACACATAGTGGCACAGTAGCACTAGCAAGCACAGTACATAACATTTGTGGTAATAATCTATCCTCCCACTTCCTCTGCCTCTAACATTTGTGGGAGTTTCAGGCATTATACTAGCACTATGGACTCCAGTACACAGTACACCAGTCTTCTTCTTATATCTAGTTTAGCGAAATTACATAACCTGGTTGTAGCCGGCATGCCAGCTCAGTCAGCTAAGCTTGCACCCAAGACAAACATACGAGTCATGACGCAGACTCACGTTAGTTTTATTTACTACTGTCTGCAGGTGGGGAAGCTCGTATTTTTCTATTGCGGGTGGCACTGGCCATACTCTCTCTGTTACATGAAAGGCAATTGCTCAATTTCACTTTCACCCTGCCCTGGCTACTACAAAAAGGCAGATTATATATCTGATCCAATGATCATTGCTTATATATGGGACGACGACATAAGGTCAGTAGCGTTCGGTGGTGGGAGTGCTGCCGTGCGGTGACGTGGGGAGGGGGGTAGTAAACTATGGATTACGGCCAATTACAGGTAAGTAAACATATAAATAAATAAAACTAATTTTGTTGCGCGCACTGCATCGCATTTGGCGGTGCAGTGCGCACAATGAAATTCGCTTTATTTATTTTTATGTTTACTTACCTGTATTTGGTCGTAATCCATAGTTTACTACCCCCCACCCTGCCCCACCCTCTCCCCACATCACCGCCCAGCAGCACTCCCACCACCGTACGCTACTGCATAAGGTACTGTGTTTTGATTGATTGTGTAACCAACAGATAGGCCACCCTTTGCAGGCTGGCTGACACAGTCGAAAATAAATTAACATAGGTAGGGAGTGGTCCTCGGAGTCGGAGGAAGGCGCTTGATAACTAACCATACACAATATATATATATATATATATGATGTGCTTGCAAACTACTGTGAGTCAACTGTATTCTGAAAATACAACTTGTATTCCCCTCGGCTTTGCTACTCTGGCGGGGTTTCTTTGACATTTTCTTCAAACTAAGACTCTGCATCCAGTGACAGTCTCCACCTATGCTGTCTATGATGAATACATACAGGCATCCATCCATTCTAAGTAAATGTCTATCATTCTTCTTAATCTCTCCACAAACCTTAGTTTGTTTCACCAACAACCACCCATGCGTCCACTCCTTCCTTGCTTGCCTTGGCTTTGAGTTTCACCCAAACACCGCTGATGATTCTTGCTATCCCCAGTATCCACCCATACTGTGTCGCCCACCCAGGCAGGCATCTTCTTTCACCTTCCACCCATCCTTCAACAACACATGCATCTGATTCCTATCAGCCACCTATGCATGTTTCCAACGTATCCTTCTCTGACAGTCATATTACATCTCGCCCGTCCTTCCTCCTTCCACCCTTCTTTCCCTTTTTGTTCAACACATCCATCAAGGTCATCTGATCTGACTTTTAGTCTTCTACATAAAACTTTCACAGCTGAGTTGGAGTCAGATAGAAGAGGCCATTGGTTACTCAACTCACGCTGCTAATGCTATTGCTAATGCATTGCTAATGCTAGGTAAAGGGTGTCTTCTTCAACCGTTGTATAATGTTCACTACAACTTCATACTTAATAAGTCTCAACAGTATAGTGAGTGAAGTGAACACCCTTCCAGCTAGTGTAATGTAAATAAGTAATGAATATAACTTACCACCGCCCGCCACTGCTGCTGGCTCACCCCCTGTAGCTCCTGCAGGTGCCGCATCTCCTGCCCCCTCCGGAATGGCCGCATCGCCATCGCCGCTGGCCCCGCCGGCACTGGTGGTCGGTAGTACGCCTAGAAAAAAATTACACATTTTTAGATGCCTGTACACCTCCCCCTATTTATTCGTTTTCACTAGCAAGATTGAAAAAAAAGTTAATACATACTTATACAACATACATCACTAGTCCAAATCGGGTACTAGAGTAGAGTCAGTAGACACTAGTAGTGTTATGGTCCCTAGGGTCATTATTATAGTCTACTCTACTCTTTGAAAAATTAGCCTGAGCCATGCAACCATTTTTCGCTTCATGTCTTTTGCGCATGTTACCTCGCAGCTTGTTGTGCAGTTAGACGCCTTTTTGAGCCCACATGAGCTCATACAGCTACTGTCTGAGCGTTGCGTACAAGAGGTCGAAAAACAAGCCACTTTGTTATGGAGTTCGGTTAGTCCGTATTGCTTAGCCATAAGTAACATGTTACACTTTTTGGCATGACTGAGAAATGCTTGCATTATACTATCTAACGCGCACCATTTTTCTCATAACAGCCAGAAGATTCCCTTCTACGAACCAGAGATTTGCAGAGCTTATGAATGATGCATGTAACCAGTACATCTACGTTCTACGGTGAGGGGTCTCCCAGAATTCGCACAGATCTTTTGTCTTCTATCATGCACTTGTAACAATGTTTATTGTTTTAATCTTATGCATTTTGCTGTTGGAGCTGGCTGTAGTACACTGAATTTTATAGAACAACGTACAGAGCTTGTTAGTTGAAAATAAACCTTTTGAACTTACACATAGACTCTGTGGTATTTGGTGTGGTGGTGGACTTACACGAGTGAGTGAGCGAAAGGGTGTTATGTTCTGGGTTGTGTAATCATTGGGTATCTTCGGGAGGGGGTTCGGGGACCTAATTAAACACTATAGCTAGTCGGTCAGGGGATTGTGGGTTCACTTCTGACTGAGGTGTGAGGAAGGTCCAACCTCCCATCACCAACATCCTATTTTCTTGTGCATAGTTCTGTATGTGGCTGTGCAAAATCCCCACAACAGTAGTAGTATGTACTATATCCTATCAAAAATAGTCAAATATCTGGTTGGGCATTTTGTTGGTGGTAATTGTCAAAGCCTCAAGATTAAGAAGACTAGAAGAGGACAACCCAAAGGACTGGACTCAGTGGCTAGAGCTATTGGTCAATCTGAGTTTTATTCAAAACCGTAAAATAAAGAGTGGCAAACTGGGCAAGCTTAGCTACAGACAGACTAATAGTAGTAGTACAGAGAGTCATAGCAGAGGCAGTTAGAACTTAGAGGCAGGGATAACCAGAATTTAGAAACAGATAGTCAAGTCAAGATCAAAGAAGCTTTTGTAAAATATAGAATTAGGAAGTGGAACCAGAATTAATAGTTCGGAAAAAATAAGGTGCAGTAAAAGTTAGGGAAATATAATTGTTAATATTAACCACTGGAGGACTTACTGGGCCAGCAGCAGGGCCCTCGGCAGAGGAGCGGTCCTCTGGTTGTCCCGCCGACTCAGACCCCGTCTTCTTGCCCCTGGGTGCTGCTGAGCAGTGATCATGTAAGATATAATAAAGAAAGAGACAAACATTAATGATTGCTGTGAAACAAATAAATTATTAAAAAAAACGCTCCAAAAACATTTTAGGAAACAATAATTGCAATAAAACTGACCTATCTAATCCAATTGACTACTGGCTTGCGGGATTCACGGACCATCTACTTATTTATGAACACTAATCCAGTTTTCCATTCTGATTGATTCGAATCCAGAACACTAACTAAGCCTAAGTACCACCTGACCTAGCCCACCTATTCCAGACAGGCCAATTGTTCACTAAGTCTGCATTTCCATTTTTTTAGCCCTCAAAAATGCATAGATGAGATGGAGGACACATGCATAAATTTGTGCATACACCAAATTGTTGGTTGGTTGCGTCTGATGTTCTGCTACTGACTGACACTGCTAAGCCTACCACTCACTAAACAAACTACAAAAGGTTCTACTAAGGACTGGGGTAAGCAGCACTCAGTGACAGAGGATGCGTCACGCAGACCGCTAAAAAATTATCAACTAATACTAACTAAACCTAGTATCAATCCATCCACCACTATTTGACAGGAGGACAAAGGAAGGACTAGAGTCTCTCTAGCAATAGCATTACCTAACTTAAGTTCTCTAAAGTTAACTCTTACATAATAATCAGCCCAAGCGAGTGCAAAGTTGCAAACAAGTAAGAGTAGCGCCGAGCACCTGTGTCCTACAATCACAGAAGATTTTGAAACGTAATTTACCTGCAATGTAAGCAGCAGTATTCTTGTTATTCGTAAAAAAATGATACACAATACTTATACTACTATATATATTAGCTACTCACCAAGCCCCACGACCTCGACACCTAGCAGGTCCAACAGGTCCTGCTCCCGGTCCAGGATGTCTGACCACCGGTGGGCCAGCTGGTTATGGGTGCACCGGACCCCTGAGCAGCAAAACACTGCCCGGCGCACCTTCGCCCACCGGCAGTGATGCTCCTGGGTAGGGTACCCGGAGCCTGGCCTGCCGCCTGCTGCCAAGGTCAAGGGGAGGTGGTGCTGCACAAAAAAAACAAGGGCGGCTACCTCCGCCTCGCTAAAAAGCTGCCGGGCTTGCACCCCTGCAGGGCGCAGTCTGCCGCAAGGCAGGCGAATCTTGGACGCACGCCCCTTGCCCTTGGAGCCGGTAGTGCTGCTACCCTTCGCCATGGTTCTGGGGTGTGTGGGAGGCGGAAAAGAAAAGTTAGAAGGAAAAAATAAAGTTAGGGGAAGAAGTAGGAGCTTAAAGAAGGAAGTAATATAAAACAGTAGAAAAGTAAAAAAAACACAGTAAAAAGTAGAAATAAATGCAAAATATAGACTTAGGGACAGAGAGAGATAGATAATAAATAAAAAAAAATTGAAAAACAGTGTAAAAAACTAAGGATTGCAAAGATTGAGGGAGGATAGAAAAGCAGGCCCAGAACCATAGCATAGAGTGAAAAAAAGATGGCCGCGCCCATCGCGACCGCGTGGGTAAATTCTCGCGATATTTCTCCCCGAGCAAGCGAAAAGCGTCGCGAACACGTACGACGCGTTCCCGAACATGAAATGCGCATCGCGAGCACGCTATACGCGACCCGGAACAGGAAATAAGGCATCGCGAACGGGCGGGACAAGTGAAAAACAAGATGGCCGCGCCCATAGGCGACCGCATGGGCAAGTTCGCAAGATACTATCCCCCGAGCACGCAAACAGCGTCCCGAACACGCACAACGAGTTCCCAAAGAAGAAAAACGCATCGCGAACGGGCGTGACAAGCAACTACGCACGCTCACGTAGCGCTTTAATATCTTCGCGTAGCGCGACTACGCGAACTACGCCCAGGGTTAAGTCTGTCACCTGCAAAATAGACATAGTTGTGAGGCTACGTGACTCATGAACAGGTGACAACAAACATATCTGTTTGTAAATTGCCATTCTGTACCTAGTAAGTATCCATCACCAAACTCCCCTCTTTCCAGCCGTCGGTATATTCTGCTGTGTCTGAACATGAAGAAGTCATGGGTGCTTCCTGGATCATGTGACGCAATATCATTCATGATGTCGTGGGCATTGCATACCACCTGAATGTTGAGGTAATATGTACTTTTCCTGTTACCGAATATTTATTCCAGATGGGATGGGGGACATATAGGCACATGTGTCCCATCTAAACACCCCATGTCATAGGGAAAAATGGCTATCATGTAAAATTGCAATTTGGCACTATACATTTCCTGGGCATTCCTGGATAGGTATATGTGTTGGTGGATGTAGATCAGGCTCCTGCAGCTGGTGTGTTCCTGTGCTGTGAACAGGAGGCCAGTCAGTTTGCCCTTGGAATTCTCTTGGCTTGCTTGGGCTCTGGAGACAGCTTCTTCTTGAGTAGGACACAGCAGACACAGCCCATCTCTTCCTTAGCCATCAGCTGCAGTCTTCATTGGTGCAGCCTCTCTTTGCTGGCCCCTCAGTGCAGCAGGGTAGTCTTTCTTCCAAGCTGGTCGAGATATGAGTTGTGGGTGCCAGGGGTGCCCCCTTTATGCTCGAAAAGTGCTCTCAGGGCAGGATATGGTTAGTAGCCAATGGGCTACCCAGTTCCCACCCACCTGGTAACCACTTCCTTTGGAATGTGGCATCTTACTATCCCAGGATGCACCATTCTGCCCACTCCCAAGATGGCGAGACCCCACTCTCGGTGTTCATACCCCCCTAGCCCACCTCTGGGATGTGGCTACCTGAGGGCTACACGCCCCTGGGGAAACCAATTTGGCATCTGGATTCCTCTCTCATCTTTAGTGCCAGCCTATCTTCTTCATCAGTCGAGCAGTCCTCCTCCCGTTTTTACACATCTGCCCTTCAAAGGTGACTTCACATTTGAAGCCTGCCCTTTGGGGCTAACACCCAAGTGGCCTCCTGCAGGATGGAGGTGACAACTTCCTAGCCTGCAATACTTCATTGTTCTCCCTCCTGGGAGTTGTTGGCCCATCTCTCCAGGAGGGAGGAAAGCTGTCTTATGGAGTAGGCTCCATGTGTGCCCGGCAATGCACAGGAGTTTTAAAGGCAACAAAGTGGCAGCTTTGGTAAAGCTGCACATGGCAACAAGTTACACTAATTTTGACTTGAGATACAAGTTGGGCTTAATGTAACGAGTCATTTCATACCTTGGAGTTCCTCCTTTGGTCACAACATTCAAGAGACAGCACAGCTGAGGGGTCAGCTTGTAACCCTGTATTTGCCAATTGGGCGACCAAGCCTTTCCACAGTAAAATGTTTGTTTCACGTGTTTCACTGCCAGGACACGTAAAGTACATGTCCTGCCTGTGTCATATGTTGCACCCTTCCTTTAGGGCTCGGTAGGCCTGCCAGAAGGGAGACTTACACACATGTTCAGGGGAAGTGGCAGCTTTGCCATTGCTTTCAATGGCAAAGTCGGGGTAGCAGTGTACCACTGCTATACAAGTCTTCAGTGGCAGACTGGGGGACTTGTTTTGCTTGGGGAATCTCTAGGGTGGTACAGTCAGTGCTGCAAGCTCTGGGGTACCCCTCCAACTTACATGCCCAGGATACCATTTACTAGGGATGGGATAAATTAGCCGTTTCCAATTGGGTAAAGCCAATTTTATATACACTTTAGGGTCAAGGCGCTGGCTCTAAGTTCTGTTTAGCAGGGCTCATTGCACTCTCAGAGTTGAGAAACCATCCACAACAGTTGAAAATTTGGGGGTGATAATACAAAAAGAGGCATTTCCAAAATAGCCGACATGTGTCTAGACATAGCCTGATGGCCATGTTGGAAGTATATCAAATAGCACTCAAGGTTTCGACCATCCACTATTGGCTTTATCAAGGCTTGCACTGCAATTCTACAAGCAGGTTAGTAGCCATGGCGGCAGGTGGCTGGTGCATCCCGGACTGAGCTGGAGAGCACATATGGAGGGATGTGAAAGCATTGATGAGGCATTGGTGGGGAGAAAGATGGATTAAGGGTGCAGGGGAATACAAGGTAGTAATGAGTGGTGTAAGAAATTGGGTTGTTAGTTGACAGGGGTGGAAGCCCCACTCATGCAACAACCACAATCCTTGTCAAGGTTAACCACAAACATCACTAAATTAAATTAACCTGTGCTAAATGACCTGGTATCTTGGCACAAAGCAGTCAAGTCTAACTTAGAGGCATTGTGTAAAGTTTTTATGCAGCAATCAAACAGCAGAAAAGTTAAAACACAACACAAGAGAAATCCCACACAAATTTAGGAAAAAAGAGTCACTTTTAAGTATTAAAACATACAAAATGATCAAAATCCAATCAGTAGGACCGAATATGTTTTTTAAAGTTTTAGGTAAAAATAGAACCAAAAACCTCAAAGTGTCAACTGTGGGTATCTGGTTATGCTGGGCATCCACAAAAGGGCTGATTTAAGTCTGAAGGATGGAGCATGTTTACATGTTGGAGTACTTTACTCCCGTCTTGGCGAAGGTACTCCACCCGCCATATTTAGATTTGTCTGCTGCCCCTGCAGACATCTCTTGTATTTCCAGAAACTGCAGTGATGGCGGTTCAAGAAAATACATTGTTAGTTGCACAGACGGCTTCATCAACATGAAGGCGCAGTACATCAAACTTACAATTTTATGTATATTTTCAAAAGGAAAAAAAACAATGACCTCCTTGCCATGGGAGCATTCTCCCACGGTGTGGGAGCCATTTAAAAATGTCAGTGCCTCTTACCACCACGTTTTGCATGCCATTGATGGGCAGCGAAAACTGGCCATCTGTCCCCCACTATAAATAGGGAGGGCAGACACATGCCCAAATGTCCAATGGCCCTTACTCTGTTGGGCCATCGGAGGTGTGTGTAGGCGGAGGAGACGGAGCAGTCTCCACTGTCTATAAATTGAAAGTCCTCCCTGAGGTGGGTGGACCTTCAGGTTGGCAGAATGGGTGATTTGTTGATGTTGCGATGGAGTACCCTTTCTTCCAACATATATATCAGGCTCAAAGTCACAAGTTCAGGCTGATCATGACTGAGTGCAGGACAAGCATAAGAACAAATTCGGACGACTGGGAGTATGCCCTTAATGCGAGGTCTGCGCAGCTCTGCTTTGTAGGTCTTCACATTGCTCGGTGTCAGTACTGATGAAGCTTTCAGCTTTGTGGTGAAGCTTTGTGAGCCCTTGCATTGCTCGGCATCGGATCCGATGAAACTTTTAGCTGGGCAGTAAGGCTTTGCTGGGCTTTGCATTGCTCTGTATTGGATCTGATTTGCGGGGTCCTGCTTCATTTTGCTCTGGATCTGATGGAACCTTCAGTTAGGCAAGGAGAAGTTCTCTTGGATGTCAGTCAAGCTTCCAGGACCTGGGGCTAGCTCTTGGGGATCAGTAATACTTCCAGCAGAAGCCAGCAGCAGGACTCAGGCAGGTCCAGGCAGGTCCAAATGGTGCTGGTCAGACAGGCAGTTGCAGCACAGGCCTCTGGAAGCTTGTTGTGTCCCTGTAGCTCAAACAGGAGGTCAGCCAACTGTCCTTTGGAGTCACTCTGGGAAGCATGGGATAGAGGCAACCAGGTCCAATCTTCCTTCTGCAGATAGCAAGGCAGTCCTTCTTGCAGCATGGCAGTCCTTCTTGCAGCAGGGAGTCCTTCTTCCAGCAGTGTTCTGGTGTGGGGTCTGAGAGTGACATTTTGTGTCCCTAAAAACAGCCTTTGTGTGGAGGGCAACCCCTAGCCCACTCTGAAATCAGTGCTGACCAGTTTGCCTGTCCTTTGTGGGTTTGCCTCAAAACTGTCTAGGGGACAAAAGCAAGGGCAGATCTTGTGTCATGTTACTTTGTGAGTGCTGTCAGCAAAGCATTTTGAAATGTAAGTGGGGCTGGGCACAGCTCCTCTCCAGCCATTCTGTCAGGAAGGCCAATTCTGTCCACACTTGAGCCCTCTTTGTCCCTGTGTCTGTGTGCAAACAACTTATCTCTATTTGCTCCCAATATTAAATTAGCACGTATTAAATGTAATAAGGCAACCCAGTGTTAGTCATTGGGAGAGATAGGCCTTACACCAGTGAAAGTTGACTTTAGGAGGTTTTCACTGTCAGGCTATGTAAAACATCAGTACATGGCCTACTTTTTAGGTCTCGCCTAGGCAGCACATGCGCTGTCTCTTCGAGACATGCTGTATGCAGAATATCAGCTTTAAGCCCCGCCCATCTGCCACCCATGTATTTAATTGGCTCCTTTGACTGTTTTTTGGAAATGCTTCTTTTACATTGGTTAATTTGTTTAGTAGTCCCTCCTTAGTACCTCCTTTTCTCCTGTTGTATCCTCCCATAAGGAGTGCCCCTGTTACATCTGTTCTTACTCTGTATGTTTTATTTACAGTTTGTGAGCACTCTTTTGTTAAGTCCTTTTTCATAGCTGGTGTTGCAGGTATGACACTCTCTCCTGCTTCCACAACCTGCCCTCTGGTCTAACTACACCGTCACCCTACACAGGAGCTAAGATTTGTTACAAGCGCTTCAGTTAGCAGCGTGTTTTAGTTCAGCAACACAGCGCCCACGGCATTTCATCTTTCAACATGGCGGCCCTGCTTCTTATATCATTACCACAGCTCTTGCTAGCGTGTTGTTTGCTACTGGCATGACGGCAGCATGCCGGCGCTTTAGGAAGCACGCGGCGTGTTTTATTTCATCAACATGGCGCCCACCGCACTTTATCTTTTAACATGACGGACGCGCTTTTTATTTCATTACCACAGCTTTTGACAGCGTGTTGTTTGTTACTGTCATGGTGGCAGCATGCAGGCACTCAGGAAGTCCACAGTGTGTTTTCTGTCATCAACACAGCGCCTGCCGTGTGTTGTCTCGACGCAGGGGAACTATTGGGATAGGTTAGCACAGAAACTTACTAATCCTAATCATCAAAAAATTCACAATGTGTACGTCTGGGTATCAAACGGAACAGGACAGACAGATCTCATGTATCTAAGCTGTGTCATGTGCACTCACTAGTATATATATGTGATGAAGCTGCCAGGGAAGAGATCCTTCTAGGACAAGAACCCTCACTCATCCGAGGGTGGCATGCTTCATCATTGGATTCCCTCCTAATAACCGGACCTCAAGGTCCATGGTGTGGGCTACAACTCCCCAATGGGGAGAAGCTGAGGTGTTTTCCAAAGATGAGCGATGAAAAGGGGTTAAATCTTTTAACATGGCAGCATGCTTTTTTGTTCATCGCCACAGCTCTTGCCAGAGCAGGATTGTTAAATGCTTGCAAACAGAAAAACAGAAGTAAAAAACGTTGTCATTAACAATGCCAATAGGTTGAACTTTCACCAATGCGAGAGTGAGTGCATTGCAAATGCTTGTTAAATACAACGCACCTTGCCCTATGATCCTTAAGCGGTGAATTAGAAGTATTAAAAAGGAAGGTTTAGGCCTGGCAAAAGGTTTATTTAAACTGGAATTGCGATACTGTGCACTCAGGAATCTCCGTGTGAACAAATTAATCACAATTGGACTTGAGATGTGTGCTGTCCTGAAAACGGACCTGCCTGTGTCCGTGCAAATATAACTATAGACTAGAGATCCAATGGTCAACTAGATTCAGAATGCATGACAAACAGCAGTCCGTGGGCTGAGTTCATACATAGTCTTCTAAAATTAATAAATTGAAACTATTGTGAAACATCATATTTTACAATATTTATTAGTAACATAACCCAATTGGTTTAGGTTAATACAAGTCATACAAATGTTAATCCACATTTGATACTCTCACAGTGAGTGACAAACTGAATGTTGAATTCTACACAAACAGTTTTGTTGATATAACCCAATGCATTTCTGGTGGTAGCACCTTTCATCAGGGGATAACTGTAAAAGGATAAACGTAACATCAAGTTTGTAACAGTTGTTTGGTACAAGGATCATATATCGAAAACACATCAAGAGGGGTGGTGCTTATCACGTCAAAAAATAAAAGAGGAGTCAACCTCTGCAGGATAATTGTATGAGGTTGAAACAAGCAAGTTTAAAACCAAGCAACCAGTGCAAAGAAGCACCCAACGTGAATTTAGGTGGGCTCAACATGCTGACTTACTGGATAGCGTTGAGGAAGCTGTGATGCCAGAACAAATGCCGTGGTGTAAAATATGTGTGGCCTCAAATGAATGTGTGGAATACAGGAATCCAAAGTATCCAGTGAATGTCAAACAAGAAACAATTGCCTGTGTCACCACAATTCGAAGCATGCAATTAAGTGCTATATTCTAACCGAACTAAGAACTCAGCTGATATATACGTATCACATTGAAAAACTGTCTACAGTGACCAGCATGCACCCTTGTGAAAGAAATGAATTATGGTACTCACTAAAAGTACGTGCTGAACTCTCCAATCGAGATTGCCTCTAAATTCAGCCAAGTATCGATTTGCGAAGCAATTACTATGGAAATAAGAAGCTGAAGGGTAAATGACCCTGGAAATATGAGGTGGCACTGTTAAATTAAAGAAGAAATGGTATGTACACATACCTACTACAAAATACTGAATGGGGTCAACTGAAATGACCATAATGTTCAAAATGAATATAAGCAGCCTCAGTAAATGCTGAGGGAAATACTGCAAAATCCTAAGGTATGCTGGGAAAAGGGAGCGGAATTAATATATATAGTCCCACACCCATAACCAGGATAAAAGGACAGATTTAGACAAAAATGGTAACCTTACCTGTGCCGATTCTAACACGAGGCCTCGTGGAGAACACCAAGGTGTCAGTGATGGAGAAATCAACCAGAGGGTGCACCATGCATGTTTATAAGTGCAATGTGCATGCCATGTGATACCAACTGACATGAAGGTCAGACTATCATTAGGCTTACAAAGCGAGGTGAATATTGTAATGTTTAGGGCCCTAGGCCCTCATGCAGCCCTACAAAGGACACATACACATAGTTGGGGTAACTAGGACTGGCCCAGTGCACGTGCACCCAGCCCCTTTTATTGACAGGGTCACCTGACTGGTGACATCTGTGATGGATGGGTGAGTGTAGAGTCCAGCCCTCTGGGAGTGGCTGGTTACATCATGCATATGCAGGAACACTAGAACGTGCCCAGCAGATCACTACATCCATCCCAAACTTTATTGAAAAAGAGATAAACAAAGTCCAACTTGTGGGAAAGAACAAACATCAAAACAAAACACCACAGAGTCAGCTGCAGCTTGTGCAGGTAAGAGCGGGGTGGGGTGGGGGGATTTCGACAGACGAGGCCGAGGGATAATGAAATAAATAATTAATGTTCCCTCGTCCTCGTCTTTCGAAATTCTCCCCACCCGCCCCCACCGCTCTTACCTGCACGGGCCGAGGCTGCACTGAGTCTCTTCAGGCAGTCCGCATGGGCACTGCTGCTCTGTCCCACCTAGTCTCACAGTGTTGGCATCCACTTACACAGATCACTTGGATGGTGCATCAGAAGCTTTGGTGGAGTCTGATGTAGAGATATGTTTGAAAATGCACTCTCTCCATGGATAGCCAACCTACAAAGACAGAGGTTGACACTGATGGATGGGAGTCTTCCTTGAAGGCCATGATGCTTCCCATTGGCCATTGGTGGAGTTGCTTCAGACTTCCCTCTTGTCTCAGGACTCCCCTCTCACAGGAACTTCCTTGAGGCCCTTTCTGCCGGGCTGCCACGTGACTGTGTGAACTGTGCGGGGCCTCTCATAGGCTGCGTGAAAGTGTCGCTGAGGAACTGCCAACAGGACCACATCCAAGTCATGCGTGGAGCCACCAAGCGTGATTGTCTCCGGGTCTGTGTGCTCTTACCGTCAGGACTCCGGTGCACATGCCTTCATTAGATAGCGCTTCGGTGACCAGTCTCTGTCTGCGACCTTAGTGCTTCCTGGTACCTGTCGTGGAGCTACTGCAGATGCATCTCCTTTGTCAGGATTCCCCTCTCACCGGAATTCACTTTAGGTCCTTGCCCCTTGATTTCCAGGGTCTGTGTGGATTGTTCGGAACCTCTTTTAGGCTCCACGACCAAAGTCACTGAGGAAAGCTGAACAGGACCACGACCAAGTCTCTTGTGCAACTCAAGGGTGGATAATATAAATGGTCGAGTATGCTCTCTCCGTCAGACTTCAGGTTCACTGGGTATAACAGATGGTTTCTCGGTGGCCAGCCTCCCACAACAGCAGGGACGCCTTGTTAATTTCTGGTTGTTTTGCAGGTGTACAGCTCCACTTGGGTTGTGCGATGCTCTTTAGGTGACTTATATGATGCACTTGATACTATTGATAATTACTGATGACTGTCAGTGGTCTTCCATGTGACGAGTCTGTCGCAGTCTTTTCTCTCCTCTGCTTTCATGTTCTTCTTTTTGATGTGATTCTGTGGCCTTGTTCCACACTCTTCTGCTCATCGCTATTACGTGTGACATGGCATCATGCCACTCTTCTTCTACTCGTTCATCTTTTTCTTTGCGATGTGGCATTATGACTTCTTTCCATGCTCTTCTTCCTTTAGCTCTACCATGATGTGGCATTATGCCATGCTCTTCTCCCTTTTGACCAGGCCTCTCGTGCGATGTGCGTTTCACACAACCTCTCTGGTAACGTCCTACTCCTAGAACTGATTCTCTTCTCCTCTGTCTCCTGACCAGGCATCTCGCTTTGACCTTCTCTTCACAGGGACTTCCCTGGTCATGTCCTGTCCTCTCCGTCTGACTTGACTCTTGTCCTGTTGGTAGGACATAGCACTTCTCCTTGCGGATCTCTCACAGGTCTTCTTTAACCTCTTGGACCTCTCACAAGTCCTGTCCCTTCCCTCAGGGATCTTCTTGGTGCTCCACTCCATGGCCTGAGAGTCACCCTTCTTCCTTTGCCTCTTCTTCACTCGAGGATGCACTGCCTTGGGGCTAAGCCATCGCAGCTCTTGGTACCGCCCAAGTGGGGCATGCTTGTCAAGGCTGGTCACTCTGTGAGACATGTAATGTCTGGATGCAGGGTTTTTAGTAGATCAGGGAGAAATGGCGCACAGACAAAACGCGTGGTGTAATTATGTCCCTATGTTGACGGTGCTACCAGGTCGGGGGAACTACCCTATAACCCCCGTAGGTGTATGAGTAAAAGACCCACACTGGAATTTGAGAACAAAGTCCCGGGCACACGTATTGACGGTAAAATAGAATCAGAAGTCTCCTAGGAGTTCAAATTTGCTTGAGTCGACATCAAAGTCAATGTAAAAGTTATTTAATGGCGCAATGACAAAGAAAGCAACCAGCCGACACGTGCTTCGCCATACGGGATTACTCCCGTGACTCATCAGGGCTGGGGAGGATACAAAACATAGAATGAGGGTATTGAAGCGCCACATGAATAATAACTCCAAAAGCAACACTGCAAAGCAAGGACAGAAACCAAGAAGTGTGGAAATCCTACAAAAATAATTAGCGGGTGCCAATAGATGTGACTAGTGTGGGTGCCGCTATCATGCTCAATACATGATAAAAATCGCGGGAAAAACACAGTAAGAATAAGGTGACTCAATGAAAAGGTGTAAGCCGACAAACCAAAACAGAAGCACGGTGGATGTGGAGTGTGGGGGAAAGAGGAAAGGGAGAGACCCATAAAAAAAAGGCACAATGATACAAAATAAAACATACTAAGAAGAACAATTGAAGTTAAAAATAATGGAGATGGAAGTGAGCTGTCACGGTGGGTCGGTCGGAGAGGGAATGAACACTGGAAATGACAAAAGAATGGCCAAAAAGAGTGAAAAGGACTGAAAGAGAGCGGAAGAGTTAATAGAAAGGAGGGAAGAAAAGGGGGGACCCCTGCGGAAAGAGAAGGGACAAGACGTAAAGTGTGAGGACAAGATATGCACAATGGTATGTACCTGTAGTAACTGTGACGGATTGAGTGTCAGAATGAAGGGGTGCAAGGAGTGGGTTCCTGAATAAAGGGAAAGAAAAGCACGGATCGTCATGGGGTGCTGGGGAAAGAAAAATCTTGGACAGAAAAAAGAAAAAAGAAAAAAGACAATTGAAGGACAAAGTGACAGGAATGAGTAAGTGGAACTCACCGCAGGGCCAGTGGACCGGTGGAGCCGGTGGGAAAATCCGTAGGGAAAAGTCAAGCCCTGTGGACGGACATGACCCGGGGGGGTCAGAACAGTGGAACGAACAGGGGCGGGTGCGCCTGGAGGTGGGGAAAGAAAAGAACTGTAGGATACAGAAACGAAGGATCACAATAAGCACATGAAAGCCGGGAAAACAGGGGAATAGGGATGACTGGACCTTACCTAAAATACCAGCTCACGAGGACCAAACAGTGTCCGTGTAGTTGGAGAGGAGAGGCGGGTAAGCCTGTGGAGGCGGGAAAATAGAGGTTGAAAGTGAAGCAGTAGGTGAAAGAGAAAGAAACAGGAGAAAAAAGCTGAAATAGTGACAGGTGGGGGCAAAAGAAAGGAGGGGTCTTACCCTATGGAGAGATAATGAAGGAAAAGGTATCGTGGTTGTCGAAACAAGAAGGCGGGTACGCCGATCTAAGAACCGAGCAGAGGGAGGGAAAAGAAGACTGTCAATGTCCATGGAAACAAGCACGGGGCTTGAGCAGTGAGAAAAGGAAGGTACTGGGCGCTGACCAAAGGAAGGGGTGGCTTACCGGATGGCAGCGTGGTAGATGCCGAATGAAAGGTGTCGTCTGTGAGACCGGATGCGGAAGTGGACGGTGACCTCTGAACCATTAAATAGCGGTGCGTCCAAAACGACTAGAGCGCAAAACGTCCTATGTGTAGCGGCCGGAAGTGGGTACCGGCCAGAGAAAGGAGGGAGCGTAAAAAAGAATGGCGCATGCGTGAGTAATCATAAATCAAGGACAGAGGAGCTGGAGTGGTATGTGAAAGGGGGAAGGGATGAAATGATAGAGAAAATGGAAAGTACAGAGGTGAAGAAAATAGAGGAGGGATAATGGATAATCCTGGGGAACAGGGGAAATCCATTACGCACACGTGTAATGAAGAAAGCAGGAGGAGCAGTATATGGTGGGGACCCGGGCGGGAGGCGGTGACTAGGTAATGAAAAACTGAAAAAGGGGTGAAGGGACTGTGGTAAAAGGAACCATGACATATCAAAAATGATCATAAATAGTGGATAATCCTGTGTCACAGGGAAAGATCCAATATATACGCATGTACTGGGACAGTAAAGGAGCAGATCATGGGGAAAAGGTGATTGTGAACCATGACTCAAAATGATCCTGTATTAAAAAGGGAAAGAGGCATGACACAACAAAGCAAACCACTGTAATAATTGAGAACCAAATCAGGGCAGATCATGTTTATGGGGCTGGAGGCCCCATTGCAAAATGAATAGAGGATATTGGCAAATGTCATAGTCCCAGGGGGACCTAGGGAGATAAACACATTGGCATACGCATACTGTACAAATGACTATAAAGAGACCATAGGTAGTTCATAGTGGGGCAATCATTCCCCAAAAATTAATGTAGTTCATGATCAGTGTTGAGTCCGTGTTGTACTGTCCGTAGACGCATGATCCAAGTAGCTTCCAGACGCCTGAGCCTGAGTTCTCTGTTGCCACCCCTGGCAATGTTGACTGCCACGTCAAAGCCGAAGAAAATGAATCGCTTCTTTCACCTTGGCTGGGGCAGGTGGCCGCATGTACTGCCATAGGATATCTGCTGTCCTGGTGATTTAAGGCCCTGATATGTTCACCAATACGTTCCTTTAGTGGTCTGATGGTACTTCCAATGTACCAGCGTTTGCAGGCACATTCCAGGCTATATACCACAAATTTAGTATTGCAGTTGATGTTGTGCTTGATTTTGTATTGTTGGTTGTTCACGGCTACGAACTGTCTGACTCCATCCTTGGCCAGTCTGCATACCCCGCAACAGCCACATTTGAAAAACCCAGCATGTGAGGAGTAAGCCATGAGTGGTCGATAAGGGGAGAGGGAACACTAGGGCTGAGTCTGGTTCTAAGTGTTCTCCCACGCCTGTAGGTGATCAGTGGTTTTTAGTGATAACCTCTCTGAGGGTGGTATCTGCCTGTAGAATGCCCCAATGTTTATTTAGACTTCTCCTCATAGTAAGACCCATATCACTATAGTCAGTAATGAGTCTAACAGGTTGGTCTTGTTGGGTGGCTGTCCTTGCATTGAGTAGTGTGCCCTGCCTATCTATGTTGTTGATTCTCTTTTCTGCTTTGCGAATGGTGTGAGCATTATAGCCTCTGGCTTTAAATCTCTGTTTCATGTCTGCCAAACATGTTTGAAACTCAAGTTGGTCACTACAATTCCTCCTAGCCCTGACAAATTCCCCATAAGGGATGGCTGCAATTTGATGGGGTGGGTGTGAGCTATCAGCGTGTAGGATGGAATTGCATGATGTTTCTTTCTGTGTAACCGACTGTGTAATGTATCTGACTTGATATAAATCTCTACATCTAGGAATGTTATGCAGGTGGTACTAGAATGGCTAGTGAATCTCATGTTCATGGAGTTGGAGTTCAAGTGGCTGCAAAATTCATCTAGTAGGTGTTGTGACCCAGACCATAATAGCAGACAATCGTCTATGTAACGCCCCCAGTAGATTATGGAATCAACCCATGGTGCCCCTAAGGGACTCCAAATCCATTTGGATTCCAAGACACCCATGTACAGGTTAGCAAACGATGGAGAGAACTTAGAGCCCATGGCCACACCCTTGTTTTGTTTGTACCAGATGTTGTCATACATGAAAAAGTTGTTGTTTAAGATGATTTCCATCATGGCAGTGAGCATGTTAGTATGTTGCCATAGGGGGCTGGCCTATTGTGAAGCAAGCCAGTGATGGCTTCTAGTCCTAGCTCGGGTTCAATGGTGGTATACAGGGAAACCACATCGAGGGTGGCCAATATCATACCTGGTTGCCATTGGAGATCATCCAGGATACTCAGGATATGTTTGGTGTCCTGGATGTGTGAAGGAAGATTCTTGACCATTGGTCCAAGAAAAAGGTCGACGTATTGTGCGAGTTTCTCAGTGGGACCACCAATGCCAGAGACTATGGGTCTCCCCGGTGGAAATGGTGCTGGCTTATGTATCTTAGGTAAGGTGTATAACCAGGGGAATGCAGGTCTGTGTATCTTAAGATAAAGGAGCTCCTGATCATCAATGAGACCCAATGTGTGCCAATCTAAGAGGCTTTTGTTAATTTTGGTGACCAGTACGCTAGTAGGATTATAGGTCAGTCGCTCATAACAGGACGTGTCCCGTAGTTGGGATAGAATTTCGTTGTGGTAGTCTGACCGGTTCATGACCACCACGTTACCGCCTTTGTCGGCTTCTTTGATTATGATGTTGGTGTTGGATGTTAAGGTCTTCAAAGCGATTCTTTCCTCTCTACGTAGGTTGTCCTTGGTTCTATGTTTGGTGTTGAGAACCTTGAGTTCATGTTTATCTATGTCAGCCAATACTAGATTGTAGAAAGTGTCTACAGAATTGCTCCCTGGAAGTATAGGCGTCCATTTAGACTTAGTCTTGAGGCCACTACTCTGTGTCAAATCTGATTCAATATCCAGTTCTTGTAGAAGATTCTCCATAGTAATGGATGTATCGTCTGAGTCAGTCAGGGATAAAAGTAGATGTGTATCTTGGATGTCCCTAATACTTTGCATGCCAGATGAATTCTCAATGCAAATGTTTCTAATGCTCTTGGCAGCGGGTGGAGTGCCACAAAGTGTTTTTGATTTTCAAACCTCTGACGAATTTAAATAGGTCTACTTTGTGTCTACAAGTGTCACCCTTCTCGTGGGGATTGAAGCTCAGGCCTCTGCTGAGTAATGAGACCATGCCACTGTCAAGATTCTGAGAGGAGAGGTTGACCACCTGTATACCGGGATCCGGTTGGTCTATTTGTTCTTCCCTTCTCCGGACCTGAGAAGGGTGACACTTGTAGACACAAAGTAGACCTATTTAAATTCGTCAGAGGTTTGAAAATCAAAAAACACTTTTGTGGCACTCCACCCGCTGCCAAGAGCATTAGAAACATTTGCATTGAGAATTCATCTGGCATGCAAAGTATTAGGGACATCCAAGATACACATCTACTTTTATCCCTGACTGACTCAGACGATACATCCATTACTATGGAGAATCTTCTACAAGAACTGGATATTGAATCAGATTTGACACAGAGTAGTGGCCTCAAGACTAAGTCTAAATGGACGCCTATACTTCCAGGGGGCAATTCTGTAGACACTTTCTACAATCTAGTATTGGCTGACATAGATAAACATGAACTCAAGGTTCTCAACACCAAACATAGAACCAAGGACAACCTACGTAGAGAGGAAAGAATCGCTTTGAAGACCTTAACATCCAACACCAACATCATAATCAAAGAAGCCGACAAAGGCGGTAACGTGGTAGTCATGAACCGGTCAGACTACCACAACGAAATTCTATCCCAACTACGGGACACGTCCTGTTATGAGCGACTGACCTATAATCCTACTAGCGTACTGGTCACCAAAATTAACAAAAGCCTCTTAGATTGGCACACATTGGGTCTCATTGATGATCAGGAGCTCCTTTATCTTAAGATACACAGACCTGCATTCCCCTGGTTATACACCTTACCTAAGATACATAAGCCAGCACCATTTCCACCGGGGAGACCCATAGTCTCTGGCATTGGTGGTCCCACTGAGAAACTCGCACAATACGTCGACCTTTTCTTGGACCAATGGTCAAGAATCTTCCTTCACACATCCAGGACACCAAACATATCCTGAGTATCCTGGATGATCTCCAATGGCAACCAGGTATGATATTGGCCACCCTCGATGTGGTTTCCCTGTATACCACCATTGAACCCGAGCTAGGACTAGAAGCCATCACTGGCTTGCTTCACAATAGGCCAGCCCCTATGGCAACATACTAACATGCTCACTGCCATGATGGAAATCATCTTAAACAACAACTTTTTCATGTATGACAACATCTGGTACAAACAAAACAAGGGTGTGGCCATGGGCTCTAAGTTCTCTCCATCGTTTGCTAACCTGTACATGGGTGTCTTGGAATCCAAATGGATTTGGAGTCCCTTAGGGGCACCATGGGTTGATTCCATAATCTACTGGGGGCGTTACATAGACGATTGTCTGCTATTATGGTCTGGGTCACAACACCTACTAGATGAATTTTGCAGCCACTTGAACTCCAACTCCATGAACATGAGATTCACTAGCCATTCTAGTACCACCTGCATAACATTCCTAGATGTAGAGATTTATATCAAGTCAGATACATTACACAGTCGGTTACACAGAAAGAAACATCATGCAATTCCATCCTACACGCTGATAGCTCACACCCACCCCATCAAATTGCAGCCATCCCTTATGGGGAATTTGTCAGGGCTAGGAGGAATTGTAGTGACCAACTTGAGTTTCAAACATGTTTGGCAGACATGAAACAGAGATTTAAAGCCAGAGGCTATAATGCTCACACCATTCGCAAAGCAGAAAAGAGAATCAACAACATAGATAGGCAGGGCACACTACTCAATGCAAGGACAGCCACCCAACAAGACCAACCTGTTAGACTCATTACTGACTATAGTGATATGGGTCTTACTATGAGGAGAAGTCTAAATAAACATTGGGGCATTCTACAGGCAGATACCACCCTCAGAGAGGTTATCACTAAAAACCACTGATCACCTACAGGCGTGGGAGAACACTTAGAACCAGACTCAGCCCTAGTGTTCCCTCTCCCCTTATCGACCACTCATGGCTTACTCCTCACATGCTGGGGTTTTTCAAATGTGGCTGTTGCGGGGCATGCAGACTGGCCAAGGATGGAGTCAGACAGTTCGTAGCCGTGAACAACCAACAATACAAAATCAAGCACAACATCAACTGCAATACTAAATTTGTGGTATATAGCCTGGAATGTGCCTGCAAACGCTGGTACATTGGAAGTACCATCAGACCACTAAAGGAACGTATTGGTGAACATATCAGGGCCTTAAATCACCAGGACAGCAGATATCCTATGGCAGTACATGCGGCCACCTGCCCCAGCCAAGGTGAAAAGAAACGATTCATTTTCTTCGGCTTTGACGTGGCAGTCAACATTGCCAGGGGTGGCAACAGAGAACTCAGGCTCAGGCGTCTGGAAGCTACTTGGATCATGCGTCTACGGACAGTACAACACGGACTCAACACTGATCATGAACTACATTATTTTTTGGGGGAATGATTGCCCCACTATGAACTACCTATGGTCTCTTTATAGTCATTTGTACAGTATGCGTATGCCAATGTGTTTATCTCCCTAGGTCCCCCCTGGGACTATGACATTTGCCAATATCCTCTATTCATTTTGCAATGGGGCCTCCAGCCCCATAAAACATGATCTGCCCTGATTTGGTTCTCAATTATTACAGTGGTTTGCTTTGTTGTGTCATGCCTCTTTTCCCTTTTTAATACAGGATCATTTTGAGTCATGGTTCACAATCACCTTTTCCCCATGATCTGCTCCTTTACTGTCCCGAGTACATGCGTATATATTGGATCTTTCCCTGTGACACAGGATTATCCACTATTTATGATCATTTTTTGATATGTCATGGTTCCTTTTACCACAGTCCCTTCACCCCCTTTTTTCAGTTTTTTCATTACCTAGTCACCGCCTCCCGCCCGGGTCCCCACCATATACTGCTCCTCCTGCTTTCTTCATTACACGTGTGCGTAATGGATTTCCCCCTGTTCCCCAGGATTATCCATTATCCCTCCTCTATTTTCTTCACCTCTGTACTTTCCATTTTCTCTATCATTTCATCCCCTTCCCCCTTTCACATACCACTCCAGCTCCTCTGTCCTTGATTTATGATTACTCACGCATGCGCCATTCTTTTTACGCTCCTCCTTTCTCTGGCCGGTACCCACTTCCGGCCCCTACACATAGGACGTTTTGCGCTCTAGTCGTTTTGGACGCACCGCTATTTAATGGTTCAGAGGTCACCGTCCACTTCCGCATCCGGTCTCACAGACGACACCTTTCATTCGGCATCTACCACGCTGCCATCCGGTAAGCCACCCCTTCCTTTGGTCAGCGCCCCAGTACCTTCCCTTTTCTCACTGCTCAAGCCCCGTGCTTGTTTCCATGGACATTGACAGTCTTCTTTCCCTCCCTCTGCTCGGTTCTTAGATCGGCGTACCCGCCTTCTTGTTTCGACAACCACGATACCTTTTCCTTCATTATCTCTCCATAGGGTAAGACCCCTCCTTTCTTTTGCCCCCACCTGTCACTATTTCAGCTTTTTTCTCCTGTTTCTTTCTCTTTCACCTACTGCTTCACTTTCAACCTCTATTTTCCCGCCTCCACAGGCTTACCCGCCTCTCCTCTCCAACTACACGGACACTGTTTGGTCCTCGTGAGCTGGTATTTTAGGTAAGGTCCAGTCATCCCTATTCCCCTGTTTTCCCCGGCTTTCATGTGCTTATTGTGATCCTTCGTTTCTGTATCCTACAGTTCTTTTCTTTCCCCACCTCCAGGCGCACCCGCCCCTGTTCGTTCCACTGTTCTGACCCCCGGGTCATGTCCGTCCACAGGGCTTGACTTTTCCCTACGGATTTTCCCACCGGCTCCACCGGTCCACTGGCCCTGCGGTGAGTTCCACTTACTCATTCCTGTCACTTTGTCCTTCAATTGTCTTTTTTCTTTTTCTTTTTTCTGTCCAAGATTTTTCTTTCCCCAGCACCCCATGACGATCCGTGCTTTTCTTTCCCTTTATTCAGGAACCCACTCCTTGCACCCCTTCATTCTGACACTCAATCCGTCACAGTTACTACAGGTACATACCATTGTGCATATCTTGTCCTCACACTTTACGTCTTGTCCCTTCTCTTTTCCGCAGGGGTCCCCCCTTTTCTTCCCTCCTTTCTATTAACTCTTCCGCTCTCTTTCAGTCCTTTTCACTCTTTTTGGCCATTCTTTTGTCATTTCCAGTGTTCATTCCCTCTCCGACCGACCCACCGTGACAGCTCACTTCCATCTCCATTATTTTTAACTTCAATTGTTCTTCTTAGTATGTTTTATTTTGTATCATTGTGCCTTTTTTTTTATGGGTCTCTCCTTTCCTCTTTCCCCACACTCCACATCCACCGTGCTTCTGTTTTGGTTTGTCGGCTTACACCTTTTCATTGAGTCACCTTATTCTTACTGTGTTTTTCCCGCGATTTTTATCATGTATTGAGCATGATAGCGGCACCCACACTAGTCACATCTATTGGCACCCGCTAATTATTTTTGTAGGATTTCCACACTTCTTGGTTTCTGTCCTTGCTTTGCAGTGTTGCTTTTGGAGTTATTATTCATGTGGCGCTTCAATACCCTCATTCTATGTTTTGTATCCTCCCCAGCCCTGATGAGTCACGGGAGTAATCCCGTATGACGAAACACGTGTCGGCTGGTTGCTTTCTTTTTGTCATTGCGCCATTAAATAACTTTTACATTGACTTTGATGTCGACTCAAGCAAATTTGAACTCCTAGGAGACTTCTGATTCTATTTTACCGTCAATACGTGTGCCCGGGACTTTGTTCTCAAACTCTGTGAGACATGCTTGGTGGGCCAACAGTGGCCATTCTGTGCAGGAGTGGCCAACTGATGTGGCCTCTGCCATGTGACACTCCTTCTTGTTCTCCGAGGGCCCTCTCTCCCGGGCTCCTGCTCGTGCTGTCAGGTTTCTGGGTCCAGCCCTATGTGCACCTCTGACTTTGCGCACTTGGTCCTTCTTCATGGGCACCCTCTTCTGGAGCTTGGCATGCCCATTCTCCTGGTTTGTGGTGGTGGGCTTTCACCACTGGGGGCATGCTGTGCACTCTTCTCGCTCGCGGTCGCATCAGACAGCCATTGGGGTAAGCGCGCACAGCGAATGCTCTCCTCATGCCTTTTGTGGAGCTTGCTGCTGTGCCTTTGCTGTGCTTCCTGGGACATGGCTGCCTTTGGTTCCATTCCCTACGCTGGACCTTTCCGTTCCCAGCGCTACTCCTCCCAGGAACTACAGTCTTTTGTTCTCATCCTCCTTTCAGCCCTGCAGTGGCAGTTCCATTGCACACACAGGCCGTGCGGAGGCTGAGGCTACAATCAGACTGAGCTGTTACATTTACTTCATGCAGGTGTACTTCCCTCATTAACTGTAGGCCACAGCAGCCTTCCCTGTGCTGCAGGCCATTTCTCTGATCACTGTTTCCTTTACACTATCTCTGACAATCGTGGTGTCTCGCACGGCCTCTAGGTGACACTGTCACAACTTCTCTTACCCTGCAGGCACCTCTCCCATGCCACCGTGGCTTTGGGCAGGCTGCGCCGCTCTCACCTCCTGAGGGGAAGACTATATTCCATGCTTCTTCTCCCCTGCTGGTGGTGTCCTCCTACCTACTACAGGCATAGCAAGGTTGCACTTCACTCAGGCCCCCAGCGCATCGCTCCTGCACCGCGTAGTACCTATCATGTGGGTGGCAGCTGTGTTACTAGCACTCCAATACGGGGCAGCCTATCAAATGCCATACAGTCTTTCTCTCTTCTCTGCGGGGCACCATGTGCCTTGGCAAGCAGCCAGCGATTTCTCTTGCAGGCCACTGCACTGCTTTCATCCCAGTGAGCTGCAGGGGGTGCTTTTGCTGGTGCTTGGGCCAGAGGCGTGGGTGCAATGTTCTCACCCCCGCAGGCATTGCAGATGGGGGTGTGCAGGTTGGCATCCCGAGGCGCTTCTAGCTCGGTGCTCGCAACGACGCTTCACCCCCCTTTACAGATGTCTTTCTCACCTGTTTCACATCAGTCTTCCCGGTGCTCACCTCATGCCTGGCGGGTAACCGGTCACTGCTCACGACTGATGGCAGGGTTTGCTTTAGACATGAGATGCACTCTGTCCCCACGCAGACTTTCCAAGCTGTAGGCGGCCGACATGCGGGTCAGACCGGCTCATTGCCATTGTAATGTTCAGGGCCGTAGGTCCTCATGCATCCATACAAAGGACACAGACACATAGTTGGGGTATCTAGAACTGGCCCAGGGCACGTGTGCCTGGTCCCTTTTATTGGCAGGGTCACCTCACCGGTGACACCTGTGATGGAGGGGTGTAGTGTGAGTGTAGAGACCAGCCCTCTGGGAGTGGTTGGTTACATCAGGCATATGCTGGAACACTAGAACGTGTTCAGCAGATCACTACAAATATATGACAACCACACCATGAGCAAAGGAAAATAAGACCCAAATGCCGTAATACTAGAAATTGTACATATAAAAATTAATGAAAACAACAAGACGAAATGTGTTTACTCTGTACAGTTCCAACGGGTTACATTGTTCACATTTAATGGTTGAATAAAAAAATAGGTTGAATTGAAAGAACTGAAATCACATATTAATGGCTATGATAAATTTTCCATACGTTCTGCCAGCAGAGCACGTTGCGTAATTAGACAAATTATACAGAAACAAAAGTCACAAATAGCTAAATATATAAACATGTACAACCAAGTTATGCTGAATTTGTGTAAAGTCCATTGAACATGAATATATTTGCATGAAAGTATAATCTATAAACACACTGCACGAGCATGTCTAGTGCCTATACAAATGGATTGAAATCAGCACACTCAGCTGGAGGGTTTCATATACGTGTGATGTTCAAACACTATAATCAGCCCTGCCAAGTACCACGTATAAGGCATTAGTCTAACGCATTTCAGTGTGGTGGACTGCATCATTGCACTTAAAGGAAAAATCATGCATTTATAGCGCCTCCAGACTCAGTCAAGCGGAGAGCTGCTATATGCACATTGATCGACTGAGCTGCAGTGGCTGTCAGCACGGTGCTCGCTGCTCCAACTGGCTGCAGGCAGAGGCTAAAGGGAGCTGGCTAGATCTGCTTGCTGTTCTCTGTGGTACAATGTATCCAGTAGAGAGACACCCCCGGGCCGACACACACGGCTCATAATTTTAAACTGACGTGTTGTCAGTGCGGTTCCCAATGGTGTAGTAGACTCAGTGTGAGACACAGTTTAATAGGTTAACTTGGTGAGTCACGGGTCTGATCCAGCGCAACACCTAATCAGGGATCGATACTCATCAATAATTCATACAATGGCCCATACACATTCACCCAAGTCCCTGATGCGCTGGGGGTCAAGTTTTAATGACGTGAAATTTTGGTTCCTTTACAGATTGATGTTTAACAAGTCTAAATACATAACGACCTGTATATCAACTCTCTTTCCTCTCGGTCGCTAGACCATTTAGTTGAATAGTTGATGGTAATGATAGCACTTATCTAACTAACTATTTAGTCAGCTAAATAATCACAGACTCTTTGTAAGATTAATAAAGTTTATCTCAAATTGAAATTAATCTTCAATGCTCAATTGCATACAGTCACAAGTGCAAACAAAAGAATTTCACATAGGAGAAAAAAAAATCAATCAACAATGCAAACAGTGTAAGACCTCATCAACAATTAACAATATGCATATGAGGGAGCGGATAGATGAAGAGACATAAGTTTCAGCAAAATAATGCGAAACAATATACATATGACAGAGTGGATAGATGAAGAGACGTAAGTTTCAGAGACAAGAATACATTTGCAAATTAATTATGCAAAGTACGAGTCAAAATAATACAACTCCAAGGATCTGTGAAATACCACCCCCTTGGCTGAGGGGATAGTGGGGGTTCCCTGAACTAGGGCCAGGGAACAAAGATTCCAGAGACAGGAACGGGACAGGGACAGGAACAGCTAGGCCTCACTGCAAACCGACCATCAGCGACGAATCACCCTTCTCTTCTCTCCTACTCGCGCTGCACCCTCGCGCTACCTCTCCCTAACCACACCCCCAAAGGCACCCCAGTTATACCCTAAAACCTACATGTCCGTCCCACATCAGTTGAAACAATTCACGAAACTCGACAGTTCATTGGTGGACTTTGGCGGTGGTGTGTCACACCACTGTGACTCCATTCATTAGTTGTTAGTGAATATAATTCTACATCCTTTCTCATGACCTAATAACTGTCTCATTTACATGATTTAATATCTGATACATTTCAACAAGTTTGCACATTTTTTTACAACAGTGTCCGCAGAGCAGTCTTTAGTCCCACGGTCAGTCACATCCTTTTGGCAGACGAACAATACAATCAGTATTGGGTCTCCTTGAACTTTTTGTCCCTTCTTTACAGCGCTCAGCACTTCTGGCTGCTCTGTCATGACTTTTTCTCTCTCACTCCAGCCCCTCCTCTATCCGGCCAACTTAAGAATAATGGAGGCACATTTCAGCTCACTACGGCAAATAAAACATAAGCATTCATTAATCACATAGAAATGCACTTTTCACTGTTTACCACCCACCTTGCACTACCCCTGTTACATGGTTTCCTAGCAAAAGCTTAAGGCAAAGTGGCATTATTCATTAATTTTAAAGCAAGATGTGAGATGTGAAATATAGAAAGGCAGCTTAAACATGCATTAATTCTGTTTATTTCGAAACGCATTTTGTGTGCGACCTAGTTCTTTCATGTATTAGTTTACATTAGTGCACACATGCGTAAAGCATTTTCCCTCGTGTTCATGTAATGTTATATTAAACTATCACTGCACACTGTTAGTACGTATTATGGTTGTGTTAATTCGAGCAGGTTTAATTTTTGCGAAATCCTGCTCCATCAGGTCCCACTCCCACCTCCTTGTTGCTGCACACCGTGGTGCGAGCCGCGGGCAGCATTTCAATATAATTGCCATGCTGGCTTCACTTCTCAAAGTCATGCACATGCCGTGCAGCTCCTGTCCTCCTGATCTCACTGGCCCGCTCACAACTGCGGCGGTGATGGGCAATATATTGACCCTCAAAGCCTGCTGACTGACTTTCGCCATCATCAGCGGTGCCGCGGCCGGCAGTTCGACTTAGTTGCCCAGGGCAGTCAGTGACAATGGTAACCATTGAGAGCCAGTAATATAAAGCTATAACTAATAAACAGTTCTGAGTGACTGCCATTGCTGTGTGAGCCAACATGTGTCGCTCAACTCGACTCACACCCTCCTTCTTTAAAATTAGAACATTGGAATGTTGGAAGCTCCATTGAAAACAATGGAGTGCTCCGGGCTTCTAACGGTGGTAGAAGCCCGGAGCTCCAACATTCTAATGTTGTCGTTCACAGATGTTGCTGTGAACAAAGTCCTCACGGAGCCGAAGAGGATTTCAATCCCCTCAGGCTCTGTGAAGCCTTTGTTTTATTTGTTGGGACATTCTGCCCTCTAGTGGTGGAATGTTCTAGTAGCCTTATAGCCCTCTGTAGCTGGACTATACCGGTATTAAAGCATTTTCCCTCGTGTTCATGTAATGTTATATTAAACTATCACTGCACACTGTTAGTATGTATTATAGGGGTGTTAATTCGAGCAGGTTTCATTTTTGTGAAATCCTGCTCCATCAATCCCCCTCTGAAGGCTTACTGGAGCCATCATAAAATACCTACCATACCAAGTACCATCTTCATCTATCTAAAATTCAGTAATCTTTTCTCTTTTCATTAAGTTTTCATCTAAATCTTTCATCTTATCATAGTAATCTCCTTTCATCTTCTCTAGTTCTATCTCATCTCTTTTTCTTTTTCTTGCTTTTCGTTTGTCTTTTGATTCTGTCATTTCTTTTCTTCTACAACATTTATATATTGTTATTATCACTAAGGCTACTCCAGCTACTGAAATGATTGACCTTATTATTTTTCCTAATAAACTACTTCCAAAGATAGAAAACCATTTACCTACAGAAGAGAAACTCTTACCAAGTTTCTCCCATACACCGTCAACCTCCAGTTGGGTCAAGTCTTCATGTAATTTCGTAATATTCTTTATATATCCCTCAATACTTTTGTCAGGGCTATAAGTACAGCAATGTTGGATTTTCAACATGCCACAGACTCCACCCTCTTTTGCCAGTAGAATATAGGGCAAGTCGATTCTGCAAAACCATTGATCTGATTGCAACCATTTCTGTGTCAATCATTAAGAATCCTCCAGCAGTATCGGTTGATAACCGATCAACCACTGTAGACAATTTTCGAATTTTAGGTGAATTCAGAACTACTCCAACTGAGGGTATCAGTGCACCAAAAATATCACCTACTATTTCTGAAAAACTCGCTCTTTTGTTGCATATTAGTCCTTGTTTTATTTCATGGATACTTTTGCTGTCTCTGTCTACATGGTAGACCTTTGGAAAGATGATTGCAAAATAACAACTACCATACCAATGTGCAGGCAACCTGTAATAGGCTCTCTTACCACACACATAATAAACCCCCAGGAAAACAGGATCAGTTCCACCCTTCCATCCCCAACCTCCAGTAATTTCAAAAGTATGCTCACATTCACTAGTATCAATGAAATCATTGTTATAGTTAGTTTTCATTCTAAGCAAACATAATTTTCCCTTTTGATGCCAGTCCAGGGACATTGCAGCGTATGTCTTGCCTTTCTCATAATTTCCCTCTCTGAAAGCCCACGGTGGTACCTGTGATTTCTGTTTAGCAGCTTTGCTTTGGAAACTTTCTCTTCTACTTTCTACCATTTCTATAAACACCTTTTCTTCAACCCGCAAACTACAAGTTAGGTTGTTTTTGTAGGCATATTCTATATCTATGGTCTTAGTTATATGAAAGAATTCTCCCATATAACATGCATTTTTACTACTTAAAACCTTATTTAGTTCTTTTATAATTGGTATCTCTGAAAATACTAAATCTATATTAGAATAATAATATTCGAGCTTCCCCGTCACGTAGAAGAGACTGGATAAGACACTACAAGACACACCATATGTTAAAGGTAGGTAATGATAGGTCACCCCCTCTGAGACAGACGAAGGTAATTGCATGCGCACGTAACAATCACTCACATTCATTATTTCAATATCTTCATATAACAATTTAGTGAAGACATTTAACGAGAAATCACTAATTGATTTATCATGATGGAGAATGCTTCCATCCATTTGTTCTATGTTAGTATTAGGGGTTTCTTCAGTAACATCACTCATTCTTTCACTTATCATATCATTAGTACTGTTTCTATTATTAGTTACCATTAGAATAGGTACAATGACAGTTAATAATATCCACATAAAGGTTAATAACAAGACACTACATAAGCAAGCTTTAATGCATCTACATTTTAGGCTATTATTTGGATGTTCAGTCACTTTTGCTTCAGCCATTTCTGAATTTTACTAGAAAAATATAAAAAATCTAAATCTATAGAAACTCTAAATTTTAATAAAAAAAAAAAAAATCTGAAAAATAGTGTAACCCTACATTTCACGGCTTTCTTCTTTACCCCTTTATTTCTTTTCTTTTCTTTAAATCTTCTGAGTCCTTTTACTTTATTTCATCTGTCGAGGTTGCACCTTAATTCTTCACAGTTATTTTAAGGTGGTTTCAATTTGTTTTCGTCCACTTGCTCAGTGTCAGCACTGTCTTTTTCTTCACTCGGATCTGAGCTTTCAATTTCCTCCAAGATAACGTAAGTCCATTCTGGTGCTGTGTATTTCCTGCTTGGAATTCTTACTCTCCTTGTTTTTCGTACCGAATCTTCTTCTGACTCTTCTTGCTCTGCTTGACTTGAGACCTCATTAATTTGCTCTGGTCTTCTCTTTGACTTTCTCCTCTTTACAAGAGTGTATTTCAGTCTTTTCACTCCACCTGGCCAATTGTCACCCTTTCTTGGCCTTTTAGCTTGTACTGCTTTTTTACCTTCTTCATCTGGTTCACAGGTTCTTTTATTTGGCCTTTCTTCTACCAGCTCTTCTTCTCGGGTTCCAGTAATTTCTCTTTCTTCTGGTTCAACAGCAGTCTCATGGGACAAGTATCTGGTGCCCACTTTACTTGACTTGTGCTTGGCTGTTCATCATCTGTTTGTTCTTTAGAATCTGTTACTCTAGATTCTTCAGCTTCGCACACTTCAGCCTCTGGTCTTTGGCTTTTCGTTACCAGTTGCTGCTCTTCTCGTCTTTCAAGTGGACTTGGGACTCGTCTGGTATGGCTGGCATGGATCCAATTTGGCAAACCACCACACTTCACCGCTGTTGTCGTCACCAAAATCACCTGGTAGGGTCCATTCCACCTGGGTTCTAAACACGATTTCCTCACATGCTTTTTGACGAGAATCCACTCACCAGGACTCAGATCATGAGCTTGATTCGGCTGTGTCGTAGTGGCATCTTCTCCGACCTGGCGAGACACAGAATGTACCAGATCAGCCAATCCTCAGCAATAATCAAGCACTAGATCATCAGATATATTCATCAGTTTGTTTGCTGGTATAAATGCTTGTCTCATTGCTCTTCCCATCAGGACTTCATGTGGACTCAAACCCGTCTTTTTGTCAGGAATGCTTCTAAGACTCATCAATCCAAGGGGCAAAGCATCAGGCCATCTTAGTGTTGTGGATGCACACACCTTTCCTAATCTAGATTTTATAGTGCCATTAATCTGCTCAACCACTCCAGATGCTTCGGGTCGATAGGCACAATGCAGCTTCTGTTCAATCTGTAATGCTGCACAGATCATCCGAATTATTTCATTATTAAAATGAGTTCCTCTATCTGTTTCTAAAGTGACTGGAAATCCAAATCTAGGTATTAGCTCTCTTAGGGACAGCTTTACGACAGTGAGGCTATCATTCCTTCTCATTGGATAGGCTTCCACCCAGCGAGAAAACAAGCAGACAACACCCAACACATACTTCAGCCCGATGCACTGGGGAGCTCTATGAAGACTAACTGAAGCTGGGTGAATGGACCAGCTGCTTTTCCAATTCGTCCCCAACTAACAATTGTCTGCCTGCCTGGATTCTGTTGCTGGCAGGTGATGCACCTCTGACAAAGACTCTCTGCAATGACCCTGAACTTTGGGTTATACCATGATTGCTTGAAGAGTCTGATCATTGCATCTCTTCCAACATGCGCAATTCCAAGGTACACCCTTGCCATTTGGGATAGTAAACTATCTGGCATGACTGGTCTTTCGTCTATGTACACCCACATTTCGTCCTCAGCTCTCTTCCAGCAGTCTGAATTTTTCCAGATTTCTTTTTCCTCATCACTTGCCTCTTCCTGTAACTGCCTAATCTCATCCCAAGTTTCAAAAGAAGAAGAAAACATAAGATGGCAATTGGTATTTTCTTTTTCAATCCTTCTGTTTAGGGCAATTAAATTTCGTGCACAGAAACGCGCTACTTGATCCGCGTATCTGTTGCCTCTCGTCACATAGTCATTTCCTGACTTATGTGCGGCACATTTGACCACTGCAATTCTTTTGGGCAATTGTAAAGCATCCAATAAATCTTTTACAGTTTTGCTGTTCCTAATAGGGGAACCTGAAGAAGTCAGAAATCCAATTTGCATCCATAGCTGCCCAAAATCATGGACAACCCCGAACCCATATTGACTATCAGTAAATATGGTTACCCTCAGGCTTTTGGCAATTTTGCATGGTCTAATTAGAGCTATCAATTCAGCAATTTGAGCAGAGTTTACCCCTTTTAGACAGGATGCTTCTAGAACTCCCGCTATGGTGCAAACAGCATAGGCAGAGCATAATTCTCCTTTTTCATTTCTTAAACATGATCCATCGATGGGGGGGCGCTAGAGATCCCGGAGCAAGATGGCCGCACCTTAGTGCTGCTCTGCTGGTCGAGGCCACTATCCGTCCAATATCCTGCTTACCTGGCGCCATCCACGTCAATGCTGTGCCTTTCCTGATTCCGGGGCAGTTGGAGCGCACTTTGCTGCCGGTGTTTGGGTGTTTGGCTGCCGCTAAGTACCAGTTTTGCACCGGTCCCAGACTCGCGGCAAGATGGCGGCTGCGAAGGGAGGCGGCCGCTAGTTCGCGAAGCCGCGGGGGTTCCCTGGTCCCAGTGCCGTGATCTGCCTTCTGCTCACATACCTGCCGCCCCGGGCTCGCCAGAGGATATACTCTACACTGGGTGTGTGGCGCAGGGGCTCTGTCAGGAGCCCGTCCGCGGCCGCTGGAGATCGGGTGGCCGCCATCTTCCGATTCAGCATACCCAGGTGAGGAGAGGGTGCGACGGCACCCGCTTGGACTGATGGTCGCAGATGCGTGCACTGGCCTGGGGACCTGATTGCGATCGCGCTGAACTGGTGCGGTGACCGGGAGCTGCCGGCTCTGGCTTCCTGTGGTAGCTATCACGGACTTCACCTGCTTGCAAGTTGGTGGCGGGGCCCGGTGGCGGCGTTGTGTGTGCCCGGGGGCGGCCTGACTGTGCATGTTGGAAGCGGGCGCCGGTAGGCCTGTGCACTGACGTTGGGCGCAGGGCTTCTCCCCGGTTGTGCCGTGTTCTTCTACCCCCCCCCCACCGGGGCCGCGGTTGCTGCGACTGGCTGCGCCGCTCCATTGGGCAACGACCGAGCTGCGTTGAGGTCTGTGCTCCCCTTTCCTGCTGATACCCTTGTATGCTGGCGGACCCTGCCTGAGCTGGCTGGTGCTCGCGGGGGTTCCTCCATGCATACGGCTGCATGAATCTGCCGTTGGGGCCCTGGTTCGAGTGACTGTGTGCTGTGCACTACAAGGACACTAGCTGGATCTCTACCACCCTCCTTACAGCTGACGCGACCCCGCGCTGCCTACCTCTGTGGCTGTGCTGGGCTTTTGGCCTGGTCCTGCATCGGCGCCTCGCCCACATCGTCTTTCCTGAGACCTGACGCCTTAGTGTGACTTTCTGGGGATTTGGTGCTGTGTCCTGTATGCTGCAACTGCGAGGGCTGCTAGACTATATCACCACGCCATAGAGCCAAACCATCCCTATCTGCTGGAGGCGCGCAGCGCACATTTGCTGGGGCAGCAGAGCACACTAGCGCTACAGTTGGGCACCCGTATCTGTATAACCGGCTGCCGGGGTGTGCTCTCAGGGGTGCGAGTGGACCCCGTGCAAGGTCCCCTGGAGGTGCAAGTCTCCCTTCCTTTGCTAAATTGTGAACATTGCTGCAGTGCAGGGTCAACATGGCCCGCACTGACAAACAGCAGAGCAAACTGCACTTTGAGGCCAAAGGTCACTCTAAATCCCAGACCCCGCACGCATCAGACGCAGAGCAGGACCCCGAGGCGGGAACCACTACAAAATTGGAGCGCCTGATGTTATCTATGCAGCAGAGCTTGCAGACTATCGATGCCAAGATTGACACCCTTAACTTGCGCATGGACACCATGGCTACCAAAATAGATAAACACGGCACACAGATTGCTGAGGCGGAGCAACGTATCTCACACACGGAAGATCGTGTGGAGACGATGGCGACATCCTGAGCCAGTATGGAGAAATTACTGGAGGTAATAAGAGCCAAAAATGAGGACATTGAAGCTCGTTCCCGAAGGAACAACCTGCGTATAACTGGTATTGCGGAATCCACCAACACTGGGCCTATGGAGACATATGTTGAAACAATGCTGACGACCCTACTGGGAGCGGATCACTTCTCCAAGGTGCTCATTGTGGAGAGGGCTCATCGCTCGCTGGCTGCGCGTCCCGTGCCTGGGACCCCACCTCGTCCCATTATAGCTCGACTTTTGAACTATCGAGATCGGGACACGGCGCTTCGTCTAGCCCGTGAAAAGGGGAATCTGCAGTATCAGGGAATGAAGGTGGAACTGCTCCCAGATTTCACGGTAGCTGTGCAGCAGGCACAGCGTGAATTTCAAACTGTCAAAAAGAAATTGCAATCTCTACACGTCCAGTACGCTATGCTATATCCTGCTCGCCTACGGATTCAGCACGTGGGGAAGGCGCGCATCTTCACATCACCTAAAGAGGCTCTGCAGTATATCCGGAGGATTGAACGGCGGGAGTCAACTTGAGGAAAGGGCACGGATTCTGACTCTGATGCCTGAAAACCTATGTGACCTACTGTCTCTTATACATTGTTACTATGCTAGATACGTTTGTAGGGCGGCCATAAGTGGTTCATTTGCTGCATACGCCTTGCCGAATGTGCTTTTCGCTTTTCTTTATTGCCTGTTGACCTCTAATCATTTTTCTTCCTAGGCACTGATTGTTGTAAATGTTAACTATGCAATGCTCATACTCTGTATACGGCCAGATGTCTCACTCTCTACTGTAGAAGTGTTTGCACCTCGAGGTGCCAGTATTTGTCCAGTATCTTTGCATCATGGGCTGGATGGCCCACTACTGCTTGTCTCGACCCACCCTGTTCAACAGGGGGCTGATGGCTACTAGCGACCCACAGTATGGGTATTCCCGAACTGTTTACCCCTCAGTTCTGGCACTCGTTGGTGCTTTTTCAGTGGTTCTTTGTGTTTCTCGTTACATATGCAGTCAATGCTTTAGGAATGCAATGGTCTATTTGCTGTTCTGTTTTGAGGGGGGATCTCACAGCATGCCTTGCAGGCTGGAGTGGGTGGGGGGATCTGTTGGGGAGCTATATACTACTGTAATTGCATTGGTTCCACCGTCCTGATAGGACTTGGTCTGCGCAGCATGCGATTTCCGCACGAGGACACACGGTTCATTGACGACATCGATAGACATGGCTGAATCCAAAACACCTACACTCTCCTAGGTCAGCTGGAATGTGAGGGGGCTGAATCATCCCAAAAAAGTACGACAGGTGCTTGCGTACCTTGATCGGCATCATATCCAGATCGCCTTATTGCAGGAAACTCACCTCACCAAACGGGCGGTTTCAACTATAGCCACTAGGTGGGCAGCAGTTCGCCTGGCAGCATCATACTCTTCCTATGCACGGGGGGTTATGATCCTTATAAAGAAGGGGGTTCCTTTTATACCGACCCATGTAGATGAGGACGAGGGAGGGCGATATATTATAGTTCAGGGCACACTGCATGGCACTAAGCTGGTTATCGTGAACATATATGGGCCAAACGTTGACGACCCTGCCTTTTATGACACACTATGGGGCAAGCTCTACAAATTGCCCCCCACGACTCTCATTTGCGGGGGGGATTTCAATGTGGTTCTCGACCCTGCATTAGATAGGGTATCTATGGAAAACCCCACCCCCCCCCAAAGAAGGCCGCCCTGTCAGTGCAAGATGGTATGCTAACATCAGGCCTTACAGATATTTGGCGGTTGAGGCATCCTAGCTCTCTGGAGGGTACATGTCATTCATATGCGTGGCGGGCCTGGTCCCGCATAGATTACTGGCTTGTAACGAAGGACGTCGGCACATGGACCACACAGGTCAAGCACTTGCCTCGAACATTATCAGACCATTCCCCGGTGCTACTCAGTCTATCGCTGCCATCCCACATCCCTCCCCACTTCCAATGGCTGTTGCAGCCTTCTTCTTTACTAGATCAGGTTTTTAATGACGGTCTCAGTGAGGCTATATCTGAGTTTTTCACACACAACACTGGGTCCGTCTCTGCTGTGGAAACGCTATGGGAAGCGTTCAAAGTGACGATTCGGGGAGTTTGTATAGGGCTGCAAGCTGGGGTACTAAAGTCACTGCGTGGCTCTATGGCGTTGCTTGAGCGCGAGTTGGGCGACCTAGAGCGCCGGTATAACCTGTCGGCAGATCCCACTACACTAGCGCAAATAAAAGCTAAAATCATAGAATACAATGAAATAGCTGATCAGGAGATTAGACATCTGTCGCGTCGGAGTAGGGCCAGGTATTACGGTGAGAGTGGCAGGCCAGGCAGAGCTCTGGCCTCACGTATAATGGATCCCCGCAGTAAGGCTTCTCTGATTGACGCGATCACTGCAGACGGGGTCACGCATCACGACACGCCTAACATTCTGAGGACTTTCACCGATTATTATGCCGCGATGTATTCTCATCGGCAAACTGCAGATGCAGCTGAAACTGCGCAGTATCTTGACGATATTGCGCTGGTGTGGTTGCCAGCGGGAATTCCTAGTGCATCCCATTACCCTGGACGAGATACGGGAAGCCAATACTACATTGCACAATGGGAAATCAGCTGGTACTGATGGATTGCCGGCGGAATTTTATAAACAATATATAGAATTGTTGGCCCCCTGTCTCCTCCAGGTGTTTGAAGAGGCGTATGAAACTCAGTGCTTGCCGCCGACATTACGCGAAGCACTTGTGATCACACTACTAAAACCAGAGAAGCCACCCGACAGGTGTGATTCATATCGCCCTTTATCGTTAATAAACACTGACGTGAAAATTCTTGCGAAAATCTTGGCTGCCCGACTGAAGCTACTTCTTCCTGTTATGGTCCTTCCGGATCAATCGGGGTTTATTCCGACGCGCTCCACGTCTCATAATTTGCGGACCCTCTTTGCTACAATGCATGTGTTAGAGCCCACTATACCGGCAGTTGCTGTGCTTTTGGACGCTGCAAAAGCGTTTGATTCGATCTCATGGTCCTATATGTTTACAATTCTTCATCGCATGGGGGTGCCTGTTATGTTCACTAACTGGATCAAATTGCTCTACACTAATCCGGTTGCGCAAGTCAGAGTTAATGGGCAGCTATCAGGGACATTTAGAGTAAGGCGTGGCACCAGACAGGGATGCCCGTTATCACCGTTGCTATTCGCGCTCATACTTGAACCATTGGCTTGCATCCTGAGACAGCGCCATGCGCAGGCCTCACTCCGTTTTTTCCAACGTCCATTGTCAGTTTCCATGTATGCGGACGACATGGTGCTATACGTCCGAGACCCAGTGACACACCTTGCACAACTCATACGGGAATATATCCGGTTTGAAAGGTTCTCGGGCCTAGGTATCAACTGGTCCAAGTCGATTATACTACCTCTCACTGACAGCACCCGCCCCTTTGACCTTGAATATCCATTGGCATGGTGCACTGACACTGTAAAATATTTAGGCATATGGCTTCACAGGGATCCTCAGGTTGTTATACGATCTAATTATGGCACAGCCGTTGCGCGCCTCGAGGGTCAAGTCAGCGCTGGATAAAATTGCCCTTATCCTTCGCGGATCGTGTAGCTTTGATGAAGATGGTGATTCTCCCACGCTTTTTGTAATTATTTTTAAACATCACAGTATCTTTGCCAAGACATTTTTTTGACACACTCCGCTCACACTTGATCACACTGGCGTGGGGTGGTAAAAAGCCCCGGCTTAAATGGGATACACTCACGCTACCTTACGAACAGGGGGGGTTCACAGCTCCTGATTTGCATCTCTATTATCTTTGCGCACAAGCGCACTATGCATACTATTGGCAGCAGGACCCAGCTTTTATTCCTCATGTGGCTTTGGAGGCGGGCGCAGTGCACCCACTACCCCTTAGCGCTATGATAGTGAATAAGCATTCTATATTCGAAAAAGGTGAATTCGACACTGTACAAACCACGGCCAGGGCCTGGCAGGAGTTGGGTAGAAGTGCACAGAAATTGCCCCTGTATGCGCCCAATATGCCATTGGTGCATCATTCTGAACTGTCTGTTACTGAGGAAACCGGTGCCTTAAAGACTCTTAAGGAGATGTCTATGCAGAAGATGGAAGATGTATTTCCAGATGGTCAATTCATAACGCCCACAAATATAGCTGCCGGCGAAAATGCCACCACCATGCAGCTATTTGTCTATACCAGATTGAGATCTGCTATGCGAGCGCTCTAAGCACAATTCCCTGCAGAACCACCGATGCTCGAAGCACTGCAACTCATATACACCACCACCAATAAGGGCAAGCTAGTCACTAGACTTTATCGGGCATCACAGAGGGATGCTGCCATTGCTGACACACTGGCGCTGATTAAGTGGAATGCTGTGCTGCCCGAACCTATGTCTGAGGATGACTGGGGTAGGTGCTGTCGCCTTACCGGTCAGTTGACTGCCAATGATAATTTACGGCTGGTGCATTTTAAATATCTGCACCAACTGTACTATACTCCGGCGCAGCTATGTCGATATGGGTTGCGCGATACTGATGCCTGTATACGCTGCGGCTCTCTGGGCGCTAACTTCTATCATTTAGCATGGACATGCACAAAGATACATGAGTACTGGGTGGCAGTCACACATATTCTACAAATAATGGTAGAGATGCCCATAGATTGTTCCCCACGGGTGTGCCTATTGGGCGGGGTTTCTAGTATTAAGGTCTCTCACAGGAGATTCGTGGCAATAGCGCTGTTGATAGCCAAGCGCAGAGTATCCATGGGGTGGGGGGGCAGAATTGTACCTACCACGGCGCTATGGCTGCAGGACCTGGTGTACTGTAGAGACCAGCTAACATGCTATGCAGAGGAACTGCCTGTAGCCTCGAAACCCCGCGATATCTGGGGTCCACTCACCGCTTATTTATAAAGACCCCTAGGGGGCCCATTACGATACCCGGCGTAAAAAAATCCGCCAGGCATGGAAGCGGCAAAAATCCGCCCGCACACACCGTCTGAACACCGACCACGCCATTACGATTACACAAACCGAAAACCGCCATCGGCGGAAAAATCACACAAAATACCGCCCGCCATCGTCCGAGTCGGAGTCAAACCGCCCGCCACGGACGGAAACACGCACGACAACACAAAACCGCCCGCCCTCACGGCCGACACACCGCACGTGAAATTACGATCGCACTGCCATGAGCGCGGGAAAACTACAAATATACCGCCCGCCAGCGCAAACAACGCCGATGAGAATCGACACGGCAGAAGCCATGGCGCCCACGTACCTGCACAGAAACCATCCGCTCACAAAACCAATAGCACACAACATGGCCAACAAGTCCACACAGCAAGGCACGCACAAATACACAAGCACAGTACACATCCCAAAAACACCCCCTGGACAAACAAAAACTACAAAGGCCAGAACCCCAGACACAACACACCTGAAAACAACAGACCATGAGGACACACCCACATAGGTAAGTACAAAAGCAGCACTCCCACAGACCACAACCCCTTGCAACATTGCAAACCAGAGAGGAGAGGAGAGGACACAGTGACACAGCAAGGACAGCAGCACACCACAGAAACGCACACATCACAACCACCACCACCACCAAACACCTGCACCACAAACCCCCTGCACATTACACAACACACACCGCACCAGCACCACAAACACCATGGCACCACAAAGAATGCCCAAGTTCACGCCCATTGAGCTGACGGTCATGGTCGACGAGATCATCAAGGTGTACCCACAAATCTATGGGAACATGGTCCAGCACACACCACTAGCCACCAGAAACAGAATGTGGAACCGGATCGTAGACCAGGTCAATGCAGTCGGGACCCTGCCCAGGAACAGAGGAGAAATAAACAAACGTTGGAATGACGTCAAGAGCCTGGTCAAGAAGAAGGAGGGCAAAAACAGAGAGCTGGCTGCCGTCACTGGCGGAGGGAATCCCGCGCTCTTCAAGACCTTCAAAGCGTGGGAGGAGAAGGTGCGAGTCATAATACATCCGGAGATCCTCGCCGGATTAGCAGGGGAGTGGAGGCTGGTAAGTACAAACTAATGTATACCAGCACACCGCTATGTACTCACATGCACTACCACCATGCCACAGCTCCCAGGGACAAACACCCCCATGTCCAGCACACAATACACAACACATCACACACACATGCAACAGACACCACCACACACAGCCCAAACCGAACAACTGTAAGATACGTGGGGACATGTGTACACTCAGCCAGCCACGTAACCACCAACAGGTCCCCAAATATGCCAGAAGCGCCACAACGAGCACCCACCACACCCATGTGTCCGCCACAGCTGCACTAACCGACAAGTAACAGGTAAGTGGCAGGAACACAAAGTGCAGTGGGTGGGACGGTGGACAGCCCAAGTACAACACACACCAGGCCCCTAGTCCCACAGCACAGCAAGGAGGAGCATCCCCCACACCCCACAGCCACTTGTCAGCCACCGCAGTGCACAACGACAGCCGAAAGGCAGACATCACGGTCCACAGCAATCGGTGTCAGTGGGTGTCCAGCCACCCCCACGACCCACAACACCCCCCCACCCCCACAGACCTGCAACATGGAGCACCCCCCGCTTAGAGCCATGTGGCATCCAGTACAGTGCACGCACGAACAACTTGCAGGTGGGAAACTGGACAGGGCTGGATTACTGGAGGCATGAGGACCGGAACACGACCAACACATGGGACATGTCACGTAGCAAACGAACACGCAGCACCGCCCACCGTCACGAACAAGTGAACAATGTGCACACGGACATGAACAACAGACTCACACCCCACATGACCCATCACAGACATAGCAACACCCAAGGAGCCACGTCTGCATGCACAAGCCACACTGAATATAGTACCACACGGCAGCCACTGTGCAACTCATCACACACAACCGAAACACCATTGAAGTCCTGTCCATGTAGCCCCTACTGCCTGTCAACCACACACCCCACAACTACGCCTATGTAAGACAAACAACACTAGACGCAACAGAGCGGAACAACATAAATGCACACGAACACCACTGAACCCATCAAACACACAGACACACCATGCACATACAACATACCATCCATCCCATCCGTCAGCCCCAGTCTCATGAAAGGCATGTCATCCACACAGCTGCCACACATATAGCAGTCACGCTAAGATACATGCCCATGACCAACCATGTGCCAGAAGTCAATGAAGCGCACGCCACACTGTGAGCAACAACACACAACATGGGCCACACCCCCCCGAGCACTGCAGTGATGCACATGGCACAGGGCAGCACGCACACCAAGGAGATGGGACAACTGCAATACGTTGGCTGGCACACAACCAACACTCACTCATAACGATGCGTCCAATGCCATGTCCAGTAATCACAACAGACAGCAAATATGCAGGCCATGTCAGGCATGCACACACCTCAGACCATGCACTGTCATGCTGCCACAACACATGTCACGTTCGGCACCCATGGCTCACAGCATGTACCCCAAAAGCATATTCCCTCCCAAATGCGAATCTGGGGCATGGCCCCCATGTTGCCATATGCGTTCCTAAGCGTTCCATTTGAACCCCAAAAGCATATCCCCTCCCAAATGTGAATCTGGGGCATGGCCCCCATGTTGCCATATGCGTTCCTAAGCGTTCCATTTGAACCCCAAAAGCATATTCCCTCCCAAATGCGAATCTGGGGCATGGCCCCCATGTTGCCATATGCGTTCCTAAGCGTTCCATTTGAACCCCAAAAGCATATCCCCTCCCAAATGTGAATCTGGGGCATGGCCCCCATGTTGCCATATGCATTCCTAAGCGTTCCATTTGAACCCCAAAAGCATATTCCCTCCCAAATGCGAATCTGGGGCATGGCCCCCATGTTGCCATATGCGTTCCTAAGCGTTCCATTTGAACCCCAAAAGCATATTCCCTCCCAAATGCGAATCTGGGGCATGGCCCCCATGTTGCCATATGCGTTCCTAAGCGTTCCATTTGAACCCCAAAAGCATATCCCCTCCCAAATGTGAATCTGGGGCATGGCCCCCATGTTGCCATATGCGTTCCTAAGCGTTCCATTTGAACCCCAAAAGCATATTCCCTCCCAAATGCGAATCTGGGGCATGGCCCCCATGTTGCCATATGCGTTCCTAAGCGTTCCATTTGAACCCCAAAAGCATATCCCCTCCCAAATGTGAATCTGGGGCATGGCCCCCATGTTGCCATATGCGTTCCTAAGCGTCCCATCTGAACACCAAAAGCAAAGTACAAACCAGACCCAGGATGGGCCAGGAGCCCGCATACACCAGAGTCACAATAAGTAGGGGTACAGCAACACACCCATCGGCATGGCCAATCCGTCCCATGCCACATGTGCACAGCACACAGTCCCATTGCCAAGCACACACAACTACAAATGCTACAGCCACACACACACCTCCGGGTAACCCATGTACGAGATTGCACGAACTGTTAATGTCAGACGACAAATACATACTTCGCCAGGTGCAACACAATAACAAATCTCATTCTCTCCACAGGTGACGAACTGCTGGATGCTGGGGATGGAGCCAGCAGCCAGCACAGCCAGCCTACAAGCCCCCAACGAGGACACACGGATCTGGAGGATCTGTCCTCCTCTTCGGACACGGACCACCAAGCAGGCCCATCTGGTGTGGCAGGGCCCAGCCGCTCCCCAGGACCCCTCCTACCCACCAACCCATCATCCAGGGCTGCTGAACATTCCCAGCCCCCTGCTGCCACTGTCGTTGCGGCCACACCCACGGTCATTGCGGCCACTACCACTGCCGCAACCGCCACCATCGCCGCACCGACCACCACCGCCGCCACCACCACCACGTCTTCGCTGGCACCAGCCCCAGCGCAGGTGGTGGCCCGGCCGACTGGATCCACCCTGGGAGCCACAGCGAGGACCGTGGTGAGCAATGTGGCTAGTGGGCAGGCCGGTGGCAGCAGGACTGGTAGGAGGAGCAGGGTCAGGGAAACGCCAGCCTCCCCTGGGAGCCATGCCCTGCCTCAAATGGCCAGAGTCCTTGGGGAATAGGAAGAGGCCCAAGGACAATGGGTCAGGTCTGCTTCAGACACGCGTGAGGTGCTGGGGGTGCTGAGGTCCATGGACGCCCGTATGGGCCAACTCGTGGACCTCATGGGCCAGCTGGTGGTGGCGGTGAGGTCACAGCCAGGGACAGCAGCTCCCCCTCCGCCACCACCTGCCGGGGCGCAGGGTCGAGCAGCAGTGTCCAGTTCCCCTGCGTCCACAGCCAGTGAGCACACCTCAACCACCAGCATGTCGCAAGCAGGCACCCCCTCGCAAACGTGGAAGGGGCCGTCCGAAGTGGAAGCCGATCTCCCGGGAGGACTTCGCACGCTCCAAACGCAAGTGAGGCAGCCAGCCAGCCTTCCGCCAGCCTTCCTTGACCAGCCACTGCATTGACTTGGACTACGATCCCACTCCACACAGCCATCTGGATGGCATGTGTGTGTTGGACTATGGACATAGAACCAGTGGGTACACCCTGAGCATCACGCAGCCATGACCGACAGCTCATTGTCACTGCACGCACCACTTTTGTCATCACCTTACACACAATCACATGTCACAGTTTGAAATAAATGCACCTCTTACACTAACTGCTGTTTGTGCCCTGTGTTTTATTTGTACGGAATACAACGGCCACCTTGGGCGGAAAGGCACCTGATGCGTGGCATGGCAATGGAATCCGGAGGGCCTGTAGGGACCTAGGGGTGGGAGACAGAACAGGAGCACATTCAATGAGTGTGTCACACACCCATCACACAGTACATGTCAACAACTACAAGCAATGTACACACATCGCACAGAGCAATAGGGCACAATGCCACAGCCACCAACAGTGGCATACTACCCTGGCCATGGAGCGTTGACACACAGCACGCAGTGAACAAACGGCCACCCTGACACAGCACACACACACCTGCACAGATACAGCCACATCAGCCGTCGTACATGGACACTCACCGTCAAGTGAAGTAGCGGGCGATGAGCTGCTGCCGCACATTACCAGCTTCCTCCTCTCCGCTGTCCTCCTCACTCGAGCTGTCCTGGTCTGCGGGCTGGGGCCCTGGTTGATCTCCGTCATCCACGATGAGGGGGATCTGCTTCCGAATGGCCAGATTGTGCAGCATGCAGCACGCCACCACAATCCGGCACACCTTCTGTGGGGAGTACGCCAGCGCACCCCGGTGCGGTCCAGGCACCTGAACCTGGACTTGAGGAGGCCAAAGGTACGCTCGACCACACGTCTGGTCCTCCCATGTGCCTCATTGTAGCGATCGTCTGCTGGGGTGCGAGGATTCCTCAATGGACTGAGCAGCCATGCCCCATTCGGGTACGCAGAGTCACCTGGGTGTGAGGGACACAGAGAACCGTTGCAATTCCAACTGGACAGGGGACAGCATCGCACAACCAGCACGCTACACCACTCCACATACTCACCGACAATACAGCCACGATCCTGTTGCATATTGGACATCAGTCGTGGCAAGATGCTGTTGCGCATTATGTGTGCGTCATGGGCCGAGCCTGGGAACTTTGCACACACGTGGGTGATCACCATGTCCGCAAGGCACACCACTTGCACATTCAGGGAGTGCGTGTGCTTCCTGTTGCGGTACAGGTGCTCAGTGGCCTGTGGTGGAACAAGGCCGACATGTGTGCAGTCAATGGCTCCAACGACGTGTGGGATTCTGCCAAGGGCATAGAATGCACCCTTCACTGCCGCCAATTCACGAGCCCTGGGGAAGCGGATGTACCTGTTTCGGTACAGCATCATGGCTGCCAGTACATCCCTCAGCACCTTGCTGAACATGGGCTGGGACATCCCTCCTCCAATGCCCACTGTGTGCTGGAATGACCCAGTGGCGAAGAAATGCATGGCGGCCATCACCTTAGCCGTGGGGGTGACAGCAGTCGGATACACCCTGCGGGGACGGAGATGGGGTTCTAACATGGCACACAGTCGATGCAGGGTTGGCCTGTCCAGCCGAAACTTCCTAATAACCTCTGTATCGTCCATGTCCGCCAGCAATTGGTATGGGCGGTCAATGTTCGGTCTCCGCCTAGGGACAATGGCAGAGGACACATGTCAAAGCAACACAACACATAGCAATTTCGCATACACATCACTGACATGACTGAGCAAGCACATGAGCCACAGCCCAGCTGTCAAGCTGGGACGGCACGGCCACAATACACTTACACAGGTCTCCCAACAATGGCAATGGCTAGTGATACAAACCACTGCCATGTGCATGCACATGGGGATCTAGGCCCCAATGACTTGCGGGGCGTGCTGATGGGGACTGACTGCATATCCGTCAAGCGGCAACGCCACGGCAACATGAATGTCTGCTGAGCATGGAACTGCTTCCGCGGCTGGATGAGTATGGCACACGACGACGACGATGTGGGCACAGGCTGAGCGGCCAAAACAAGTGGGACCTGTGGCACGAGGGGATATGAGACAGTAGTAGGTGTCAGCACTGCACCCTATGTACAGCACTGTACGGATCACACCTCCCGAAACATTGACAGGTGTCCACATTGACAGCCCCATGCCAAGACGGCTGTGTGCTTGCAGTCACACGTCACAGGTGAGAGGTTACATTGCACGTGCCAGGTGGCAGACGTACATAGTGGGAGCTGGCATGTGTGTGCATGTGTCTCCTGTTCAGGATCCACCAGATGGGCGCTGACTCTGTACTGACCATTGGACACAGCATGTTCCGTGGAAGGCTTGTGTGTGTGGGATGGTGGCACTGGATGTGCCTCCGTTGGGTGGGGGGCCATGCACAGGGCGGGTACGTCGATGATTGCGCATTGTTGGTCACGGTGGGTGCACCAACTAAGATGTGTTGCCCTGTGTTCAATTCCTATGTCCGCATGATGATGGACTGTAGATGTGGGCAGACTACACATTGGTCGATGTGCTGTCTATATGCATGTGCCTTCACACCAGGCACAGCTGCCCCTGCACATGTGACCCCTGCTGGACTCGCTGCTGGGTCTGTGGAGCTGATGCACCTTCTGCGCGTGGGGCGGACAGCTCTCCTCACTTCCCTCATTGCGCATGTCATGACTTTGCCGCAGGTGACATGGATCATGGAGGGCCCACATGTACGCGTGGGTAGGCTACACATGATTGTTCACTGGTCGCCACCCCCAGTCAGTGTTTCGAATGGGAAGGTTGTCGTGCTGGTGGTATGTTCGATGTGGCGGATGGGCGGGCCTAGGTGCGGGCTTACATTCCGGACATGGGGGGTAGTTGGATTGGCGACTAGTTGCAGTACACACGGGACACGTCTCTTCCTTTCCACATCTGGGTCATCCCTTGTACTAACTGACAGTGATACAGTCATCTTCGCCCCAGCCCTCATGTCCTCCCCTCGCTCCCCCAATATGCATGCTCACCTGCGAGGCTAGCGCTTGCACAGGCAGCCCCAAGCTCGCACCAAAGAGGGCAAGGAGTGTATGTGTGGGTCCAGTTGCACGAGTGGGCTGTCTCAGGGTATGATGTGTGGCGGGACGCCGTCCACCTGCGTGGTGCCCCAAATGGAGACCCGGCCTGCATGGACTATGCATCACAGTCTTCGCCTTCCGGATCCGCCACCTGCGACACCCAGTGGCTGTGGCTGCCCTTGCGGCCAGGCCGCGTCCGTCTGTGGCTGATGGCCCACACATTCACTCTTTGGCCTCTCTGGGGAGGGCTCGGGGGTGGTGGCGCACGCGCTTGCACTTAGTCGCAATGGCATGTGGCGTGGTTGGTATGATGGGCAATGGATGGGATGGTGCGAGCCACCTCCCGTGACGTCAGTGCTGCTCGTGCTGTGGTGCGTCCCCCTACACTTCCATTTGACTTGTGCCATGCTAGACGTTGAGGTTCTATTGCCTGCGTGATATGACCAGGAGGAGCGCGAGGAGACCTCTCACACACCATGCTCCACTGCCATCCCGTGCCCTGTATCGCCTGTGCGGATTGACTATGTTGGGGTTACACCTGGTCGACTGGGGCTGTGTGTGCCTTGTCAAGGGGCATGGCGGGCGCACAACAGGATCCAGCTTGTCCACAGAGGGTGGGTTGAGGTGCGCCTGGTACCGCTTTGTACGTGTGCCCGGCTGCTGTGCACACACGTGTTCACTCCCCCCGACAGGTGTCCTCTCACAATGCCCAGGGAAGCGGTGGTGTACTGTTCATGACCCCTCCCAACACGGCGTGCTCCAACTTGGCATGTGCGCATCTACCCGTCACACCCACCCACCTGAGCACTGCGTCCATACGACTTCACACGACACATGTGTGTCTTCCACAGTTGTGCTACTCATTTGCGTTGACATCCAATACCAGTGGACTACATGGTCATGTCACGACTGCCGTGTACTTCACATACTCTCATCCTCTCTCATTCGTACTTGTGAAATGAGTCAGCGGAGACAGTTTTGGTTTCAAACATTATATTGAGTCTTCTGTCCTCTGTGATGCAGTATAGTGGACACTACTGGCAGCGGAATACATGTTGAGGATATACTGAGCATGATTGCAAATGGGATAGGGTGTGGGGTTACATGTGATTGGCTGTTGCATGTGGGATGTGGGCTTCAGAGTGACATCTGCTTGGCCAAGGCTGTGCTAATGTACATTTACGTATAGCTGCGGAGCTGCGGACTTTGACACAGACGGTATACATGTAGCCTACCAGACCGCTTGGCATCATGGGCACAGTCCATCTCAGTTCCATGTGACAGGTTTGCTGCGGTTGTTCCTCATGCACGCGTGCATGTGAGATGACATCAGGGCATGTGCTTGCGTGCATGCAGCGGCGTGCCACTTGTTGTTGCACTGTGGTGGTTACTGGACATGTCACAGTCACTGGGGTCGTGTTGTTGTTGTATGCACTTGTCGTCCATGCAAAGGTCCTGGTATGGGATTCCCGGGGCGGGGGTGGGAGGGTGCAGCACCCACAGACTCCAGGCGACCTATTCATGTCCACTGAGCGGTGTGTGTGTCCATGTGCGCTGGATCCATGTCGTGTCCTGGTTGTTCGTGCAGTTCCGTCCATGTGGGTGCGATACACAGACCCCATGCCACTGCCTCCCACGATGCATGCGGTGTTCCTGGATGTGATGGGGAACAGTGTGCATGTCCCGGTCATATCCGATGTCATGGCGATGTCGTTGATGGTGTGGTTACAGTTGCCGGTCGTTTGGTATGGCTGTTGTGGTGGTGACTGGCCAGTCCGTGCGGAAGCTAAGCATGGGTGCGGGGTTGGACATCATAGGTCAATCGGGGAACCTGCGTTGTGGTCCGACGAATTTACAGGTTGTCAGGTATGCGATGCCGTCCAGCAGGGCTTCCATGTCATTGGTGGTGTACATGTTTGCCAGCCAATGTAGCGGATGGTGGCTGTCAAGGTGTTGTTCGTAAGTTGTCCCTTGGAGGACCATGATGGGGCATGCTGGGTGACATTCGATGTAGCTGTTCTCGATGATCCGTCGTGTGGAGGCACAGTGGTCCCATTTCAGTGCGGGTGCGATGTTGGCCACATACGCCATGCCCCCATAGGCAGAGCAGGCCCTGTCGTGTGCGTCCAGAGGGAGGAGTAGTGGTAGCAGGTCCACCTTCAGACATGCCGGGTTGGAGAGGCATATCTCCACGGGATGCTGGTAGGGACACCTCCGACAGTAGAAGACGGGCATGACGCAGCTGAACAATGTGATGCGGTAAGTCAGTCGGTAACTTACGTTCAGCAGGGACAGGAGATCGCATCCCAATATATGAAACAGGTTGGTTTTGTACAGCTTGAGCTGTTCGGCGTAGTTGGGTAGGTGTGTTGCGGTTGCCATTTCGCAGCGGTGCGTTGTGGTGGCGTGCTCCGGCTGTGTGTGCAGTCTGCAATGTGCACGCTCCGAGGTTGCTGTGAGCTCTGTGTAGTCGTAGGGACACAGGACTTGTGTTCTGTTGGCTTGTTTGGAGGACACGGGCCCTCATCCCACATGCTTCTCAGACAGTTCAAGGTCAGTGATGTGTGACTCCTTCCAATTAACTTGCATGTGGCCGACATGGGGGAGTGTTTTCTTCTTTCTTCCCCGTCCGTTGTGTGCTTCTGTGATATGCGCTATCTGCCCTGTGGTCGGTCTCCTCGGCATGCCTGTGTTGGTCTATTCTTGGACAATGGCTGTATTCACCGGCTTCTGTCGTAGGGCTGTGGTTTCGGAGTTGGAATGGAAGGTCATTCAGTGCTGTCTGCTCTCCCTTGTGTGGGCGGCAGGCTGCCTTTCCGCTCTGCGTTGGGCCTTGTGTGTGAATGTTATTCTTGGGCCACCTGTTGTCGGTCCCCGGGCTCTTTGGTGTTCCGTTTTATATGTCTTGTTCATATGTGCAGGGTGGTATGGGTGTTTCAGTGTGGTACTGGCGTTCCTTCTCCCGAAGGGGCCCTGCTTCTCCTAGTTGGTGTTGCCGCCGCTGTGTGCTACGCCATGTTTGTTACACTGGGGTGTGTCCTGCTGTTGCGTGTCTTCACTGACATGTGTGCGTCGGTTGTGTGGCATTGGGTGTTGTCCGTGAATTGGGCGTTGGGGACATGTCTGTGGCAGGCCTGTCACGTGTCATGTGCGTTCGGGGTGGGGCTGATGTGTGTGCTGCTTGGTTGTGTCCCTGTGTCTGTGTGCGACGCATGCATGGCGCTGCGGTTGGCCTCTGCGTTGTGCGCATGTGTGGCGGCGTCATCGCCGCTTTGGGGCCGTGACGGGGTCGTTGGTTCCTAGTCCCAGGTGGTGTGTACACATGTGTTACGCGATGTTACGATTTGGCCTGTGTGTCATATGTGGATGCAATGGTGGATGTGTAGTGTACACGCGCTGGTGGGGGGTTGTCCGCTTTTCCGCCCTTGCACTGTGTGCGCTGTTTGCGTGCACTTGTTGTGTGTGTGCCTACCTGCGTCTCCGCGGTACGTTGCGTCCTTGGTGGTGCATCAGCAGGAGCATGGGGAGGGCCTGCAGTGCTGGATTCATGCTCGGGGGAGCCGCTTCTTCGTTGTCCGTGCTCGGCGTCCGTGTTACCGCTTCGGTTTGTCGTACGGTATCTCTTGGCCGTGGGTGCCGTTTGTTTGCGGCATCGTAATTTATGCGCCGGGCGGGACGTGTTTCGTCGGACGGTGTGTGTCAGTTGGGCTGCGCCGCTACGTGTACGGGCGCACTTTGATGGCGGACGGTGTTGCTGGCTTGCCGGCGGTGTTTGGCCTACTTTTCGCATCGTAATTGGGCGGGCGTGTGGACTGCTGCGTGCCGGCGGTAACTGGTGGTTTTTGCATCCGCCAGCACGGCGGTTGTGCTTCCGCCCGCCATCGTAATGAGCCCCCTAGTGTATGAAGCCCGGCACTAAAGGGATGTGTTTCTTCACTGATAATGCTATGTGATATGTTTCAGCCTAAAGTCATGGTCTTATACCTCTGTACTGTCACGTCTTGTATTATGTTACCCTGTCGACGGTATTGTGCTGGACACATAAGATCAAACCAATGCAAAGTTTTGTATGGACACACTGTGTCTTCGGTGTTGTGGTTGTATGTTTTTTTTTGTTGCCTCTGAAAAATGCAAAAATAAAATAAAAAATAAAAAAAACATGATCCGTCAACAAATATCTCACAGTCTGATTCTTCTAATGGGACATCCTCAATATCAGGCCTGGGTTTTGTGCACAACTCTGTCACATCCAAACAATCATGATCCGCCTCCTCTCTCACTTCCTCACAATATGAATTTGGCAAAAGAGTTGCCAGGTTTACTGTAGTGCACCTTACCACGGTCAAATTTTCAGCACAGAAGATCACTCTTTCATACTTAGTCAGCCGACTAGAGGTCATGTACTGTGCCCTGGTACGTGTTAAAAGAATTTCAACTGAATGTGGCACGTACACCTTAACAGGATATCCCATCACAATTGCTTCACTCTGTTCCAGACTCACGCAAGTGGCAGCTACTGCTTTCAAACAGCCTGGAAATGCTGCGGCCACTGAATCCAATGTAGCAGAAAAATATGCTACTGGATGTCGTGCAATTCCATGTTTTTGGGTTAAGACTGAAAGTGCACACCCATCCCTTTCACAACAGTACAATGCAAAATCCTTTGCATAATCTGGCATTCCCAATGCAGGTGCTCGACAAAGGCTGTTTCACAGTTTAGTAAAAGCTTCCATGCTTTCATCATCCAACGCATTCGGATCTTTCACAACTTTTCGTGTCAACCTCTGTAGAGGTTTTGCAATCAGTGAGAAACCACTGATCCATTGCCTACAGTATCCAACCATTCTCAAAAACATTCAGACTTCTTTCTGAGTGGTAGGTGGACTCATCTGTTTAATTACACTAATTCTCTCTGGTGTCACCTTTCTGACTCCTTTTTCTATTTTGTGTCATAGGTACTGGACTTCCTATTTACAAAATTGCAATTTTGCTGGTGACACTTTGTGTCCTCCCTCTGCCAAATGGTTCAGTAAGGCAGTGGTATCTGTTACACATGCCTCTCTTGTCCTTGATGCCACTATTAGGTCATCAATGTACTGAACCAAAACTGAATTTCCTGGCATAACTAAAGTCTCTAGACATTTTTTCAAGATCTGATTAAAGATCGAGGGACTCTCTGTGTACCCTTGAGGAACTCGGCACCATGCCAAAACACAGTCTCCGAACCGGAACGCAAAAAGATATTGGCTTTCCGGATGCAAAGGAATTGAGAAAAATGCTTGGCACAAATCAATCACTGTGTACCATTCAGCATCACAGGGAATCTGATAAAGAATTACTGCTGGATTTGGCACTACGGGACAACAGGGCACTACTATTTTATAACTTTTTCTCAAATCCTGTACTATTCTATATTTTCCACTGGGCTTTTTGATAACTATAATAGGCGAATTACAAGGACTGCTCAGTATTTCTTTCAGTATTCCCTGTTCAATCATTTGATCAATTACAGGTGTGACTCCTGCATTCAATTCTGGACTCATCTTGTATTGAGGTGTGTTTGGATATACAGCACCCTCTTTCACCGTAACCTGAATCGGGTCTATATCTGTCATTAGACCAATCTCTTTTCCTGTAAAATCCCATACATCTGACCTTACTGCACTCTTTAATTCTTCAGGCAGATTTTCTTCTGTGAGAAGTGAAAACAACTCATCCACTTCTGTGCCTTGCTTCGCTAGCATCATCTTAAATTCAACATCCTCATCAGGTGTCTGAAATGCAATTCATTTTACACAATAAATCTCTACCTAAGAGATTTACTGGTCTTGAGTCACATACCACAAAACTATGCATGTCTCTGAAATTTCCAATATGAACTTCTATTGGATTTGTGACTGGCGTTCTAATATGCTTATTGAAGACTCTTACAACTTGGATAGTTTCTCCAGAGTTTGTAGGTTTGGGATTTCTGCTGCTCTCACAGTAGAACGGGTAGCACCAGTGTCCACTAGGAATGTAATATCATTACCTTCCACTTTTCCTTCAACAAATGGACCTGACTGATCTACCACTAAAGATGCGCCAAGTACGCACTCTTCCTCCCCCTCAGGCACCGTAATTGAGATGAGTCTGAATCACTCTCATTGCACTGCAACCAGTATTGCGGAACCATTTGCACACTTTGATTCTTACCAATGTGGTCACCTCCGTGAAATCCAGTGTTCGCACTGTACCTCTGCACCTGAGCATTCACATTATTTGGCATGGAAGCTTGTGGCACCTGTAACTGTGGAGTAACTACCTGCTGCTGCTGTTCGTTCACAACCACCTCATTCTGTATCTGTGAATTAAAATTTTGATTTACCCCATTATTCTTTTGAGCAGATCTATACTCGTTCTTCCAATGTCCAATCTTTCCGCACGCATGACAAGGAAATTTCTTCCTAGCCTCTTCTTTACTCATTTTACCTCTACCTCTACCTCCATTGGATACCTGACAATTTTGATTCTGACCATTCATCTGGTAACCTGTTTGAGAATTATTATTTACTTCTTGCTGCTCTGCTACCTTCACTTGTGCCCACATCATTTTCTCCTTTAACTTTTTATGTCTTGATTCAATATCATCACTACAATATTTTGCATACCCTAAGATTTCGTCAATTGTCTTGCTCTGCAAACAAATCAAATGCTGCTGAATCATATTACTAATATCTGGTTTCAATCCAAACACAAAATGATATACAAAATGTCCCATGTCTTTGTCTCCAATGTTCTCAAACCCGCTGTACTGTTTAAATACCTGCAACAACCTTTCATAATAAGCATGCACTGATTCTCTTGGTTCTTGGGTCGTTCTGTCTATCTTAACCCAATCTGTTTCTTTAGGGGAAATTTTCCCTATCAAGAAATTTTTACCTGATTGTACTTTTTCATCACCTCATCGGATGGTGCACCTGTTTTAGGGTCTCTAGGGTATTCTTCTTTTGGCCAATCAACAGTGATCTTACACTCTGTCCACAAATCTGCTGGAACGACAATCTCAAACAATCCATCTAGATCCTTTAACAAAACCTTTGAAACTTTCACAAACCTCTCTACCTGTTTGTACCACTCGACTGGTTTCTCCCTTAACCTAGGGAAATCATTTGTAAAAGATAATATATCCTGTCTTGACCATGGAACATGAACATATCCACCACCTGGAACTTCTCCCATTGGACACGCCCTTCCAACTTGTTCTGTTTATTTTAACGGAAACATAGACACTCCTTTACCAGCTGCTTCTTCTTTCTTTCTCGTCCATCTACCTTTCCATCGTTCCACATCTCCCCATTTCTTCAAAATATTCATCAACTCTTTTATCTGCAACCTTTTTCCAGAAGCATTCAAACTCTCTAAATCCTTATCAGTAAAAGCCAATCTGTATGATTTCTGCAACACCTTTGATTTTTCTATGTCTATTCCATATTCACTAGCAGCCTCTGATATTTTCTCATGTGGATTTCTTGCTCTCCAAGTAATGCTTTTACACAAAAACAACAGTTCATCATCTCGGTAAGTCCCTTATCTGTATGGACTTATTGTTCCAATAATCATCTCTTCCAAATCTACTTTCAATTGGCTCACATTTATACTCTGTGGTTGCAGTTTTGGCTTTACCATTTCTTTTATCTAATCATTCAAATCTATTTGTACACTTCTTCTAGGGGATTCTGTCATCATCTCACAAACCGGAAGATCTAAAAGTATTATTCGTGTCAGCCTGTTCATCCTCATCTGCTACCATCACCATTCCACTCCTGATGCTACTCCTTGGAACTGATAGCGTATGTGCTTTTGATACATTCTGTTTTTCTCCGTACAATGGGACAACAGGACCAATTGTTACCGGTTCCGTTAATGCTTCTGCATTCAGACTTAACTGATTTAATTTCCGAACCTGCTCTAGCCTTGAATTATTCAACAAATTTATTTCATTTTCTCGTACCACTCTTGCTATTTCTGTGACTTGTGGAGTTAATGGGGTTGTTCCTAATTGTGGCGCACTTGGGGTTACCGCATTTTGACTTTCTTGGTATGGCGGATGTCTTTTGATCATCATGTCCTCCAACAATTCATCTTCAGAATAGTTCAGATCATCTCTTAAACTTGAAGTCTCTATATTTTTCTTTTTCTCTTTACATTTACCTCCTGTCTGTTCGTCAGCAACTAAAACTGGGTACAAACCTTCGGTTACCACAGCTCTCCTCCATCTTTTCATTGTATCCTCTCTTCTCTCAAAAGTATATCTAGGCCCAAATCCTCTGTATCTCCTACCGCCTCGATATCTCTCTCTTTCGTATGCTTCTACCTCCCATTCTTCTAACGCTTCATACTGTGTAGGTCTGGGATTCGGCTCTAATGAACTCATTCAATTCCTCAAATTCTGCAAAATCCTCATATTAAACGAACCATGCTGTGGGAAAGCTATAACACCATCATCCTTTGTATATTCCACCCAATTCTCTAACCAAGTACATGTATGGTATCCTCGCTCCAACATCATATAAGCTGCTGGAGTTCCTGGAGGTGGGACAAGAACTCCCTCTCTAGTCATTATTGGTTTATCTTTCTTAAAGAAATTCTTTATTTTCTTTAACAATTTCATTTTTCTGACTCTTTACGCCAATGTATCACAACAGAACACACAAAGAAACCTTTCCGTAATTCTTCTTTTTCTATTCGCTAGTTTTTGTCCAATACCAGCATGGCTCACACCAACCATTCAATCACGGCTCTCTACGTATCTGCTTTTCTCAACCAATGTCAGCGCCCCTCACACCAACTAACCAATCACAGCTCAGTTCACGCCCGCTGCCTGTCCAATGCCAGCGTGGCTTTTTCTGACATCAGTATTACTCCTTCTACTGACTCTCCCTTTACAAAAGAATACAGCAATATTTTCTAAGTTTTCTTAATCAAAAAATGTTGTTAGTAACAACACAAAACAATGCTATCTTGTCTGCTCCGCTAAATAAAGAGATAGTTTTCACTTTCCAAAGAGAAATCCTTTCACTTCAGGCAAAACGACGACCAGCGCTATTTTTACCTTTCAAACAAGCTACAGGTGGACTTATTACTCCTCTAGGGATAAGGCCAAAGTTTTGCAAGAGGACTTTTTGGTGTAAAAAGAGGTCTTGGTACTACCCTGGGGATAAGGCCAGAGTTTCGGAAGTGGACCTTTCACAATTTCAGACACTCTTCTCACGTACGAAATGATCCCTAAAGATAACACCTACAGCCCTCCGTAGCTTCGGTATTATAACAACAGACAAAGTACTTCTGCAGTGTGATTTCTTTATCCACGCTCTTCTTCTGCCTATTCCAGGTTAATTCTTATTCCTTAGGTAACTCCGTACCTGTACTTCTAGACAACATAGACCAGGATACTAACTTTTCATGTTAAGAACATATAATCAATAATCGATAATCATTAGCAAACTGATCAATAATTAAACCGTCCTCTGCTACCAGAAAACTGATCCAGCGCGAAACCTAATCAGAGATCGATATTCATGAATAATTCATACAATGGCCCATACACATTCACCCAAGTCCCTGATGCGCTGGGGGTCAAGTTTTAATGACGTGAAATTTTGGTTCCTTTACAGATACAAGTCTAAAACCATAACTAGGCCTGTATATCAACTCTCTTTCCTCTCGGTCGATAGACCATTTAGTTCAATAGTTGATGGTAATGATAGCACTTATCTAACTAATTATCTAGTCAGCTAAATAATCACAGACTCTTGGTAAGATTAATAAAGTTTATCTCAAATTGAAATAAATCTTCAATGCTCAATTGCATACAGTCACAAGTGCAAACAAAAGAATTTCACATAGGAGAGAAAAAAATCAATCAACAATGCAAACAGTGTCAGACCTCATCAACAATTTACACTATGCATATGAGGGAGTGGATAGATGAAGAGACATAAGTTTCAGCAAAATAATGTGAAACAATATACATATGACAGAGTGGATAGATGAAGAGACATAAGTTTCAGAGACAAGAATACATTTGCAAATTAATTATGCAAAGTACGAGTCATAATAATACAAACCCACAGGATCTGTGAAATACCACCCCTTTGGCCGAGGGGATAGTGGGGGTTCCCCGATCTAAGGCCAGGGAACAAAGATTTCAGAGACAGGAGCGGGACAGGGACAGGAACAGCTAGGCCTCACTGCAAACCGACGATCAGCGACGAATCACCCTTCTCTTCTCTCCTACTCGCGCTGCACCCTCGCGCTACCTCTCCCTAACCACACCCCCAAAGGCACCCCAGTTATACCCTAAAACCTACATGTCCATCCCAAATCAGTTGAAACAATTCACGAAACTCGACAGTTCATTGGTAGACTTTGGAGGTGGTGTGTCACAACACTGTGACTCCATTCATTAGTTGTTCGTTAATATAATTCTACATCCTTTCTCATGACCTAATAACTGTCTCATTTACATGATTTAATATCTGATACATTTCAACAAGTTTGCACATCTTTTTACAACAATGTCCGCAGAGCAGTCTTTAGTCCCACGGTCAGTCACATCCTTTTGGCAGGCGAACAATACAATAAGTATTGGGTCTCCTTGAACTTTTTGTCCCTTCTTTACAGCGCTCAGCACTTCTGGCTGCTCTGTCATGACTTTTTCGCTCTCACTCCAGCCCCTCCTCTATCCGGCCAATTTAAGAATAATGGAGGCACATTTCAGCTCACTACGGCAAATAAAACATAAGCATTCATTAATCACATCGAAATGCACTTTTCACTGTTTACCACCCACCTTGCACTACCCCTGTTACATGTTTTCCTAGCAAAAGCTTAAGGCAAAGCGGAATTATTCATTAATTTTAAAGCAAGACGTGAGATGCGAAATATAGAAAGGCAGCTTAAACATGCATTAATTCTGTTTCTTTCAAAACTCATTTTGTATGCTGCCTAGTTCTTTCATGTATTAATTTACATTAGTGCACACATGCATAAAGCATTTTCCCTCATGTTCATGTAATGTTATATTAAGCTATCACTGCACACTGTTAGTACGTATTATGGTTGTGTTAATTCGAGCAGGTTTCATTTTTGCGAAATCCTGCTCCATCAGCTCCCACTCCCACCTCCTTGTTGCTGCACACCGTGGTGCGAGCCGCGGGCAGCATTTCAATATAAGTGCCATGCTGGCTGCACTTCTCAAAGTCATGCACATGCCGTGCGGCTCCTGTCCTCCTGATCTCACTGGCCCGCTCACAACTGCGGCGGTGATGGGCAATATATTGACTCTCAAAGCCTGCTGACTGACTTTCGCCATCATATAACACCTACAGCCCTCCGTAGCTTTTATGTATTATGACAACAGACAAGTAACCTTCAGCAGTGTGAATTCCTTACCATACTCTTCAAAATTCAATTCCCGGGACTCCCAGGTATTTCCGTACCTGTACTTCCAGACAACATAGAACAAGACACTAACTTTTCATGTTAAGAACATATAGTCAATAATCAATAATCACCAAACTAATCAATAATATCCATAACTCTGCTACCAGAAAAACTGATCCAGCGCGAAGAGGCCAGGGTTGGATCATTTACACGCAAAAACTGAACTTTTCAATGGGCCCATATACCTTTATCCGAATACCTTTATTTGTATTTTCCCTGGCCAATTTCCCGCTGGAAGGGGTTTTGGTTTGAATAATTCCACAAATTTTTGATTAGCTATTTCCCTGTAACCACAAATCAATTACAGTATCATGTCTAACTAATCTTCACAAATCAACACTCTTCCTCTGGTCAATGGACCATTAGTTGAGTTAGTTGATGGTGATATTAACAACTTCTTAACTAAAATTCATAATGAAATAACCACAGACTCTGAATATAATAATAATAATACATTTATCTAAAATTTCAGTCATTTAGTGGAATGCTCATTAATTACAAATACACAGTGCAAGCTCCTTTTTCTCAAAAATGGGAGAGAGAATGATCATGAAGCACAATACATTCAATTTCACAAGCCCTCAACAAATCAAATGCACAAGAGTGGATAGATGTAGAGACAAAAGGCATATTTATAATACATTTGCAAAGAAATATTCAAATACTGAATAGAATGACATTTACCTAATGAGGATAACTGGAAAAACCACCCCTCTGGCCAAAGGACTGGTGGAGGTCCCCTGACTTAGGATCAGGAGACAAAGATAAAAGGATAAGATCAGGACAGATCTGATACTTACTAGACTTCTCTACAACCCGACGCACCAGGGCGATTCCCTCTCTCTCACTCTCTCCCTCCTCGATATTCTTCCACAATCTTCGAATCTATTCAAGCAGTAGTCTGGATCTTCTGAGCCTACACTCGTCTTCTCTCTATCTTTCTCTCTCGTGCTCAGCTCCCAGCAGCGTAGTCAGCATCGCATTGCATCGCATATTCTTCTTGATTCAAATCACTCTAGTTATAGTCTTTATTCTTTCATGTCCCACCCTCAAGTGTTGCAGCTTTACTAAACTACGGAATATAATTGGACGGAGTTAGGGGTGTCTTCATCATCCCAAGCTGACGTATTCATTTTATTAGTAAAACCTATTGTTTGTTAACCCTGCCCCTTCTACTCATTCATATGTCCTATTCGAAACATGCATATTATGTAGCAAATGCCATAATTCACTTAATACAGGCTTCATAGTTGACTGTTACATCTTCTTCTTTTCCCATCCTTTCTGTCCTTGGATTTTGGCAGGTTTTCAGCTCCCTCTTTGTCATCGGTCCTTTCATGGTCTCACTAGGCATGCGCAGCTTTCGCCATTTTCTTTTTCGGTCATGGATTAGCAGGCCCAAATATACACTATTAATAAAAGAGTCAAAAGCAAATGTTATTTTCTTGAACATGTAATTATCACTGTTCACCACCCACTTCTACTCTATCCCAAGTGATTATTATTTCTCTTGGGCGTAAGCGTTAATTGCAGCAGCTTCTTTTCAAATCAAGCAAGCATATGCCGAGCATAAGGTACCTCAAGACTGCGTTTCAATTCTTCTTGCGCATGCGTGAGGGGTTTTCCCTCTCAAAGCGAGTTAGTCACTTTATTTCATGCGTCATTCAGGTTTGCACATTCGCAAAGCGTTTTAGCAAGTTAAAGCGGGTTTTAATTGTGCTGCGTTTTATTTCTCATTAATTCAAGCATGCGTAAGCTTTTATCCCCATGTTTCTGTGTTGTGCGCATGTTAGTTTCGCCTTATCTATTAATTATCGATTAATGAAAGTTAATGGAATATTCAATCGAGCAAGTCTCATTTTCTCGAGTCCTTGCTCCATCACTAGAGTGTCCAAGCGTTTAATCCTAAAGGTCTCTCTCTGAGAGAGAACTTTCTGTATATTAATTTCTGGGTTTATGTAAATCTTCTCAATGACAGTAAAACGCAGTTGAGCTATATTGTAATGATAATCTGGCCAGCAGACAATCCAAGTTAGAGTTTTTATGCTGTTTCCAATCATATTTTTGTGTTCAGTCATTCGGACCTTAAGTTTTCTTTCAGTTTTGCCCACATATAGTGAACCACAATGGCATTTAATGGAATAAATAACCCTTTCCAACTTGCAATCTACTGAGAGTTGTAGTTTGATGGGTTTACCTGTTTTAGGATGTGACAAAATGTTGCCTGTAATCGCATTACTGCAATATATGCAGTTATAACATTTTTACATGCCCTTAAACTTCAAAGTGTGAGGATGCGAAGTGGATGAAAGAATCTTGTGAAGATTTTTGGAATGTAGGTGAGCAAAAAGAGGTTTAGAATTGAATTGTCCTCGAAAGTCGGGTTCCAGCTGGAGAAGAGCCCAATGTTAACAGATACTACTCTTAACCATCTCGGATTTTGTGGAAAAGTTTGTCGACAAACTGGAAACAGCATGTTTCTTATGCTGATTATTGTGTCTAAACATCACTCGTATATGAAGCCATCCAGTTGAGTGTGGTGATGTCAATCCAGTTGTATAAGCACTAGATGTGCTCTTGCAGTGTGTTTCTAGATTATACTTTCATGTAACTACATTTGTATTCAAAAGCAGCATATCTTGGTTGTACATGTTTATATATTTAGCTATTAATGATTTTTGTTTCTGTATAATTTATCTAACTAGGTTATGTGTTCTGCTGGCAGGATGTTTGCAAATTTTTTCACAGCCATTAATATGTGATGTCAGTTCTTTCAATTCAACCTATTTTTGTAATTCAAGCCTTTAATTGTGAACAATGTAACCCATTGGAGCTGTACCGGGTACACACATTTCGTCATATTGTTTTCATTATTTTTTATATTTACAATTTCTAGCAGTATGGCATTTGGGTCTTTTTTTCCTTTGCTCACGGTATGTTTGTCATATAATTTATGTCAGGAAGGAAGGCTTAGGATTATGCTTCTCTTTCTTTGCTAGAAATACACAGCAGCCAATCAAACTTTAAACTACATAACCCAGGAGCCCTCACGGCTCCTTCCCCCACCAATCACATGGGGCCATAATTGTTAATAAATGCCCATCAGACAGTAGTAGACAGTAGTCCTTCATCTTTCTTTGCTGCTGCAGCAGCTCAGCTAGATGCATTAATTACTCTGGTTATGTCATAATATTCATTTGCATAATTGTTTCATTGCTGGAAGTGTGAGCGTTTTCTTTGCCATTTATTTATTTACACTTGATTGTTAGTTTGTGACGATCGAGCGCTCTTGCTCACGGGGTCTTCGCGTCCCCAATCGTCGGACCACCTGTGGAGCAGGACTGATGCGCTCTGCATGTTCAAGAGAGAGAGAGAGAGACCTTTTTTCTCTCTATGGACCTCGCACATGCTGCTAGTGGCAAAGCAGAAAAAGTCTCAAGGAAACATCTCCTAGTACAGAAGAACAAAGAGCAGAAAGAACCCTCAGGGATAAGATTTATAACCACGTACAACAGTGAATCGAATGCTGTAAGAAAGATCCTTAACAAACACTGGCATTTGATTAAAACCGATCCTGTGATAGGGAAAATCGTGCCTACATATCCTCCAGTAACCTATCGGAAATTTAAATCCCTAAAGGTCTTTCTGGTTCACAGTTATGGCAAAACTTCTTCCAGCAAGAGGGGTTGGCTACAAGGACAGGAGCGTTTCCACAAGTGTGGGCGTTGCAAGGCCTGTCGAGGCAGCAAGAGTAGAAGGGAATACATGCTACCCACTGGACTAACCAGTGCTAGCAATACATCCATAACATGTGGGAATGATTATGTAGTGTATGCACAGGAAGGTCCTTGTGGTTATCAATATGTTGGCAGCACTATTTGCCCAGTGAAAAAGAGGGTCTTGGAGCATTATCGAGCGATAAAAAATTGTGATGTCAATTATCCAATATCGAGACACTGGGAGAAATTCCATGAGCCTAATGCTGATTTATTGTCCTATTTGGCATTGACAGTGTCCCGCAGAATATCTGTGGCGGAGACAAGGAGAGAAATCTGAGACGTCTGGAGTCAGAGTATATAATCCTGCTTGGGAGCAAATCCCCGGGAGGCCCCAATGAGGACGAGGAACTTTATGTGTATATTGGCTATTATGACATTAACTAGATGATAATATTAATATCTCAGTGAAGTTCTCTTTCCTATATTTCGTTTTTTCCGTCGTCTTTTTTCTACACTTTTCTATATCTCAGATCTTTTTTTATTTTTTTATTTTTTTATTTGCATTTGTAAAAATACAAACTTCAACAAAACCAAACAGCAGTACATTGCTTGTTGACCACGCAGTCGGTGGTATATAGGTGTCGTCATCATAGGCACATCGTATATATGTACAGACCCACATACAGTACATATTGTTATACACACGTTTTAGCTTCCATTACAACAAGTATCAGCTCGGTACAATAGGTCAGACAGTTACCCAACATTGCGGTACAGCAGAGGAGTTATCATTTCTTAATGTCCATATTAGGGATCATCGGTATCTATTGTGTTTAACCAGTTGACAAACGGGTCCCAAATGTCCCAGGGGCGGGCTCGTATTGGCATTAGCTCCCAAAAGCTCTCCAGCTGAGTCTTGCACTGTGTGACACTCAAGATCCAACCCTTCGTTGTCGGCGAGAGGGTCACCCTCCAATGCAGAGCCACCTGGCGCTTGGCCATGAGTAAGAGCATAGCCGTTAACTTCCTCAGTTTCGGCAGGACATCAGAGATAGCACCCAACAACCCCACCAGCGGCGTGCAGGGCAGCTCCCGGCCAATTATATTGTGTATGTGGTGTAGTGTCTGCAGCCAGAAGTTGGCTATGGGGCGGCACTGCCACGCTACATGGAGAAATGTTGCCTGCGCCGCTCCACATCGCCAGCAGCGGTCGTCGGGCCGCAGCCCCATACGGTACAGCTGCACTGGGGTCCGGTATAAGCGGTGGATGTACTTGAAGTGGATCAATGTAAGACAATAGTTAGGGGATAGCATTTCTAACTGACCGCAAATAAGCTTCCACTGGTCGTCTGTGACTCCCATCCTCATGTCTTCCTCCCACGCCGCCCGAGACCCCGGGATAGTGAGTGGGTAATCACATTGCATAATATTGTATAAGCGAGTAATTAGCTTGTGGCCGTGTTCCACCGCAAGAACATTCTCGAGTGCTGGTAACATGGGGGGGGCTCGGAAATGTGAAAAATTGCGTCTGCATGCAGCGCGCAGTTGGTAATATAGCACCATGTCCGCTGCCGATGGGTCTGCTGGGTCGCACATTTGCTGCAGCATTAGGAAGGTGTCCCCGGGGAAGAGGTCCCTGCCCACCCGCAGCTGATGCGTCATCGCCCATTCCCGTGCCACGCGGTCTCTGAGTGGGGGAATCTGCGGGTTGTTGGCCAGTGGCATAGAAGGAGCGTAAAGCACTTCCAATTTCGCTCATTTGCGCAGACCCTCCCATGCCCAACGTACCGTTTCAACAGTATCCACTTCATTGTGTGGTCGCTTATATGGCTGATATACAGCAGTGGCAAGCAGTAGCGGTGCTGCTCTGTCTAGTTCAATGGCCACATGCGGCTGAAAGGGTGTGGGGTGTGCCGAGTGATGTAGGAACTGTGCCTGCGTGCTGTAAGCGTAAAGAGCAAAGTCAGGAGCTGCAAGCCCACCCTGAGCCTGTGGTAAAGTGAGTACTTCCCAGGATATCCTCGGCTGTCGCCCCGCCCACACCAGTTCAATCATCAGGGATCGCAGTGTTTTAAAAAAATGTGAGGTGAGAGGGATAGGGACGTTCACAAATAGGTACAGTAGTTTGGGCAGGATTATCATTTTGGCCACCGATATTCGTCCAATCAGAGATAATGGGAGCGTCTTCCAACAGCGCACCCTCTCCGTGATCTAGTCCACCGCCCTACCGTAGTTTGTCATCCAGAGTTCATTAATGTCGTTGCTTATCCATATTCCCAAAAAAGAATGTTGGCCCTGTCTCCCAGGCGATAGGGTAGTCCATTTCAAAGGGCTGGGTCCCGGACGTCAGGGGAATTATAACAGATTTGTTCCAATTTATCCGTACCCCGGAGAGTTCCCCATAGCGTACCAATTCCCTCGTCATAGGTGCCAGATTTTCTTTGGGGTCCACCATATACAAGGTAATGTCGTCCGCGTAGAGCGATACAGTGAGACCTCTGGTGGTAAACCCGAAGCTGCGGTGCGTGTGATACTGTCTAATTCGGGCTGCAAGGGGTTCAGTAGCTATGGCGAAGAGTAGCGGCGACAAGGGACAGCCCTGTCTAGTGCCTCTCGTGATGGCGATTGGTTCTGAAATCAAGCCGTTTACCTTGAGGCGCGCCGTGGGCAAAGTATAGAGCAGTTTTATCTGTTGGATAAAAACGGGGTTAAGGCCTATTCGCTGGAGCAGTGGGAACAGGACCCCCATTCCAAAGAATCGAACGCCTTTGTTGCATCCAGGAGCGCCGCTATCACCGGGACATGTGGTGCAAGGTAGTGTATTAAAGCAAACAGCGTCCGGAGGTTGTGAGATGTGGCCCTCCCCGGAAGGAAGCCCGACTGGTCCGGGCGTATAATCAGGGGAAGCAGTGGCTGGAGTCGGAGGGCCAAGAGTTTAGCAAAGATTTTTGCATCCAGGTTTATCAGGGATAGTGGGCGGTTCGTGTCACAGTGCGATGGGTCTTTGTCCGGTTTTAAGACAGTTATAATAATGGCCTCGTGCATTGAGGCGGGCAGGCAGCCAGACTCCATGGCCTCCTGATAAACGGCCAAGAGCCATGGCGCCAAGAGCTCTGAATATTCTTTATAAAATTTGGTCGTCAAGCTGTCTGCTCCGGGGGCTTTGTCCGCGGATAGGCCACCTATGACCTGTTTGATGTCTTCCACCGTAAAGGGGGCCTCTAAGTACTCGCGGTGTGCTCTACTTAACCAGATTAACTCGATGGAGTCAAAGTATTCCCGCAGGATATCGTCAGGGGGGCCTAGAGCTGGATGTGTAGAGTTGCGTGTAGAAGCCTCTCATAGTTGCCAGAATATCCGGTGGGGAGCGCACTGTTGCTCCGTCTGCTGCAGCCAGTTCGGTAATAAACGGGGACCCTCTGGGTGTCCGCAATAGGTTGGCAAGCATCTTGCCCGGCCTGTCCCCCTCCCCGTACCTACGTGCTGTTGCGTGTTTGTGTAGAAATTTGGTCTCGCGCTCTGCCTCCTCCTGATACGCCATTAGTTTAGTGCGTAAAGTAGCCAGAAGCAAGGGGGATGGTGCCGTACAATACTGTATCTCTAAATCATGGAGGTCCCTTTCTAATCTGCTCAGACAGCCCCGAATGTCGCGAAGCCCTCCAGATTGGCCAGCGATGCAGTGCCCCCTTATCACCACCTTGAATGCCTCCCACAGCGCCCCCTCTGTGGTCACCGACCCAGTGTTGTGCTCAAAGTAATCCCTAATGTGCGTTCTGATACTTTCACAAAAGGCAGCGTCTAGTAGTGCGCTCGGGGGCAGGCGCCACGCAAACGGCTGCTGATAGGGCTTCGGGACCGAAAGCGACAGAGCCACCGGGGCATGGTCAGATAGAGTCCGTGCGTGGTGAGTGACATCTTAAACCCAGACGTGTAAGTCTCTGGTCAGTAGCCAGAAATCAATTCTGGACCATGCCTGGTGGTATTGTGTTATACACGTTCCCTCGCGGGCCATGGGGTGTAGCGCTCACCATGAATCGACCAGACAGTGGTCCAATATTATACTGTTTAGGGCTGCCGCTGCCTGAGGGTGATGAGCGCGGGCCCCCCCCTCCCTGTCCATGGTCAGTGTCAGTACTACATTAAAATCCCTACCCCAAAGTATTGCAGCGTCTCCCATCGACTGAACCTTATGCCAAATTTGCAGGAAGAATGTGGGGTCGTCCACGTTCGGATCATATGTGTTAACCACAATAAGTGGCTGGTGAAATAGTGTCCCCTTTAGGATGAGATACCGACCTTCTGTATCGCACACCGCTTGTTGTGTTTGCCAGGGCACACCTCTGCGTATTAAAATTGCCACCCCATGGGAATAGTTAGAGTAGCTAGCTTTATGCACCTCGCTCCATCTGTTGGAGGTTAACCGCCAGCGAGCTGCCTCCCTGAGGTGGATCTCCTGTAGGAGACAGATATCAACCTCATGTCTGACCAAATAGGATTGTACCAGCCGCGCCTTTCGGTGGTCGTTTAGACCCCGTACATTCCAGGTCATGCAGGAGAGTTTAGACAGTTAAAAGGCTTTGCTGAGCGTTGTGACGTGTGTATGTGAGGTTCCCGTCCCGAGGCCTCCCAGTCCTCCCGTCATGCGCCTCTGTGTTCAACATGGATGTATCGGTGTGTGCGGGTCTCAATTGCGGACAGTGTGTTGTGTCCTTCATTAGGTGACAAGTTAGTTTTAGGTTTGAATCGTACTGCAACAAACAACATTTGATAACTTCCCTCCCAACCCACCCTCCACCCACACCAACCCCCCAATCAGGTTGTGCATCCCTTATGAAACAACTCACTACACAGTAAAACACTCGAAATACGGGGCAACAGGGAATCATCCCATAGGGGCGTGGGGTTGCCTGCATACTGCCCTGTCCCATAAGAACAGGGTGGCTGAGCATACTTAGTTAACTCTGGCACAAGGATTCATGATATGAACAGACATTAAGTTCCAAGGGAACTGAACAAAGTGGGGCATAAACTAACATATTTATGGTTACAAGTGTTACAACAGTCTCGCACCATGGGTGCATATCCACCGACATCAGTCATTATCACTTAGCTGGTTGCTGGAGGAGGGCGAGGACGCCCCATCCCGGCTGCGTTGTCTCTTGGCATTTTGCTTGGCGTATTTTAAGGCGGCGCTTGCTTCGGTGAATATCAGGGGTTTGCCCCCCGTGTGCACTCTAAGCTTTGCAGGGTACATCATTGCGTACTTCGTGCCCGTCTGCTGGAGCAGTTTCTTGGCTGGAATGAATTCTCTGCATGCAGTTTGGACGGCCTGGGTGAAATCTGGGTACAGCGCAATGCTGTTCCCCTGGTATTGGATTTCGCCTTTCTCCCTGGCCACCCGCAAGACGGTATCACTGTCTCTATGGTTTAGCAATTGCGCCAAGATTGGTTGTGGTGAGGCCCCCGGGGGGGGCCGAGGTCCCAGAGTGCGGTGGGCACGTTCCAAAAGAAACATTGGGGATAGTTCCTCAGCACATATTTCTTTCAGCATGTCCTCCACAAAACGCTCCATGTTGTTAATGTTCGTGGACTCTGGAACGCCCGTTATGCGCACGTTGTTTCATCTAGACCTCGCTTCTAGGTCTTCGTTGCGCGCCTTGATGACCTCCAGCACCTTGTCCATTCGTAGCAGGCATCCTTGTGTCTCCTCCTGACGATCCTCCGAGTCCGATACCCTGGTTTCCAATGTGTCAAGTTGGGTTTCGTGTTTGTCCACTTTCTGGGATACCTGGTCCATTCTCTGCACCAGTGAGTCCAGTTTGGTATCGATTGCTCGCAGGCTGCCCCTCACCTCCCGCATCACGGCTCTGATGTTGTCATCTTGTTCCGTATCCAACTGCGTTTCGGGCACCAGCGTTATTTGTGTAGATTCGGGGTCCTGTAGGCGCGTGTTACGTTTCTCGAAGGAGATCTTGGCTTGCTTGTTGTCCGCTTTCCCCATGGTGGATCTCCAGCGGCGTCGCGACACCCCCTGCGCAGAGACAGCGAGACTAATCCCCCGAGGCCACCGACAGGGGGAACAGGGGAGGGCGCCAAGATGATGCGTGACACAGGAGCCAACTCCGCCGGCGTCGCTCTCACCTCTGCCTTTGAGTTGGCAAACTCTGGCGCGATCCGGAGTGGATCCAGCTCTTTGCAGCTCCAGCGCAGGCCAATCCCACGAGGCCCCAGCACTCGGGTCAAGTGACCCAGTGGCCACAAACAGAGTTGCGATCAGGGCGGCACCCTCCACCTCCCCCACACACACACGCCCGAGACAGAGTCCGTGGCCCCTTCTGTCTGGCAGGCGGGGTGACCAACTACCTTGCGTACCGCCCGCAATCCTTGTGCTGCAGTGAGGTGCGCGTATTGCCGGATGCGCAGTAATAACAAGGCTCCACAGCCTACAATGTTCACGCACTTGCTTGCGCAGAGGATGGTGCAGGGAGGCGGCCGCATTAAAGGTGTGTCCACAGTGTCAGGGCCCACTATTTGGGGAGAGCTGTGCAATGCGGGAAGGCGTCACTAATCCCACTGTATCAGCGCCGGGCCGCCCCCGCAGGATAGCGCTATGCGGTCTCTGCTGCACGTAATGTTCACGTAGCTACAAGGGTGCCGAGACCCGGCAGGAGGGAGAGGGTGGAAGGCCGCGTCCCGGCTCCCAGCCAGGACCAGCAGACAGCTCCCCGAGGTCAGTGGGCCGCACCCGGCCCCGTCAGGCAGGTTGCTCTTTCCCTCTTGCGCTGTACACCGCTCTCCCTGTAGTCACAGCCAGCGGGACCGGCGGGATGTGTACCGTATCGCGGCACCATCTACGCATGGCGCTGCAGCCCTGCTGTCACAGGTGGGGAGCAGTCCATCTCAGGGCTCAGCAAGGGGCTCGCCAGCGAGGTCCCCCTCGCGCTTGCTATCCCGCTCCGCTTCCGCGCCCTGCTACTCACAGAAATCGCCTGAGGTGGGAGGCCGCCACTCTGTCCTCGGCCTCCAGGCAGGCCATGTTGTCCATGCGCTGGGCCCCGGGTCCGTCTGTCCCGCAGAGGCAGCATCCGTCTCACCTCCTCACACTCCCAGAGCTCCGTCACCCACAGGGGGAGGGTCCGCCAACGTCGGGAGTTCCACTGCGGCGCCCAACAGGATCGCCCAGTCTATTGCGCTCTCTGCAGCACGCCTGCCCGGAACAGGCCGCAGCTATGCCACGCCGGTCCTGCGCCTATCGGTGCAACAGCCCGGATCTGAACACGACGATTTGTACAGCAGGGGACACACCTTAAGATGCCTAGGTATGTGCCCTTGGATCAGCAGCCAGATGGTGGATATTTGTCGGATGATGTGCTCGGCTGGCAGAGCCACTCCACTAAGCGGCCATCTTGCTGCTCGGCTCGGCCACACCCCCCTATATCTCAGATCTCATCTGTGACATAAAAGGTATTTTCTCCTTTGTTCTTTCTATTACCCCACCCCGCCCCCACCGCCCTTTCTCTTCATGTCTTTACATGTGTGCTGTTACATTCTCCACAAATTAAATATGGAGCTACAATGTTCACTTTTTTGCTATGGCTTTTTAGAATTTTATGATTAGTGGTGGCAATTTTTCTTCTCGAGTTTTGTTAACTTGGTGCTAGCCTCTTATAAAACTGGATTGTTCCATGGGTTGGACACGATGAAAGAAAATGTCACTTATCTGATTCTGGTTCTCTTTGATTACTCATGTTTAACTAGGTGGCGGGCTTAAAGTAAACCTTTGTGACAATTTAGACAGTGTGAATTGCTTTTCTGCCACTTGGCAGGTTTGTCATTTTGTAAATAGTGCCACTTGGCTAATATTTGTGGCTAAAGCCACTTGGCGTGACTATTAGAACATTGCATATGTGTATATACTTGTAAATAAGATGGGATCGCTTTAAAAGTGTATTTAAAATGTGACCTGCTACTGAGTGTTTTCAAATGCATTTGTTAAATTAATGAGCCAGATAGTGGCTATCAATACATAAGTGTATATATATATATATATATATTCACTGAAAAAACCATAGGTTTCAGGGGCGTTATAGTTAGTTGGACATTTCACTCGTACAAAACCATAGAAATTCCCCCGTTATAGTTAGTTCAGCTAACTATAACTCGCGCGCCTGCAATGCACTGCTGATGACGTCACATATTACATCACTCATGACATGGTCAGTGACATCACTCATGACATCATTGATGACATCTCAAATGACATCACTGATGACATCACTGATGACATCATCCAGTGAATGTGTGTTTTTCTGAAAATTAAATATGTTTTATATATGTATATCTCAAGGTCGATGGAAGAATAAATGGGTATATAAGTGCCTAAATGGATGATTTTTGTTTGTAAAATTGATTGTATAACTGACTGATTAAGTGTATCTTAGTGAATACATGGGTTAGTGAGTAATGTTTAAATATGAAAATATCTGTATCAGTCTCTCACTTTGTGTATAAGTGGCTGCATGGGTTGGTGAGTGTCTATATGGGTTATTAGTTGATTTTTTGAGTATCAGTATGAGTGTCTGAGTGTCTGTATGGTTCGGTGGGGGGTATTACTTAGTGCATAGATGCATGAATGAGTGACTCACTGTTTGTATGTGTTGAAGACAGCATGTGTGCAGGACTGTATAGGTGGATGAGTGTGTGTATGGGTGTGTTAGTGAGTGAATGACTGTCTCAATAGTGTCTTTATGAGTAACTACATATGTTTTTAACTAGTATATGTGAGTATTGGTGTATATAAGTGAGTATATGTGAGAGTGAGAGATTGGAAGAGTTCCTGTACAAATAAGTAGGTGTTTCTATAAGTGATTGTATAAGAGAGTAAGTATGTGTAAGTTTCTGTAGATGTAAGTGTGGTAGTGTGTGTATAACTGTATATGCAAGTAAATGGATGTTTGATACTTTGTTTGCATGTGTGACTATGTGTGTGAGTAACTCTAAGGATGAGTGGCGGTGTGTAACAGGATGTATAGGTGTATGAGTACATATGATGAGTGAGTACATGTATGAGTGACTGTTTAGGGACTGTTGGTGAATGAGTGGATGTGTGTGTAGATCTTGGAATTACTGAATAGGTGTGTTGTAACTGGTATTGGTATGTCCATTGTTTTGAAAATGTCAGTTTGTATTTTTGAGTGTGTGTATCAAAGGTTATATTAGGGTGAGAGGAGGTCTGCCACTCTATCACAAGGATGATGTCATCAGTGATGTCATCAGTGATGTCATTTGAGATGTCATCAGTGATGTCACTGACCATGTCATGAGTGATGTAATATGTGACATCATCAGCAGTGCATTGCGGGCGCGCGAGTTATAGTTAGCTGAACTAACTATAACGGGGGAATTTCTATGGTTTTGTACGAGTGAAATGTCCAACTAACTATAACGCCCCTGAAACCTATGGTTTTTTCAGTGAATTTCTAAGGTTTTTTAAATGCTAATTTCTAACTATAACGTGCCTGAAACCTATGGTTTTTTCAGTGAATTTCTAAGGTTTTTTAAATGCTAATTTCTAACTATAACGTGCCTGAAACCTATGGTTTTTTCAGTGAATATATATATATTTATTATACTATGTATACATGTGAAAATGTCTCGGTCCGCCTGTTTGCCTCGGTGGCACGGAAAAAATGGGTGGAACTGACGTCAGCACGCCGACGAGGTCCTCTTATGGCTCCGATGACGTCATACGGTGTTGCGAGCGGAGCCGTGCTATTATGACGTCCTCGTTGACGTGGGAGAGCTAGGAAAGAATTTCCGTGGAATGCTGGTGCAGGGGATATGTTTATGTTGCCACTCCAGAAACCAAAACCAGTGATCAGAGGGCAGAGGCCCTGCAGATGGCACACGAGGTGGGGTGCCCAGTCGTGTGCACCGGCGGGGCAGCGAAGTGACAAGCACCACAACCCACAAAAAAGGTAACGAGGGCACTGAATAACACAGGATCTTCTCTTTGTATCTGGCAGGAACAACGAAGTTAAAATGCCCTAGTACCAAAATGTAGAATTAGTGCTACAACGGTCTTCAAGAGGACCTGCGATGCCGCTTCTGCCTCCCGTACCCTGGAGGCGGCACATGGGTCACGCGGTACGGTCATACTGCGGTGGGACGCACACTCGTTGACCTCTCATGGCACTGCTCCACACTTCAGGGAGGACGCTTTCCATTAGCTATGTTTTCTGATGACGTTTCGCGCCGGCCCCGTCCAACAACAGAACTCCTTTAGATCCAAACAGACTCTATCACTCTCTCACCGGTGTGAAACCAGGCCACGCGGACACTTTCACAATACAACAGCCGGGAATGCACTTTTCGGTACAAAAACCACATTCCTTCCTCCTAATTAATCAAATAAACGTCTCACTGAAGAACAGGGGCCAGCTTCGATCGGTAAGCAGCCGTTACAACGACTTTTTACTTCGCGATACCATTACAACGGATGCATTACCACGCATGCGTTGTACATCGCAAAGTCATTACTACGCATTTTTTAGAACGCATGGTCATTTACCACGCATGCCTTTACAACGAATTTTGTTGTAAAGGTATGTATGGTAAATGACCATGCGTTCTAAAAAAAATGTTGATGATCCACGTCGTTGTAAGGAAACAGAGGTTGTTCCGTTTCCTCACAACGACGTGCACCGCCCCTCAGAGACGACGTGAAGCAGGAACCACGAGGAGAGAGCAACCACGAGGAGTGAGAGGTAAGGGGGATTGGGCATGGGGTGGGGGTTTCTTTTCTAGGGTTTAGGGTAGTGCAGTGGTGTTTGGGTGGTGTAGGGGGTCGTGCTGGGGGTAGTGTTTTAGGGTTTAGGGTAGTGCAGTGGTGTTTGGGTAGAGTAGGGGGTCGTGCTGGGGGTAGTGTTCTAGGGTTTAGGGTAGTGCAGTAGTGTAGGGGGTCGTGCTGGGGGTAGTGTTTTAGGGTTTAGGGTAGTGCAGTGGTGTATGGATAGTGTAGGGTGTCATGCTGGGGTAGTATCTTAGGGTTTAGGGTAGTGCAGTGGTGTTTGAGTAGTGTAGGGGGTCATGCTGGTGGTAGTGTTTTAGGGTTTAGGGTAGTGCAGTGGTGTTTGTGTAGTGTAGGGGGTAGATTTAGTGTTTAGGGTAGTGCAGTGGTGTTTGGGTAGTGTAGGGAGTCGTGCTGGGGGTAGTGTTTTTAGGGTTTAGGGTAGTGCAGTGGTGTTTGTGTAGTGTAGGGGGTTGTGCTGGGGTAGTGTTTTAGGGTTTATGTTAGTGCAGTGGTGTTTGGGTAGTGTAGGGGGTAGTGCTGGGGTAGTGTTTTAGGGTTTAGGGTAGTGCAGTGGTGTTTGTGTAGTGTAGGGGTTAGTGCTGGGGGTAGTGTTTTAGGGTTTAGGGTAGTGCAGTGGTGTTTGGGTAGTTTAGGGGTTCATGCTGGGGGTAGTGTTTTAGGGTTTAGGGTATGGCAGTGGTGTTTGGGTAGTGTAGGGGGTCGTGCTGGGGGTAGATTTAGGGTTTAGGGTAGTGCAGTGGTGTTTGTGTTGTGAGGGGGTCGTGCTGGGGGTAGTGTTTTAGGGTTTAGAGTAGTGCAGTGGTGTTTGTATAGTGTAGGGGGGTTTAGGGTAGTGCAGTGGTTGTGTAGTGTAGGGGCTCATGCTGGGGGTAGTGTTTTAGGGTTTAGGGTAGTGCAGTGGTGTTTGTGTACTGTAGGGGGTAGTGTTTTAGGGTTTAGGGTAGTGCAGTGGTGTTTGTGTAGTGTAGGGGGTCGTGTTTCAGGGTATAGGGTAGTGCAGTGGTGTTTGGGTAGTGTAGGGGGTCATGCTGGGGTTAGTGTTTTAGGGTTTAGGGTAGTGCAGTGGTGTTTGGGTAGTGTAGGGGGTCGTGCTGGGGTAGTGTTTTAGGGGTTAGGGTAGTGCAGTGGTGTTTGTGTAGTGTGGGAGGTCATGCTGGGCGTAGATTTAGGGTTTAGTGTAGTGCAGTGGTGTTTGGGTAGTGTAGGGAGTCATGCTGGGGGTAGTGTTTTAGGGTTTAGGGTAGTCCAGTGGTGTTTGTGTAGTGTAGGGAGTCATGCTGGGGGTAGTATTTTTGGGTTTAGGGTAGTGCAGTGGTGTTTGGGTAGTGTAGGGGGTCGTGCTGGGGGTAGTGTTTTAGGGTTTAGGGTAGTGCAGTGGTGTTTTGTGTAGTATAAGGGGTCATGCTGGGGGTAGTGTTTTAGGGTTTAGGGTAGTGCAGTGGTGTTTGGGTAGTATAGGGGGTAGTGCTGGGGTAGTGTTTTGGGTTTACCGTAGAGCAGTGGTGTTTGTGTAGTGTAGGGGGTCGTGCTGGGGGTAGTGTTTTAGGGTTTAGGGTAGTGCAGTGGTGTTGGTGTACTGTAGGGGGTAGTGTTTTAGGGTTTAGGGTAGTGCAGTGGTGTTGGTGTACTGTAGGGGGTCGTGCTGGGTTCTAGTGTTTTAGGGTTTAGGGTAGTGCAGTGGTGTTTGTGTAGTATAGGGGGTCGTGTTCTAGGGTTTAGGGTCGTGCAGTGGTGTTTGGGTAGTGTAGGGGGTCGTGCTGGGGGTAGTGTTTTTGGGTTTAGGATAGTGCAGTGGTGTTTGGGTGGTGTAGGGGGTCGTGCTGGGGTAGTGTTTTAGGGTTTAGGGTAGTGCAGTGGTGTTTGAGTAGTGTAGGGGGTCATGCTGGTGGTAGTGTTTTAGGGTTTAGGGTAGTGCAGTGGTGTTTGTGTAGTGTAGGGGGTCATGCTGGGGGTAGAGTTTTATGGTTTAGGGTAGTGCAGTGGTGTTCGGGTAGTGTAGGGGGTCGTGCTGAGGGTAGATTTAGGGTTTAGGGTAGTGCAGTGGTGTTTGGGTAGTGCAGGGAGTCGTGCTGGGGGTAGTGTTTTAGGGTTTAGAGTAGTGCAGTGGTGTTTGTGTAGTGTAGGGGGTTGTGCTGGGGGTAGTGTTTTAGGGTTTATGTTAGTGCAGTGGTGTTTGGGTAGTGTAGGGGGTAGTGCTGGGGTAGTGTTTTAGGGTTTAGGGTAGTGCAGTGGTGTTTGTGTAGTGTAGGGTGTAGTGCTGGGGGTAGTGTTTTAGGGTTTAGGGTAGTGCAGTGGTGTTTGGGTAGTGTAGGGGTTCATGCTGGGGGTAGTGTTTTAGGGTTTAGGGTATGGCAGTGGTGTTTGGGTAGTGTAGGGGGTCGTGCTGGGGGTAGTTTTTTATGGTTTAGGGTAGTGCAGTGGTGTTTGGGTAGTGTAGGGGGTCGTGCTGGGGGTAGTGTTTTAGGGTTTATGTTAGTGCAGTGGTGTTTGTGTAGTGTAGGGGGTCGTGCTGGAGGTAGTATTTTAGGGTTTAGGTTACTGCAGTTGTGTTTAGGTAGTGAAGGGGGTCGTGCTGGGAGAAGTGTTTTAGGGTTTAGGGTAGTGCAGTGGTGCTTGTGTAGTGTAGGGGTTCGTGCCGGGAATGTTGTTCATTTCTATGGCAAAATGAACCCCCTCATTCTGTTCCTTTTTAAATTAAATGTTTTAAGAGCTACCAGTTTATTTCAATCAAGATGGCTTCAGGTGTGCCATAATTTTGTCATAAGTAAGACTGTTAGCTCTCTAGTTGTTCTTTAGAACACTCTGGGAAGCTGCAGTAGAACACAAAGGCATCAACTGACAGGCTGCTCCTGTTGAAATATAACAGGAAGATATTTGAGATCACACTTGAAACATGTCCTAATTTTTCTTTCTACAGCACTAACCATATTTTCTATGACAAAATGAACCCCATAATTTTGTTCCTTTTTAAATTAAATGTTTTAAGTGTTACCAGTTTATTCCAATCAAGATGGCTTCAGGTGTGCCATACTTTTGTCATAAGTAAGGCTGTTAGCGCTCTAGTTGTTCTTTGGAACACTCTGGGAAGCTGCAGTAGAACACAAAGGAATCAACTGGCAGGCTGCTCCTGTTGAAATATAACAGGAAGATAGTTGAGATCTCACTTAAAACATGTCCTAATTTTTCTTTCTACAGCACTAACCATAATTTCTATGACAAAATGAACCCCCTCATTTTGTTCCTTTTTAAATTAAATGTTTTAAGAGCTACCAGTTTATTCCAATCAAGATGGCTTCAGGTGTGCCATAATGTTGTCATAAGTAAGGCTGTTAGCACTCTAGTTGTTCTTTAGAACACTCTGGGAAGCTGCAGTAGAACACAAAGGCATCAACTGACAGGCTGCTCCTGTTGAAATATAACAGGAAGATATTTGAGAGCACACTTGAAACATGTCCTAATTTTTCTTTCTACAGCACTAACCATAATTTCTATGACAAAATGAACCCCATCATTTTGTTCCTTTTTAAATTAAATGTTTTAAGTGTTACCAGTTTATTCCAATCAAGATGGTTTCAGGTGTGCCATACTTTTGTCATAAGTAAGGCTGTTAGCGCTCTAGTTGTTCTTTGGAACACTCTGGGAAGCTGCAGTAGAACACAAAGGAATCAACTGGCAGGCTGCTCCTGTTGAAATACAAAAGGAAGATAGTTGAGATCTCACTTAAAACATGTCCTAATTTTTCTTTCTACAGCACTAACCATAATTTCTATGACAAAATGAACCCCCTCATTTTGTTCCTTTTTAAATTAAATGCTTTAAGAGTTACCAGTTTATTCCAATTAAGATGGCTTCAGGTGTGCCATAATTTTGTCATAAGTAAGGCTGTTAGCACTCTAGTTGTTCTTTAGAACACTCTGGGAAGCTGCAGTAGAGCACAAAGGAATCAACTGACAGTCTCTGCCCTTGTTGGATGTACATGTTTTACTGAGAATGTCAGACTTCATTCTCACATGACTGAGAAAGATAATGTGAATTTACAGAAAATATGCTCTCATTTTAGCTTCTGGAGCATGAAACTCTATGGGACAAGCATGTGAAAATAGTTTTCTCTCAAACATGATTCATGATATCCCAGCAGAAGGTTTTTCACAGGGTAAAATCACCTTAGAACATACCACAATTCCTGAAATTAGTATGGTACCATCAACAAATGAATTCTAATGTAACTAAAGTCTGTTATCACCCTTTATAGTTCTTCTTTTGGTAACCCTCAAAATCTTTGATTCACCACAATGCATTTCAATGGGGTACTATCATGTATATTGGTCCCAAGATGGCTGCCAGCAATTCCAGGATGAAGTGCTGACAGCCAATCAGATCTCACAATGACATGTGTGGTTAGGCTCCGCCCAGATATATATGTGATTTTACTTTTGATTTTCTCAGGAACTACTGAACGGATTTACACCATTTAACAAAAAGGGTTCTTTCTGAACCAAGAACTACCTCTTTGCCAAATTTGGTGTAATTCCGTTCAGCAGTTCGGGCTGTAGCCGTGTCTAAAGTTTCCTATGGAAAATTGCATGGGGAAAACACGTTTTGGGACCCCCCTTTTTTCTCTGCCCCCACTTGACGAATCACCCCGAGACTTTCAGGATAGGAGCGGACCGGAGCGGGCCATAAGTTTTGAAAATTTCGCGAAGATTCGTCGACCAGCGCCAAAGTTATTGGAAATAGAATGTTGTGAATTTCCTATGGAAAATAGGTCCTAACTATAACTATCTACTGGCGACCGCCAGTAGATAATATATATATATATATATATATATATATATATATATATTATATATATATATATATATATTATATATATATATATATAATCCATACATTTTCTCTATGTCTATGATGACCGTCCACCCTGTGTGTAATTCCTTTAAAAAGGCAATAGGGTGCCATGTTTTCTTTGTGTATGGCCATGAGGAAGCCTGGGATCGGGTGAAACGCGTTGCTAATAAAGTTTCTTTTGAAAAACCTTACCTGTGGAGTGCCTGCCTTCCTGTGATTATCCTCTGTCAGGAACTTTGTTCTATAATCATTACGGGTCCTGCACCCGTGAGCCCGCACCAGCCCTGCCAGCGTGGACGTGACCGCTTTTGTAGGTTCTTTCTCTTGTATTATATATATATATATATATTCACTGAAAAAACCACAGGTTTCAGGGACGTTATAGTTAGTTGGACATTTCACTCGTACAAATCCAGCCGTTATAGTTAGTTGAGCTAACTAAAACTCGCGCCCCCGCACTGCACTGCTGATGATGTCACATATTACATCACTCATGACATGGTCAGTGACATCACTGATTACATCACTGATGACATCTCAAATGACATCACTGATGCCATCACTGATGACATCATCCAGAGACTGGGTGATTTTTAAAAGTTTAAGAATGTTAATTATAGATACGCAAAGGTGTATTGAAGAATGAGTAGGTGTATGAGTGTCTGAATGGATGATTTAGTGGGTGCGTGACTGACTGGTTAAGTGAGTGATTAAACGTGTCTTAGTGAATGCATGGGTGAATGACTAATCTGTGTGAATGTCTGTATCAGTCTGTCAGTTGGTGTGTAAGTGGCTGCATGGGTTGGTGAGTAGCTACATGAGTGTCTATATGGGTCAATGATTGGTTGTCTGATTACCTGTATGGGTGCCTGAGTGTCTGTGTGGGTGGGGGGGTGTGACTCCCTCCATGGATGTGTGAGTGGGTGATTCAGTGGGTGTATGGGTTCATGAGTGCATCTGCGAGGGACTGTATGGGTGAGTGAGTGTGCGTATGGCTGTGTTCGTGAGTGAATGGATGTCTCAGTGGTATATGTGTGAGTAACTACATATGTGAAAGGCAGTATATGTGAATGTTGGAGTATATAAGTTACTATATGTGAGAGTGAGTGATTGTGAGAGTGGCTGTATGGAGGAGTGTGTTGTGTCAGTGATTGTATAAGAGAGTAAGTATGTGTTAGTATCTGTATGAATAATTGAGGTGGTGTGGGTATAACTGTATTGGTGAGTAAATGGCAGTGTGATTGAGTCTTTGGGTGACTGACTATGTGTGTGAGTAGCTCTGTGGATGAGTGGCAGTATGTGAGTGTCTGTATGGGTGTATGACTGCATATATCAGAGGCTGTATTGATGAGTGACTGCGTGTATGAGTGACTGTATCGGTGCGTGAGAGGATGTGTGTAAACCTATGAATCAGTGAGTGGGTATGTACTAACTGGTATTGGTGTGTCTATGGTTTCGAGAATGGTAGTCTGTTTTTAGAGTGGGTGTATAAAAGGTTATAATAGGGTGTGAGGAGATGCGTCAGATATTAAGTGGATGATGTAATCAGTGATGTCATTTCAGATGTCATCAGTGATGTCACTGACCATGTCATGATTTATGTAATATGTGACGTCACCAGCAGTGCATTGTGGGGCGCGAGTTATAGTTAGGTCAACTAACTATAACGGCTGAATTTCTCTGGTTTTTTATGAGTGAAATGTCCAACTAAATATAACGTCCCTGAAACCTGTGGTTTTCTCAGTGAATTTCTAAGGTTTTTTAAATGCTAATTTCTAACTATAACGTCCCTGAAACCTCTGGTTTTTTCCAGTGAATTTTTAAGGTTTTTTAAATGCTAATTTCTAAATATGCCTACATAGGTAGGACATGTGCAGAAAGATGAAGAAAGGCGTAGAAAGAAGCAAGAGAAGTGCAGAAAGAGGCAACAGAAGTCCAGAAAGAGGAAGAAAGGTGCAGAAAGAAGCAAGAGAAGGACAGAAAAAAGCAACAGAGGTGCAGAAAGAGGCCTACTTTGACTGTACCTTACAACAGACTCATACAAAGTAGCCTAATCACTAATACTTCTCTCAAGATGTCTTAAACCTCTCTTCAAGGTTCACTATTAATCGAGTGCTCAGAATGTTAGGCCTACCTACCAAATATAAAACAGCAATCCTAAGCATATCACTTTTGTAAGTCTGACCAAGTTTGTGAAGGTATGCATGTGTGTCTCTGCTTTTACTGAGTGACATGTTACATAAAAATAAACATAACAATTATTGAATATCTGTGTTTCAAACAGCATACCCTGTAAATATGTGTACAAAAAGGTGTATGTATTTATTTCTGCTCATAATACAAGGCACACGAGTATTCAATAGTATATTTGAGGGGCTCTATAACACCTATATACATAAGACATGTCTGCCTGTGCAACTGAATGACAGAGCAGAACTGAGAACATTTAACCACCTATAGAAGAAGCTACCCACTTTTTAAGCTACCAACTTCAGATGCATAAAACATGTGAGAATACATATACAAGTAGACATATACCTCAATCACAAGAGCACGCAGACCTTTAAACTTGACAGCTTGCACTTCCCATTTGAGTACAGAAAGAGGCGAGAGAAGTACAGAAGGAAGCAAGAGATGTGCAGAAAGAAACAAAAGAAGTGCAGAAAGAAGTAACAGAGGTGCAGAAAGAGGGAAGAGGGGTGGAGAAAGAGGCAAGGGGCTGCAGAAAGAAGCAAGAGAGCTGAAGAAAGAAACAAAAAAAGTACAGAAAGAAGGAACAGAGGTGCAGAAAAAGGCAAGAGGGGTTCAAAAAGAGGGAAGAGGGGTGCAGAAAGAGGTAAAAGGGGTGAAGAAAGAAGCAAGAGAGATGCAGAAAGAAACAAAAGAAGTACAGAAAGAAGGAACAGAGGTGGAGAAAGAGGCAAGATGGGTGCAGAAAGAGGGAAGAGGGGTGCAGAAAGAGGCACGAGGGGTGCAGAAAGTAGCAAGAGAGGTGCAGAAATAAGCAAGAGAAGTGCAGAAAGAAGCAACAGAGGTACAGAAAGACAGATGAGGGGCAGAGAAAGAGGCAAGCAAAGTGCAGAAAGAAGCAACAGAGATGAAAAAAGGGGGAAGAGGGGTAGAGAAAGAGGCAAGAGGGGTGCAGAAAGAAGCAAAAGAGGTGCAGAAAGAAACAAAAGAGGTGCAGAAAGAAGCAACAGAGGTGCAGAAAGAGGCAAGAGGAATGCAGAAAGAGGGAAGAAGGGTGCAGAAAGAAGCACGAGGGGTACAGAAAGAAGCAAGAAAGGTACAGAAAGAAGCAAGAGAAGTGCATAAATAAGCAACAGAGATGCAGAAAGGGGGAAGTGGGGTAGAGAAAGAGGCAAGAGGGATACATAAAGAAGCAAGAGAGTTGCAGAAAGAAACAAAAGTAGTGCAGAAAGAAGGGACAGAGGTGCACAGAAAGAAGCAAGAAAAGTGCAGAAAGAAACAACAGAGGTGCAGAAAGAGGGATGAGGAGTGGAGAAAGAGGCAGGAGAAGAGCAGAAAGAAGCAACAGAGATGCAAAAACGGGGATCAGGGTGGAAAAAGTGGCAAGAGGGGTGCAGAAAGAAGCAAGAAAGGTGCAGAAAGAAATTAAAGAAGAGCAGAAAGAAGGAACAGAGGTGCAGAAAGAGGCAACAGCTGTGCAAAAAGAGGGAAGAGGGGCGCAGAAAGAAGCACGAGTGGTGCAGAAAGAAGCACGAGTGGTGCAGAAAGAAGCAAGAGGGGTGCAGCAAGAAACAAAAGAAGTGCAAACAAAAAGGAACAGAGGTGCAGAAAGAGGCAACAGGGTTGAAGAAAGAGGGAAGAGGGGTGGAGAAAGAGGCAAGGGGCTGCAGAAAGAAGCAAGAGAGCTGCAGAAAGAAACAAAAGAAGTGCAGAAAGAAGGAACAGAGGTGCAGAAAGAGGCAAGAGGTGTGCAGAAAGAGGCATAAGGGGTGCAGAAAGAAACAAGAGGTGAAAAAAGAAACAAAAGAAGTGCAGAAAGAAGGAACAGAGGTGCAGAAAGAGGCAAGAGGGGTGCAGAAAGAAACAAAAGAAGTGCAGAAAGAAGCAACAGATGCGTAGAAAGAGGCAAGAGGAGTGCAGAAAGAAGCAAGAGAGGTGCAGAAAGAAGCAAGAGAAGTGCAGAAAGAAGCAACAGAGATGCAGAAAGGGGGAAGTGGGGTGAAGAAAGAGGGATACAGAAAAAAGCAAGAGAGTTGCAGAAAGAAACAAATGAAGTGCAGAAAGAAAGAACAGGGGAGCAGAAAAAAGCAAGAAAAGTGCAGAAAGAAGCAACAGAGGTGCAGAAAGAGTGATGAGGGGTGGAGAAAGAGGCAAGAGAAGTGCAGAAAGAAGCAACAGCGATGCAAAAACGGGAAACAGAGGTGGAGAAAGTGGCAAGAGTGGTGCATAAAGAAGCAAGAGAGGTGCAGAAAGAAACAAAAAAAGAGCAGAAAGAAGGAACAGAGGTGCAGAAAGAGGCAAGAGGGTGCAGAAGAGGGAAGAGGGGTGCAGAAAGAAGCACGAGTGGTGCAGAAAGAAGCAAGAGGAGTGCAGCAAGAATCAAAAGAAGTGCAAAAAAGGAACAGAGGTACAGAGAGGCAACAGGGTTGAAGAAAGAGGGAAGAGGGGTGGAGAAAGAGGTAAGGGGCTGCAGAAAGAAGCAAGAGAGCTGCAGAAAGAAACAACAGAAGTGCAGAAAGAAGGAACAGAGGTGCAGAAAGAGGCAAGAGGGATGCAGAAAGAGGCATAAGGGGTGCAGAAAGAAACGAGAGGTGCAAAACGAAACAAAAGAATTGCAGAAAGAAGGAACAGAGGTGCAGAAAGAGGCAAGAGGGGTGCAGAAAGAAACAAAAGAAGTGCAGAAAGAAGCAACAGAGGTGCAGAAAGAGGCAAGAGGAATGCAGAAAGAAGCAAGAGAGATGCAGAAAGAAGCAAGAGAAGTGCATAAAGAAGCAACAGAGATGCAGAAAGGGGGAAGTGGGGTGGAGAAAGAGGCAAGAGGGATACAGAAAGAAACAAGAGAGGTGCAGAAAGAAAAAAAAGAAGTGCAGAAAGAAGGAACAGAGGTGCAGAAAGAGGCAAGAGTGGTGCCGAAAGAGGGAAGAGGGGTGTGAAAGAGGCACAAGGGGTGCAGAAAGAAGCAAGAGGGGTGCAGAAAGAAGCAAGAGAGTTGCAGAAAGAAACAAAAGAAGAGCAAAAAAAGGAACAGAGGTGCAGAAAGAGGCAAGATGGGTGCAGAAAGAGGGACGAGAGCTGCAGAAAGAAACAAAAGAAGAGCAGAAAGAAGGAATAGAGGTGAAGAAAGAGGCAAGAGTGGTGCAGAAATAGGCAATGAGGGGTGCAGAAAGAGGCAAAAGGGGTGCAGAAAGAAGCAAGAGGTGCAGAAATAAACAAAAGAAGTGCAGAAAGAAGCAACAGAGGTGCAGAAAGAGGTAAGAGGAGTGCAGAAAGAGGGCTAATGCTGCAGAAAGAGGCAAGAGAGGTGTGGAAAAAAGCAAGAGAAGTGCATAAAGAAGCAAGAGAAGTGCATAAAGAAGCAACAGATATGCAGAAAGGAGGAGTGGGGTGAAGAAAGAGGCAAGATGGATACAGAAAGAAACAAGAGAGGTGCAGAAAGAAACAATAAAGTGCAGAAAGAAGCAACAGAGGTGCAGAAAGAGGCTAGAGCAGTGCAGAAAGAAGGAAAAAGGGTGCAGAAAGAGCCACGAGGGGTGCAGAAAGAAGCAAGCGAGGTGCAGAAAGAAGCAAGAGAAGTGCATTAGGAAGCAAGAGAAGTGCAGAAAGAAGCAACAGAGATGCAGAAAGGGGGAGTGGGGTGGAGAAAGAGGCAAGAGGGATACAGAAAGAAACAAGAGAGGTGCAGAAAGAAGAGCAGAAAGAAGGAACAGAGGTGCAGAAAGAGGCAAGAGGGGTGCAGAAAGAAGGAAGAGGGGTGTGAAAGAGGCACGAGGGGTGCAGAAAGAAGCAAGAGAGGTGCAGAAAGAGGAAAGAGGGGTGCCTAAAGAGGCACAAGGGTTGCAGAAAGAAGGGACACAGGTGCGGAAAGAAGCAAAAGAAGTCGAGAAAGAAGCAACGGAGGTGCAGAAAGAAGGATGAGGGGTGGAGAAAGAGGCAAGAGAAGTGCAGAAAGAAGCAACAGAGATGCAAAAAGGGGGAACAGGGGTGGAGAAAGTGGTAAGAGGGGTGCAGAAAGAAGCAAAAGAAGAGCAGAAAGAAGGAACAGGGGTGCAGAAAGAGGCAAGAGGGGTGAAGAAAGAGGGAAGAGGGGTGGAAAAAGAAGCAAGGGGGTGCATAAAGAAGCAAGGGAGCTGCAGAAAGAAACAAAAGAAGAGCAAAAAGAAGGAACAGAGGTGCAGAAAGAGGCAACAGGGGTGAAGAAAGAGGGAAGATGCGTGGAGAAAGAGGTAAGGGGGTGCAGAAAGAAGCAAGAGACCTGCAGAAAGAAACAAAAGAAGAGCAGAAAGAAGGAATAGAGGTGCAGAAAGAGGCAAGAGGGGTGCAGAAAGAGGCAAAAGGGGTACAGAAAGAAGCGAGAGGTGCAGAAAGAAACAAAAGAAGTGCAGAAAGAAGGAACAGAGGTGCAGAAAGAGGCAAGAGGGGTGCAGAAAGAAACAAAAGAAGTGCAGAAAGAAGCAAAGGAGGTGCAGAAAGAGGCAAGAGGAGTGCAGAAAGAGGGAAGATGGTGCAGAAAGAGGCATGAGAGGTGCAGAAAGAAGCAAGAGAGGTGTAGAAAGAAGCAAGAGAAATGCATAAAGAAGCAAGAGAAGTGCATAAAGATGCAACAGATATGCAGAAAGGGGGAGTGGGGAGTGGGGTGGAGAAAGAGGCAAGATGGATACAGAAAGAAACAAGAGAGGTGCAGAAAGAAACAAAAAAATGCAGAAAGAAGCAACAGAGGTACAGAAAGAGGCAAGAGGAGTGCAGAAAGATGGAAGAAGGGTTCAGAAATAGGCACAAGGGGTGCAGAAAGAAGCAAGAGAGGTGGAGAAAGAAGCAAGAGAAGTGCATAAAGAAGCAACAGAGATGCAGAAAGGGGGAGTGGGGTGGAGAAAGATGCAAGAGGGATACAGAAAGAAACAAGAGAGGTGCAGAAAGAAACAAAAGGAGTGCAGAAAGAAGGAACAGAGGTGCAGAAAGAGGCAAGAGGTGTGCAGAAAGAGGGAAGAGGGGTGTGAAAGAGGCACAAGGGGTGCAGAAAGAAGTAAGAGGGGTACAGAAAGAAGAAAGAGGGGTGCTTAAAGAGGCACAAGGGCTGCAGAAAGAAGGGACACAGGTGCAGAAAGAAGCAAAAGAAGTCGAGAAAGAAGCAACGGAGGTGCAGAAAGAGGGATGAGGGGTGGAGAAAGAGGCAAGAGAAGTGCACAAAGAAGCAACTTAGATGCAAAAAGGGGTTACAGGGGTGGAGAAAGTGGCAAGAGGGGTGCAGAAAGAAGCAAGAGAGGTGCAGAAAGAAACAAAAGAAGAGCAGAAAGAAGGAACAGAGGTGCAGAAAGAGGCAAGAGGGGTATAGAAAGAGGGAAGAGGGGTGCAGAAAGAAGCATGAACGGTGCAGAAAGAAGCAAAGAGGTGCAGAAAGAAGCAATAGTAGTGCAGAAAGAAGCAACAGAGGTGCAGAAAGAGGCAAGAGGGGTGCAGAAAGAAACACAAGAAGTGCAGCAAGGAACAAAAGAAGTGCAGAAAGAAGGAACAGAGGTGCAGAAAGAGGCAACAGGGGTGAAGAAAGAGGGAAAAAGGGGTGGAGAAAGAGGCAAGGGGGTGCAGAAAGAAGCAAGAGAGCTGCAGAAAGAAACAAAAGAAGAGCAGAAAGAAGGAATAGAGGTGCAGAAAGAGGCAAGAGGGGTGCAGAAAGAGGGAAGATGATGCAGAAAGAGGCATGAGAGGTACAGAAAGAAGCATGAGAGGTGTAGACAGAAGCAAGAGAAAGGCATAAAGAAGCAAGAGAAGTGCATAAAGACGCAACAGATATGCAGAAAGGGTGAGTGGGGTGGAGAAAGAGGCAAGATGGATACAGAAAGAAACAAGAGAGGTGCAGAAAGAAACAAAAAAATGCAGAAAGAAGCAACAGAGGTACAGACAGAGGCAAGAGGAGTGCAGAAAGAGGGAAGAAGGGTGCAGAAAGAGGCACGAGGGGTGCAGAAAGAAGCAAGAGAGGTGCATAAAGAAGCAAGAGAAGTGCATAAAGAAGCAACAGAGATGCAGAAAGGGGGAGTGGGGGGAGAAAGATGCAAGAGGGATACAGAAAGAAACAAGAGAGGTGCAGAAAGAAACAAAAGCAGAGCATAAAGAAGGAACAGAGGTGCAGAAAGAGGCAAGAGGTGTGCAGAAAGAGGGAAGAGGGGTGTGAAAGAGGCACAAGGGGTGCAGAAAGAAGCAAGAGGGGTGCAGAATGAGGAAAGCTGGGTGCTTAAAGAGGCACAAGGGTTGCAGAAAGAAGGGACCCAGGTGCAGAAAGAAGCAAAAGAAGTCGAGAAAGAAGCAACGGAGGTGCAGAAAGAGGGATGAGGGGTGGAGAAAGAGGCAAGAGAAGTGCAGAAAGAAGCAACAGAGATGCAAAAAGGGGGAACAGGGGCGGAGAAAGTGGCAAGAGGGGTGCAGAAAGAAGCAAGAGAGGTGCAGAAAGAAACAAAAGAAGAGCAGAAAGAAGGAACAGAGGTACAGAAAGAGGCAAGAGGGGTGCAGAAAGAGGAAAGAGGGGTGCAGAAAGAAGCACGAGCGGTGCAGAAAGAAGCAAAGAGGTACAGAAAGAAGCAAGAGTAGTGCAGAAAGAAAGAACAGAGTTGCAGAAAGAGGCAAGAGGGGTGCAGCAAGAAACAAAAGAAGTGAAGAAAGAAGGAACAGAGGTGCAGAAATAGGCAACAGGGGTGAAGAAAGAGGGAATAGGGTGGAGAAAGAGTCAAAGGGGTGCAGAAAGAAGCAAGAGAGCTGCAGAAAGAAACAAAAGAAGAGCAGAAAGAAGGAATAGAGGTGCAGAAAGAGGCAAGAGGGGTGCAGAAAGAGGCAAAAGGGGTGCTGAAAGAAACAAAAGAAGTGCAGAAAGAAGGAACAGAGTTGCAGAAAGAGGCAAGAGGGGTGCAGAAAGAAACAAAAGAAGTGCAGAAAGAAGCACCAGAGGTGCAGAAAGAGGCATGAGGAGTGCAGAAAGAGGGAAGAAGGTACAGAAAGAGGCATGAGAGGTGCAGAAAGAAGCAAGAGAGGTGTAGAAAGAAGCAAGAGGAATGCATAAAGAAGCAGGAGAAGTGCATAAAGACGCAACAGATATGCAGAAAGGGGGAGTGGGGTGGAGAAAGAGGCAAGATGGATACAGAAAGGAACAAGAGAGGTGCAGAAAGAAACAAAAAATGCAGAAAGAAGCAACAGAGGTGCAGAAAGAGGCAAGAGGAGTGCAGAAAGAGGGAAGAAGGATGCAGAAAGAGGCACGAGGGGTGCAGAAAGAAACAAGAGAGGTGCAGAAAGAAACAAACGAAGTACAGAAAGAAGGAACAGGGGTGGAGAAAGAAGCAAGAGGGGTGCAGAAAGAGGAAAGAGGGGTGTGAAAGAGGCACAAGGGTTGCAGAAAGATGGGACACAGGTGCAGAAAGAAGCAAAAGAAGTCAAGAAAGAAGCAACGGAGGTGCAGAAAGAGGGATGAGAGGTGGAGAAAGAGGCAAGAGAAGTGCAGAAAGAAGCAACAGAGATGCAAAAAGGGGGAACCGGGGTGAAGAAAGTGGCAAGAGGGGTACAGAAAGAAGCAAGAGAGGTGCAGAAAGAAACAAAAGAAGAGCAAAAGGAAGGAACAGAGGTGCAGAAAGAGGCAAGAGGAGTGCAGAAAGAGGGAAGAGGGGTGCAGAAAGAAGCACGAGCGAGCAGGAAGAAGCAAAGAGGTACAGAAATAAGCAATAGTAGTGCAGAAAGAAGCAACAGTGGTGCAGAAAGAGGGAAGAGTGGTGCAGAAAGAGGCAAAAGGGGTGCAGAAAGAAGCGAGAGGTGCAGAAAGAAACAAAAGAAGTGCAGAAAGAAGGAACAGAGGTGCAGAAAGAGGAAGAGGGGTGCAGAAAGAAACAGAAGAAGTGCAGCAAGGAACAAAAGAAGTGCAGAAAGAAGGAACAGAGGTGCAGAAAGAGGCAACAGGGCTGACGAAAGAGGGAAGAGGTGTGGAGAAAGAGGCTAGGGGGTGCAGAAAGGAGCAAGAGAGCAGCAGAATGAAACAAAAGAAGAGCAGAAAGAAGGAATAGAGGTGCAGAAAGAGGCAAGAGGGGTGCAGAAAGAGGCAAAAGGGGTGCAGAAAGAAACAAAAGAAGTGCAGAAAGAAGGAACAGAGGTGCATAAAGACGCAACAGATATGCAGAAAGGGGGAGTAGGGTGGAGAAAGAGGCAAGATGGATACAGAAAGAAACAAGAGAGGTGCAGAAAGAAACAAAATAATGCAGAAAGAAGCAACAGAGGTGCAGAAAGAGGCAGGAGGAGTGCAGAAAGAGGGAAGAAGGGTGCAGAAAGAGGCACGAGGGGTGTAGAAAGAAGCAAGAGAGGTGCAGAAAGAAGCAAGAGAAGTGCATAAAGAAGCAACAGAGATGCAGAAAGGGGGAGTGGGGTGAAGAAAGATGCAAGAGGGATACAAAAAGAATCAAGAGAGGTGCAGAAAGAAACACAAGTAGTGCAGAAAGAAGGAACAGAGGTGCAGAAAGAGGCATGAGGGGTGCAGAAAAAGGGAAGAGGGGTGTTAAAGAGGCACAAGGGTTGCACAAAGAAAGGACACAGGTGCAGAAAGAAGCAAAAGAAGTCGATAAATAAGCAACGGAGGTGCAGAAAGAGGGATGAGGGGTGGAGAAAGAGGTAAGAGAAGTGCAGAAAGAAGCAACAGAGAAAGAGGGGTGCTTATAGAGGCACAAGGGCTGCAGAAAGAAGGGACACAGGTGCAGAAAGAAGCAAAAGAAGTCAAGAAAGAAGCAACGGAGGTGCAGAAAGAGGGATGAGGGGTGGAGAAAGAGGCAAGAGAAGTGCACAAAGAAGCAACAGAGATGCAAAAAGGGGGAACAGGGGTGGAAAAAGTGGCAAGAGGGGTGCAGAAAGAAGCAAGAGAGGTGCAGAAAAAACAAAAGTAGAGCAGAAAGAAGGAACAGAGGTGCAGAAAGAGGCAAGAGGGGTGCAGAAAAAGGGAAGGGGGTGCAGAAAGAAGCACGAGAGGTGCAGAAAGAAGCAAAGAGGTGCAGAAAGAAGCAAGAGTAGTGCAGAAAGAAGCAACAGAGGTGCAGAAAGAGGCAAGAGTGGTGCAGAAAGAGGCAAAAGGGGTGCAGAAAGAAGCGAGAGGTGCAGAAAGAAACAAAAGAAGTGCAGAAAGAAGGAACAGAGGTGAAGAAAGAGGCAAGAGGGGTGCAGAAAGAAAAACAAGAAGTGTAGCAAGGAACAAAAGAAGTGCAGAAAGAAGGAACAGAGGTGCAGAAAGAGGCAACAGGGGTGAAGAAAGAGGGAAGAGGGGTGCAGAAAGAGGCAAGGGGGTGCAGAAAGAAGCAAGAGAGCTGCAGAAAGAAACAAAAGAAGAGCAGAAAGAAGTAACAGAGGTGCAGAAAGAGGCAAGAGTGGTGCAGAAGTAGGCAATAGGAGTGCAGAAAGAAACAAAAGAAGTGCAGAAAGAAGGAACAGAGATGCAGAAACAGACAAGAGGAGTGCAGAAAGGGGGAAGTGGGGAGGAGAAAGAGGCAAGAGGGATACAGAAAGAAACATGAGAGTTGCAGAAAGAAACAAAAGAAGTGCAGAAAGAAGGAACAGAGGTACAGAAAGAGGCAAGAGGGGTGCGGAAAGAGGAAAGAGGGGTGTGAAATACGTACAAGGGGTGCAGAAAGAAGCAAGATGTGTGCAGAAAGAAGCAAGAGAGTTGCAGAAAGAAACAAAACAAGTGCAGAAAGAAGGAACAGACGTGCAGAAAGAGGCACGAGGGTTGCAGAAAGAAGGGACAGAGGTGCAGAAAGAAGCAAGAGAAGTGCAGAAAGAAGCAACAGAGGTGCAGAAAGAGGGATGAGGGGTGGAGAAAGAGGCAAGAGAAGTGCAGAAAGAAGCAACAGAGATGTAAAAAGGGGGAACAGGGGTGGAGAAATTGACAAGAGGGGTGCAGAAAGAAGCAAGAGAGGTGCAGAAAGAAACAAAAGAAGTGCAGAAAGAAGGAACAGATGTGCAGAAAGAGGCAGGAGGGGTGCAGAAAGAGGGAAGAGGGGTGCTGAAAGAAGCACACGTGGTGCAGAAAGAAGCAAGAGAGGTGTAGAAAGAAGCAAGAGGAGCACAGAAAGAAGCAACAGATGTGCAGAAAGAGGCAAGAGGGGTCCAAAAAGAGGGAAGAGGGGTGCAGAAAGAGGCTCGAGGGGTGCAGAAAAAAGCATGAGACGTGCAGAAAGAAACAAAAGATGTGCAGAAAGAAGGAACAGAGGTGCAGAAAGGGGCAACAGGGGTGGAGAAAGAGGGAAGAGGAGTGGAGAAAGAGGCAAGGGGTGCAGAAAGAACCATGAGAGCTGCAGAAAGAAACAAAACGGGTGCAGAAAGAAGAAACAGAGGTGCTGAAAGAGGCAAAAGGGGTGCAGAAAGAAGTGAGAGGTGCAGAAAGAAAGAAAAGAAGTGCAGAAAGAAGTAACAAAGGTGCAGAAAGAGGCACGAGGAGTGCAGAAAGGGGCAACAGGGGTGGAAAAAGAGGGAAGAGGAGTGGAGAAAGAGGCAAGGGGTGCAGAAAGAAGCATGAGAGCTGCAGAAAGAAACAAAACGGGTGCAGAAAGAAGAAGCAGAGGTGCTGAAAGAGGCAAAAGGGGTGCAGAAAGAGGCAAAAGGGGTGCAGAAAGAAGTGAGAGGTGCAGTAAGAAACAAAAGAAGTACCGAAAGAAAGAACAGAGGTGCAGAAAGAGGCAACAGGGGTGCAGAAAGTGGGTGGATAGGTGGAGAAAGAGGTAAGGGGGTGCAGAAAGAAGCAAGAGAGCTGCAGATAGAAACAGAAGAAGTGCAGAAAGAAGGAACAGAGGTGCTGAAAGAGGCAAGAGGGATGCAGAAAGAGGGAAGAGGGATGCAGAAAGAGGCAAAAGGTGGGCAGAAAGAAGTGAGAGGTGCAGAAAGAAACAAAAGAAGTGCAGAAAGAAGGAACAGAGGTGCAGAATAAGGCAAGAGGGTTGCAGGAAGAGGGGTGTGAAAGAGGCACGAGGGGTGAAAAAAGAAGCAAGAGAGGTACAGAAAGAGCAAAACAAAGGTGCAGAAAGAGGGAAGAGGGGTGGAGAAAGAGACAAGAGAAGTGCAGAAAGAAGCAACAGAGATACAGAAAGGTGGAAGAGGGGTGGAGAAAGAGGCAAGAGGGGGCAGAAAGAAGCAAGAGAGGGACAGAAAGAAACAAAAGAATTGCAGAAAGAAGAAACAGAGGTGCAGAAAGAGGCAGGAGGGATGCAGAAAGAGGGAAGAGAGGTGCAGAAAGAGGCAAGAGTGGTGCAGAAAGAGGCAAAAGGGGTGCAGAAAGAAGCGAGAGGTGCAGAAAGAAACAAAAGAAGTGCAGAAAGAAGGAACAGAGGTGCAGAAAGAGGCAAGAGGGGTGCAGAAAGAAACAAAAGAAGTGCAGCAAGAAACAAAAGAAGTGCAGAAAGAAGGAGCATAGGTGCAGAAAGAGGCAACAGGGGTGAAGAAAGAGGGAAGAGAGGTGTAGAAAGAAACAAAAGAAGTGCAGCAAGGAACAAAAGAAGTGCAGAAAGAAGGAACAGAGGTGCATAAAGAGACAACGGGGGTGAGGAAAGAGGGAAGAGGGGTGCAGAAAGAGGCAAAGGGGTGCAGAAAGAAGCAAGAGAGCTGCAGAAAGAAACAAAACAAGGGCAGAAAGAAGTAACAGAGGTGCAGAAAGAGGCAAGAGTGGCGCATAAATAGGCAATAGGGGTGCAGAATGAAGCGAGAGGTGCAGAAAGAAACATAAGAAGTGCAGAAAGAAGGAACAGAGGTGCATAAAGAGGCAAGAGGGGTGCAGAAAGAGGAAAGAGGGGTGTGAAAGAGGCACAAGGGGTGCAGAAAGAAGCAAGAGGCGTGCAGAAGGAAGCAAGAGAGTTGCATAAAGAAATAAAAGAACTGCAGAAAGAAGGAACAGAGGTGTAGAAAGAGGCACGCGGGTTGCAGAAAGAAGGGACAGAGGTGCAGAAAGAAGCAAGAGAAGGGCAGAAAGAAACAAAAGAAGTGCAGAAAGAAGGAACAGATGTGCAGAAAGAGGCATGAGGGGTGTAGAAAGAGAGAAGAGGGGTGCTGAAAGAAGCACACGTGGTGCAGAAAGAAGCAAGAGACATGTAGAAAGAAACAAAAGATGTGCAGAAAGAAGGAACAGAGGTGCTGAAAGAGGCAAGAGGGGTGCAGAAAGAGGGAAGAGGGTTGGATAAAGAGGCAAGAGGGGTGCAGAAAGAAGCAAGAGAGGTACAGAAAGAAAAAAACAAAGTTCAGAAAGAAGAAACAGAGGTGTAGAAAGAGTCAGGAGGGGAGCAGAAAGAGGCAAGAGGGGTGCACAAAGAAGTAATTGAGGTGCAGAAAGAGGCAACATAGGTGCAGAAAGAGGCAAAAGAGGTACAGAAAGTAGAAGAGATTTTCAGAAAGAGGCAAGAGAAGTGCAGAGAAAGAAAGAAAGGTACAGAAAGAAGCAACAGAAATGCAGAAAGAGGCAAGAGAGGTGCATAAAGAAGCAAGAGTGGCTTGCACACCATTAGTACCAATTTAACACCCACATTTAGCAATAAGTAATAGGTGACCATTCTAGGTTTGCAAAGGACCTTCCACCACGCTGTAACACTTGTCGCTGCATTTTTGGTAACCCTGGGCGGTGAACTACGCTATGCTCGCGGAGCTTGCGAAGTTTCGGTAACTTCGCGATTCGCGTAGAACGCGAAGTTACCGTGCACTACGCAATTTGCGGCGTAGCGTAGCTGTTTTTCTTCTTCGCGTGCTCAATATACGTTCTCACGCGCACGGTAACGACCTACCGTGATTCTGCGTTCGCCGACGCGACTTCCTATCCGTTCGTGGGCGCCACAAGATTTGGAATCCGGCCGCAGGATCCCGCGAGAGTGTGCGAACGCGAACATGTCATTCGGACGCGCGATCTGACTTCCGGCGGCAGTGTTGGTAAGATCGCGATCCCGAACACGAAGAAACTACAATCTGTTGAAGAATATCTCTCGAGCATCATAAAACCTTCTCGAAAATGATGGTTTTGCTCAAAAAAACTCCTCAGATTGTGATTTGGCTGCAGTTTTTTGTGCAAGGAGTCCTTTTTCTTTTTTTACTTTTTTTCCCAAGAGGAAGGAAGTGCCCCTGATTCTCAAACTTCCTGTTCCTGTCCAGCAGGCTCCTCCCAGTGCTTTGTCCATGTGCTGTTCACTTTCATTTGGATTTGGAGCTGGAAGGATCACTTTTTGTGTCTGTCTGCTGCATCAAATCATTGGATTGGATTTGAGGACTCTTGGATTTGAGATTTTACAAGTAAGTTGGAGAATTGGTGTACTTGTTTGTTTGATTGGGGCTTGTTTGTACCTACATTTTTTGGGGGATTTCCATAGTTTTTAAAATTTATTGTTGTGGCCTGTAGTTTCGGCAGGGGCCTAGTTGTTTTTCTTTGATTGGAATTTCAGCCAGTAGGCCCAGACTAGAGCCAGAGGTACCCATGGGTGGATGTTTCTGTGGTGTCTGTTGAATTTAAACATCATGTAGGGCATGCATGGATGGCATTGGATTGAATTGGTAAATGTGGTTTTTGGGGTGTATTTCACTTTTTGGGTGTAATATATACCTTTGTTGGATGTGTGTGTGTGCTTGTTGTGTAACTTTCCAACCTTTCGTAGCCCTTTGGATTTTCGTTTTTGCATTTTTGTATTAAAGCTGTGTTGTTTAGCACTGCAGGCCTCCTTTGTCTGGTCATATTTATTATTATAGGCCTGCTTGAGTTCATTGTTTTCCATGGCCTGTTGTGACTGTGAGTGACCACGTGGCTTGGGGCCATTTTGTGGGGGTACTTTAGTAGTGTGCTGCTTTTTCCATATAGGCCTGCATGTCTTTTCTTTGTTCCCCTTGGCTTATGCTTGTTGTGAACTTGTAGGTGGCCTGGTCATGTGGTGGCGGCCATTTTGTGGGACCAGCCACTGTGCTTTTGCCATAGGCCTCCAAGCTTGCGGCCTAGTCTGCCAGTAGGCCCAGAGGTAGTCATCCTCATGGGTGCATAAAAACTGTTTCTGTGTTGTCTGTTGAATTGTAACATAATTTAGGCCATGGATGGCATTGGATTGATTTGCAAAATGTGGGTTTTGGGGTGGTATTTCAGTTTTTGGGTGTTTGTTAAATAAATAGGCCTTTTCAGCCAGTAGGTAACCCTGGGCGTTCAGCTCGCGGACTTTGGGCAACTCCGCACTGCGCGACAACGCGGACTTACACTTTTTATCTTCTTCGCGCGCTCAATATATGTTTTCGCGCGCGATAACGACTTTTTGTGACGATCGCGATGCCGAACACGCAGAATTTACAATCTGGCGAAGAATATCTCTCGAGCAGCATAAAACTTTCTCGGAAATGATGATTTAGTTCATTTTGCACAAAAAACTCCTCAGGTTGTCATTTAGATGTAGTTTGGTGAGCAAGGAGTCACTTTTTTTTTGGTTTACAATTTTTTTGAACAGGAAGGAAGTTGCCCAGAGTCTCCAACTGCCTGGTCTGACTCCTGTCCACTCCTTTGTCTTCACTTTCTTATTATTTTGGGTGGCCTGGCCATGTGGGTGACGGCCATTTTGTAAAGCCAGGCATTGTGCTTTTGCCATAGGCCTGCATTGTCTGTCTTGTGTTCCTTTTCTTGTTGTTGTGGGTGGCCTGGCCATGTGGTGGCGGCCATTTTGTGGGACCAGCCACTGTGCTTTTGCCATAGGCCTCTAAGCTTGCGGCCTAGTCTGCCAGTAGGCCCGGAGGTAGTCATCCTCATGGGTGCATAAAACTGTTTCTGTGTTGTCTGTTGAATTGTAACATAATTTAGGCCATGGATGGCATTGGATTGATTTGCAAAATGTGGGGTTTGGGGTGGTATTTCAGTTTTTGGGTGCTTGTTAAATAAATAGGCCTTTTCAGCCAGTAGGTAACCCTGGGCATTCAGCTCGCGGACTTTGGGCAACTCCGCACTGCGCGACAACGCGGACTTACACTTTTTATCTTCTTCGCGCGCTCAATATACGTTTTCGCGCGCGCGATAACGACTTTTTGTGACGATCGCGATGCCGAACACGCAGAATTTACAATCTGGCGAAGAATATCTCTCGAGCAGCATAAAACCTTCTCGAAAATGATGATTTAGTTCATTTTGCACAAAAACTCCTCAGGTTGTCATTTAGATGTAGTTTGGTGAGCAAAGAGTCACTTTTTTTTTGTTTTACAATTTTTTTCAACAGGAAGGAAGTTGTTGGGTGGCCTGGCCATGTGGTGGCAGCCATTTTGTGGGACCAGCCACTGTGCTTTTGCCATAGGCCTCCAAGCTTGCGGCCTAGTCTGCCAGTAGGCCCAGAGGTAGTCATCATGGGTGCATAAAAACTGTTTCTGTGTTGTCTGTGGAATTTTGACATCATTTAGGCCATGGATGGCATTGAATTGAATTGCAAAATGTGAGTTTTTTTGGAGGGTCTATTTCACTTTTTGGGTGTGTTAAATAAATGCCTTTTTGCGTGTGTAATTATAATTATGTGTTGTTGTAGTGGTTGTCTAACTTTCAAAAGTGTTTTTAGCCATGTGGATTTTAGTTTTTGCATTAAAGCTGTGTGTGTTTTATAAGGCATCCTTTGTCTGCCCATATATAGGCCTGCTTGAGTTCATTGTTTGCCGTGCCTTGTGCCTGTGAGTCACCATGTTGCTGGGGTCCATTTTGTGGTGGTAGTTAGTAGTGTGCTGTTTTTGCTACATAGGCCTGCGTGTCTTTCCATTGTTCCTCTTGTCTTACTGCTTCCAAATCCATCCCCATTGCCACCTGCAGCTCCCTGATGCTGCTACATACATCCCACGTGATGCACAAATTTAGGCCAAACATGCTCCACTACATTTTAGTTTTTGTTCTTTACTATTCTTATTCTTCCAGAGTGTACACACTAGCACTACACAGTAGCCAGGAAAGCCCTGGCCTTGTTGTCAACGTCTCATAAATGGCTACACTGTGTGTTGTTGTTCACCGAGTTTCTAAAATGTAATAATTGAGGCCACCACACACTAAGTTCTATATTATATTTGTTTGATTTGTGCTATGTTTGACTGATGTTCTGGCTTTTTTGCTTTTAGGTGCACAAAGACTGAGGAGGAGGTGTGTCTCTCATCATTGCCCGTTGCACTGCCAGACAGACATCCTGCTGCTGTACACACAACACAATGTGACGTGTGACCTGACCAGACATCTCTGCAACTGAGTGCTGCTGACATCTGAAGAAGATGGGCCCAAAGAAAGCAGGTACCAGGTCCTCCAGTACCAAGAAAGTTGCTATTGAGAAGAAGGAACAGAAGAAGGAAGTGACACTTAAGTCTGGTGTGCCGGCCAATACCTTTTTGGGCAAAAAAATTACGCCTGCAGCAGCGCTGTCCGGGGGGCAAGCTGGGGGCAGCACCTCCGCATCAGTGGGCCCAACCCACCAACCCAGGCCCAAGCACATGAGTGTGAAAGAGGTAGCCAGCCTAATGGTGGAAAGCAGTGATGCTGAGCCTGAGATAAACTTATCGCTATCTCAAAGTAGTACCCAATCAACGCAGGAGGAAACACAGCAGATAAGTGGTCAACAACAACAGCCGCAACCACCGCCCGCAATAGTAGTTGTTGTTCCTCCTGAAGTAGGGGCAGTTCAGGAAATTGAGCCTCATGCAGAGGTAGAAGAAGAAGCCACTCATTCAGAAGATCCATTGTCTTCCAAATCTCCAGCAAGGAAAAGGAGGGGTAGTCCATCAAGTTCTTCGCCAAGCCCCCCTTCTGATGATCTAGATGCCACTTGGAAGCCACAAACTGAGTCTGAGAGGGAGCCACGTTCCAAGACCAAGCTAGGGAAAAGGAAGGTTCCAGAAAGCCTTACACTTATGGAGGTCGATGTAGAACAGCAGGATGATGATGATGAGCCAGTCATCACGAACATCACTCCCGGCCCTGATGAGATGGAGACCAACATTATTACCCTATCCAAAATCGCTGTGAGGGATGTAGCACGCATACCTCCACAGGTAACACGAACACGACCTACAGCTTCCATATTTGCATTAGCAAAGGCCCGGCAGCGACCTACATCCAGCACAACCACCACCTCAGTAGGAGTAGGTAGTGGTACAGCAGCACAGAGTCAAATTCAACACACACCCTCCAGTTCATCCGGCATTGGAAGTGGCACCTCCAGCAGGAGGCCAAAGTTAAGCTCCCCAGTTTGGGACTTCTTTACGGTTAGCGAAAAGGAGTAGAACATTGCTATATGCTCCATTTGTAATAGCTCTGTTAGTCGTGGTAAGCTTGGTACAAACTATGGTACCGGAGGCCAAATGACCCATCTGAAAAAACACCACTTGATCAGCTGGGAGGACCACCTTCGCGGCATAAAAAACTGCAACCATTGGTGTTGGTGGGGATAAAGGAGTAGAAGATCCGATCACGGTGGAAGAGGAACGACAGGGAGACATTCTCTCTGGTAGTGGTACACAAGGTGTCCCTGACCCCAGGAGTGCAGTGTTAACGTCGCCCACATCTTCAGCAACATCTCAGTGGCACAAGAGTAAGAGTCAGCCTGAGACACCAAGGAGTACCAGGTCCGCAACCCCAAAAAGTGAGTTGTTGAGCCTAAGAGAAAGGAAAACCATGCAGCCTACCATTATCAGCATGTTTGGGGGGGAGGGGCAGTACGAACGCAACCACCCAATAGCACGTTTGTACAATGCGAAGCTGGCTAAAATGTTAGCACTGGACCTTCTCTCTTTTTCTTTTGTTGAAGGGGTGGGTTTTCTGGAATTTGTGTCAACCATCTGCCCAAAATGGCATGTTCCCAGCCGCTACTATTTTGCCAGAGTTGCTGTTCCGGCACTACATCACGACGTGCTGGAATTGCTTGGAAAAGCCTTGAAGCAGAGTGCTGTTCACAGTATCCACCTGACAACAGACATGTGGACCAGTTGCCAAGCCACAGATTACATGTGCATCACTGCACACTGGATCTCTTTGCAGGGGTTAGAGAACAGATATCTGCTGGTGTTGACGCTGCTGAGATTTTTCATGCCACTCGCAAACATGCAACTGTAGCTATGTTTGCCATGGAGAAATCTCATACTGATGCAAACATTTTGGAAGAGTTTAACACCAAGGTCTTTGAGTGGCTGCGCCCAAGAGGGCTTATGATTGGTTTTGTTGCCACGGACAACGGCAGTAATGTAGTTAAGGCCATGGGCAATGGTGGCTATTTCAGGGTCCCGTGTTTGGCACACTGCATTAACATTGTTGTTCAAGACTTTTTGAAAAATGAATCCAAAGTCAGCAACTTACTGGCCACCTGCAGAAGAATATGCACACATTTCAGCCATTCTTTTAAAGCCCGGAAGCAGCTGAGGGTCATTCAACGTGAGCATAAAATGCCAGTCAAAGCGCTCATCCAGGAGGTGCCAACACGTTGGAACTCAACTTATTACATGCTTGATCGTCTGTTTGAACTGTACATACCACTCAATCCTTATGTCATGCAAAGATTAGGGGAACCTACTGTGAGAGGCATGACCGTTGAGATGGGTCAATGGGACCTCATTAAATGCCTGACTGAGATGCTACTTCCTTTTGAGATCTTCACACGTGAAGTCAGCAGGGAGGACTGTACTATGGGCCATGCTATCCCATTGTTGCACATGCTAGAGCAACAGCTGAAGGAGGTGTCTGAAACGTACGCAGGTGTGGATGACAAACAAGACGCATATCATTTGGCGGAGACCTTAGCCGCTCTCTTATCTGAAAATAAAAGGATTCAAAATAACATTTTGTCACAACCACATTACATTAGTGCCACAATTTTGGATCCACGGTACAAAGTATTTCTGAACAGCAAGGCAGTAATTCCTTTTTCGGAAGTGGATGTTGCCAACTACAAAACTTTGATAGCTAAGGAAGCCACTATTTTCGAAAACGAACGGCTGTTAATTACAGGCCCCCCACCCCAGGCCATAACAAGTACTACAGGGCATCCAGAGTCAAGTTCTACTTCGGAGCCTGAGGGCAGTGCGTTTGCCTCCCAGCAGTCACCTACACCTACACCAACAATAACATCAACAACAGCAAGAACAGGATCATCCACAGTACAATCTGCAACTGATTGGTTTCTACGGCAGGGGTATGGTAAGTCCAGCGCTGATGCAAAGGCAAAAGAGGCCGAGCACATCGGAGCACCCCTGAACATTGAGCGGACGGTCCAGGCCTATCTGGATGACCCAACAGAGGTCTTCATGGATCGAAACCCATTGGTGTATTGGTATGGGAAAAAAAGCCAATGGACAGTGCTCAGCAGGCTGGCGATAAAGTATCTGGCTTCCCCTGTCGCAAGTGTCTCTTCTGAGCGTGTTTTCAGTGCTGCTGGTGCCATTGTAACTTCGAAAAGGACCAGTCTCTCGCCCAAAAGCGTGGAGACGTTAACCATGATCAAAATGAATATACCACCGGATTACAAAATACGTGAATCACAGCAGGAAGAGGAGAGCGACTTGGATGACGTAAATAGTGCGTTACAGGACCTACTTCTGTCCGAACCACCAGAGTTTGAGGACGAGCTCCTCTTCCCTGACAACTAGGCTTTCAAATTGTTACTTTCTTCCTTCCTTTATGTGTCTGTGTATCTGTCTTTCTGGTTCAAATCAAATCACAACAAATCCATCACCACCGTCTTCTCTTTTTTTTTCCCTATTGGAGTTGCACGTCTGTGCATTTAACTGTCATCTCTTCAGAGTCCTGCTTCATCTTCCTGTCTCGCCCTAGTACATTTCCATCAAGCCAGACATTGGTGTACAAGAAATGTTGCCTTTAACAGACCCTCCATAAGAAGTGAAACGTGACTATAGCTATCCTCCGTTTTGTTTCCGAGCCGAAACTGATCAGTGTCCGAAGGCTACCGCCTCTGCAGCGTCCAAAACTCTTCACTGTCAGAACTTGGGCAGGCATCCAAAAGTGAACTCATCACTGTCCGAAGGCTACAGCCTCGGCAGGCATCCAAAGCTCCTCACTGTCAGGACAGAATGTACTTGGCAGAGAAAGACAAGACTCTTCGAAGAAACTTGCTGACATTTGTGCAAACTCAAATGACCAGCACTGAGCGCTACCCAGGCCGCCATCATCACAGTGCACTGCTGACCAGGTGAAGCAACTTAAACTGTGACAAAGTGCCACAGATGAATAAGACGAAAACCGAAACAGCGACTAACACTCAAAATGAATGTGGACTGGAGTAATGATGAGGCCACTGCCCCGTAAAAAAAAAACCACACAGCTGTCAGAACTAGGCATCTGATGATCTGACAGCCAAAGAGAAGAGCAAGACAGGTAATGATGGAATCCTTTGGATGCTTGCAGACTCTGAGCGATTGCTGTTGTTTGTTGTTGATGTTGTGCATGAAGTCGAACTCTACTCTACTAGTTAATCTACAAAGTGACTCAAGTCAAGTCAGTGACAGTCAATGTTTCCCTTCTTGTTGTTTAATAACCAAATTGTACTCCTACTACTGCAGGTGCAGGCCAATATCTGTTGCAATTTTTTAATATGGAATATGGACTTAATCGGAGTCACTACAGACTGAGTTGGAGTTGGACAACACGTACCACACCATAATGATGACCATACTATCTGTGCAGTCAGTCAGTTGGATCGGAGATGATTGAAGGAATAACTGCGTTTCACGAAGTGGCATAAGGTAAACATAAACACAACAATTCAACAAGAAAGTAAACACAGCAGACCTACATGTCCATGTAGTGGTGGAGTCGTGTTAAGTCATGACTGACAGCAACGCATAGATTTTGTCACTTAATTTTGAAAATGCTAAGTTGCTGTGTATATATGCCTTGTTTTGTCTGGCTCTGTCAAAAATTAAGGTAAATGGAGGTTGGGTCACGGACGGGCTGGTGCTGTGGTGGGCCTGTTCTGTCCTGTTGTTGTTGTAGCTTAATTCTGTAAACAGAATATACACGATATATCCAAGCCGCCTCAGTCTGAAAGTGTTCTCTCTTCTCTTCTTAGACTCCACCGTAATTGATGTTTTTTTTTATTCATTGATTTTTCAATACCCCTTTTGTTTTTCCATCTAGACGTTACAGGCCGGCCTTTACCCTGTGCTATACTGGGAGACACAACTCACATTTACCTTACCAATCCGCATCAGGAAGGCCACCAAGATTGATGTGCGGAGCGTCCATGGAAGATAGGACCAAGAGGAAGGACGAGATTCAACTCCAGAATTTGACCAGGATAATAGTAACTTTAGTATCATTCATCATTCATCTTTTAATTAATTGGAATCCTTTTTTCTCTTCAATCATTACGACTGTGTGTTGTGTGTTGTTGTTTGTTTGCTAATTGATCCCTACAACTATTTTTTAATTTTCTTTGCTATCTTTAAAAGTAAGCCCAGTACAACATGGAATTTGGGTCTCACTCTCTGAGGGCATATTACAGGCAAGGCAAATTGCGTAGAATATACTGCTGCCCTGTACTGTCTAATTGTCTAGTAGGAGTTAGTAAGTACTACTCATTAACCATCAAGTTATCTTCATCATCATGCATGCATTTCCTTTTTCTCCCTTTATAGATTTTTTGGATAAGATCATGGTCGTCTGCCAAGATTTCGCTTTGCTTTTGTTGTCCATGCGTACTGTTTTTCTTTCTCCAACCTTTCCCCAAACCCCCTTCCCATCCATTCATCAAACCCTAACCCTCTTCCCCCGGGCTGTGATTTATATTGAGGTGTGATGTGACTACATAAAATGTACACCAATTGATCACACGCTTGCTGGGGCAGATGTGGTGAAAGCAACACTAATTAAATTTCAAGGCAGGGCGAGGAGCTTCTTCTGCTTGCCCACCCATGCTCAGTCTATGTGCAAGCCGTCACCGGCTAATAGTACATCATAATTAATTGCCAGCATTGTTTGGATTCATCATCAAACTCCTACCACACAGCAGTAAAGGTTACGAATTACGATTGTGTTAAGTTAAGTGACTCACTCGACACAACTACAGTTTGTAACTTCTTGTACTAGGCTGTCCCACTCCCCGCCACCATTATGTTTTATTTGACTTTAGCAGTTGCAAATGCAATATTGTTTGTTTGCCAGTCTTCTTCTGTGCTGTATTTTACTTCGTTCTACTACTCCTCCCACAGTCGCTTTCAGGCAAGTGACTGTCTCTTTTTTATTTTTTTAGCAAATGCTGCTGCCAGTGTCTACTCTACTACCACCACAACCATGGCATCTTCTCCATTCTCTTGGGAAACCATGCAGCCATCACTGTGCCGAACGTAATCATCATCAATCACAGGTAAGATAAGTTTGGTGGGAGGTATAATGGACTAGGAGGAGAGACTGACAGTACTAGTAGGACAAATAACTCAGTGAGGGGTACCGCATCTATCTGTTTGTGTTACATCATCGGCAGATTATTTAAATCAAACACTGGCTGCGGCCCTGCAGCAGCAAGGAAACCATGTCACGTTAATTCGTAAAACAGTAACCCCCCACAAAACATTAACATTGTATGTTTAAGTATAAATATAATTTATTACCCTAACAAAAATAAACTATCCCACACCTGACCCACCCCTATCCCTAACCCCAACCAATGTCCAAAATGAAAAAAAGTCCAAAGAATGTCCAGAAACCCCAAAGCCCAATTCCCGCCCACCAACAAAAGGAATAAAAAAGGGGCAATGCAACAGGGTCCTATTAGATTCGGCGGGCTTTAAGGTGTTTGTCCACCAGAATTTTTACACGCTCCTCTAGTTGCTTCTCTAGCCGTGCCACCCGGAGGAGAATCTTGCGTCGAAATGCCCTGCAGTGGCATCCAGGGTGGGGGACAGCAGTGCTGGCTGCAAGAGAATTGCGGCGGCGGGCGGCTGCCAGACCGCGGCGCCGTACCACTGGAGGTCTGGCCTGGCTGGGGCCTGGGGCATCTGACGAGGCTGCAGCTGCTGCCGCCTCCTCCTCCTCCGCCTGAGCCACCAGCCGCCGGTACTCCTCACAGATGGCCTCCAGTTTCCGGCGCCGGGCCCTGGCTGCCAACTCCTTCCGGGATGGTTTTTCTTGGGAAGGAGTATCTATATCAAGAAAGAAAAAGAATATTGTTGTAACCAGTACTCTTAGCAAAACAGGAACACAAAATTAATTCAACACATAATGGCACAGTAGCACTAGCAAGAAGCACAGTAAATAACATTTCTGGTAATAATCTATCTATCCTCCCACTTCCTCGGCCTGTAACATTTGTGGGAGTTTCAGGCACTATACTAGCACTATGGACTCCAGTACACAGTACACCAGTCTTCTTCTTATCTCTACTAGTTTAGCGAAATGACATAACCTGGTTGTAGTAGCCGGCATGCCAGCTCGGTCAACTATGCTTGCACCCAAGACAAACATACGAGTCTGACTCATGACGCAGACTCACGTTAGTTTGATTTACTACTGTCTGCAGGTGGGGAAGCTCGTATTTTTCTATTACGGGTGGCACTGGCCATACTCTCTCTGTTACATGAAGGGCAATTGGTCAATTTCACTTTGACAGTGCCCTGGCTACTACAAAAAGGCAGATTATATATCTGATCCAATGATCATTGCTTTTATATGGGACGACGACATAAGGTCAGTAGCGGTCGGTGGTGGGACTCGGGGAGTGCTGCCGGGCGGTGACGTAGGGAGGGGCAGGGTGGGGGTAGTAAACTATGGATTACGGCCAATTACAGGTAAGTAAACATATAAATAAATAAAACTAATTTTGTTGCGCCACTGCATCGCTTTTGGCAGTGCAGTGCGCACAATTAAATTCGCTTTATTTATTTTTATGTTTACAGTAAAGTTACCTGTATTTGGGCGCGTAATACATTGTTTACTGCTACCCCCCACCCTGCCCCTCCCCACATCGGCTTTGCTACTGTGGCGTGGTTTCTTTTACATTCCCTTAAAACTAAAACTGTGCATCCCGTGACAGTATCCACCTATGCTGTCTTGATGAATACATACAGGCATCCATCCATTCTAAGTAAATGTCAATCATTCTTCTTAATCTCTCCACAAACCTTACTTTGTTTCACCAACAACAACCCATGCGTCCACTCACTCCATTGCTTGCCTTGGCTTAGAGTTTCACCCAAACACCGCTGATGATTCTTGCTATCCACAGTATCCACCCATACTGTGTCGCCCACCCAGGCAGGCATCCATTCTTCTTTCACCTTCCACCCATCCTTCAACAACACATGCATCTGATTCCTATCAGCCACCTATCCATGCTTCCAACGTATCCTTCTCTGCCAGTCATCATATTAAATCTCGCCCGTCCTTCCTCCTTCCACCCTTCTTTCCCTTTTTGTTCAACACATCCATCAAGGTCATCTGATCTGACTTTTAGTCTCCTCCATAAAACTTTCACAGCTGAGTTGGAGTCAGATAGAAGAGGCCATTGGTTAATCAAGTCACGCTGGTAATGCTATTGCTACTGCATTGCTAATGCTAAGTAAAGGGTGTCTTCTCTTCTTCAACCGTTGTATAATTTTCACTACAACTTCATACCTAATAAGTCTCAACAACACAGTACAGTGAGTGAAGTCAACACCCTTCCAGCTAGTGCAATGTCAATAAGTAATGAATATAACTTACCACCGCCCGCCACTGCTGCTGGCTCACCCCCTGTAGCTCCTGCAGGTGCCGCATCTCCTGCCCCCTCCGGAATGGTGGAATCGCCGCTGGCCCGCCGGCACTGGTGGTCGCTACTACGCCTAGATAAAAACATGACACATTTTTAGATGCCTGTGTACACCTCCCCCTATTTATTCTTTTTCACTAGCAAGATTGAAAAAAGTTAATACATACATATTATACATCACATTCACTAGTCAAACTCGGGTACTAGAGTCAGTAGACACTAGTAGTGTTATGGTCCCTAGGGTCATTATTTATTATACTATACTCTACTCTTTGCAAAGTTAGCCTGAGCCATGCAACCATTTTTCGCTTCATGTCTTTTGCGCATGTTACCTCGCAGCTTGTTGTGCAGTAAGTAACAGTAAGACGTCTTTTTGAGCCCACATGAGCACATACAGCTACTGTCTGAGCGTTGCGTACAAGAGGTCAAAAAACAAGCCATTTTGTTATGGAGTTCGGTTAGTCCGTATTGCTTAGCCATAAGTAACATGTTACACTTTTTTGGCAGGACTAAGAAATGCTTGCATTATACTATCTAACGCGCACCATTTTTCTCAGGCAGAAGATTTCCTCTACTGAACCAGAGATTTGCAGAGCTTATGAATGATGCATGAGATGTAACCAGTAATTCTACGTTCTACGGTGAGGAGTCTCCCAGAATTCGCACTGATCTTTTGTCTTCTATCATCATGCACTTGTTGTAACAATGTTTATTGTTTTAATCTTATGCATTTTGCTGTTGGAGCTGGCTGGAGTACACTGAATTTTATAGAACAACATACAGAGCTTGTTAGTTGAAAATAAACCTTTTGAACTTACACATAGACTCTGTGGTATTTGGTGTGGAGGTGGTGGTGGTGGACTTACACGAGTGAGTGAGCGAAAGGGTGTTATGTTCTGGGTTGTGTAATCATAATCATTGGGTATCTTCGGGTGGGGGTTCGGGGACCTAATGAGACACTATAGCTAGTCGTTCAGGGATTGTGGGTTCACTTCTGACTGAGGTGTGAGGAACGTCCAAGTTCCTCACCAACATCCTATTTCCTTGTGCATAGTTCTGCATGGGGCTGTGCAGAATCCACACATCAGTACTAGTATGTACTATATCCTATCAAAAATAGTCAAATATCTGGTTGGGCATTTTGTTTGTGGTAATTGTCAAAGCCTCAAGATTAAGAAGCCTAGAAGAGGACAACCGAAAGGACTGGACTCAGTGGCTAGAGCTATTGGTCAATCTGAGTTTTATTATAAAACCGTACAATAAAGAGTGGCAATGCAAACTGGGCAAGCTTAGCGACAGACTAATAGTAGTAGTACAGACATTCATAGCAGAGGCAGTTAGAACTTAGAGGCAGGGATAACCAGAATTTAGAAACAGATAGTCAAGTCAAGATCAAAGAATCTTTTGTAAAAAATAGAATGAGGGAGTGGAACCAGAATTAATAGTTCTGAAAAAATAAGGTGCAGTAAAATTTAGGGCAATATAATTGTTAATATTAACCACTGGAGGACTTACTGGGACCAGCAGCAGGGCCCTCGGTAGAGGAGCGGTCCTCTGGTGGTTGTCCCGCCGACTCGGACCCCGTCTTCTTGCCCCTGGGTGCTGCAGATCAGTGATCATGTAAGATATAATAAAGAAAGACACAAACATTAATGATTGCTGAGAAACAAATAAATTATCTAAAAAACGCTCAAACGTTTTAGGAAACAAAAATTGCAATAAAATTGACCTATCTAATCCGATCGACTACTGGCTTGCGGGATTCACGGACAGTCTACTTATTTGGGAACACTAATTCAGTGTTCCATTCTGATTGATTCAAATAAAATCCAGAACACTAACTAAGCCTAAGTACCACCTGACCTAGCCCACCTATTCCAGGTGGGCCAATTGTTCATTAAGTCTGCATTTCCATTTTTTTTAGCCATCAAAAATGCATAGATGAGAAGGAGGACACATACATAAAGTGCATAATGCATACACCAAATTTTTGGTTGGTTGCGTCTGATGTTCTGCAGCTGACTGACACTGCTAAGCTTACCAGTACCACTCACTAAACAAACTACAAAAGGTTCTACTAAGGACTGGGGTAAGCAGCACTCAGTGACAGAGGATGCGTCATGCAGACCGCTCAAAAATTATCAACTAATAGTAATTAAACCTAGTATCAATTCATCCACCACTATTTGACAGGAGGACAAAGGAAGGACTACAGTCTCTCTAGCAATAGCATTACCTAACTGAAGTTCTCTAAAGTAGACTCTTACATAATAATAAGGACAAGCGAGCGCAAAGAGTAGCGCCCAGCACCTGTGTCCTACAATCACAGAAGATTTTGAAATGTAATTTACCTGCAATGTAAGCAGCAGTATTCTTGTTATTTGTAAAAAATGTATACACAAATCACAATACTTATACTACTATATATATTAGCTACTCACCAAGCCCCACGACCTCGACACCTAGCAGGTCCAACAGGTCCTGCTCCCGGTCGAGGATGTCTGACCACCGGTGAGCCAGCTGGTTATGGGTGCGCCGGACCCCTGATCAGCGAAACACTGCCCGGCGCACCTTCGCCCACCGGCGGTGACGCTCCTGGGTCGGGTACCCGGAGCCTGGCCTGCCGCCTGCTGCCAAGGTCAAGGGGAGGTGGCGCTGAACAAAAAAAACAAGGGCGGCCACCTCCGCCTCACTAAAAAGCTGGCGGGCTTGCACCCCTGCAGGGCGCAGTCTGCCGCAAGGCAGGCGGCTCTTGGGTGCACGCGCCTTGCCCTTCGAGCCGCTGCTGCTACCCTTCGCCATGGTTCTGGGGTGGGAGGAGGCGGAAAAGAAAAGTCAGAAGGGAAAAATAAAGTTAGGGGAAGAAGTAGGAGCTTAAAGAAGAAAGTTATATAAAACAGTCGAAAAGTAAAAAAAACACAGTAAAAAGTAGAAAAAAATGCAAATATAGACTTAGGCAGAGAGAGAGATAGATAAGAAATAAAGAAAAATTGAAAAACAGTGTAAAAAACTAAGGATTGCAAAGATTGAGGGAGGATAGAAAAGCAGGCCCAGAACCATAGCATAGAGTGGAAAAACAAGATGGCCGCGCCCATCGCGACCGCGTGGGTAAGTTCGCGCGATATTTCTCCCCGAGCACGCAAAAAACATCGCGAACACGTACAACGCGTTCCCGAACATGGAATGCGCATTGCGAGCACGCTATACACGACCCGGAACAGGAAATAAGGGATCGCGAACGGGCGGGACAAGTGAAAACAAAATGGCCGCGCCCATAGGCGACCGCATGGGTAAGTTCGCGCCCCCGAGCACGCAAACAGCGTCCCGAACACGCACAACGCGTTCCCGAGCAAGAAAAACGCATCGCGAACGGGCGCGACAAGCAGCTACGCACGCTCGCGTAGCTCGCGTAGCGCTCCGACGTCTTCACGTAAACTTCGCGTAGCGCGACTACGCGAACTACGCCCAGGGTTAATTTTTGGTAACGTTTGAGCTAGAAACAAGGGGTTTTTTTGTTCAAATCCGCAGATTAGGCAGCAGATGACGGATTATGTGGCTAATGCGGAAAATGTATAATTGTGCGAAAGTAGGTGCAGCCAAACAGTCGCATAATTCCAGTGGGCCTGCTCATTCCTCTTACTAGGTCCAGAAGTGCTCCTCAGTGATTCCTTCTTTTTTTGGTCTCATTGAGTTCATAGTTTAGCTTCTATCGAAACGAGGAAGACTAAACCTGAGGTTACCACTCCACAACACAGACTACCATACCACATAATTACTCTCCATAACACATAATCCCACTCTACATAATTCCTGTACACTAAATACCACATACTTTCTATCCACATAATTTCACTGCACAACATACCACATAATTCCACTACACACAACGTACATCCACTCCACTCCAAAAAACATTAGTAAAAAACTTTTACATTTACATAGCCAATAGCTCTAACTCTTGCAAATGCGAGACCTATTACATTACAAATGCTTCTTTAACTGGTAGTCGCGTTTGGAGAGTGGTGGGGAAAGAGGGCTGGGCCTCCAACCAGCGCTCAGGAATTCCACTGCGTAGGAATTACAGGAGGTACCTGGAGGGCTTCTTGGCCCCCAAAGTCCCTCAGGAGTAAAGTGGACTTCATCCCCCCAACCAGTACTGTGCCAGGATGCGCGTTTGCAGAGTGGTGGAGAAAGGGAGGGCGTGGCCTCCGAAGACCTCTTAGCAATCCCTCTGTGTGGGACTTAGTGGAGGTAACAGGAGGGGTAGTTGGCCCCCAAGGACAACCTTGGGGGCCAACTACCCCTCCTATTACCTCCAGTAAGTCCCACACAGCAGCATTGGTAAGTACTCATAGCAGGCCATGCCCCCTTTGACCACCAGTCTGCAAACGCGCTCCCTGGCACACTCTTCAATGGGGATTAAAGTCCCCTTAACTGCTGGGGGTCCTTAGGGGCCAACTAGCCTACCTGATACCTCCAGTAAGCCCCAGATAGTGGGATTGCTGAGGTGGACACAGGCCACGCCCCCTTTCTCCACCACTCTGCAAACGCGCCTCCTGGTGCGCTCTTGGTTACGGGATGAAGTCCCCTTGCCTCCTGAGGGTCCCTGGGGGCCAACTAGCCCTCCTATTATCTCTAGTAAGCCCCACACAGCTGGATTGCTGAGAGTGGTCCGAGGCCACGCCCCCTTTTTACACCACTCTGCAAACGCGCCGCCTGGCGCACTGCTGCTCGGCAGATGAAGTCCACTTCAGTCCTGAGATCCTCAGGACACAAGGGGACCTCATTGCCCCACCAGCAGTGCGCCAAGAGGCGCGTTTGCAGAGTGGTGTGAAAAGGGGTGTGGCCTCGGACCACCTCTCAGCAATCCCACTGTGTGGGGCTTACTGGAGGTACCTGGTGGGCTAGTTGGCCCCTAAGGACCCTTAAGATTCTAGGGGTCTTAATCCCCCAACCCAGAACGCGCCAGGAGGCACGTTTGCAGAGTGGTGCAGGGAGGGGGCAGGGCCTCCGGCGAGATGCCGGCTTCTCTATTAGTTATGTTTTTTAGAAGGGAGGCTGTCTGGCCCCCTTTCTCTTAGTAATTTTTGGGCCCTGGGGACCACATCCCCCAGAGCCTGAGCCTTTTTTTTAATTAAAAAAAATAAATAATGGGAAAGGGGCCGCGTGGCCCCCTTCCCGAGGCCGATTTCGGCCCCGGGGACCCATCCTCCGTGGCATTGCCTCGGTTTAAAAAAAAAATATTATTATTAAAACGGGAGGGGGTGCCGCATGGCCCCCCTTCCCTGGTCCACTTTTGGCCCCGGGGACCCCATCCCCCGGGGCCTACCCTCGTTTTTTTTTTTTTTAATTATGTATAAGGGAGGGGGCACATGGCCCCCTTCCCTGAGCCACTATTGGCCCCGGGACCCCATCCCCCGGGGCCTGGCCAGACTTTATTATTTTAAGGGGTTTTTTGGAGGGGGGCTGCTTGGCCCCCCTCCAGAGGCCAATTATGGCCCCGGGGACCATATCCCCCGGGGCCTGGCCTTAAGTTGGGGACCGCAGGGGGAGCCACAATGCCCCCGTGATCCCAGCCGGCTCCCCACCTCCTGCGGGAGCCGGTTTTGCTTTTGGACAATGGGAGCTGCTAACATACAGCTCCCCTTGTCCAAAAGCAATTCTGCTTTGCTTCATGGAAGCAAAAGCAGGTTTCCTGCTCTCGCTTACACGAAGCAAAGCAGTGTTTGCAATGGCAGGGCGTGAGCCGTGCTCTCGCTCTGCCATTGCAAACTGCAATGTCCCGGGGGTAGGCTACCCGGGACATTGCTGAAGCTGGCCCTGGGGGGTGGCAGTCCCCAGGGCCATTGAGGGCTCCAGGAGGGGGCCGCGTGGCCTCCCTCCCTTCGTATGAAAAGCCCTATGGAGGTGGTGGTCCCCTGGACTAGGGCTCCGCAACAGACCCCCACCCGTAATTAAAGTTTGCCCCGGGGAGGTGGTGGTCCCTGGGGCAGTGTGGGGAGGGGCAGGAGCCCCCCCCCCACTTTTTTAAATTAGATTTAAGCCCCGGGAGGTGGCAGACCCTGGTGCTTGTGGGGGCCCGCAAAGCCCCCCACACATAATTACAGATGCCCTGGGGAGGTGGCAGTCCTCGGGGCTGCAGGGGGGCCACATGCCCCCACGCACATCCATAACAAAGCCCCAGGGAGGTGGCGGTCTCAGGGCTGCCGGGGCCCCCACCGGCCCCAGCATACCAATAATGAATTGCCCCTGGGACCTGGCCCACCCAGGGACTTAAGGAAAATGAAGCGCGGGAGCCCGCACTTCGTTTCTTTTTTTAATTTTCTACCGGATTCGCGCACCCAGCGCGACTCCGGCCGATTTTTTTTTTTTTTAATGCTTTTTTTGGGCATGGGGGTCCCACTGAGCAGGCCTAGGGGGTCAGGGTGTTTCTTCCCTGCCCCCTTATCTTGTTTTTAAGCGTTTTTTGACCCTTTTCCTTATGACTCGGTTTTACCGAGTCACAAGATGGCTGCCAACACTTCTTGGTTTGGAGTGTTGGCAGCCAATCAAAATGAAGCTTGTGATCGGGAGGGTTCGTGAATCCTCCTCGGTCACCAGATATCGATATTTTTTATTTTTGAATTTCTCAGGAACTACTGAACGGATTTACACCATTTAAAGAAAAGAACGCTTTCCAAGACCGACCTTTTTGCCAAATGTGGTGTAATTCCGTTCAGCAGTTCGGGCTGTAGCTTTGTCTAAAGTTTCCTAAGGAAATTAACATGGAGAAAACGCGTTTTGGGACCCCTCTTTTTTCTCGGCCCCCACTCGACGAATCATCCCGAAACTTTCAAGGCAGGAGCTGACCTGAGCGAACCATTAGTTTTAAACATTTCGCAAAGTTTCGTCAAACGGCGCCAAAGATATTGCCAAAAGAAAAACGCTTTTTGAATAGAAATGAGGTCCTAACTATAACTACCTACTGGCGACCGATGGGTTGTTTTGTTTTTAATAAGGAAACATTGAGAAAGGCAGCATTGCCGAAACCAGTCTGTTTGCAGAATAAATACTGTGGAATTGACCCAGTGTGTGCCCATTTTCTTTTGAAGAATTTGTGTAGGCATACGTGAGTCCGCCCTCACGAATGGAGCACCCGCCTACAAAGTGTTCGGTAGCGTTTGGTGGAACTTGAAAACGAATATATATATATATATATATATTATCTACTGGCGGTCGCCAGTAGATAGTTATAGTTAGGACATATTTTCCATAGGAAATCCGCGACATTCTATTTGAAATAACACTTGCGTCGGTTGACGAATCTTCGCAAAATTTTCAAACTTTATGGCCCGCTCCGGTCCGCTCCTACCCTGAAAGTCTCAGGGCGATTCGTCAAGCGGGGGCCGAGAAAAAAGGGGGGTCCCAAAACGTGTTTTCCCCATTCATTTTCCCATAGGAAACTTTAGACACGGCTACAGCCCGAACTGCTGAACGGAATTACACCAAATTTGGCAAAGAGGTAGTTCTTGGTTCAGAAAGAACCCTTTTGTTAAATGGTGTAAATCCGTTCAGTAGTTGCGGAGAAATTAAAAAAATAAGAGTAAAAAAATCAATTTCCCATAGGAAACTTTATGCAAGGCTACAGCCCGAACTGCTGAACGGAATTACACCAAATTTGGCAAAGAGGTAGTTCTTGGTTCAAAAAGAACCCTTTTTGTTAAATGGTGTAAATCCGTTCAGTAGTTGCTGAGAAAATCAAAAGTAAAAACACATATATATCTGGGCGGAGCCTAACCACACATGTCATCGTGAGATCTGATTGGCTGTCAGCACTTCATCCTGGAATTGCTGGCAGCCATCTTGGGACCAATATAAATGATAGTACCTCTTTGAAATGCATTGTAGTGAATCGAAGATTTTGAGGGTTACCAAAAGGAGAACTATAAAGGGTGATAACAGACTTTAGTTACATTAGAATTCATTTGTTGATGGTACCATACTAATTTCAGGAATTGTGGTGTGTTCTAAGGTGATTTTACCCTGTGAAAAACCTTCTGCTGGGATATCATGAATCATGTTTGAGAGAAAACTATTTTCACATGCTTGTCCCATACAGTTTTGGAAGGTGCCCCAGAAGCTAAAATGAGAGCATATTTTCTGTAAATTCACATTATCTTTCTCAGTCATGTGAGAATGAAGTCTGACATTCTCAGTAAAACATGTACATCCAACAAGGGCAGAGACTGTCAGTTGATTCCTTTGTGTTCTACTGCAGCTTCCCAGAGTGTTCTAAAGAACAACTAGAGTGCTTACAGCCTTACTTATGACAAAAGTATGGCACACCTGAAGCCATCTTGATTGGAATAAACTGGTAACACTTAAAACATTTAATTTAAAAAGGAACAAAATGATGGGGTTCATCTTGTCATAGAAATTATGGTTAGTGCTCTGGAAAGAAAAATTAGGACATGTTTCAAGTGTGATCTCAAATATCTTCCTGTTATATTTCAACAGGAGCAGCCTGTCAGTTGATGCCTTTGTGTTCTACTGCAGCTTCCCAGAGTGTTCTAAAGAACAACTAGAGCGCTAACAGTCTTACTTATGACAAAAGTATGGCACACCTGAAGCCATCTTGATTGGAATAAACTGGTAACACTTAAAACATTTAATTTAAAAAGGAACAAAATGAGGGGGTTCATTTTGCCATAGAAATTATGGTTAGTGCTGTAGAAAGAAAAATTAGGACATGTTTTAAGTGAGATCTCAAATATCTTCCTGTTATATTTCAACAGGAGCAGCCTGTCAGTTGATGCCTTTGTGTTCTACTGCAGCTTCCCAGAGTGTTCTAAAGAACAACTAGAGTGCTAACAGCCTTACTTATGACAAAAGTATGGCACACCTGAAGCCACCTTGATTGGAATAAACTGGTAACACTTAAAACATTTAATTTAAAAAGGAACAAAATGAGGGGGTTCATTTTGCCATAGAAATTATGGTTAGTGCTGCAAAAAGAAAATTTAGTGCATGTTTTAAGTGAGATCTCAAATTCTCTTCTATTTCATTAGAAAATTCTGACATGCAGACTGAAACAATCACTTTCAATACCAGCAGTAGACTTCCAGTTAACTCCTTGGTGAGCAGTAGCTTTACTACAGTGATCTAATGAACAACTAGAGTAATAACATTCAGAATTTATGGCAAATGTGTGACACATCTGAATGCCTTCTTGATGGAATCAAAGTAAAAAACTGAAAGCATTTCCTACTGAGGAGACTGCAGTAAATGAGGAAATTAGGAAACTTCATAACAAAGAAGTCTTCCAAGATGGCCACCAGTGAAAAAAGAGCCCAAATGTAGCACAAATATTACCGAGATGTAGCCCACATATAGCCCAATGACAAAAGTGTGCAAAATACTTTTTATTTTTTGTTTTTTTGCAGTTTTATGTAGTGCAGACTGGTCAGGTATTGGAGCGTTGCATCTTAAAACATGACCCCCTACACTACAAAAACACCACTGCACTACCCTAAACCCTAAAACACTACCCCAGCACGACCCCCTACACTACACAAGCACCACTGCACTATCCTAAACCCTAAAACACTACCCCCAGCATGACCCCCTACACTACACAAACACCACTGCACTACCCTAAACCCTAAAACACTACCCCAACATCACTGCACTAACCTAAATCCTAAAACACTACCCCCAGCACGACCCCCTACACTACCCAAACACCACTGCACTACCCTAAAACATGACCCCCTACACTACACAAACACCACTGCACTACCCTAAACCCTAAAACACTACCCCCAGCACAACCCCCTACACTACACAAGCACCACTGCACTACTCCTAAACCCTAAAACACTACCCCCAGCACGCCCCTACACTACACAAACACCACTGCACTACCTTAAACCCTAAAACACTACCCCCAGCACGACCCCCTACACTACCCAAACACCACTGCACTAACCTAAATCCTAAAACACTACCCCCAGCACGACCCCCTACACTACCCAAACACCACTGCACTACCCTAAAACATGACCCCCTACACTACACAAACACCACTGCACTACCCTAAACTCTAAAACACTACCCCCAGCACGACCTTCTACACTACACAAGCACCACTGCACTACCCTAAACCCTAAAACACTACCCCCAGCACGACCCCCTACACTGCCCGAACACCACTGCACTGCCCTAACCCCTGAAACACCAGCCCCTGCACGACCCCCTACACTGCCCGAACACCACTGCACTGCCATAAACCCTGAAACACATACCCTAGCACGACCCCCTACACTGCCCGAACACCACTGCACTGCCCCAAACCCTGAAACACCACCCCTTCACGACCCCCTACACTGCCCGAACACCACTGCACTGCCCTAAACCCTGAAACACCACCCCCAGCATGACCCCTACACTGCCCGAACACCACTGCACTGCCCTAAACCCTGAAACACTACCCCCAGCAAGACCTCCTATACTGCCCAAACACCACTGCACTGCCCTAAACCCTGAAACATCACCCCCAGCAAGACCCCTACACTGCCCGAACACCACTGCCCTAAACCCTGAAACACCACCCCCAGCACGACCCCCTACACTGCCCAAACACCACTGCACTGCCCTAAACCCTGAAACACCACCCCTGCACGACCCCCTACACTGCCCGAACACTACTGCACTGCCCTAAACCCTGAAACACCATCCCCAGCACGACCCCCTACACCGCACGAACACCACTGCACTGCCCTAAACCCTGAAACACTACCCCCAGCAAGACCCCTACACTGCCCGAACACCACTGCACTGCCCTAAACCCTGAAACACCACCCCCAGCAAGACCCCTACACTGCCCGAACACCACTGCCCTAAACCCTGAAACACCACCCCCAGCAAGACCCCCTACACTGCCCGAACACCACTGCACTGCCCTAAACCCTGAAACACCAGCCCCAGCACGACCCCTACACTGCCTGAACACCACTGCACTGCCCTAAACCCTGAAACACCACCCCCTGCATGACCCCCTACACTGCCCGAACACCACTGCACTGCCCTAAACCCTGAAACACCACCCCCAGCACGACCCCCTACACTGCCCGAACACCACTGCACTGCCCTAAACCCTGAAACACCACCACCTGCACGATCCCCTACACTGCCCGAACACTACTGCACTGCCCTAAACCCTGAAACACCAGCCCCAGCACAACCCCGTACACTGCCCGAACACCACTGCACTGCCCTAAACCCTGAAACACCAGCCCCAGCACGACCGCCTACACTGCCCGAAAACCACTGCACTGCCCTAAACCCTGAAACACCAGCCCCATCACGACCCCCTACACTGCCCGAACACCACTGCACTACCCTAAACCCTCAAACACCAGCCCCAGCACGACCCCCTACACTGCCCGAACACCACTGCACTGCCCTAAACCCTGAAACACCAGCCCCAGCAAGACCCCCTACACTGCCCGAACACCACTGCACTGCCCTAAACCCTGAAACACCACCCCCAGCAAGACCCCCTACACTGCCCGAACACCACTGCACTAAAGCCTGAAACACCACCCCCAGCAAGACCACCTACACTGGCCGAACACCATTGCACTGCCCAAAACCCTGAAACACCACCCCCTGCACGACCCCCTACACTGCCCAAACACCACTGCACTGCCCTAAACCCTGAAACACCACCCCCTGCACGACCCCCTACACTGCCCGAACACCACTGCACTGCCCTAAACCCTGAAACACCACCCCTCAGCACGACAACCTACACTGCCCGAACACCACTGCACTGCCCTAAACCCTGAAACACCACCCCCAGCATGACCCCCTACACTGCCCGAACACCACTGCACTGCCCTAAACCCTGAAACACCACCCCTGCACGACCTCCTACACTGCCGGAACACCACTGCACTGCCCTAAACCCTGAAACACCACCCCCAGCACGACCCCCTACACTGCCCGAACACCACTGCACTGCCCTAAACCCTGAAACATCAACCCCAGCAAGACCCCCTACACTGCCTGAACACCACTGCCCTAAACCCTGAAACACCACCCCCTACACTGCACGAACACCACTGCACTGCCCTAAACCCTGAAACACCACCTCCAGCAAAACCCCTACACTGCCTGAACACCATTGCTCTGCCCTAAATCCTGAAACACTAGCCCCAGCATGACCCCCTACACTGCCCAAACACCACTGCACTGCCCTAAACCCTGAAACACCACCCCAGCACGACCCCCTACACTGCCCGAACACCACTGCACTGCCCTAAACCCTGAAACACCAGCCCCGGCAAGACCCCTACACTGCCCGAACACCACTGCACTGCCCTAAACCCTGAAACACCAGCCCCAGCACGACCCCCTACACTGCCCGAACACCACTGCACTGCCCTAAACCCTGAAACACCAGCCCCAGCACGACCACCTACACTGCCCGAACACCACTGCACTGCCCTAAACCCTGAAACACCAGCCCCAGCACGACCCCCTACACTGCCCGAACACAACTATACTGCCCTAAACCCTGAAACACCAGCCCCAGCACGACCCCCTACACTGCCCAAACACCACTGCACTGCCCTAAACCCTGAAACACCACCCCCTGCACGACCCCCTACACTGCCCGAACACCACTGCACTGCCCTAAACCCTAAAACACCACTCCCTGCAGCACCCCTACACTGCCCGAACACCACTGCACTGCCCTAAACCCTGAAACACCACCCCTGCTCCGCCCCTACACTGCCCGAACACCACTGCACTGCCCTAAACCCTGAAACACCACCCCCAGCACGACCCCCTTTACTGCTCGAACACCACTGCACTGCCCCAAATCCTGAAACACAACCCCCAGCACGACCCCCTACACTGCCCGAACACCACTGCCCTAAACCCTGAAACACCACCCCTGCACGACCCGCTACACTGCCCGAACACCACTGCACTGCCCTAAACCCTGAAACACCACCCCCTACACTGCCCGAACACCACTGCACTGCCCTAAACCCTGAAACACCACCCCCAGCACGACCCCCTACACTGCCCGAACACCACTGCACTGCCCTAAACCCTAAAACACCACCCCCAGCATTACCCCCTACACTGCCCAAACACCACTGCACTGCCCTAAACCCTAAAATACTACCCCCAGCACAACCCCCTACACTACCCAAACACCACTGCACTGCCCTAAACCCTAAACCCTAAAACACTACCCCCGCATGACCCCCTACACTACCCAAACACCAATGCACTACCCTAATCCCTAAAACACTACCCCCGCATGACCCCTACACTACCCTAAACCCTAAAACACTACCCCCGCACGACTCCCTACACTGCCCGAACACCACTACACTGCCCTAAACCCTAAAACACCACCCCCAGCATTACCCCCTACACTGCCCAAACACCACTGCACTGCCCTAAACCCTAAAATACTACCCCCAGCACAACCCCTACACTACCCGAACACGACTGCACTGCCCTAAACCCTCAAACACTACCCCCAGCACGACCCCTACACTACCCAAACACCACTGCACTGCCCTAAACCCTAAAACACTCCCCCAAGCACGACCCCCTACACTACCGGAACACCACTGCACTGCCCTAAACCCTAAAACACTCCCCCAGCACGACCCCCTACACTACCCAAACACCACTGCACTGCCCTAAACCCTAAAACACTACCCCCGCATGACCCCCAACACTACCCAAACACCAATGCACTACCCTAATCCCTAAAACACTACCCCCGCATGACCCCCTACACTACCCTAAACCCTAAAACACTACCCCCGCACGACTCCCTACACTACCCAAAGACCACTGCACTACCCTAAACCATAAAACATGACCTCCTACACTACACAAACACCACTGCACTACCCTAAACCCTAAAACACTACCCCTACACTACACAAACACCACTGCACTACCCTAAACCCTAAAACACTACCCCCAGCAGTACCCCTACACTACCCAAACACCACTGCACTAACCTAAACCCTAAAACACTACCCCCAGCAGTACCCCTACACTACCCAAACACCACTGCACTACCCTAAATCACTACCCCCAGCACGACCCCCTACACTACCCAAACACCACTGCACTACCCTAAACCCTAAAACACTACCCCCAGCACGACCCCCTACACTCCCCAAACACCACTGCACTACCCTAAACCCTAAAACACTCCCCCCAGCACGACTCCCTACACTACCCAAACACCACTGCACTACCCTAAACCCTAAATCTACCCCAGCATGACCCCCTACACTACACAAACACCACTGCACTACCCTAAACCCTAAAACACTACCCCCAGCACGACCCTCTTCACTACCTAAACACAAGTGCACAATTTGTTACAGGCGTTGCAACGCAGGCCTGTGGTGCTTACTAGAAGTACCTAGTGGGCTAGTTGGGCCCCAGGGACCCTCAGGATTCAAGGTGACCTAATCCCCCAACTTAAAACGCACCACGGGGCGCGTTTGCACAGTGGTGAAGGGAGGGGCGGGGCCTCAGGTGACATGTGCGCAAACACGCCCTGTGGTGCGTTTTAAGTTGTGGAATTAATTCCCTTTGAATCCTGAGGGACCCTGGAGGCCAACTAGCCCACCAGGTACCTTCAGTAAGCACAACAGAGTTGCGTTGCAGAGAGGTGAAAAAGGTGCGTGGCCTCGGACCGCCTCTCTGCAACTCAGCTCTGTGGTCCTAACTGTAGGTACCTGGGGGCTAGTTGGGCCTCAGGGACCCTCAGAATTCAAGGGGACTTAATCCGCAACTTAAAATGCGCCACGGGGTGCGTTTGCACACATGTCACCTCAGGCCCTCCCTCCCTTCACCACTGTGCAAACGCGCCCTGTAGCGCGTTTTAAGAGGTAGTTTTAATCCCCCTGCCCTATTATGTACTAGGGACTTGCAGAGGAGGTCATGCTAATCACAGGGGTACCCCAACGCATAGTGTTCCCTAGTGTATGTAGGTGTTTTCACTGTATTCTAAGTGTCTTTTAGCATAGCACTGGCTCTGGTTAGTCAGAGTCAGTTACCACCAGTACCCGTCTGAAAAGTTGTGGGCACAGGATGATTTTGCAACAAGGCCTCTTTCTGCTCCTCTGTTGGTTCTTTCTGCACATCTTTTGCTTCTTTCTGTGCGTTTTTTCTTCTTTCTTCACATGTCCTACCTCTGTAGGCATAGTTAGAAACTAGCATTTAAAAAAATCTTTGAAATTCACTTAAAAATCATAGGTTTCATGCACGTTATAGTTAGAAATTAGCATTTAAAAAACCTTTGAAATTCACTGAAAAAACCATAGGTTTCAGACACGTTATAGTTAGAAATTAGCATTTAAAAAACCTTTGAAATTCACTGAAAAACCATAGGTTTTAGGGACAGTTATAGTTAGTTGGACATTTCACTCGTACAAAACCATAGAAATTCCCCCGTTATAGTTAGTTCAGCTAACTATAACTCGCGCCCCGCAATGCACTGCTGATGACGTCACATATTACATCACTCATGACATGGTCAGTGACATCACTGATGACATCACTGATGACATCTCAAATGACATCACTGATGACATCATCCATGTGATAATTTCATGCATCTTCTCACACCCTAATATAACTTTTGATACACCCACTCTAAATTACAGACTGCCATTCTCAAAACCATAGACACTCCAACACCAAAAACTACATACCCACTCACTGATTCTTAGGTCTACACACACATCCACTCACTCACCCGTACAGTCACTCATACTTAGTCACTCAGTACAGGACTATCATATGCACTCATACACCTATATAAACACTCACACACCGCCACTCATCCATAGAGGTACTCACACACCTAGTCAGTCATGCAAAAACTTAATCACGCACCCATTTACTCACCTATACAGTTATACACACACTAGCTCACTTACTCATACAAATACTAGCACATTCTTACGCTCTTATACAATCACTGATACAAGTACACACTCATCCATACAGCCACTCTCACAATCACACACTCTCACTTATAGCCATTTATATACTCCAACACACATATATACTGCCTTTCACATTTGTAGTTACTCACACATGTACCACTGAGATATACATTCAATCACTAACACACCCATACACACACTCACCCACCCATACAGTCCATCACAGATGCACTCTTGAAACCATGCACCCAGTGAATCACCAACTCACACATCTATGCACAGAGTCACACACACCCCACCCACACAAACACTCAGGCACCCATACAGATACTCAGACAATCAATCAATAACCCATGTAGACACTCATGTAGCTATTCAGAAAGCCATGCAGCCGCTTACAAACCAACAGACAGACGGATACAGACATTCACACAGTTTAGTCACTAACCCATGCATTCAGTAAGATACATTTAATCACTCACTTGTAGAGTCAGTCACTCACGTACTAAATCATCCATTCAGACACTTATACACCCACTCATTCTTCAATACACCTTTCCCTATATATATTAAACATATTTAAACTTTACAGAAACACACAGTCACTGGATGATGTCATCAGTGATGTCATCAGTGATGTCATTTGAGATGTCATCAGTGATGTCACTGACCATGTCATGAGTGATGTAATATGTGACATCATCAGCAGTGCATTGCGGGGCGCGAGTTATAGTTAGCTGAACTAACTATAACGGGGAATTTCTATGGTTTTGTACGAGTGAAATGTCCAACTAACTATAACTGTCCCTAAAACCTATGGTTTTTTCAGTGAATATATATATATATATATATATATATATATATATATATATATATATATATGTGTGTGTGTGTGCATGTTTATTGTTGTGATGTTTATTCACAAATAGACATCAACAAAACAAAACTCAACATGTTTCGCTATTTGCCTTACGCATGGGTTACAAGATTACGCTCGATAGCATGCTATATAAGTGAGCGGCCATCTTTACATATACAAAAACAAAACAACATTATTCTAAGCATAATAACTAATTAATTAAATTAATAAACTTTCAAAGTTTTCAGTATTGAATGATCACTTTCAACTGATAATGCTCAGTGTTTAAACATATCTTTTCAGCGTCCTTCCAAATGTATTCAGTGCATTTACCATAAAGTGCGGGAAAACAGGATGAGACTAGGGAGGTAAGTGTAGCCTCAAAAATTAAAGTTCCAAGTGCATAAAAGGCAATTGAGGAGATCAAACATAATACATTTAAATTAGCTGAATGGACTGATAAACTATGATACAGTCACTATAAAATGAACATTGCTTCCATATATTGAACAAATATTTCTCAGTCCATTTTGTTTTGCTAATTATTAATGAAACGCTTTCAATTGTTTTTGGATAACAACTTATCCCAGAATGCCCATAATGCCTCATAATGGGTAGAATGGGCTTTTCTATAAATAGTGAAATGAATGAGGGAGGAACTAACGGTGACCAAGTTTATGATGGTTGAAATGTGTAGGTTTATGCTGGATGTGTGCTTTTAGGAGGCTTTGTGATATGTATATTACCCAGTAAAGGTTGCTACTGGGTGCTTATAGTTAGGTCAGCGTTTCCATAGGAAATGTGTTTTTTTGTTGCTAATAATGTTGGCAGTGTTTGACAAATCACCACAAAACTATTCCCAAAAAGTACTTTTTTTTTAGTTTGTGCATGGAAAGTTTCAGGATGATTCGTCAAGCCGTAGTTGAGATAAAATGGGGGTTTCAAAATGCAAAATCCCCATGCATTTTCCATAGACTTCTTTAGGCAGTGCTACAGTATAAACTGCTTAAGGAAATTACATCAAATATGGCAAGAAGCTAGATCTTTGTTTGTAGATTGTGCTTTTTGTGATTTGGTGTAAATCCAGTCAGTAGTTTTTGGGAAATTAACGTTAAAAAATATTTGTATATCTGGACAATTCTTTGAGTCTTGTGCTAGTCCCTTTGACCCAATTATGACAAATAGAGTGCTCTGATTGGCCCTGAGAGTTTTTTTTCCCCTCAGACCTTTTTACTTCCGCGGGATTCAGACTCCTGTAGGAGTCAGACTCCCACTGGGAGTGAGTGCTCTGATTGGCTGCCAGCAACATGTGAAAAATGTTGCTGGCAGCCCTTACAAGATTCGGGTAATTAGTCTCCCTTCTTGAAGTTATAAAAAATAATTATATAAGGGGGCAGGGTAGGGATACCCTGCTCTCCCTGGTCCCCATGAGGGGGTAGAAATGACAACACCAGGGCTAAAATTGAAGGAAAAAAACAGTCGTTTTTGCCATTATCCCATAGGACTTGCACGGGATCGGGAAAAAAACCACACAAAAGGGCAGCTGGGGCTGCATTCTTTAATAAAGGGGAGTGGCGAGTGACACCACTCCCCTAGCCTCTTTTGGCCCCAGAGACTCCATGCCCCAGGGCTCAATTTATTTAATAAGGGGAGGAGGACCATGCAGCCACCTTTCCTAAGCTGCATTCAACCCCAGGAACCCCATGTCCCTGGGCCTGATTTAAATAATTAGAGAAGGGGACATGCAGCCTCCCTCCTCAGCCCAAGTTTTAGGCCCAAGTGTCCAATTTAAGTAATTAGGGTAGGGGGCGTGCAGCTCCCCTCCCTGAGCCTCATTCGGCCTCTGGACCCCATACCCTGGGACCCACAGTAGCTTTTAAAGAGGAGAGGGGCTGCAAGGCCACCTCCTCGAGCCTTTAATAAGCCCTGGAGAACCTATCCCCCAGAGCCGTCAGCATTTTGTAAAGGGAGGGGGCTGCTAGGCCTCCCTCTCTGAGCAATTAATGGCCGCAGGGACCCCATCCCCTGGGGCCGTCTCACATACTCTTTACCGGGACGCCCACCCTTGGGACACAAAGGTTTCCCTGCCCACACTAGCGTGGGCAGGGAAACTTATGTTTGCTCCTGCCTGGCTGAACCATTTTTAAAACTCCCATGAAACAGGAGCAAACACTGTGTGCTCCCAGCGGGCGGGAGCTTTAAAAACGCTCCCTCCAGCTGGAAGCAGACTTGTGATCTGTTTCCCACCGGCACTGGATGCAGGCAGGGAAATAGATCAATAGATAAATCCCACCCTGAGGGAGCAGCATAAATATCTGCTCCCTACATGTGTTAGCAATTTCAGCTCCTGCAGCATGATTGGAACCAGCTAGGGGCTTAACCCATGTCCCTAACGTTGTGTATGGTGGGTGCCTTGGGTAGGCACTAGGGCACCCACCTATATTAAACTCATGAACTGGGAGGATGGGTTCCTGGGGGCCAAATTAGGCTCAGAGAGAGGAACCGCATGGCAGAATGCATTTCCAAACTCGATTACATATGAATACACTAATATAGTACTATTGCTTCTGAAATAAATTCTCTCAAAGTGTAGAAATGATGTTTTCTGATATGTGGTAAGAAGGCCTCACTTAGACATGCATGCCATCTTTTCCAAAATGGAAGTCAACCTTGTCACTCATATTTTGCCTCCCTGCTCACATCGCTCCTCACAATTTCTGCATCACAAAGTTAAGCTGTGATGTACTGATTTATTTCCATTGTCATTGTTTCTTCTGCTCTCAATGAACTTTCCCTGGCTCAGTCACAACCTGAAACTTTAGATTCAAGATAATTCCGCTAGTTCACTGTGTTCTATTCATTCGTATAACACATATTGATAATGTATCTAGGGGCATATTTATGAGAGACCTGCGCCATCGTTGCACCACAAATTTTGCAGCAACTGCAGCGCAGGCAGTACTCCATATCTACAAGTCGGCGCTTGAGGCCAAATGCGTAAGTTCTTGTAGAAAATACCTGTGCCAGAACTGGCTGCACTACGCAAAGACTGAAATATGCAAAGTAGGTGTTCCCCCATAAAATCTTTCGTAAAACGAATGCAGTGATATTTAATGGTTTTTGTCAATGAGTGATGCATCATCGGCAAGTGGCGCGCAGAGCCTGAAATGGGTCAAAATTCCTGTGCATCAGCAACCCAGGCATGGGAAATTACTCAGTGGCTGTGGAACATAAAGACAAGGCACACAAAAACAGTTTGGCAAGCTCAACTATGCCATGGAGTTGCTCATTCCGCAGCTGGGAGTTGTAAGGAGACCCCCACCACGTAGGCAGGGCAGGAGAAGGGAGCGTGTATTTCGCCAGTGGATTTCCCTCATCTACCTCAGGAAGGATGAGGCCATCAGATACTGCAGACTCAGGAGTCAGTCCATAATAGAACTGCTGAACCAGACAGTGCCAAGTACCAGCCACCAACTGCCAGACCCACCAACATCCCTCTGCAGGTCAAGCTGATGGCAGTCCTCCACATGTTGGCATGTGGATCATTCCAAATCACAACAGCCAGAGTGGCAGAAATATCACAACCATCCTTTGTGTTTTTTTACCCTCTGTCCTGGATGCCATCATCCACCTTACACCTCAGTACCTCCTCTGTCCGAAAACACAACAACAGCAGCTGGAGACCATGCAAAGTTTCTATGCCATTGTGGGATTTCCACATGTGCTAGGTGCCATGGATTGCACACATGTGCAACTGGTTGCCCCTGCTGAAACATCACACCTGTACAGCAACCGGAAGCACACATACTCAATCAATGTCCAGGCCATTGTGGACCATCTGGTGATGTTCACCAATGTGCTGGCAAAATAGCCAGGGAGTGCGCATGATGTCTACATCTTCAGGCACTGCGTCAGCAATGAGTGCTTCCAGAATAGGTGATATGGAAATGGCCTACTTGTTGGTAAGCAAATCTGAAGTACATAACAGGCCTACTAACAGTTAGAAATGTATGACGTAATAGCCATCTATGTGTCTTTCGTGGAAGGTAGGGCCATATGTATGAGGGTTGTGCCACATATATGCACCATGCATCATAGTACATGTGTAATGCAAACACCCAAGTCACAGATACACTTTGTGTGCCTTTGAATGATGTAAATGTACAGAGCAAGGCATCGCTGTGCAAAAGGCAGTGTAGCATCACTGTGTGCAAGGGTGGGGTTCCATGGGTGTTGTGGGGTGTCTCCATGCTACGGTCATGGTTCAAGAAGCATGTCATGTATCCCACACCAGGTAAACGTAGAAAGGTGACATATCAATTGTTCTCCCGAGGTGATGTGTAAAAAGGAAAATAAAACAAAACGTAAGTCATCCAAGTCAGTCCCACTTCCTATGTGCTGCATTCTTTGGCACACATACATAGTCGAGCAGGCCTCTGAGGGTACATCATGTGCAGGAAGGTGTCCCCTCCTGCACATACACAATCATGCATGCAATGCAGACACAAGGGCACCATGGTGCAAATGTGCCTGTGTTTGTGCTAGGCAGCACATTGTGTGGCAGTGTTGGGTGAAAGCTCAGGACTGTGATGTATGTCCTAATATCTGTGCCCTACTGCCCCTTCTCAGTGATGCAGTGCAGTCCGGAAAGGTGACTTGCTGCACTGCACAGTGCCCACTTTCCAAATATCTGGGCCCTTATGTCATGTGCACTGTTAGACCTGTCAGCCCTAGGGTGGTCTTGCCCTGTTTTTTTCCCTTTTGCGCCTCATTTTTGCCACCGTATTTTTACTGGACCTAGGTCTCCGGGCGCCTTACCACTGCCAACCAGTGCTGAGGTGCAGGTGCTCTCTCACCCAAGATGGCTGCCACAGGCCCCTGCTACTGCAGAGTGGCCTTGCACACATACACCTACTAGTAGCCAGGGTCAGGCTGGGACATAGGGATACAGTATCCATCCCGTCCCGCCTCTGGGCCACATAGCCAGACATGGTGGAAGGTTCCAGAACCTTCCGGGCTGTGGGAGGAGTTATGTTTTGCCGCCTTTAGGAGGGTCACCTGACCTAGGGGTATAAGAGGTTTGGAGGGAAATCTTTAGTCAGTTGGGGCACCACTGATCCTGGGAGAACCTCTGCCGGAGTACAGGCTTTAGGGCCTAGGGGAGACCTACACTACTGCTACTGACAGGGCTAAGGCACTGCTGTAATAAGTTAGCTGAGGAACGCCCACCACCCACTGACCTTGCCCAGCGTGAGGGGATCCAGGGAACCATCTTCAGCGTGCTGGGAAGTACCATCCAGCACCCCAAGTACCACCAACTCATTCCCTCCCCCATACGGAGAAACCCCAAGAAGCAACCAACAAAGAACTGCTGCAAGTAACCCGAAATTGCAAGGCCTGACAGACCAGCAAGGCCAGAAACCTGAACTGCCAAACTGGGGATCACCAGGTAAAGCGCCGGACCCTGAAGCGCTAGACCTTCACCCCAAGCCACTACTAACTGTCGCGGTGCTGCCCTGCTGCTGGGCTGGCCAAAGCACTACTGGATCAGCCCCTGCCAGCCTGCTGCCAGCGCGCCCGCGCTGTGCCTCCACGTGGGAGGAATCGTCCTCAAGCCACTGACCTCGTGGCTGAAATCTGCCTGCGCTCCAACTCATCGCCACGGTCCCAGCGCTGCGAAAGGGAAAGCGCCCTGTGCCTGAATCACTGCTGAGGCCCCAGCACTGCGCGAAGACCAACGCGCCTGTCGCCGACAATCACCGGGAGCCCCCTCAGGGAAGGCGCGCTGCTGCCAGGAGTCACTGCTGAGGCCCAGGAGGAAGAACGAGGCCTTCGGCCCCCGTCGACGCCGTTGCCAGGTGACCGGGGACGCTGACCGCGTCATCGGCCACGCCCCCGGGAAGGCCGCGCAGGGATTGGACGCCGGCTCCCGCCGCGCCCCCAGCGCCGACGGAAGCCGGAGAGGAGTGCCTGGTGAGCAGAGGAGGCGGGAGGCCGGCCGGAGAGGACTGCCGGCTCCCGCTCCCTTCCCGGCGTACAGCGCTGATTACGGGGGCCGGAGGAGAGCGATACCGGCCCCCCGACGACCTACATTGCCCAGCGCTGACTACGGGGGCCAGAGGAGAGTGATACCGGCCCCCCAATGTCCTGCAATGCCGGCCGGAAGGCCGTAGAACCCAGTCCGGGCCCCGCCCTGCCAAACACGGGCCGGCCCGGGAAGAAGCCAGTCGCTTAGAAGAGCGACCAACGAAACGACCGCAGGTGAGCCCGGGAGGCCCCTAGGGCACGCAGAAATGCCACTGGGGGCCGGGGGCCACCATTAACCCGTCATTTGAAAGGGGAAAGCCAATAGTAACTGTCCCCACTAGGCGAGGCCCCGGAGAGGAGTGGGCCTGGCCTGAATTAACCCCTGAGAGACACAGAAGCCTTCATTAATAGGGAAGCCCCAGAGAGAGAGACATGTGGAGGGGTTCCCTCAGCTATTCACCAGCTTCATTGTTATGCCTGTTTTAATCACTGTCTAGGCCGGATGCATATCCTTATTACTGAAATGTCTTTGCCTAGGGTGAAGGTGCTTAACTGAATTGAGCTGAAGTGTACACCGCCAAGAGTTGAAGTGTTTTGTGTTGCAGGTGTACCGGATTTGCGACGCCCCCCTATACTGCCTATGGGAGCGCCTAGATTAACGCAGGCCCTGTTTGAAATGTAACGTAAAATGCCTATTTACAAGTGATTGAATATTCATGAGGTGAACTGCATGTTTTAGGCCCATGTTTTAGTCCTGCACCCTGTGATCATTATTGGTGCTACGTTTAGGAGATGATTCCTGCGGCCTTTTAGTGGCCTACGATGTTGATGAGCTATGGTGCTTTAATGAGATGACGCACTAATTAAGTACTTCAAAGAGTTGAAATGTTGCCCTGAATTAATCTGCCTCATCTGATGCTGCATTGATTTATATAAAAGAACTTGTTTTTAATACACAGGCCTGGTGTGGTGTGACATTATTGCATCCGTATTACTGAGTCAAAGTGAGTGTGTGCTGCACAACTGCCTTACACATTGCCTTCGGGTGCCTTTCCGCCTCGCGCCATGCTACCGTGCCGGAATCGGTAACCCCGTTTCCAACATTGGTGTTCAGCGGTGGGATAAGGACTGGTGTTTGTGCAGCACCCCACAGGGACTCAGTGTGCGCCGCAATTGGACACCTATATAAATGCAAGTGCTAAGAATTCTTTTGTGATTGCCTGATTGTGTACATTCCTGCGTTAGACCTGCTACCTACAGTCTAGAACCCTTTCTCTAAATTGTCTGGGGCCCCACCTAGCAGGATGGAGTTTGAGTTGGCCAACCTAGAAAGGTATACGGTGGCACAGCTCAAGGAGTTCTGTCTAGAGAGGGGGTGTCCGTCAAGCGAGGCGCCAGGAAAGAGGAGCTTCAGAAAGCTTTGAGGGCATGGGTAATGGCCCACCCGGGGGAAGAGGGGACGAGGAGCAGAGGGAGGCAGACGACCCAGGAGAACTGGACCTACTGCACATTGACGTTAGCGAGAATGTGTTGCCAGGAAGACGTTCCAGGGCAGGCAGTAGTGCGTCAGGGGGAGTTTGTCTGCAGAGGAATTTGAGGACAGGAGGGAGGAGAGGCAATTGAAGTTAGAACTTGCTAGGATAGACAGGGAGCGAGAACAGGCAAGGCTAGCCATGGAAGAAAGGAAGCTTGCGCATGAGCTTAGCCTGAAAGAATTAGAGCTCCGAGCCTTGCAGATGGAGAGGCAGGGCAACTTGAATGGTGGCAGCGTACCCGCTGAGGTTCCCCAGGAGCCCAAGTTCTATCTACCTAGAGAGGTGATAACCAGTTTTAGTGTGGGAGATGACATTGATAAGTGGTTGGCGGCGTACGAGGTGTCTTTGGTGGCCCATAGGGTTCCTGAGAGCTACTGGGGGAGGTCTCTACAGGTACATACCTCCACTAGTAAGGGACACACTTTTGACCTTGGACAAGGGGGATCAGACGAACTACCCTATCATGAAGGAGGCCCTGCTTAAGAAGTTTGGCCTCACCCCAGAGAAGTACCGCCAAAAGTTCCGCAACAGCCACAAGCTTCCCACACAGAACTGGGTGGATTTTTTTGATTATGCCCGGAAGGCATTGGAGGGTTGGGTGCGTGGCAGCAACATTGATGATTACAAAGGGCTGTACGACCTGTTCTTGAGAGAGCACCTCCTAGAGAAATGTTTTCCGGAGCTGCGCCAGTACTTGGTGGACCGCAAGCTGACCGATCCACGGGAGCTTGCAGAGGAAGCAGACACGTGGGTCAGCACTCGGGTGTCCCACAAGGGAGCCGGGGCGGACCCCTGAAAGGTGGACAGGGGTTCCCCCAGAAGAAAGAGGGGGAGATAAAAGGAGGGAGTTCTTTAAAGGCCCCCAAAATAGACCGCCTGGGAGAGGGGTAGGTTCCCCATCCCAATCTGGATTCCAGAAACCCACTTACCCTGACAGGAGTCAGCAGCCCAGAACTGTCCGGTGCTACGAGTGCGGGAGGTTGGACACTACAAGGGGGATCCCCAGTGTCGCAAGAGAACCCCAGCCCCCACAGGAGGTAAGAGCCCCGGGGTGGCCAGTGTAGCGCTTGGGGAGGAGTTGTCCCTAGGTAGGGGAGGTGAGTGGACAGGCTTGACCTTAGTTTCCCTGGGGGATAGAGAGATCATCCCACGGGTTCAGGTACCCTCGAACACTGCCAAGTATCGGCAGAGGGTCCTGGTGAACGGGGAGGAGGTGGAGGCTCTGAGGGACACAGGTGCCAGCATGACGATGGTAAGACGTCAGCTGGTGTCCCCAGAGCAGGTGATTCCTGAGGTATTCCACCCGGTTGTTATGGCTGATAATAGCCTGGGTCATTACCCCGTGGCCCAAGTTCCCTTTGAGTGGGGAGGAGTCTCAGGCCTGTTGAAGGTTGCGGTGAGCCCTGCCATGCCAGTTGACTGTCTGCTTGGAAACGACTTGGAACATACTGCCTGGAGGGAGGTAGAGTTCAATGCCCATGCTGAGATGTTGGGATTACCAGGATGGACTTGCGTCGTCACGCGGTCCATGGCTGCCCGACAAGGAACTCAGCCCGGGTTGGAGCCTGAAATAATGGCCCAGCCCACTGCTGGACGAGGAGATGTCCAGGAGGAAACACCCGGTGAGATGGATGGGGAGCCCTGGGAGGTGACCCCGGAGTCCGCTGAGGTGGATGGTGTTCCCGGAGGGGACCTGCCGACTCCTGCAGAGTGGCAGGTGGAAGGAGGGCCTACCCGGGAGGAATTCTGCCGGGCGCAGAAGGAGTGCCCTACGCTTGAAGGCATGCGGCAGCAGGCCGAAGCCCAAGCAACTGGAACAGAGACTGGTAACTACCATGTCTACTGGGAGGATGGTCTCCTCTACAGTGAGCCTAAGGCTCCGGTGCATGGGTCATCAAGGGCCGTAGTGGTCCCCCAATGCTACCGAGCCTTTCTGCTAGAGTTGGCACACGAGATACCCCTAGCAGGACACCTGGGCCAGGACAAGACGTTTGCGCGTTTGGTCCCACATTTTTACTGGCCCAGGATGCGCGTCACCTCTGACACTTTCTGCAAGACCTGCACCACTTGCCAGGCGAGCGGCAAGACAGGGACTAAAGTTGAAGGTCCCTCTGGAACCTCTCCCGGTTGTCGGTACCCCTTCTGAGCGGGTAGGGATTGACATTGTCGGGCCGTTGGACCCGCCGACTTCTTCGGGACACAGGTTCATCTTGGTGTTGGTGGACCACGCCACCCGGTACCCAGAGGCAATCCCTCTGAGGACCATCACTGCACCGGTGGTGGCGCGGGCCCTGATGGGGATTTTTACCCGAGTGGGATTCCCCAAGGTCGTGGTGTCAGACAGGGGCACGAACTTCATGTCGGCCTACATGCAGGCCATGTGGAAGGAGTGTGGAGTGACCTACCGGTTCTCCACTCCTTACCACCCCCAGACGAACGGGCTCGTGGAGCGTTTCAATAAGACCTTGAAGGGGATGATCCGGAGCCTACCCGAGGACTTGAGAAGGAAGTGGGACGTCCTCTTACCCTGTCTGCTCTTCTCCTACCGAGAGGTGCCGCAGAAGGGGGTCGGTTTCAGCCCCTTTGAGCTGCTCTATGGCCACCCCGTTCGGGGGCCCCTCAGTCTTGTCAAGGAGGGGTGGGAGAAGTCTTCCTCGAAGCTTCCCCGTGATGTGGTCAGCTATATGCTGGCATTCCGCAGCCAAGTGGCCAAGCTGTGGAAGGAAGCCTCGGACAACCTAGAGGCTAGTCAGGCCGTCATGAAGAAGTGGTATGACCGGAACGCTCGGACGGTAGAGTTGGACGCTGGACAGAAGGTGTGGGTCATGGAGCCAGGAGAGCTTAGCGCCCTCCAGGACAGGTGGACTGGACCGTTTGAGATCCTGGAAAGGAGAGGCCAGACCACTTATGTCGTCGATGTGAAGACCCCCCGTCAACCCCACAGGGTGTTCCACGTCAACCGCCTGAAGCCACACCAGGAGCGTTCAGAGCTCACTCTCCTGATGATAACAGATGGAAGTGAGGAGGAGGAGAGTGAGCCTCTTCCAGACCTTCTGGCGGCCCATGAGAAGGATGGCTCGGTAGAGGGAGTGGTCCTCGCCCCATCCTTGACCCCAGAGCAACAGAGGGACTGCCGCCAGGTCTTGGGGCAGTACGCCTCGTTGTTCTCCCTCACGCCTGGGATCACGCACCTGTGTACCCATGATGTGGACACAGGGGACAGTCCGCCAGTAAAAACCAAGTCTTACCGGCTGTCCGATAAGGTCAAGGCTAGTATCCAGGGTGAGGTTACCAAGATGCTAGAACTGGGGGTGATTGAGCCTTCCAGTAGCCCTTGGGCTAGTCCGGTGGTGTTGGTGCCGAAAGCGGCCCCACCGGGCACCACACCAGAACTTCGGTTCTGTGTGGATTACCGCGGACTCAACTCAGTAACCAAGACCGACGCTCACCCGATCCCTCGGGCGGATGAGCTCATTGACCGGCTGGGAGCAGCCCGGTATCTGAGTACCATCGATTTGACGTCAGGCTATTGGCAGATCGCCATGGCGGAAGGAGCAAGGGAGAAAACTGCGTTCTCCACCCCCGAGGGCCACTTTCAATTTCGGGTGATGCCCTTCGGGTTGAAAAATGCTCCAGCCACTTTCCAGCGGTTGGTGAACCAGGTGCTGTCTGGCCTAGAGGCCTTCTCTGCTGCCTACCTGGATGACATAGCTGTCTTCAGTAGCAGCTGGGAGGACCATCTGGAGCATCTCCAGGAGGTGCTACAGGCTCTGCAACGGGCTGGTCTAACCATCAAGGCCAGCAAGTGCCAGATTGGACAGGGATCTGTCGTGTACCTGGGACATCTGGTGGGCGGGGGTAAGGTGCAACCCCTCCAAGCCAAGATCGAGACCATCTTGGCCTGGGAGCCCCCAAGACCCAAACAGAGGTCCGGGCTTTTCTTGGCCTCACGGGATACTACCGCCGGTTCGTCAAGGGATATGGAACCATTGTGGGCCCTTTGACGGAGTTGACTTCGAAGAAGCAGCCACGCAGAGTCATCTGGACGGCTGCCTGCCAGGAAGCCTTTGAGACCCTCAAACGTGCGATGTGCACCGCACCGGTGCTCAGGACTCCAGACTTTGGACAGGAATTTATCGTGCAGACAGACGCTTCTGAGCATGGCATAGGAGCTGTGCTCTCGCAGCTGAATGACGATGGCCAAGACCAGCCAGTGGCCTTCATTTCCCGAAGACTACTCCCCGGGAACAGCGGTGGAGTACCATCGAAAGAGAAGCCTTTGCCGTGGTTTGGGCTGTAAAGAAGTTGAGGCCATACCTTTTTGGTTGTCACTTCCTGATCCAGACCGACCACAGACCCCTTCGCTGGCTCATGCAGATGAGAGGCGAAAACCCCAAATTGTTGAGGTGGTCCATTTCCCTCCAGGGGATGGACTTTCGGGTGGAACATCGACCCGGTGTAGACCACGCCAACGCTGACGGTCTTTCCCGGTTTTTCCGCCTTAGCGATGAGAACTCCCTAGAGGTTGGGAAGCTCTCCCCACTTTCGGCTGTGGGGACGCGTGTTAGACCTGTCAGCCCTAGGGTGGTCTTGCCCTGTTTTTTCCCTTTTGCGCCTCATTTTTGCCACCGTATTTTTACTGGACCTAGGTCTCCGGGCGCCTTACCACTGCCAACCAGTGCTGAGGTGCAGGTGCTCTCTCACCCAAGATGGCTGCCACAGGCCCCTGCTACTGCAGAGTGGCCTTGCACACATACACCTACTAGTAGCCAGGGTCAGGCTGGGACATAGGGATACAGTATCCATCCCGTCCCGCCTCTGGGCCACATAGCCAGACATGGTGGAAGGTTCCAGAACCTTCCGGGCTGTGGGAGGAGTTATGTTTTGCCGCCTTTAGGAGGGTCACCTGACCTAGGGGTATAAGAGGTTTGGAGGGAAATCTTTTAGTCAGTTGGGGCACCACTGATCCTGGGAGAACCTCTGCCGGAGTACAGGCTTTAGGGCCTAGGGGGAGACCTACACTACTGCTACTGACAGGGCTAAGGCACTGCTGTAATAAGTTAGCTGAGGAACGCCCACCACCCACTGACCTTGCCCAGCGTGAGGGGACCCAGGGAACCATCTTCAGCGTGCTGGGAAGTACCATCCAGCACCCCAAGTACCACCAACTCATTCCCTTCCCCATACGGAGAAACCCCAAGAAGCAACCAACAAAGAACTGCCGCAAGTAACCCGAAATTGCAAGGCCTGACAGACCAGCAAGGCCAGAAACCTGAACTGCCAAACTGGGGATCACCAGGTAAAGCGCCGGACCCTGAAGCGCTAGACCTTCACCCCCAAGCCACTACTAACTGTCACGGTGCTGCCCTGCTGCTGGGCTGGCCAAAGCACTACTGGATCAGCCCCCTGCCAGCCTGCTGCCAGCGCGCCTCCACGTGGGAGGAATCATCCCTCAAGCCACTGACCTCGTGGCTGAAATCTGCCTGCGCTCCAACTCATCGCCACGGTCCCAGCGCTGCGAAAGGGAAAGTGCCCTGTGCCTGAATCACCGCCGCGGCCCCAGCGCTGCGCGAAGACCAACGCGCCTGTCGCCGACAATCACCGGGAGCCCCCTCAGGGAAGGCGCGCTGCTGCCAGGAGTCACCGCTGAGGCCCAGGAGGAAGAACGAGGCCTTCGGCCCCCGTCGACGCCGTTGCCAGGCGACCGGGGACGCTGACCGCGTCATCGGCCGTGCCCCCGGGAAGGCCGCGCAGGGATTGGACGCTGGCTCCCGCCGCGCCCCCAGCGCCGACGGAAGCCAGAGAGGAGTGCCTGGTGAGAAGAGGAGGCGGGAGGCCGGCCGGAGAGGACTGCCGGCTCCCGCTCCCTTCCCGGCATACAGCGCTGATTACGGGGGCCGGAGGAGAGCGATACCGGCCCCCCGACGACCTACATTGCCCAGCGCTGACTACGGGGGCCGGAGGAGAGTGATACCGGCCCCCCAACGTCCCGCAATGCCGGCCGGAAGGCCGTAGAACCCAGTCCGGGCCCCGCCCTGCCAAACACGGGCCGGCCCGGGAAGAAGCCAGTCGCTTAGAAGAGCGACCAACGAAACGACCGCAGGTGAGCCCGGGAGGCCCCTAGGGCACGCAGAAACGCCACTGGGGGCCGGGGGCCACCATTAACCCGTCATTTGAAAGGGGAAAGCCAATAGTAACTGTCCCCACTAGGCGAGGCCCCGGAGAGGAGTGGGCCTGGCCTGAATTAACCCCTGAGAGACACAGAAGCCTTCATTAATAGGGAAGCCCCAGAGAGAGAGACATGTGGAGGGGTTCCCTCAGCTATTCACCAGCTTCATTGTTATGCCTGTTTTAATCACTGTCTAGGCCGGATGCATATCCTTATTACTGAAATGTCTTTGCCTAGGGTGAAGGTGCTTAACTGAATTGAGCTGAAGTGTACACCGCCAACAGTTGAAGTGTTTTGTGTTGCAGGTGTACCGGATTTGCGGCGCCCCCCTATACTGCCTATGGGAGCGCCTAGATTAACGCAGGCCCTGTTTGAAATGTAACGTAAAATGCCTATTTTCAAGTGATTGAATATTCATGAGGTGAACTGCATGTTTTAGGCCCATGTTTTATTCCTGCACCCTGTGATCATTATTGGTGCTACGTTTAGGAGATGATTCCTGCGGCCTTTTAGTGGCCTACGATGTTGATGAGCTATGGTGCTTTAATGAGATGACGGACTAATTAAGTACTTCAAAGAGTTGAAATGTTGCCCTGAATTAATCTGCCTCATCTGATGCTGCATTGAATTATATAAAAGAACTTGTTTTTAATACACAGGCCTGGTGTGGTGTCACATTATTGCGTCCGTATTACTGAGTCAAAGTGAGTGTGTGCTGCACAACTGCCTTACACATTGCCTTCGGGTGCCTTTCCGCCTCGCGCCATGCTACCGTGCCGGAATCGGTAACCCCGGTTCCAACATGCACATAGTGGAAACAACGCCCTGCAAAGTGTAGACAATGATGTACCACATCGACATGTACTTACTAACCTGTCAATGGCAGTAGCAACAGAACATCAGTGAGCAGTAATGAGTCATTTCACTCTGTGTGGATGGATAGAACCAAATCAACTGCACTGTTTGACAAATCACATATTAAACCATGTGGCATATCAGACAAGCCAAGATGAGTATAAAGGCAACACAAGAGATACGTGTGAGATGAGTGTCTTCTTAGTGGTGTACCTACTCTTTGTATTAGTCAAAGGTCAACAAGGTCAGTGCTGTGAGAACAAGTACTCTGGAAATGAGCAAGTCTGTCACACATGGCAGTATACTTGTATGTTGACCAAAGTTTCAGGAGCAACACAGGAAGAAATCTGTGGAAAGGCCATGTGTGGCATGTCATGTTGGTGTAGGCCCCAGACATGTGTAAATGTCCTTACTGGATAACACTGTGACACTAACAGTACTAAATACACATATGTCTCAGCAATACTGACAGTCAACATACGCACACACATGTGGATTAACAGCCACATTGACTGATGTAACCAATGTGATGGCCTACCTGTTCTGTGGAGTAAATATCCCAAATGAAAAGCATACAAATCCAGCAATGTGAAACTCATAAAGTCCAACACAATGCTTGCAAACATGTCATACATCAGTCATCAAAATAGAATAAAATCCAACCTGGACAAGGCACCACAGTGTACTCAGAATACCTATGTCAACATTCACGTGCCACATCAATGAGTAAAGACGTCAAGGCATAGATGTACACAATTCGCTACAAGTTAGAGTCATATGCATACATGTTAAAAAACAATGCAGTGTGTCTACTTTTGTATGCAAACTTTATAACAACTTGTAAATACATCAGTGTGTCCCACATAAAGATGCCCCACATTGCAATACATTTATGTCGATCAAAGTGCACCATGAAAACTTTTCTGGCTAATACAATAGTTGAAGCCTGACAATAAATAGCATAACAATCCATGTGACACGTTTGAACTGCTCCACATGTATGCACCTAAAACGCATGGTAAAGTAAGTGAACTATGAAACGGCTGTGCCAATATCATGTAGGCCACCAACAACATTAGTGGTTTAACATGGAATATGTATGTGTGAGTGTAAAACATGTCGGCAATGTCACTACCTACCTAGGAGGGACCAATGAGTCAGAGATCTGATCAATAATCTTTCACTTCACACATGTAGTGGGTGCACATAACATAGTGTGATCTGGAACATCTCTAAATACCCATCACAGTAACCTACTGGATAAACATGAAAGTCAGTATGTACAAGTGTCCAATGTATCAGGCCCTGCTCATCATTTCCCATTACAAAGAGAACTGGAAAAGACATCTGTAAACCTGTGGCCAACTGTATAAGTAACACATATTGTGAAATAACGTAAGAAATTAGTATGAGTAAATCAGTACAAATAATACAAATGGACAGGAATGTAGCTGTAAGAGAGAGCAAAATCACTGACAGTTGTAATTTCTTTGTAACTATCAGCTGACGAAGGATATGGTCTCCAGCCCTGAGTCATGACCCCAATTGCACATCCCCACACTGAGCCGGAATGACAATACAACCGGGCATTGGTCAAGACCAGGAACATCATGCAGAAAACTTTTGATGTGCTGAAGTCCACGTTTAGATGCCTGGACATGTCAGGGAGGAAATTACTATACTCGCCCCCTATGGTCTGCAACATCATCCTAGTATGTGCCATTCTCCACAACATCTGTGTATGGACAAATGTCCTCTGGGATCTGGACCATGATGAGCAGGACCCAATGGAGGAGGATGAGGATGAGGAGGATGGAGGAGAGATCCAACACACAGTGGCTGATAGTTGACGATGCAACCACATTGTGCAAAATTTCTTTCCTTAAGATACATGTACTTTAATGGACAGAACATAAGAGAAAGGTGCAACATGGAAATATTGTGTTGGCTTCTATGTCACAGTCCCAGTAAACATGAACTCACCCAGACCTCATCAACTAGAAGTATGCCTCATAAGGTAATAATCATGTCATCAGACCTGTTGAGCAACATGGGGCCATGCCTCTCATCTATCAATTTCACATATACAGAAATGCAATGCGTAGCAGTGTAGTACATTAAAGAAACTGGCCAGACATCCCACAATTCCAATTCCAAATAGATCATTACTTAACCCTTGCACTTGAGCAGTGCTGAGCTGCACAGCTAGCAGTCTTGATGTGTTGTGCAGCAGCAAACTTTATAACAGATGGCACTCAGTGAAGTATGGTACATAAACCACCAGCTACCATACCTGAGATAAACCTCACATTGTAGTGAGTCTTACCAATGTGTTAGCATGCAGAATGACTGCATTTTGCTGGAACTAATGTTGTTGTAGATCCTATCACAGATAATGAGTGACAGTAGTCATGGACAAATGCCTAGTGTCATACGAACATGAAAAATCTGTCACTCTTAAAGAAAGCATACATGCGTGGCTTTCCACCAAACACAGCACATGAGATATATGTCCTGCCTACATTGTCACATATACCACATCATGCTACAGTACATAAAGGACACATATACCATGCATTGCACAGCAATGCAATGAGGAACAAAGGTTTGTAAAAATACAATATGAGCAGATGACATTGTACAGTGAGTAAATAGCCAGAGAAGTATGACATAGGAAATTCCTGCACCTCCTACCAGAGGTGAGTCGCAGGGTCGTAGTCCATGCTACAGTGACATCTCAGCTGGACTACGTGAACAGTTTGTACCTTGGGCTACCTGCATATGTGATCCACAGACTTCAGATGGTAAAAAATGCTGCAGCAAGACTCATCCGCCAGGTACCGTTTCGTCACCATATCTCCCCACACATTAGGCAACTGCACTGGCTCCCAGTTGCAAAAAGGATCGAGTTTAAGTCCTTGACCTTAGCCCATCGTGCCCTACATAACAAGGGGCCCAGGTATCTCAGTCACAGGCTACGCCTATACCAATCTAAACTGCACTCTAAGATCAAATTCCCAGCACCTGCTCTGTGTACCCCGTTTTGCAAAATCGCGATTGGGAGGAAGATCCTTCGCAGTGAGGACAGCCAAGTTATGGAACTGCTTGCCAGCACATATGTGTTGGGTGGATACCGAATGGGAGTTCAGGAAGATCCTGAAGACTTGGCTCTTTAGCTAGGATTAGTGCTTGGCCAGTTACCCTACCTGATTTCCGCTATAGCGCCGGGACACCTCTGCTGAGGTAGCTGTCGCGCTTTATAAGTGCTACTATTATTATTATTATATGTTATATGCAAACATCTGAACACCTGAAGAATACTGAGATGTCAAGAGTGTGATTTCTATTGGACCAAACATCAGTAAAAACTGCATGTGCATACACACTAACTAATTGCACATGGTCAGATCGAGGGTGTTTTGATATGAACTTACCTTTGCATGGAAAGAGTTTTTTACCTCAGACCTGCGTGTACAAGTACATAGCTGAGCAGATTACAAATCTTGTAACATCAGAAAGGGGAAATGTAAGTTGAGTGTGTGCCATTACATATGCCTGTGTCAGGGAATGCAGTATCCTTAGACCAGGAGGCACACACAAAGGCCTGCCCTCAGAGTAGATGTACTGCTACTAACGTTGACAGGAGTAGGATAGAGAATATTTGTGTATGGCAGCATTATGTTAATTGAACATCACCAGTTAAATTAACTATTTGACCATGTTTCACTGCAGTGATGCATAATGACTCACTCACCTATTCCAAAGGTCTGTTGCTGTGTGACACACTCCCCCCAGACCTCCATCATGTTTTCAGAAATATGTGTGCATGATAACACCATGTGCAGAACACGTGTCCCTGTGCAAAACATACACAACATAAAGTTTGCAATGTGTAACGGTGTACACATGCTGAGATCGTCTGTGCTGCTACAGTGCATGCAGCTACAGAATTTCTGCCATATTCCAAAGTGAGTGTAGTACCAAACAGTGTGCAATGACTGAGTGTGTGTCCCACACTTCATGATGTCTGTTATCGTACTACATATGTGGATCACGGTATACTCTACATAATGTCCTGTGAGTGTACACAGAGGGAATGTAATGGGCATGGCCACACAGTGCAGCACAGATAGTTTCCCTATGACACAATTATGTTTGCAAGCACATTGCAAGAAATGTACTGTATCTGACAAAACACTTGAAAATGTTGCCTTTTGCCCTGCGCTGGTGCTGGATTGGCAACGTAGGACCTATGCAGGCACACGTGCACCATGAGGCAAGGATGCAACTGTTAAATGCAAGAACGAATGTGACCGTGATGGTACATCTTACTGATAACCAATATATGCTGTGAGCAGATAACCACAAAGCAGCTAGCATTTCCAGCGCCTTGAGACCTTCACGGGTGATTTGCAGTGATTTATAAATTCTTGATTGATTGATTAAGTCATAGTGCACATCTAAGTGTGATGCTGTATACAGAACACAAAGAAAAAAAACATAACACATCTTATGCCAGGAATCAAGACAGATGGTCTGAATGTAGATATTGTGCATAATAGGGAATACAATAGTGTTGCTCATAGGCATAGTAACACTAAATGTTAGCGCTAAAATATGCAGACTCTGCAGCTACCTATGTTCACCTACTCATACTACAAACCGCCAAAGGAACTAAACATTGGGAATGTCTCTACAGATCACAATAATAATGTGACTTACAAGTAAATATGTTATCACTCATTATGACACAACTGAGATGGCAAAAACACACACATAGGCAGAATATGACCACTGAAAATTCACACTTCTGAAAATATTTAACCTGTCAGGTAAGAAAAGAGGAGCAAGGAATGTGAGCCCAAGGTGTGTTTCCCTGCATTGCACAATTCATTACAGTGTATCCCAGACAACAGGCTAGTTTTGAGGGTCAGAACCCACGCATTGACCCATTAGCACGTCGCATTGCACCTGTTGCTCGGAAGCAACGCATGGTAAGCCACGCACCAATACCAATGCATTGAAAACAATTCCTCTTTGGCTAATGCATTGTGCTTTAATCGCGCATTGGCTATTTCAGTACAGATGCATCAAAAAAAGACATATTTGTAAAAAGCGGGCTAGATATACCCATGCAGTGGTGCAATGGATGTGGCATGCTGCAAAATAGGAACTGGGAAGTTACTTTCAGTTTCTCTCACTCTCTGTTGGTCTGTCTTGGTGTTGGAGGTGTCTGGAGAGTGTGTGAGAGTTATATTGAGCATTGTATTCTTGTCAGTGTGTGTGTGTCCATATTTTGTCTCTGTCTCATACACATTTGGTCCTGTGTCATTGTTTTGTCTAAATGTTTGTCACTGTACTGTTGGGTGTAAGTCATTTTGGAGATTGTCTGTTGGGGTAGTTAGAGTTTGTAGGGGTTAAATTTAGTTGGCTTTTTTTGGGAGGGTTTGTAAGATGTCTGAGAGGGCTCATATGACGAATTGTACACTTACCAAGAATGCTGGCGGCAGGTGGCAGGGTAAGCCAGGGCTACCCTGCCAAGGAGAATAAGGACGGATGGGAACGGGTGCGCATTCACAATGAGCAGACCTTTAAGTTAGCCCGAACCACATTCCAGTTGAAGCACCGATGGGTGGACGCTATCTCATGGGAGCCTGATGTCATCAACTTCCTGGGACTTGAGATTGGTGGACCTGTCGGTATGTATGTATGTTCCGTCTACATTTTGTGATGTACCTTTATCAGTAATGGCAAACATAAACATGGATTGTACTTCATTTGTGATTTTTACAATATTGCAACATGCAAGATGTATATCAGGATAATTTAAGATAAGGAAATGATGTAAAGTAAGGGAACCTAGGGCCTCATTTATGGGCATTTGGTGGATGGCAGCGCACCAGGTCAACTTGCACCCCTGCCCTACGCAAAAGTGTGACGGCAGGAATGCACCGTATTGATCCTATATGGTACATTCCTGTCCTTTCACCCTACGCTGGCGCCGTTTAGGCAGCCTAACGCCAATGCAGGCACCCTCGCACCATGGTGCAAGGGTGTCTGTGTTGTTGGCAGGATTTTATTAGTACTGGAAGGGGCACCTTCCTGCACAAAAACATTCCTGGGAGCCTTTTACCATCTGAAAAGATGAGGAGAAATACATTTATTTTTCCTCCTCTTAGTGCCTCCCCTGGGGAGCTGTAAGGTTTAGGTGCATCCCCAGGTTTACATGTATTTTTGCATCTGGGGAAGTGTCAAAATCCATGGAAGTTGCGTGGGAACAACCGCCGCCAGGCCCATGGAATGGCTCCCTAGTGCCGAGTAAGGCAACACTGCAATTTGTGCTGCCTTGCGTAAATTCAAATCTATGAGGCCATTCAAAGCACACAAAGTGGCTTTGCATGACCTCATAAACATGATTGTGTAAAATGTGCCACTGGAGCATCACAAAAAGTGATGCTACAATGGCACAAGGGACTCATGAATATGACTGTTAGTCACACCTAGGATCAATAATGTCACCCATGTGTTATGCTACAATGGAGTCTGTCACTATGCTGCCCAGCATTACTCAATCCATCACATCCTTGACTCATGCTTCAGGCATGTCATGATGGGTACATCTGAAGTTCAGCATCCAGCCAGGTCAGGTCTGCAAGCAGACTAGATGTGTGCAATAAGATGGGCATATAGCCATATGTCGGTTTAAGCTGCTGTGTACTGCAGAAATCCTAGGTTCTCATAGGTTGTATTCTAAAAATGTACACGTGTGAAAGCAATAATTACAAATATATTTCCTCATTCATGTCTCCTAGGTGGACATCTGCCATTCAGAAGGAGAGAGGTGGAATCCTTCTAGGACCCAATGCTACCAGTAAGTGTTATAAGTACATGTATGTGCAATTTTGATGACTGTGTGTGATGTATGTGGAAATGTTCAATTGCAATGTGTGGTGGGAGGTAACACTCAGCTAGCATCAATCATCAATGAGCTGTCAGTCTCTGAATCAGAGCAGAACCTGCCCACAGATTTTTTTTAGGGCTGATCACGGAGCAAAATATTTGAGACTGTAAGGTGTATGTAAAGAGGGCCACAGGTACTAAACATCTTTGCATATGTACTTATAGTGGCACATCTGTAGTCATGTTGCTTTGAGCACAGTGGGCATCATTTTGCACATACTCTGCATATGTTCCACACAAACAGATTATCTCGTACAACAAATGGCACAAACAAAACAATCAGGAGTCAACGTATGTTGTAGCACAATGATTTCTGTGTTGCTAAGCAAGTGTGGGCAGGGATCAGTTGTAAATGCCCAAATTTGTGGATGACGCAGGGGCAGAAGAGGAGCGATATTTATACACAGGCACTGTTACCAAGCATGGACAGGATAGGTATCATGGAATCAGATTCACACACTGTGTGATTATACAACATATGTTCCATCACAATTCAGCATAATGGGTTCAGACATGCTGAATGCTTGAGCACTCTCCAAATAAGACATTTCAGTTTCACTGACCATAAGGGTGGGCAAACATACCTGCTGTGTTGCACATTAAGTTTGTAAAAAACAGAACTTTCCCTGTCACAGTATTTCAAAATTTAAACAGATATATGTAAACATGTATGCCAATGGCTTCTGGATTGTCATCACAATCTAAACCCATTTGAATATAGTAGTTGAGGTATATGTTTTTTTCTGATGGACCTAAATCTTCATTAGTAATGTATTAGGGCCATGGCAGACAAAAAATGGCATGCCTACACGTGTGTTTGTTCATGCATTAGTTAATTATTGGATGGACATATAGATCTTCCATTTGTTAGCCTACCATGAGGTATGTTTGTTGTAATTCTGCCTCAGTGATACTTGAACCTCCTTCAGAGTTCTGGTGCATCACATAAAATATTTTATTAGGCCAGATAAGTAGTCCGACAAGCATACATACATTACTGAGATGCTATTTTCAATTTGTGATTAATGGCTCCGAAAGCAGCCTTGAGATAACGTCTGCACATACTCATGTTTAAGTATGACTCCTCATGATTGTCCTTACAAGTCTGAAGCAAGAGATCATTCTTACATTTCCATACAATTGCCTGAGGGTAAATGTTATTTATGTTCCCCAATCATAGTCTACAGTAGGTATATGACAACCCCTATCCATTTATTGACTAACTGACACAGAGTAAGTGAAGGCAACAACGTGTACAGCCTTGAGATACTCCAGGGGGGTATTCAAGGCCAAGCCACACTGCCTATACTATATCACCTTATCCACTTATGCTTATGTGGATAATCAATCATTAGCACATCTGCATGATGCAACTCTAAATTTGAAATTTGGGTAAGCAGGCTCATATGTCCAAAATTAGATCAGGACATCTTCATGAGTGTGAACTTTTGTCCTGTATGATATGATATCCATCTAATGGTGACTACTGTTACATTTTGTGCACCCACACAGATAGCACCTGACTCACTTTTCCTGGTTCAAGTAGGGGATGTCTATCTAGTGACAACTTATAGTCCAGGTATCCGTCTCTATTGCTCGTATTGGTCTGGTCAGGGACATATGACTGTGTTACAATGTCAGACTATTTCTCACAGACATCATGTACAGGTACTGCATGTGGTAACTATTTTTTCCATTATCACGCTATACATCATGACAGCTGATGAACCGCATACTGTCATGCACTCACCTGGTCCCAACCACAGAGATGATACTGGAACTGATGCTGGACCTCTTATCCCTCCCGAGGACAGCAAATGCCAAGGAACCGAAACCTTAGAACACACACTGTCCCCAGGAGGAAGAGGGGTTGGGATAAAATAAGAAAAGAAAGACTTGCGGTATTGGATCTGCTCTGCAGCTGTGCAACACTGCGTAACAGGATCTGTCAATGCTGAGACCCGCTACGTTTGTGAGGTAGATTTGGACTGGACCAGAACCTCTGGTTTTGCAAAGATGCAACACACTGGAAATATCAGGAAGCAGTTACCATCAGTACACTAACAGGCCTCTATATACAGTGGAGGAAACAAAGGGAGAGCGAGGAAATAAAGAGGTACGTCCTTTTCCCCAAAATAAACAACCGAACAACAAAAGGGACGGACCCTGCAGGGGAATCCTAATAAACTGCAAACCTGTTCCAGGGAAAGACGGGGAGGAACCCTTACCCACCAACCTAGTTGGTGGCATGCTTCATCATCGGGTTCCCACCTGGGCTACCGAGTGCAACCCAGGTGTGCTTTACCGCCTGATTACAGCGGAGAAGGTGTTTTTTTTGTGTGAAGGGAATGTGAGATGTGTGAATAAAAATGCCTCTAGGATCCTCCGTTGAAATAGAGCAGCTTTATTGTAGAGGTCCAAGGACAAGGTTAAAAAGCAAGGGTGGATACTACAAAGACTGATATGACCTTAAATATCCAAATGGCGTCTACATGTTTCATCCTTATAAAGCAACTATGAAGGCTTTCTTCAGGACCACACAGTGCAATGGGGTCAAGTCAAAAAAAGGGCCTCGTGAAATATCAGCACACACGCTAAGGTGTGCTGTGAGTGCAGGGGTAATACCGTACTTACGGTTCACACCAACATGTAAGAATCTGGAGAACAAAACAGAGCATTAAAACTTTCAAAACAATAGATTATTAGCAGGTGGTAAACAGCTGGTTAAATGAACATAAGTAACTCTGTTCCCATATTTCCATTGTCAAGTGCAGAATTTGGCCACCTGGCCATTTCAGAATAGATTCCCAAAACCCAGCTCCAAGGCCAGCGTGCATCACCCCAAATTTATACATGATTCAGTGCTGTTCTATTAAAACGGAGTGAAGTGAGGTGAAAACCTATGCGCAAATTAAAGAAAACTGCACAATTTAAAAAGCGGACCTCATATCAAAGGCGAAGGGCGAGCCACCACCTTCCATTCAAGAGGGAGGACTCGTCGTGTTCCAAAAGGATACATACTAGTGTTTCAGAACCAAAGCACGAACAAAAACAGACCCACACACACTAATGGCAGAGAACGCAAAACCCAGAAGGGAGTCGTAATCATGGTCTTACTAATGCATAGCTATTATGCAGTCACATTGATCCCGGCAGGGGACGGACATCTGTAGTCACACATTAGAGAAATGGAGCTAAATGAAGATAAACAATGTCTCAAAACCTCGAGCAGGGCCACGGGGTTTTACAGGCATACGCTTACTTCGTCAAGATGATCCGTCCACGTGGATATCTACTGCAGTCCCGGCGATACAGAAGTTGCGTGCAATGCCGAATATTAAGGCAGAAACCCGGAAGACACCCGCAGAGCATGGCATGTGTCACGTCTGGCGTCAATAGGCGTGATGACGTCAGACGTGATCCGTACGGAAGTAACTAGTCAGGGGAAAGGAAAAGACACCCAAGATGGATGACCCTGTAACAACTAGACCGCACCTAAGAGTTAAGGAAAGGGCGGTGTGTGATACTAACACGAGACCCTCTCTAGGTCCCTAAACCATAACGCAAAGAACCAAAAAATGGGTGGGATGGCATATTTAAAAAAGGAAAATCCTTAATGAGCAACCTGTGGTCTTAGGTGCAAACCGAGGGGCACCGGCTGGGGGGCACTCGTGTGGAGTCACAACTCTAGGAACAAGAAGAGATGCTAGATCGAAAGATCTGTCAGTATGGATATGTCAATTCTTAGTCATTGTGAAAAGACAAGAACAAAAAAACAAAAAACATCGGAATGTGCAGTTTCTGCAGTGTTTGGATGGAAAAAATACTATGTTGTATTTGGCCTTGTTCAGCTCTGATTCCAACAGGGAATTGAAGCTGTGTATGCAGGTTTTAAAAGGACAAAGTAGTTAACCATTATTAATTGCATTCCAAGGAATGTTGTCATTTAGGCCAGTCTTATGTGTTGACAGGCGGTAAACCCATTGCTGCTCCTTTTCGTGTAAACGACTCTGTAAATTGGCAAAGCCTCTGTCAATCTGCTCAATAACCACCCATTGAAGATCGTTGGTCGTATGTCCAATGGTCAGGAAACGGTCTGTCATTTTGGTGCTATTACGCCTACATCTGATGTTGCTGCAGTGCTCGCAGATTCTTACTTTTATTTTGCGGCTTGTCATGCCGATGTAGCGCAATCCACAGGGGCAGGTGATTAAATAAATTACATTGCATGAGTTGCAATTTGTGTGCTTCTTTAAGTACCGTGTCTTCCCGGGTTCCAAACTCAGTGTCTTCTCCACCTTTGTAAGGTGACAAACACTGCAATTCCCATATGGGAAATGTCCTGTGACATTTGATAGTCCCCATGCGTTTAAAACTGTGTGGTTCTGTTGAGCCTGTATTTTCGGATGTGTCGACACTAAGCTGTCTTTGAGACTCCTCGCTTTTTTGTAGGAAAACATTGGTTTCTCCCAGTGTAACGATCCTGTTTGTAAAATTCTCCATAGTTTTGGGATAATTTTAGACACCTGGTTGGAAATGGTGCTATAGGTGGTAACACAGGTAAGTGGTATCGCTCCGTCAGTTCTTACTGTCTCTTCCAAAAGTCCCTCCCTGTTCTGATTGCGGGCTCGTTTTTGGCCGGTCCTAAGGATTTTATCCGGGTACCGACGTTCTCTCAGCTTGGAAGAGAGAGCTGATGCTTGTTCTTTGTAGTCATTAACATCACTACAGCTCCTCCATAGTTGAAGGTATTGTCCAAAGGGCACGTAAATTGTAAGAGAGAAATTCTTGCTGTAGGTTTGAAATATGTTTTTGTCCTGCATTTCCCCATTTCGGCTATGATTTCTATGTCTAAAAAGAAGATCTTATTTTTGTCCATACTATGTGTGAACTTGAGATTTTTGTCGCAATCATTGCTCCAATTTAGAAAAGTGGTGAGGGTCTCTTCCTGTCCTTCCCAGATCATCAATACGTCATCAATGTAGCGTTTGTAGAAGATGATATTTTCTTTGAACGGGATGTTGGAGTTCAGGATGTATTTCTTCTTGAATTCAAACACATATAACCCTGCCACACTCAGGGCAAAAGTGCTGCCCATCAAAGTGCCGTTGGTCTGGAGGGACAGGTCACCTTCGAATTCGAAGAAGTTTTCTTTTAATGCCAGTTCAGCGCAGTTGAAGCACACCTGGGTTGCACTCTGTAGCCCAGGTGGGAACCTGATGATGAAGCATGCCACCAACTAGGTTGGTGGGTGAGGGTTCTTTTTAAACCTAGTGGTTTTTCCTCCCCGTCTTTCCCTGGAACAGGTTTGAAGTATATTAGGATTCCCCTGCAGGGTCCGTCCCTTTTGTTGTTCAGCTCTATATACAGTGACCATACATTGACTTCAGTGTGATACACTTTCAGGTCTCATCAGCAGCATGACATGAGAGCAGAATAACCAAAATTACAGATTGTAGTTTGGGACATTCCCAAGGATTAAACTCACAACAAAGAATTCGGTGCAATGTTCATACATATATCAATACCTCTCTGTAGTGCTTCCTCTAGGCACTACTGTTCATCAGAGAAACACGGAGCTCAAGTCTTTAATCCATGCACTGTCACAGATCTAGCACCACGGTTGTAGGTATGGTCCAGAGGATAAACACACAAGAAGCGCTGGAGTAAATCACGAAAGAGAGCATGGAGGAAAAGTCTATAGTCTGAAGACATGACTACTCTGTCATGCTTACTACTATAGGAGGATTAGTGAGCACTAACCTGATATCAAATATTTAGCCTAGTTTTCACTTGACTGAAGTTCAAAGAAGATCTTGAGGCTTTGAATCAGTAAGTCACAGGGGGTCCAGGGTAGCTGTGCAGGAGCGTAAGAGGAGGAAGACGTCAGGGGAGCAGGAGTCACAGGAACCACAGATTCAGATGGAATTGAAGGAGGCTGGAGCCTCTCTCTGTTCCAGCTGGATTTCTTCAGGTGAGTGGGAAGGGTGAAGCTTGTTCTGCAGGGAACGAGGCAAAACCATGATTCGGGCCACGTGGGGCTTATATACCCTCTCGAAGACTCAACTGATGTAGCTAGATCATGTGCGGCACGTGGGGACCGTGGTCGTCTGGAAGGTTCTCGAACCTTGGAGAAAACACTTGTTAGTAGATTCACTTTGACCTTACAGAATGGGCAGGTGCAACTTGATGATCGAAACCCTATAACAGGAAACAAATGTATTGTTTTCGCTCCAACATGCATAATGGAAAACAATACAAAGGGCCCAGTAAAGTCAGGAGCAAGCCTTGCCATTGGTTCACGGGATTCTGGGGAAGCTTGCAGGGATTCAAGCACAATGGAATTATGGGTTCTGGGGACACTTGCAAATACTCAATCGCAATCGAATCATGGGTTTTGATGAATGTTTACAAATACTCAAGTACAATGTAATCACACGTTTTGGGGAATCCTTGCAAATGCTCAAGCGCAATGGATTCACAGGTTTTGGGGAAAATCAATCATGGTATCATAGCGTGCCATAATGCGCCACAGGGGTAAAACAACATGAGCCCTGTGTGCTAGGCCCACTACACAGAGGGTGCATAAGGGGGTCATGACACATACATATGAAATCACCACATCAAGAACATCTCCAAGGCATACCGAAAAATGCACTAGCTATATGAACGTGCAACTGCAGCTGGGTCCTGGAATGCCCCTCGACCAGCCACTCCTGCAATGGCAACATCAGCCACTAGCCAGGACAGAGCAGGCCGAAGTCACCCACAGTCACCTCAAAGACCAATCACACCAGCTACCCCTGCAGCCACACCGTGTACACCCTCAAGGCCCAGGAGTCCCAGGAGAAGGGAATCCATGTTCCACTACAACGTCATTAAAGAAATGAGAAAGGCCAACCAGAAACTTGTGGCTATTCTTGGGGAGCAGACCAGCTTACGTGCCAGCATGACAAACGTGGAGGAGGTCATGGTGCAGCTCTCTCAACTTGTTTAGACATTTTTACTTAGATTTTATTATTGTTTTTTTCAGACTGTAGTCATTTTATAGTTAAGTTCATAGTTAGTTAGTGAATAGGATAGGTTTAGATGAGTTAGGTTCTGGAATTTAACAGTCTTTTATAGGTACATGTTTTTCTATCTATTTCCCTAAGGTTTTAGTGGGTGGGGGGTTAATGTTTAGGCATTAAAAAAACATATATAAAAATACCTAATATATATATATATATACATTTGTTTAGGGTTAGGTCTACATGTGTAGTTAGTTTATGTGTAGCTCATGGTTCTATGTGTGTTAAGGGGGTGGGGGAGTTGCTGTTTAGCATGCCATTTGTGTCAAATGTATAGGATAGATATAGCTAAGTTAAGTTAGGTTAAGCTAGTGTTAAGATAAGTTAGTTTAGGATAGGAAGGTTAATTAAGTTTAGGCTTAGTTAAACAGTGTACGTTAGTGTAGGATAGGTATGCTAAATAAATTTAGGCTTAGTTTAGATAGTGTAAGTTAGTGTAGGATAAGTAGTTTTAGCTTGTGCGGATTACATTTTTATAGATAAATACTTTTTCTACTTTCACGACTCCATAATAATTTCCTGCGTAAGAGTTGTCATCATTGCTTAGGTTGAGTTGAGTATATGATGTAGCAATCCCCTGCAGTGTTTGTAGATATATGTTACTTCATCAGACGCCTATGGACAAGAGTCAGTCTATGTTGCAATTGAGCCACTTCAGTACTCTTCACCATTGTTTGGGCACTGTGAGTGGTCCACTCCATGCGAATTGACTCACAGCCCAACACAGATAGTCACCAACTGTAGCACTGTGTGTGTAAGTGATGCTACGTGTATAGTAGGGATTGTTCTATCACCCCAGAGTACCCATTCCTGGCTGTGCTTGGACACACAATGGTGCCTGTCACTTAAGCACTCACCCTAGCACCATTGTACTAGTAGGTCATTGTTGTTAGCTGGTTAGTAGTCATGAATGTGGCCAACACCTGCCTTGGAAACATCAGTCATCCAGTACTTACTAAGGGTGGGGCTTCCTGCATGTTGCTTTGTGCACATACTTGTTAAGTTAGAAAACCTAAGTCTCATGCTTCCTCTTAGCCAAAGGATGTATATCTGGGTTCTAGGATCTGTGCTCTGGCTCCTAATTATTGGTATTAATGTATAGGTACAGTTGATGTAATGTGTGGTTACACTCACCCTCAATGCATGGGAGGGCTCTCCAGGGCAGATGAACATATTGACCCTACAAATCCCAGTGTGTCTTACTACACCATTTATCAGTTGACACAGGACCCCAAATACTTAGTAGTTGCAGTTCATGCTTACTGACATCCAAGGTGTAGCACTGAGCTTCTACATCCTTAAGTGGCATATGTATGATGCTAAATCAGAAGGAGTTGGGCCATTAGTACCTGCATATTTTCAGCACATGCATTATAATGGTACTTATAAGATATCTTCAATGTAAGTATTGAGGCAGACATATGTGCATGATCATGTTATCATGATAACTGAGCAAGATATCTGAGGATGTGTGAAAATGTGTTAGTGGCTCACATGCCTCATAGGACCCATTGGTGCAGGTAGACTTTTGTGTGATTAGTTTGGTGTTGTCACTGTGGACCAGTCAAGTTACTGATGCCTATTGTCACCCCATGATGTTCAATAGTACAATGAGTCTTTCCACATAATGCTAAGGCAGTGGATGGATATAATGCTTCTCCAAGTCCAACCAGAGCATGTGCTAGGGACTGTAGCACAATTACCTTGAGATGCTAAGAAGAGTCTTTTGTATATACACATCCACCATGGTCTAGTTAGTCCTATCTGCAACAGACATACAGCACGTTGGTTCACAGTAGTACCTTTATTTACAGGTGTGTACGTAGGCAATTTCTAAGTAGCAGTTATTGTGACAACAACTCCAACCTTGTTTGAGGCCAAAGGATGTCCAGACAGAGTCCATAGGGGATACATGTCATGTGGCATGTCGAGGTGAGGAGTATTCCAGAGAGGATGATGTCCAAACTGCCATTAGGGATGGTAGGCCTCATCAACAGTCCACAAATGGATCAGAATAACAGATGGGCCCACAAAAAGGGGACAGTATTAGGTGACAAGGGCGGTGACGTGATGATAAATATAGGTCCAATGAGAAACTGGCCAAGAGGCACAGACAAATGTTACTGGGCAGTTTTCCACCGAAATTTGGTAAAGTCCACATCTTCCTACTCTGATGTGTGTTGTGCTTCCCTTGTGGGTGATGGTGTTTGTGTGGGAGGCATCTGAAGCACACACACATCAGGAGCAGAAGATGTGGCTCCCCTGTCCCCAGTAGTATTTGTCTGTGCCAGAAAGGAAGTAAGCACAGCACTGACAAGGGCCTGATGACTTGTCAACAAGGCAACAACATCACTGTGAAAGGAACCCATTGTTGCAATTTAGAAGTCCTGCTTGCACTCCATAGATTGGAGGATGGTGTGGATGGCCACCAGCTAAGTTGCTACCTCACTGGTGTCGCATTGGCAGGGCTGTTGTTCTTGCCTCTGCTTCATGACACCAATAATGTCACTCAGGGACTGTGCCAGTCTATGGAACAAAGGGTAGGTGCCTTTGATCGCCTCAGAGGTGTCCTTATTGGGACTGAAGCACCTACGGACTCCCTCTATGATGTCTGCGATGGTCGCCATCCCTGCCCGCACCTCATCTACCAGCTGCTGCTGGACTCCTACCACTAGCAGTTGAAAGTTGGGGCTCCTCAGAGTCCAGAGCTGGGCTGGGGCAGGCAGATGGGGCATGCCCTGTGGTAGGCGGTTCCTCTGGAGACCCAGGAACGTTGTCATCCCTTGCTGTGACCAGAGAAGGTGTTCCAATGGAGTTCAGGAGTTTCTGGAAGGTGTCATTGTCCATGGGGGGCAGGAAGTCATTGCCAGGAGGTGTTGTTTCTCCCTCTACAATGAAAATGTAATGTGTTAATGGTGATCTATACTAGATGTTGACATGAGTAATTTTAGCTGTCATACACACTTTATTATCATTCACTTTCTGTTCAACTTTGATGTGTATGACGTATGTTACTCGTGGGAATTGAGGCCAAGTTGCACTGTAGTTGCCTTTGAGATGGCAATATCTCTACATTGTTCACACAACCACTGTGTGACAAGGGTGACTTTTCCTGTCATACAACACATTGCAACGCAGTTACACAGCTTGCTGGCCTGTCCTGCCTGTGAGGGAAAGTTGAGGTAAGGTCCACATCTGCCTTGGTGATTAGTTTTCTTTTCCATGATGGCTATACTGAATGGAGTTTCACTTATTGACACCACTACTTTGCACATTGCTCCAAGTCACCAGGTAGCCTGCATTCACTCAGCCCACAGCTTCCAGGAAAGTGATGTGTGTATGGTCATGTATCTGATTTGATCCTTTCACACAGTACACCATGACAGTCTACATTGTTGTGCTGTCTTGCATGCACATTGTGCATTCATGTGGTCAAGGGCTCATATTGCACATGCATCCACACAACTTTACACAGCTAGGAACCTTGCTACACTGCAGGAAAGTGTAAAGTCATGTACGTACCCTGATTTTCCTATTTGTGTATACTCGTGATTTCATTATCATGTCTCCATAGTTCACTACAGTAGGCACTGTGTACCAACTCTGAGAGGATAGACCCAGTCAAACATGGAAGATTGCTACCACTGACTCTCACCCTATTTCATCATTGCCAGAGTTGGTTATCTGCAGAGTATCACACATTGCATAACTCAGTACCACTCACTTGTACCTGTACATGACTCCTCTGTCAATCCTCATTTAGACCCAGGAACTCAACTTACTGTCACACACTGATGGCACGTAGATCATACATTGACTGTCATGTGACACCAACAGCACCATTTAGGTCACCATCTGCAACTGACCGACATTGCTGCTTGTATTTGAGGGCTATGGCTCAAGCTTTGGCCCACATGCTAGTAGTAATGATATTCTGTGGCATGTACCTACCCAGGTTGGTGACACAACTAGGCCTGTAGACCTAACCCTCCATCCATACCTAAAACCTGCCCATCGTCTTGGAAACCTATCTCATACTGTCACTTCATTATTCCCTGTTAGACATCCTCCTCTCCTGCTTTGACATATTTGGCATAGACAGACATTTGCTTTTAGGACTTCCATCCTCACACCTACTACATCTTCACCCTGATCCACATTGCATGTAGAATGTAGTACATCAATGCCCTCTTCTATGGAATCCCTTCACAGCAATGAGACAAGCGTGGCACTATCAGACACAGCAGTGTGTTACTAACACTCTGGCTACCTTGCAGTACACACATCACAACTCACCTCCTTGCTATGCAATGACTCCCCATTCAGACACAATGCCAGATTAATGTACTCTGCCACATCTACATTGCACTACACAACCAGGGGCCCACCAGGCACACACACCATCTATTCAGCCAACTAACAACCACAGTCCTCTGCTGTGCATCCTTTGCAATCACAGCCACCCCTAGTGCACATTTGTACCTGACAGGTGGTAGAGTAGTGTCTGACATGGCATTCCACAAGTGTGCTCTCACCTCGCACATCAGGACAGCTATGTGCAAAATAGTTTCATACTAGTAACCATACATGTGTCTGTTTTCAAGATCCTACTTGGTGATACTTCACATACTCCAAACCTGAATCCCCTCTCAGATGAGGAGTTGATCCTCTGGCAAACCAAATCTTTGGTTGAGAGAGAGTGGGCAGAGTCTGATGTAAGGACTGCACCTCAATGCTTCTGGCTCTTGCTGACCTCATATGAACAAGCAGGTATGTTTCTTTCAATTATGCTTCTAGGGCTGTATCTAATGTCTAATACTGCTTGAAATGAGGATAGGAGAGGTTTAATTGTATGTATGTCATTACACAGAATACTGCTCCAGATGCATACTCTACTAATCTCCAAATGCCCAATTTTGATTTATTCATGGCACCACCCCCATACCCTTCTTGATGGGCATGGCAGAAATCTCGCACTGGTTTATGGTTTTGGAGCGCTATCTTTTCAGTTTTAATCTCATTGCGATCCTTATAGTATTCAAGTTAAATATGGAATAATGATGTATTACTATAAATTAATGAATTCTAAATTTCCTAGAGCCAACCTTTATTACATTCAGGATTTGGAATATCTTGTTGGGCCAAGCTAATTACTCAGCTATCCAGCAGTTCAAAGCCTCCCCTTGAACAATAAGACAATCTGTAGGAATAACTTCCTACTGGGAGAAGTGATTAGCTGACTCTCTTTGAAGCCTCAACATCAAAGGAATGGCAGTCAAAATTCTCCCACCAGTCACCCCTCATGTTCCCTTTGAAATTTTGGAGGAAAGAAACCACTTTGACTGGGAGGAAACAGACTCAGAGGAAAGGCCTTTCTAAACCTTGGTTAAAATTGCCATTTGAAATCTTCCCAGTATGCTCCGCAGGGAGATGGCCTGCCAGTGGGCTGATCCCAGTAAGTGTCAGACAGAGCTGGAGGGCTGAAATAGCATCTACAGATTTGGTCAGAACTCACACATTGCAGAACACTCTTTCTTCATTTTTAAACACTGAGTTAAGAGTAGAGAAGCTAAAGAAGAAAGCTGGGCCCACCTGCTGATGAACCCTTATCTGGAGTGAATTGACAGTGTGGTCATTCTTTGAGTTCTATTCGGTGCTCCCTCCAGAGCCAATGACACTGAATTCCTATATACTGGCCTTAGGCTGTGTGCCCTCTAGGAGGGTACTTCAAGTGCCTGCTGGACAAACACGCGCCCTGAAAGTGCCAGAATGTCATTGGTGCTGGGAGGTCCTGACAGGATGAGTGGCCCACCTTGAGGACAGTGGGGTGAGGTTGCAGGAAAACTCCACAACCCTCATAGGACAGTGCTGGAAGGCATGTCCAGAATGTTCTGGCCCACTGCAATAGGAAAGAAGGAAGCAGTAGAAATCTGGAAACTGGGAAAAACATTTTTGCATTAACCTTAAAACCATCAAAAAATGTAAATGCCAGGAGCCCCTAAACTCACACTTCTGGTGGCTAGAGCATGCCACCAGGAGGTAGATACAGGAAGCCTCATCAAAAACGGCCTATATGGGTCATTTATGTCTTACTTTCGAATTGCCACTCATATGGGGTCTCTTCTGTGCTCTTGGTAGGTCCCCTAAGCACTGGGGGCTGCTGGGTCAAAAATATCTCGACACCATTCAGTGGTTTTCATATCTCCACAGGCTGCCTGTGCATTGTGTATTGTGGGTCCCCAAAGGTAACCAGCATCATCAACGCAATCTCACACTAGATTTTTTCAGTACCCCCCCCATTAGTGGTGGGCCTGCTGACATTGACATCTTAGTCTGTGGAGCATCTGGGTCTGGACATTGCGAGCCCAAGATGAGTGGTGGGCTTCCTAGGGCTTTAGAGTACCATGCACTACCTCTCAGCTCACCTCCATTTGGGAAAGCAGCAAGTTGGAGAGAAGGAGACAGCCCACTTAGCCACTGTAGAGGAGCAGAAAAGACGTTGGCTCCACAATGCAGCTCCAGAGGCAGTGTGCCTGGCAATAGGAAGAGTTGAACGCTATGTGCATGGTGCCCAGAAGAAAAGAGAATCCTGCAGGAACCTTTTCCAGTTGGCCAGGTGCTTTAAAAAAACTGACAAAAGGCAGAAAAAGTTCAAATGTACCTGCTTGCGTTGGCTACATGAAGGGACCTACCGCAGGCCACAAAGAGTGCCCCTTGTGCCCCTCCAAGGACATGCTAATTTGCAAAATTTCACTTTGTCACTCTAAGATGCTGAGCCACAGAATGCATGACCCCGGCAAAACTTTTTGTGTGGCTTAAAACACTCCCACAGCTGGGATTTAGGGCCAGATGTACGACCCTTTTTAGCAGTCGCAAACGGGAATTCTGCCCGTTTACAACCGCTAAAATGTGTGGTGGTTTGTACAAACCCTATTTTGCGAGTCGGTAACTAATTACTGACTCACAAAATAGGGTTTGCGAGTGGCTATTAGGAAGGGGCATGCCAAGGGAGTCTCTTCCTAATAGTGAGTCGCACTTGTATGTACAATTGTTTTGCGACTGCAATTGCGGTCGCAAAACACTTGCAGTTTACCACCTACTTCAAGTACATGGTAAGCCACTCGCAAACAGGAAGGGGTCCCCGGGGGACCGCTTCCCCTTTGTGAATGGATGCGAAAATATTTTTTAAGAGCAAGCAGTGGGTCATACTGACCACTGCCTACTTTGAGAAAAAATGAAACAGAAACGTTTCATTTTTCTTTTTAAAATGCATCCCGTTTTCCTTTAAGGAAAATGGCCTGCATTTACAAACAAAACCTGCTTTATTGAAAAAGCAGTCACAGACATGGTGGTCTGCAGTCTCCAGCAGGCCACTATCACTGCAAGTGCTGGCCATTCCCAATGGGTCACACATTGCGACCTGCCTCATGAATATGGATGAGGCAGGTCATTTGCGACCCCATTAGGAATCGCAAACAGTGTCTGAGACACTGTTGTACTTTCCATTTTGCGATTCGCAAAACGTCGCAATTTGCGACTCACAAAATGGAATGGTCATACATCTGGCCCATATTAGACTTTGGGGTCCAGGAAGGCATAGACCTTTTTTAAAGTTTTTGGTGGTTTAATGGAAGCAATATGCTTTTGAATGGTCTGTTTATAGTTTTGTGTTGTGGATTATTGCAGGCTGGTCAGAACCCATAGGAATGTTCTGGTAATGATGAGAGTCAAAACAAATGTGCTACCAACCTGAAAAATATTTCATTTTGATGAAATGTGTTTTTCATTGAAGGTCAAGGTTATACTAATTCAATGGTGATAACATTGAGAATGCCAGCACAACTGACTGATCAGTATGTCATATCATGTTTGCATAAGACACATATGGCGATACTGTAATTTAAGGATAACTGCCCAAGGGTGCACAAACTGTTAAAGTTGTCTCTGGCATAAGTGAATCAGTCTGCTTTCAAGACATTAGTTGGTGACAGTAACCTTTCCTTACTTTGCGCAAGTTGCTGTTGGCATTGTTCTACTTATTCTTGCCTTGTTGTTATTGATTTCCCTTGGACACGTGGACACAATGTTGTCCTTGTTCATTATGACTTGCCATTTCTAGGACCTGGCCTCTGTGGTTGCCTTTGTCATTAAGTGGTCGATCTCCCTCACCCTCTCTTTCATAACTTCCTTCACTAGGACCCCTAACGCCTGGTCCAAAAGTCTAAGGGGCATATTTATGAGCCCTGTTGGGTCGCTCTTGCACCACGCAATGTGGTGCAAGAGTGATGCAACTTAAAAATTAGATTTATGAAGCCACACATGACCACCTAGTTTGGCCCTAAGTGGCTTCATAAATCTCGAGTAATGCAGTGCAGGGCAAATCACTGCATTGAATTACTCTGCGCCAGGGCGTTGCGTGGGTGTTACCCTGCAACATCCATGGATTTTGATGCATTCCCAGAAATGGTAGACCTGGGAATTCACCAAAACCTATGCCTCCCTAGGTGAAGTGTAATGAGGAGAAATACGTTTATTTCTCCTCGTTTTTTCCTCTTTCTATGTGTGCTGCAATATGGACCATGATGCAAGGCAGAAGCGGCTGGTGTGCGGGCAGAGTGGCAGGGCAGCAGGGAGGACGACGGGCGATGGATGACAATACAATAAAAAAAACGTGCTTGCCACCCGCCGCTCTTCTGCTCTGAGTCCTTGCTGCAGCACAGGCTCCCTGACTACCATGTGGCCAATCTTGACGCTACTGTCATGCTGCTGGCAGCATAAAAGCAGCATCAGGATTGGCCTGAGTGCCCTAAATTTGCGGTCCCCGAGAGACTGGGAGCCTGTGCTTGCTGTCTCCATCCCGGCAACGCAGCTCAGTGCGCATGTCGGTTTGGCTGTCCTAAGGCGGCCGGCCAAACAGACATGCACACTGAGAGCAGTTCCCACCACTCACCCTCGTGACTGCCCCCACAATGGCCACACCCCCAAGACTCGGCCCGGCCTATAGGACTTGAAAAATAAAATGATAATAAACCCATTTTATTATCATTTTATGTTTCAAGTTTTGAGGCTGGCGGGGGGGGGGGGTGGTGAAGCTAACCCTCCATAGTGGAGGAGACGCTGCTGATGCAAGGGTGTCTGCGTAGGTGCTAGGCAGCCAAAAGGGTGCCAGCGCAGAGGAAAAGGCAGGAACGCTCTGTATTGACTTAAATACAGTGCATTCCTGCCCTTTCCCTGTCACGCACTGCAGCAAAGCAAGGTGACTTGCTGCGCTGCACTGCATGACTTGGCCATAAATAAGGCCCTAACATTTGACTGATTTACAGTCAACATGGCTGCTCTGGTGACTAGGGGGGCACTGCTGATGGGTACATGGATGCCTGGGTGCCTGCATGAGGATGATATCGGATCGGACAGTGATCCCACAAAGTCACCACGTTATAAACACAGGCAGGCTTCAAGGTTTTCAATGCTCTGACAAATTACAGCGTGGCACAAAAAGGAGACTCTTGAACTGTCTCTGAATCTAGGACCCTGCAGCCCATTGTGAGGCCGAGGTGCCCCAACCTTTCAGGGAACCCCTCAAACCTTCAAGGGGCCCGATTCAGCCCACAGCCAATGAATATCTGTAAAATATATGCGACTCGGGCCCCTCTTCACATTCCCGCATGGGCCCCCCATCATTTTACGTTACACCACTGTCTGTGTCCCCGACAGTGGTTTGGACGTCTCCCCACAACCAGGCACACACATACTCCCATGGTCGTGGAAATGTGTTTATAGCCTTAGTGGTGCAAAAGTTGATTTGTGTGTTTTGTACACATGCACAGTAATTGAGCACGTGAGTATGTATGTGCTAATTGTATGGACTTCGATTGTGCTTGCACAGTGATTCCCCACAAGATAAAACCCAAACGAAAACAGCATGGCATTATTGCATGCGAAAAAAAAGCCACAATGCAAAACACTTCCATGCTTCATCTGGGTTGTCAGTGAGCCTTAGTTGCATTTTCAGATCCCATACGTCACACGGGCCCTGGAGTGAGGCTGTGTGAATAGGAAAGTGACACAGGGCAAGAGGCAGGACAAGATGGAGGAAATGTGGGGAAGGAAAGAGAAGCAAACACAAGCAAATTATCTTGCTCAATTACTCAGAAAGCACTCTCTCAACTTATAAATAAACATGTGCACTTTGTTATTCTCCCCTAATTGAAGTGTAGCTCACTTCAGAATCTTAATGAGGATCATAAAATGAATTCCTGTGAGAAGATACTGTTCAGCACTGTCTGTCATATATCTCAGGTGCCTGATTTCTCATGCACTTCTGTGATGCACGTTATTGACTTCAGGATATATCGTTCCTTGTTAACATCAATACCTACATTCAATTCCTGAAAAACAGATGATATATATTCTTGGTGCATGCGGCTTTATGTAGCAGTAAATTGTACGACTTGAAGCAAAGTTCCATGATCTTATTCAACTGGTTTATAACAATGACAAAGCCTAAATCTGTCAGAATGCATAAGTCATAAGCTATAGTCCTGATAATTTAAGAACTGTATAATACATGTGTCAAAACAAGTCCCTTGAAAACGGAATTATCATAGTCTTCAAAACTCTGCGATGAATAATGCCTTTCTGCATGAACGATAAAACAAAAGAAATATCTGAACTTCATTATTACTTTAAAGGATTTTAGAAAGACTGCACAGATGACTAGAAGGGATCAAATATAAGAATTTACGGGTTTGGTTTCAAGGTATCTCTCTATCTGCCCAAGGTGTAAAGGAAAAAAGGACCAATCATATGTATATCTATCACACATCACATGATTCTAAAGTCTGGTCAACAGGCGCTTTTAAAAAGCAATTATTTTTAGCTGCCCATTAAAAATGTTTCTAGGAACGAAGTATAATTTCACTAATTCCGAGGAAACCCATTCGCCTCAACCATGGGTCTATTGTGAGGTATCATGACATTTTAATTACTCCGTTCCAACTCTTGAGACACCCAGATTTCACAATGTGTGAGATTTCTCCAAATGTCTCATTTGCAATTTTTTTAAGCGACTGTGAAACTTGCATTAAAAGTCTTGCAACTTACAAGCATCATATCTGTCGCTCAAGATTTTTCTTTACCTGAGGTGCTCGTAAAATTGGACAACATTCGAGAAAAATAGGTAATTATGCACACAATAGTGATGACATCATAGTTTTGCCTATAGTTAAATAGACGGTGTTCCAATAAAAAAATGTAATTAGGAGTTCAGCGCGATGTTTCTTATTAGAAAACATCAGGCTGCTAAATCAGTTGGGAAACAATGAAAACCAAATGGAAGTCTGGAAAGGAAGAGAGGGAGAGGATAGCTAGACAGACAGATAGACAGACCGACAGACAAATAGATAGATGGATGGATGGATGGATGAATGGATGGATGGATGGATGGATGGATGGATAGATAGATAGATAGATAGATAGATAGATAGATAGATAGATAGATAGATAGATAGATAGATAGATAGATAGATAGATAGATAGATAGATAGATAGATAGATAGATAGATAGATAGATAGATAGATTGAGGACATGGAAGTGGAGGGTGATCAGGTAGCCACTCAATTTATAGCTAGGATTCCGAGAGATAGGAATTCCTCAGATTTTTGCTTGGTAATAACTTTGCCACCGTTAGAAGAATCTCCACAAACCTTTTTCTACATTGGCAGATGATGGCAGATGATGCAAAGTTTAATGGTGATTCATTAAGGTGCTGCAAAGAAAAATTGGGGGCTCAAAACACGCTTTTCCACCAAAGCATTTTCCATATACTACATTTTCCATATACTTTTTACTCAGATGAAGCGGCAAAAGGCTCAACAGATTCTCATGAAATTTGGCAGGAACACAGATTATGGTTTGAAAAGGATCCCTTTTGCAATTTTATGAAAATCCAATCAGTAGTTTTGTAGTAATTAGAAACAAAAACTTTGTGATATATTGGGCCGTGGTATAGCGCAGTAATTTTGCGGTATACAGCAGTACATGGCAATGACAAAACACAATATCATTGGCTTATGACTGCCTTTACAAAAGTAAAATGTTATGTTATGTTATGTTACTGACTATTTCTAAAGCGCACGTTCACCGGGACGTCTCTTGGCGCTAGGTAGCTGATACGTCATAAATCCATCGTTACTGGTAAGCCTGTTTAAAGAGCCAAGTCTCTTAAAGCTGTCTAAATCTGAGGTAGTTGGTGGTCTGCCTAATCTTCAATGGCAATGTATTCCATACTCGGGAGATCAGTAACGGAAAACCTATGCCCTCAGGTCCTTTGTTTTTTAAAGGTGGGGATGATCAGAAAGTGAGGGTGGCTGGATCTCAGTCCTCTGGTCGGGGAGTATTTCGCGATCTGAGATTTCAAGAAGACCGGGCAGCTCAGATGTAACGCCTTAAAGGCCGTACAGCATGCCTTGAACATAGTTCTCTGCACCACCAGCAGCCAATGGAGGTCCTTGGTCACCCGAGAGATGTGCCCCTCTATGCAGCTTAGATATAGGTAAGTACTATGTTTTACAGTTGTAGGAAGACTTAAGCCACTTTACATAAGTGATAATAGATAGGAAAAAGTATTTATTTTGTTCTATATATTTTTTTTAAAAAGGTAATGGAGTACTGTGTTACTTTTTAAATTTAAAAAAAAACATAATGAGAAACAAGTAAAACAATGACAAACAACAATAATAAAGTACTGTTTTATTGTTTTTCATAAATCCTTTTTTTTTTTCCAATAGGTACTACGGTGCTTCCAAGATACTACTGCAGTACTGTCTTAGCTTTTAAAAAATATATACAGCAGTAAAAATACTTTTCCCTAAATATTCATACTTTGGTAAAATGCCTCATTTCTTCCTATAACTTAATAAACATGGTAATAAGGTATTTCTTATGTGGAAACCAAGAACTCAGCCATTTTGCCACTACGTCAGTATAAAAAGGTGATGGAAAATGCAAATGACACCCCACGACTCACCACACTGCTCGACTGTACGACACACCATTCGACTCTACAGCACACCACTTCACTCTCCGACATGCCACTCCAGTCTAAGGGCCTTATAATGACTACAGTGGTCCATTGGACCAGCGTAGCGATGGTGGTGGTGCAGGCACCGCCGGTCTGACCCACCCATTACAACTTGGGCGGTCGGATTGGATTGTCAGCACCGCAGCCGCCAGGGATCCAAGATCCCTGATGGTGTTGCGGCGATCCTGAGGCCACAATATGCTTGGCGGGGCCGCTGCAGCCCCACTAAGCATTTTACGAGTTACCTCGCCGCCACACTTTTCATGGTGGTGTGACTGCCATGAAAAGTGTGGCGCTGAGGAAACAAAGGAGGGCCTAGAGGACCCCCTTGTGCCTCTGTGCCATTAGGTGCATGCATGGAAACACAAGTGGTGCCAGACCCTGTCCCTGAGACCATCCCTTCCTTGTCTTACTGCTTATCACTCTAAGGTCTCAGAAATAGTTGTGACAACTCACATGTGGGTTGCCATAGAATGCCAAAAAATCCAATGTCTTCCTGCACTATAATCTGGTGCTGGTGATCCAGTCTTGATTCTCGCACCTGATGGAGCAGGATTTCACGCAAAGAAACCTGCTCGAATTAACACCCCGGTAATACGTACTAACAGTAAGTATTAATAGAAAATTAACGTGCACCTTACATGAACACAAGGGAAAACTGCTTTGCGCATGCATGCACTAACGTGAAATAATGCACGAAAGAACTAAAACCGTATTTACAATACTCTGAAAGAAATGAGAAATAATGCATGACTAGGCCGCATGTGAAATTCGTGGACTGCATGCTGCATGTTGCTTTGAAATAATAACGAATGCTGCTTTGCTTAAAGCTATGCTAGGAAAAACATAAACGAGGGATAGTGCTAAGGTGGGAGGCATACAAGTAAAAAGTGCATTTCTGTATAATTCCATTTGTCGTAGTGAACCGAATAAACCGCCATATTTCTTACGTTGGCTGAATACAGGAGGGGCTGGGATGAAAACGAAAATGTCATGACAGAACAGCCAGAACTGCTGAGTGCTGCAAAGAAAGAATAAAGGTTCAGGGCTGATATGCTGAAGGAGAATATTGAGTGCCTGCCAAAGGATGTGACTGACTGTGGGATCAAAGACTCTTTCCGCGGACATTGCTAAATATTATTAATAAAATGTTTAAATGTATCATATGCTAAAATCGTGAGAACAAGTCAAGAACAAGGCTATGGGAATGGATGTAGAGCAATGAATATGTTCAAAGTCTGAATGAAGTCATAGTGTTGTGACATACCACCTCCTAAGTCCACCAATCAACTGTCAAGTTATGTGAAATGTTTCAACTGATGTGGGACGGACATGTAGGTTTTAGGATATAACTGGGGTGCCTTTAGGGGTGTGGATTTGACTTGCAGGGAGAAAGAGAAGAAGGGTGGATGCGTCGCTGTTCGCCGGTTTGAAGAGAGGCCTAGCTGATCCTGTCCCTGTCCCGCTCCTGGGTCCTGAAATCTTTGTTCCCTGACTCTATTTCAGGGAACCCCCACCATCACCTTGGCCAGGGGGGTGGTTTTCCACAGATCCTTTGGGTTTGTATTATTCTGACTCGTTCTTGCAAATTTACTTGCAAATGAATTTTTGTTTCTGAAACTTTTGTCTCTTCACCTATCCACTCCGTTATAGGTATTTTGTCACGTATTATTTAGATGAAACTTTTGTCTCTTCATCTATCCACTCATCATTGTGCATTATGATTATTTAGCGCCTTGACGCCTCTGGGCTAAGTTTGCGCTTTAGAAGCCTAATATTCATTGTGATGAGAATGAATCTATTTGCATTTTTCTGATGTTTCACTCTCCTTTTGTGAATTTCATTGTTTGCATTTGTGACCATATGCATTGAGCATTTAATATGAGATAAAGCTTTATTAATCTTACCGAGAGTCTGTGATTATTTAGCTGACTGAAAAGTTAGTTAGATAGTATTATCATTACCATCAACTCTTCAACTAATTGGTCCATTGACCAAGAGGAAAGATAGTTGATGTACAGGTTTAGTTATGAACTCAGAGATGTCAACCATGAATTTGTGAAGGAAACGAATTAAACGTCATTAAAACTTGAACCCCAGCGCATCAGGGATTTGGGTGAATGTGTATGGGCCATTATATTGTGATGTATTGAGTATTGATCCCTGATTAGGCATTGGCCTTGCGCTGGATCAGTTTTCTGGTAGCAGAGGACTGTTTAATTATTGATTAGTTTGGTAATGATTATTGATTATTGATTATATGTTCTGAACACGAAAAGGATAGTGTTCTGTTCTATGTTGTCTAGAAGTACAGGTACAGAGATACCTGAGGAATCACGGGAATGGAATTTAGCCTAAAATAGGCAGAAGAAGAGTGTGGTAAAGAAATCACACTGCAGAAGTACTTTGTCTGTTGTAATAATACCGAAGATACGTAGGGCTGTAGGTGTTATATTTAGGGAAATTTCGTATGTGAGTAGAGTGTCTGAAATAGCGAAGGGTCCACTTCCGAAACTCCAACCTTATCCCCAGGAGAGCAACAAGACCTCTTTTCATACCAAAAAGTCCTCTTGTGAAATTTTGGCCTTACCCTAGAGGAGTACCAGGTCTTCCCAGAGCTTGTTTGAAAGGTAAAATAACGCTGTTCATTATTGTTGCCTGCAGTGTAAAGAATCCTCTTTTAAAAAGTGAAGAACTATCTCTTTATCTAGCGGAGCAGACAAGGGAGCATTGTTTTTGTGTTGTTACTAACAGAATTTTGATTAAGAAAAAATCAGAAAAATATTGCCGTATTATTTTGTAAAGGGAGGGTCAGTAGAAGGAGTATTACTGACGTCAGAAAAAGACGCGCTGGCATTGGTCAGGCAGCGGACGTGTACTGAGCTCTGATGGGTCAGTTAGGGTGAGCCGCGCTAGTATTGGTTGAGATTTTGTTTACGTAGTGGTGCTCTGATTGGATGGTTGGTGTGTGTCGCGCTGGTATAGGACGAGAACTGACAAATAGAATAAGTAGAATTACGGAAAGGTTCCCTTGTTTGTTTTGTTGAGATACGTTAGCGTAAAGAGTCAGGAAAATGAAGCTGCTTAAGAAAATAAAGAATTTCTTTAAAAAGGATAAACCAATTGTGACTAGAGAGGGAATTCCTATTCCACCTCCAAGAATGCCTGCTTCTTATATGATGTTGGAGCGAGGATATCATACGTGTATGTGGTTAGAGAACTGGGTGGAATATACGAAGGATGATGGTGTTACAGCTTTCCCACAGTATGGTACGTTTAATGTAAGGATTTTGCAGAATTTGCGAATTCGGATGCATTCACTAGAGCCGAATCCCAGATTGACACAGTACGAAGCCTTAGAGGAATGGGAAGTTGAGGCATTTGAAAGAGAGAAATATAGAGGTAACAGAAGATACAGAAATTCGATGTTTGGATATCCTTCTGAGAATAGGGAGAATAAGTTGAAGAGATGGAGGAGAGCTGTGATAACGGAAGGATTGTACCCAGTTTTAGTCACTGACGATCAGACAGGAGGTAAATGGAAAGAGAAAAAGAAAAATATAGAGACTTCAAGTATAAGGGATGATCCGAATGACTCTGATGATGATGGGATATTAGAGGATATTATTAACCCTGGGCGTCAAATTCCGCTCCGCTCGCGGAATTTGCAGAATTTGGGCAATTTCGCATACCGCGGAGAACGCGGAATTGCCAACAATTCCGCGATCCGTGGCGTAGCGGAATTATTTTCTTGTTCGCGCTTTAAAAATGCGTTCTAGCGCGCACGATAGCGACTTACCGGGATTCCTGCGTTCGCCGACGGGTTTTCCTATCCGTTCGCGTGCGCCACGAGATTTCGGTAGCCGGCCGCGCGATCCCGCGAGAGTTTGCGATCGCGAACACGTCATTCGCCGCGCCATCGGACAACGCAAGAGTGTGCGATCGTGAACACGTCATTCGTCGCGCCATCGTGCACCGCGAGAGAATTTGCGATCGCGAACACGTCATTCGCAGCGCCATCGGACAACGCGAGAGTGTGCGATCGCGAACACGTCATTCGCCACGCCATCGTGCACCGCGAGAGAGATTGCGATCGCTAACACGTCATTCGGGCGCGCCATCGGACATCCGGCGGAATGTTGGTAAAGCTCGCGATCCAGAACACGCAAAATTTTCAATCTGGAGAAGAATAATATCGTGAGCAGCATAAAACCTTCTATAAAATGATGATTTGGATGAAAAAAAAAACTCAGATTGATATTTGGCTGTCCTTTTTGTCACATTTTTTGGGGGAGAGGGAGGAAGTGCCACAGAGTCTCCTACTTCCTGTTCCTGTCCAGCAGGCTCCTCCCAGTGCTTTGTCCATCTCCTGTTAATTTTTCACTTGGATTTGAGCTGGAAGGATCATTCTTTGTGTCTGCTGCATCATTATCATTGGATTTGAGGACTTTTGGATTTGAGATTTTACAAGTAAGTTGGTGTTGTTTGATTGGGGCATTGCAGTTGCTGCAACTACAATTTTGGTACTTTTCATCATTATTAAAAATAAATAGTTGTGGGTAGCCAATAGGCCCAGAGCTAGTCATGGGTGGGTGCATGATGAAACATGATGAAACAACTGTTCCTTTGCTGTGTGATGTTTTTATTAATTTCAAACATCATTTAGGGCACATGGATGGCATTGGATTGAATTGCAAAATGTGTATTTTTGGGTGTATTTCAGTTTTTGGGGTGTGTGTTAAATACATGCCTTAGTTGTGTGTGGTGTGTTGCAGGCCTTGTTTAGCCCTGTGGATTTTCGTTTTTGCATTTTATTGCATTACAGGCAAAGCAGTGTGGTTTAGCATGCAGCCTTTGCCTGGCTATTATAGGCCTGTTTTCAGTACATTGTTTTCCAGGCCTCCTGCTTGTTGCTTGTGATTTGTGAGTGTCCATGTGGCTGGTAGCCATTTCTGGTGGGAGTTATAAGTGTGCTGCTTTTGCCATATAGGCCTGCATGTGTTTCCTTTGTGGCCTAGGCTTCTTGTTGTGGTCCTGGCCATGAGACTGGTGGCCATTTTGAAGCCATGCAGTGTGCTTTTTGCCATAGGCCTGCATTGTCTGTCTTCAGTTTCTTAATGTTGTTGTGGGCCTGGCCATGAGGCTGGCGGCCATTTTGAAGCCAGGCAGTGTGCTTTTTGCCGTAGGCCTGCATTGTCTGTCTTCAGTTTCTTGTTGTTGTGGGCCTGGCCATGTGGCTGGTGGCCATTTTGAAGCCTGGTAGTATGCTTTTATCCATAGGCCTGCAAGCTTGTGGCCTAGTCTGCCAACAGGCCTTTCATCAGTAGGCTCAGAGGTAGTCAGGGGTGCATGAAACAACTGTTTCTGTGTGTTCTGTTGAATTTAAACATCATTTAGGGCACATGGATGGCATTGGATTGAATTGCAAAATGTGTATTTTTGGGTGTATTTCAGTTTTTGGGGTTTGTGTTAAATACATGCCTTAGTTGTGTGTGGTGTGTTGCAGGCCTTGTTTAGCCCTGTGGATTTTTGTTTTGGCATTTTATTGCATTACAGGCAAAGCAGTGTGGTTTAGCATGCAGCCTTTGCCTGGCTATCATAGGCCTGTTTTCAGTACATTGTTTTCCAGACTTGTTGCTTGTGATTTGTGAGTGTCCATGTGGCTGGTGGCCATTTCTGGTGGGAGTTATAAGTGTGCTGCTTTTGCCATTTAGGCCTGCATGGTTTTCCTCTTGGCTTACTGCTTCCATCCATCCCCTTTGCCAGCTGCAGCTCCCTGAATGATGTGATGAGCAAATAATTTAATGCCAAACAGGGTCCACTTCTATTACATTTGTATTTTTGTTGTTGTTCCTCTTCTTTCCTATCCTTCCTGAGAGTGTACACAGTATACCTTGAAAGCCCTTGTTGACAGTCTCACAAATGGCTACACTAACTTATATATTTTATTTGTTTGTTTGTACTACTAGTAATTGAACCACAACAACAAATGCAACATTTCACTGATGTTCTTCTCCTGGCTTCTTTGCTTTTAGGTGCACAAAAAGACAGAGGAGGAGGTGTCATCATCATCCCCCGTTGTACTGCCAGACAGAAGTCCTGCTGCGCACCACGTCACGTCCACGTGTGACCACAGACATCTCTGCAACTTGTGCACCTGCGTCCTGCTGACATCTGAAGAAGATGGCCCCAAAGAAAGGTACCAGGTCCTCCAGTACCAAGAAAGTTGCCAGTGAGAAGAAGAAGGAACAGAAGAAGGAAGTGGCACTTGCCAAGACTGGTGTGCCGGCCGATGTGTTTTTTGGTTAAAAAAAACTTACGCCTGCAGCAGCGGTGTCCGGCGGGGACCAAGCTGGGAGCAGCACCTCCGCATCAGTGGGTCCACCCCACCAACCTAGGCCCAAGCCCATGAGTGTGGCAGAGGTAGCCAGTCTACTAACGACCAGTGATGTTGAAATTTCATTATCTCAAAGTAGTACCCAATCCACGCACTCGCAGGCGGAAACTCAGCAGATAAGTGGGCAACCACAGCCGCAACCACAGCCGCAACCACAGCCGCAACCCCAGCCCCAACCCCACCCGCAGCCAGAACCACAGCCGCAACCACAGCCGCAACCACAGCCGCAACCACAGCCGCAACCACAGCCGAAACCACAGCCGGTACCACAGCCCACAATAGTAGTTGTTCCACCTAAAGTAGGGGCAGTTCAGGAAATCGAGCTTTTTGCAGACGAACCACCTTGACCTTACCAGGTAGGTCGCTCCCCCGCCACACAGCTCTGCCTGTGGTGTCCTGCCCGCTGCTGCTGCTGGTAAGCTCGCCCTCTGCTTGTGGCCTCGGTGCCCGTTTTTCGTCTGTTTTTTCCCTCACTGCCCCTCACTGCCCCCACTGTATTGTGTCCTTTTTTCCTTCTGTACCCTCGCTGCCCCCATTGCTGTGTGCCCGTTTTTTTCTCTGCTCCCCTCACTGCCCCCACTGTATTGTGTCCTTTTTTCCTTCTGTACCCTCGCTGCCCCCATTGCTGTGTGCCGTTTTTTCTCTGCTCCCCTCGCTGCCCCCACTGTACTGCATCCATTTTTTCCTTCTGTACCCTCGCTGCCCCCATTGCTGTGTGCCCGTTTTTTTCTCTGCTCCCCTCGCTGCCCCCACTGTACTGCGTCCATTTTTTCCTTCTGTACCCTCGCTGCCCCCATTGCTGTGTGCCCGTTTTTTCTCTGCTCCCCTCGCTGCCCCCACTGTACTGCGTCCATTTTTTCCTTCTGTACCCTCGCTGCCCCCATTGCTGTGTGCCCGTTTTTTCTCTGCTCCCCTCGCTGCCCCCACTGTACTGCGTCCATTTTTTCCTTCTGTACCCTCGCTGCCCCCATTGCTGTGTGCCCGTTTTTTTTCTCTGCTCCCCTCACTGCCCCCACTGTACTGTGTCCATTTTTTTTTTCCTTCTGTACCCTCGCTGCCCCCATTGCTGTGTCCTTCTTGCCTTCTGTACCCCTCGCTGCCTCTCTCCAATCCCGCCGCTGCGTCCCTGCGGCCCCGCACCCCTGACTGCCCATTCGCTGCCCCTGCCTCCCAGCTGCTCCTCCCTCCCACCTCCCCATATATGGCGGGGCCGCTGCGCGGTGAGGAGAAGCGACCCTTGACCTTACCAGGTAGGTCGGTCCCCCGCCACACAGCTCCGCCTGTGGTGTCCTGCCCGCTGCTGCTGCTGGTAAGCTCGCCCTCTGCTTGTGGCCTCGGTGCCCGTTTTTCGTCTGTTTTTCCCTCACTGCCCCTCACTGCCCCCACTGTATTGTGTCCTTTTTCCTTCTGTACCCTCGCTGCCCCCATTGCTGTGTGCCCGTTTTTTTCTCTGCTCCCCTCGCTGCCCCCACTGTACTGCGTCCATTTTTTCCTTCTGTACCCTCGCTGCCCCCATTGCTGTGTGCCGTTTTTTCCTCTGCTCCCCTCGCTGCCCCCACTGTACTGCGTCCATTTTTTCCTTCTGTACCCTCGCTGCCCCCATTGCTGTGTGCCCGTTTTTTCTCTGCTCCCCTTGCTGCCCCCACTGTACTGCGTCCATTTTTTCCTTCTGTACCCTCGCTGCCCCCATTGCTGTGTGCCCGGTTTTTCTCTGCTCCCCTCGCTGCCCCCACTGTACTGCGTCCATTTTTTTCCTTCTGTACCCTCGCTGCCCCCATTGCTGTGTGCCCGTTTTTTCTCTGCTCCCCTCGCTGCCCCCACTGTACTGTGTCCATTTTTTTTCTTTCTGTACCCTCGCTGCCCCCATTGCTGTGTCTTTCTTACCTTCTGTACCCCTCGCTGCCTCTCTCCAATCCCGCCGCTGCGTCCCCTGCGGCCCCGCCCCCCTGACTGCCCATTCGCTGCCCCTGCCTCCCAGCTGCTCCTCCCTCCCACCTCCCCTTATATGGCGGCCGCTGTGCGGCCACGCCGCTGGCGCGCCGAAGGCACGCCTGAGGCAAGCCCGTCTGCGCCCGTCCGCGCCTGGACCGAGTCCAGCGCCAGAACCCCTGGGCCGTGCGCCCCCCGCACCAGCCTCGAGGACCGACGCCGATACGATGCCACCACACTCCACGCTCTCAACCCCGGACGGACGCACAACTGCTTCAAGGCCGCCCCGAAACGCACCCATGGTCCCTTCACCTGCCGGAACTGCAGCTACACCAGCCTCAGAGCCACCGAGGCACCCGCCAAGAAGGACCACAACCACCTCCGATGCATCCTACTGAACACCCACTCCGCACGCAAACACGCCGTCGAGCTCTGGAACCTGCTCGACACATCATCACCAGACGTCGCCTTCCTGACAGAGACCTGGATGAACGACTCCTCCGCCCCCGACATCGCCATAGCCATCCCAGACGGCTATAAGATCACCCGCAGAGACCGCGTCAACGCAGTAGGAGGAGGAATCGCCATCGTCCACAAGAACACCATCAGGGTCTCGACCAGCACCGACAACACTCTCAGCACCGCCGAACACATGCACTTCCAGATCCACACGGACCCCAACACCACCCTCAGAGGCACCCTCGTCTACAGACCCCCTGGGCCCTGACCCCAGTTCAGCGACTCCATCGCCGACTTCATCAGCACGCACGCCCTGACCTCTACCGACTACATCCTCCTCGGAGACCTGAATTTTCACCTGGAGAGCAAGAACGACAGCAATTCCACCACCCTGATCGACTACCTCGCCAACCTCGGTCTGAGCCAGCTCGTCACCACACCGACCCATTCCGCCGGCCACACGCTCGACCCCATCTTCTCCTCCAGCTCCCACGTCTCCTTCAGCCACACCACGGAACTCCTCTGGACCGACCACCGCTGCATCCATTTCACCTTCCAGAAACCCACCACACACCACCGCACCCAACAGATCCCACGCCGCTGCTGGAGCAAAGTCACCGAAGACCAACTACGGGCAACCCTCGCTCTCAGCCCTCCCTCCAACCCATCCAACACCGACGACGCTGCCTGCAACCTCAGAAGATGGATGGACGACTGTGCCAACACCCTCGCCCCGCTGAAAAAACCCACCTACGCTGACACCACCAAAAGAGCCAGCTGGTTCACCTCGGAACTCCTAGCTTCCAAGCGCACCTGCCGGAAACTAGAGAAGAAATGGCACAGTGATAAGACACCGGACAGCCACGCAGCCCACAAAGACGCCACCCGTAACCACCACCACCTCGTCAAGTCCACCAAGAGAACCTCCTTCAAAGACCGCCTCGACAACAACGCACACAACAGCAAGGAGCTTTTCAACATCGTGAAGGAACTCTCCAACCCCAGCTCCAACACCAACGACATCCCACCGTCGCAACCCCTGTGCGATTCCCTCGCCACCTTCTTCCACCGCAAGATCGCCGACATCCACGACAGCTTCAACACCCAGACAGCCCCAACTAAGATCGATGCACCAGACCCGCCGCACACCATCGACCACGATCCCCTGCCAGCCTGGGCCAGCGTGAACATCGAGGACACCATCAAGACCATGAGCACAATACACTCCGGCTCCCCATCAGACCCTTTCCCGCACCACATCTTCAACAAAGCCAGCAGCTCCATCGCACCCCACCTGTGCAACATCATCAATCTCTCCTTCGAGACCGTGACCTTCCCAGAGAGCTGGAAACACGCAGAGATCAACGCCCTACTCAAAAAACCCAAGGCGGACCCGAGAGACCTCAAGAACTTCCGGCCCATCTCCCTGCTTCCGTTCCCAGCCAAGGTCATCGAGAAGATCGTCAACAAGCAGCTAACCCGATACCTCGAAGAAAACAGCATCCTGGACCCATCCCAATTGGGGTTCCGCAGCAACCACAGCACTGAGACTGCCCTCATCGCCGCCACCGACGACATCAGGATCCTGCTGGACAACGGTGAGACCGCAGCCCTCATCCTGCTGGACCTCTCCGCCGCCTTCGACACTGTCTGCCACCGCACTCTACGCACACGCCTCCACGACGCAGGGATCCGAGACAAGGCCCTGGAATGGGCCACCTCCTTCCTCGCCGGCAGAACCCAGAGAGTCCGCCTCCCACCATTCTGATCCGAAGCCTCCGAGATCATCTGCGGCGTACCCCAGGGATCGTCCCTCAGCCCAACACTGTTCAACATCTACATGGCCCCGCTCGCACGCATCGCCAGACAGCACGACCTCAACATAATCTCCTACGCCGACGACACCCAACTGATCCTCTCCCTCACCAAGGACCCCCTCGCCGCCAAATCCAACCTCCATGAAGGGATGAAGGCCGTCGCCGAATGGATGAAGATCAGCCGACTAAAACTGAACACGGAGAAGACAGAGGTTCTCATCCTCGGCTCCAACCCCTCAGCCTGGGACGACTCCTGGTGGCCAACGACGCTGGGAGCAGCCCCGACACCCACCGACCACGCACGCAACCTGGGAGTCATCCTCGACTCAACGCTCTCCATGGCCAAGCAAGTCAACGCAGTCTCATCCTCCTGCTTCAACACCCTCCGCATGCTTCGCAAGATCTACAGATGGATCCCGACAGACACGAGAAGAACAGTCACCCAGGCCCTCGTCAGCAGCAGACTCGACTACGGGAACGCCCTCTACGTGGGAGCCCCGGCCAAGCTCATCAAGCGACTGCAACGCATACAAAACGCCTCCGCACGCCTGATCCTCGATGTACCACGCCACAGCCACATCACCCCCCACCTGAGGAACCTGCACTGGCTCCCCGTCGACAGGAGAATCTCCTTCAAACTCCTCATCCACGCACACAAGGCACTCCACAAGACTGGCCCAGCCTACCTCAACAGACGACTCCTCTTCTACATCCCCAACCGCCAACTCCGCTCCGCCGACCTCTCCCTCGCCACCGTCCCTCGCATTCGAAGAACCACCACCGGCGGCAGATCCTTCTCCCACCTCGCCGCCAAGACCTGGAACACCCTTCCACTAAGCCTACGACAGACCCAAGACCTGCTGACCTTCAGGAGGCTACTCAAGACCTGGTTGTTCGACCAGTAGCAGCACCTCCCCCCTCTGTTTCTCCCCCAGCGCCTTGAGACCCTCGCGGGTAAGTAGTGCGCTTTACAAATTCTGTGATTGATTGATTGATTGATTGACGAAGAGGAGCAAGCCACTGTTTCAGAAGATCCATTGTCTTCCAGACCCCCAGCAAGGAAAAGGAGGGTTAGTCCATAAACTTCTTCTTCAAGCCCCGCTTCTGATGATCTAGATGCCACTTGGAAGCCACCAGCTCAGTCTGAGAGTGATGCACGCCAGAAGACAAGGCTAGTGAAAAGGAAGGTTCCAGAAAGCCTTAGAGTTATGGAGGTAGATGTAGATGAGGGGGGTGATGATGATGAAGAGCCAGTCATCACGAACATCACTCCTGGGCCTGCGGAGATGGAGACCAACATTATTAGACTATCCAAAATCGCTGCGAGGGATGTAGCACGGATACCACCAACACAGGTAACACCAACACGACCTCCAGCTTCCATATTTGCCTTTGCAAAGGCCCGGCAGGAACCTACATCCAGCTCAACCACCACCTCAGTAGGTAGTGGTAATGTAAGTGCACAGAGTCAAATTCCAGGCACACCCTCCAGTTCATCTGGTATTGAAAGTGGCACCTCCAGCAGCGCCAGAAAGTTCTCCTCCCCAGTTTGGGACTTCTTTTCGGTTAGCAGTAAGGAGGAGAACATTGCTATATGCTCAATTTGTCGGCAGGCTGTTAGGCGGGGTAAGCTTGGTACAAACTATGGTACCGGAGGACAAACAAGTCATCTCAAAAAACACCACAGTATCAAGTGGGAGGCTCACCTACTTCACTTAGAAAAAAGTAAAACTGGACCCATTGCTGTTGTTGGGGATGAAGAAGTAGGGGAAGATATGATCACGGTGGAAGGTCAACAAGAGGGAGACATTTCTAGCCCTATCCCCAGCAGTGTAGTGGTACCGCCCACATCCTCAGCAACATCTCAGTGGCACCGTAGTAAGAGTCAGCCTGAGACACCAAGGCAACCGGGCACTGCAATGAGCAAAAGTGCGGCGTCGTTGAGCCTAACTGGGTTCAAGAAGAAAGGTGCACCACAAAGGAAAATATTCCAGCCTACCATTGACAGCATGCTTAGGTCGGAGGGGCAGTACCAACGCAACCACCCAACGGCACGGTTGTACAATGCGAAGCTGGCTAAAATGTTAGCACTGGACCTTCTCCCTTTTTCATTTGTGGAAGGGGTGGGTTTCCTTGAATTTGTGTCAGCCATCTGCCCTAAATGGAAGGTTCCCAGCTGGTCCTATTTCGCCCGAGTTGCTGTTCCAGCACTACATCACGATGTGCTGGAATTGGTTGGACAAGCTTTGCAGCAGAGTGCTGTTCACAAAATCCACCTGACAACCGACATGTGGACGAGTTGCCAAGCCACTGATTACATGTGCATCACTGCACACTGGGTCTCTTTTGTGGGGGTTAGAGAAAAGCTATCTGAAGTAGGTGCTGTTGACACAGCTGAGATTTTTAATGCTTCTCGGAAACATGCAACTGTAGCCATGTTCGCCATGGAGAAATCTCATACTGCTGCAAACATTTTGGAAGAGTTTAACAGCAAGGTCTTTGAATGGCTGCGCCCAAGAGGGCTTAACATTGGTTTTGTTGCCACGGATAATGGCAGTAATGTACTTAAGGCCATGGAGGTTGGTGCCTATTTCAGGGTCCCGTGTTTGGCGCACTGCATTAACATTATAGTTCAAGACTTTCTGAAAAAAGAACCCATAGTCAGCAACTTACTGACCACCTGCCGCAGAATATGCACTCATTTCAGCCATTCTTTTAAAGCCCGGAAGCAGCTGAGGATCATTCAACGTGACTATAGAATGCCAGTCAAAGCACTCATCCAGGAGGTGGCAACACGTTGGAACTCAACGTATTACATGCTTGACCGTCTGTTTGAGCAGTACAGACCAATCAATGAATATGTCATGCGAAGGGCGGATGCTACTGTGAAAGGCATGACCCTTCAGATGGACAAATGGTGCCTAGTTAAATCTCTTACAGAGATGCTTCTTCCTTTCGAGGTCTTCACACGTGAAGTCAGCAAGGAGGACTGTACTATGGGCCAAGCTATCCCATTGTTGCACATGCTAGAGCAACAGCTGAAGGAGGTGTCTGAAGCGTACATAGGTGTGGAGGAAAAAAAAGAAGCATATGAGTTGGTGGAGAGCTTATCATGTCGCTTAACTGAAAATGCAAGGGTGCAAACTAAGATTTTGTCACAAGAACATTACATTTGTGCCACAATTCTGGATCCACGGTACAAATCGGCACTGAACAGTAAGACATTACTCCCTTTTTCAGAAGTGGATGTTGCCCGGTACAAAACTTGGATAGCTGAGGCAGCCAGTAAATTGGAAAAGGAACGGCTGGTAATTAAAGGCCTCAAACCCACAACAAGTACTGCAGCAGGGGATCCTGCGTCAAGTTCAACTTCAGAGCCTGAGGGCAGTGCATTTGGTTCACAGCTGTCACCAACACCAACACTATCAACAACAGCAAGAACCGGATCATCAGCCCCAGTAAAAACGGCACAGGATTGGTATTTACAGCAAGGACTTGCTAGGTCCAGTGCTGATGCAAAGACAAAAGAGGCCGAACAAAGTGTAGCACCCTGAACATTGACCGGATGGTCCAGGCCTACCTGGATGACCCAACAGAGGTCTACATTGATCAAAACCCATTGCGGTATTGGTATGGCAAAAGAGGCCAATGGCCAGTGCTCAGCAGGCTGGCGATAAACTATCTGGCTTGCCCTGTCGCAAGTGTCTCTTCTGAACGTGTTTTCAGTGCTGCTGGTTCCATTGTAACAGTGAAAAGGACCAGTCTCTCACCAAAAACGTGGAGAGGTTAACCATGATCAAAATGAATCAGCAATTTATACCACCGAATTACACAATACATGAATCAACGCAGGAAGATGAGGACAGCGGCTCAGGTGACGGAAGTAGCGTGTTAGATGCTGATTACCTACTTCTGGTTGAACCCCCAGAGTTTGAGGACGAGCTATACTTCCCTGACAACTAGGCTTCCACTTCTTACTGTCGTCCTCCCTTATTTACTTTTATTTGTGTGTCTGTCTTTCTGGTTGGAAACTTCAAATCATAACAAATCCATCACCACCGTCTTCGTCTTTTATTGCCATATATGAGTTTCAGCTGTCTGCATTTCAGTCCACTCCTCCGAGTCCTGCTCCTCCATCCTCCTGAATCGACCTAAATCTATTGCCCTCAAGCCAGATGATGATTGCATGTAGCATAATCGAAGAAAAAAGAAAATCCTGCCTCGTTGAGTCTCTCCAAAAGAAGTGGAACATGATGATGACTACTATAGCTATCCTCCTTTCCGAGCCGAGACAGACTGCCCATTAACTGAAGATGAGAAGGAACAGGTAATGAATGATGACATGCATTGGACGCTGACTGAGTGATTTGTGTTGTTGTTGTTTGTAGTGCATGAAGTTAATTCATTGTGTACTATTATCTAATCTACACACTAAAAGTAACTCAATGCAATGTTTGTTTCCATTCTTGTTTTTTAATAACAAATGTCTACTTCTACTGCAGGCCGATCCATTGCATTTTGAATATGGAAAGGGGACTCAATCTGTACACTGCACACTGAGTTGGACAACACACCATGATGATGACCACAGTGACATAATATCTTCGCAGTCACTCAGTACGATCCGAGATGACTGATGGAATAACTCAGGGCGTTTCATGAGTGACATAAAAGGTAACCAAGTCAACAACAACCACTGCAGACCTACATGTCTGTGTAGTGGTGGAGTCGAGTGTGGTGGATGACTGAAAGTGGGGCATTGATTTAGTCACCTAATTTGTAAAATGCTATGTTGCTGTATATCTGCTTTGTCTGCCTCTGTCAAAAAATGTACGCTAAATGGAGGATGGGTCACGGGTGCCGTGGGCCTGCTCTGTCCTGTTGTTGTTGGAGGTTAATGCTGGAAACAGACTAGAGTAGACATGATGTATCCATGCCGCCTCTGAAAGTGTTCTTGTTGCACTCCACCGTAATTTATGCATTTTTTTTCTACTTGATTTTTCAATATCCCTTTTGTTTTCCCATCTACAATTACAGGCCGGCCCTTACCCTGTGCTATACTGGGAAAAACAATTCTCACCTTACCCATGAATCTACATCTGCCAGGCAGGCAGTGGCGTGACCCAAGATTGATGGCCGGAGCGTCCATGGAAGGGAGGACCAAGAGGAATGCCGAGATGCAACTCCCCATTTTGACCAGGATAACATACAGTAACAGTATCAACTTTCATCATCTTTTAAATTTGATTCATTTTTTGTCTTCAATCATTACTACTGTGTGTTGTTGTTGTTGTTATGTTTGCTCTCTGCTCATAATTCAATTCATCCCTACAGCTATCTTTGAATTTTCTTTGCTATCTTTAAGCCCGGGCCGGTACAACAGAACAGAAACTGTATGTAATTCGGGTCTCTCGGAGGGCAGACAGGCAAGGCAAATTGCATAATATACTGCTGCCCTGTACTGACTAATTGTCTAGTAGTAGTTAGTAAGTACTACTTATCATTAACCATCAAGTTATCATCATCATGCATGCATTTCCTTTTTCTCCTTAACAGATTTATGGATATGGTTGTCTGCCAAGATTGTGTTTTGTTGTTGTCCATGCGTACTGTTTTTCTTTGTCAAACCTTTCCCAAAACCCCCCTTCCCAACCATTCATCAAACCCTAACCCTCTTCCCCTGGGCTGTGTGACTTATTGAGGTGTGACTAAATTAAATGTACACCAATAATTTATCACATGCTTGCTGGGGCGGATGTGGCAAAAGCAACACTAATTCAATTTCAAGGCAGGGCGAGGATCTTCTTCTGCTTGCCCACTCATGAGCAGTATATTTGCGAGATAAATTTTTTACCAAAGGAACCTAATCCATCAGCATTAATTACCGGCATCGATTGGATTTGTTGTTATCCTCCTACACAGCACTAACGGTTATGCTTGTGTCGAGTGTACTGTAGGCCTAGTCGAGTGACTCGACACAGCTAGAGTTTGTAACTCTATGTACTAGGCTATCCCTGCCACCATTATGTTCTATTGTATTTTGGCATATTATTGTTTGGCAGTAAGTTCCGTACTGTACTTCGTTCTACTACTCCTCCCACAGTCTCTATCATGCGACTGACTGTCTCATTTTGTTTTTTTTGCAAATGCTACTGCCAGGGTCTACTACTACTACCACCACAACCATGGCATGTTGGGAAAGAAAACCATCATCACCATGCAGCCATCGCCGTGCCTAAGTTAAACATCAAGCACAGGTAAGAGAAGAAGTTTGGGGGAGGCATAATTAATAATGGAAATTTTTTCATTAATTCTATTTCACACACCCCTTTGAGTCCAGTTGCAGAATGCATAGACTAGGAGGAGAGACTGACAGTACTAGTAGGACAAGTCCCTCAGTGAGGGGTACCGCATCTATCTGTTTGTGTCTTACTAAGTCAGCCAATTATTTAAATCAAACACTGGCTGTGGCCCTGCACCAGCAAGGAAACAGTGTGACGTAAAACAGTAACCCCACCCACAAAACATTAACAACATCGTATATAAAGTATAAATATATAATTTAATCCCCTAAACTATGTAAAAAAAATCCCACAACACCTGACCCACCCCTCTCCCTAACCCCAACCAATGTCCATTGCCCGGAACGAAAAAGTCCAACAAATTAAATGTCCAATTGTCCAAAAGTGAAAACCCCAACGCCCGATTCCCACCCACCAAAATAAGCAATAAAAAAGGGGCAATCAACGGGGTCTGTTCATCAGCAGGCTCGCCTCTCCTGGACACGAATACGCTCCTCCAGACGGACCATGCAGCGCTTCAATGCGTGGCAATTGCATCCACAGGGGGGGGCAGCAGTGCTTAATGTAGTACGGCGGCGGGCGGCTGCCAGACGGTGGCGCCGTAACACTGGAGGTGGGTGGCTGGGGCCCGGGGCATTGGAGGAGGCTGCAGCTGCTGCCGCCTCCTCCTCCTCTAGAACCACCAGCCGCCGGTATTCAATTTGTATGGCCTCCAGCTTCCGGCGCAGGGCCTTGGCTGCCAACTCCTTCCTGTCTACTTTCACTTTGGAAGGAGTAGCTATATCAAGAAGAAAAAACAAGACTATTGTAAAATATACTCTTAGCAAAGCAGTAAGACAAATTAATTCTACACATAGTGGCACAGTAGCACAGTACATAACATTTGTGGTATGTATCTATCCTCCCACTGCCTCGGCCTCTAACATTTGTGGGAGTTTCAGGCATTCCACCACCCATGCATCTGATTCCTATCAGACACCTATGCATGCATCCCACGTATCCTTCTCTGCCAGTCATAAATATTAAATCTCGCCCGTCCTTCCTCCTTCCACCCTTCTTTCCCTTTTCATTCAACCCATCCATCAAGGTCATCTGATCTGACTTTTAGTCTTCTCCATAAAACTTTCACAGCTGAGTTGAAGTCAGATAGAAGAGGCCATTGGTTACTCAACAGTACACTCCCGTCGCTAATGCTATTGCTAATGCTAAGTAAAGGGTGTCTCCTTCAACCGTTCACAACAACTTCTTACTTAAGTCTCAACAGTACAGTATACATTACACCCTTGCAGCGAGTGTAATGTCAATAAGTAAGGATTAGGAATATAACTTACCACCGCCCGCCACTGCTGCTGGCTCACCCCCTGCAGCTCCTCCTGCAACTGCCGCATCTCCTGCACCCTCAGCGGCCGCGTCACCTTCGCCGCTGGCCCCGGTACTGGTGGTCGGTAGTACGCCTAGAAAAAACATTACACATTTTTCAGATGCCATATACACCGCCCCCTATTTTTCACTAGCAAGATTGAAAAAAAGTTAATACATACCTAATACATATACAACATACATCACTAGTACAAATCAGGTAGTAGAGTAGACACTAGTAGTGTTATATGGTCCCTTAGGGTCATTCTAGTCTTTGCTAAGTTACCCCGATCCATGCAACCATTTTAGCTTTGTGTCTTTTATTTTTGCGCAAGTTACCTCGCAGCTTGTTGTGTAAGACGCCTTTGAGCCCACATGGGCTCATACTGCTACTGTCTGAGCACTGCGTACAAGGTTGAAAACCAAGCCACTTTGTTATGGAGTTCTGGTGTTAGTCCATATTGCTTATCCATAAAAATACTACACTTCTTGGCACGACTGAGAAATGCTTGCACTATACTAACACGCACCATTTTTCTCATAACAGATGGAAGATTCCCTTATACGAACCAGAGCTTTGCAGAGCTTATGATGTAACCAGTACTAGGTTCTTCTAAGGTGAGGGGTCCCCAGAATTCGCTCAGATCTCCATTTATAATTTTATATAAACTATATTCCTACCAAGGGGAGGGTGGTTCTTCCACCACTGTTCAGTTATCATGATTTCGCCTTTTGTCTTCTATGAACTTGTAGTTGTAAGTGTAACTAAGTGTAATAATGTTTATTGTTTTAATCTTATGCATTTTGCTGTTGCTGCTGCATTATAGAACAACATACAGAGCTTGTCAGTTGAAAATAAACCTTTTGAACTTACATAGACTCGGTGGTATTTGGTGTGGACTTACACAAGTGAGTGAGCGAAAGGGTGTGCATTGCTTCCGCGACAGAGGTCGTGAGTGTTATGTTCTGGGTTGCCTACTCATTGGGTATCTTGGGGGGGTTCGGAGAGCTAATGAGACACTATAACTAGTCGGTCAGGGGATTGTGGTGGCTTCTGATTGAGGTGTGAGGAAGGTCCAACCTCCCATCACCAACGTCCTATTTTCTTGTGCAAAGTTCTGTATGTGCAGAATCCCTACAACAGTAGTAGTATGTCCTATCCTATCAAAAATAGTAAAATCTGGTTGGGCATTTTCTTGGTGGGAATTGTCGAAAAGCCTCAAGATTAAGAAGACTAGAAGTAGTAGAAGAGGACAACCCAAAGGACTGGACTCAATGGCTAGAGCTATTGGTGAATCTGAGTTTTATTTAAAATATTTTAAATAAAGAGTGGCCAACTGGGCAAGCTTAGCTACAGACAGACTAATAGTAGTAGTACAGAGAGTCATAGCAGATGCAGTTAGAGGCAGGGATAACAAGAATTTAGAAACAGATAGTCTAGATCGAAGAAGAATTTGTAAAAAATAGAATTAGGATACCGAAATAATAGTTTGGAAAAAATAAGGTGCAGGAAAAGTTAGGGAAATATATTTATTAATATTAACCACTGGAGGACTTACTGGGGCCAGCAGCAGAGCCCTCGGTAGAGGAGTGATCCTGGCCCTGGGAGGCATCTTGATGATCTTGTCCCGCCACCTGTGACCCCGTCTTCTTGCCCCTGGGTGCTGATCATGTAAGATTTCATAAAGAAAGAGACAAAATTAAAGTTTGGTGTGAAACAAATAAAATATTTTAAAATACGCTCCAAAAACATTTTTGTGAACAACAATTGCAATAAAATTGACCTATCTAATCTGATCGACTAGTAGTATTGCGAGATTCACGGACCGTCTAGTAAGCCTAAGTACCACCTGACCTAGCCCACCTATTCCAATCCAGACGGGCCAATTGTTCAGTAAGTCTGCATTTCCATTTATTTTAGTCCTCAAAAATGCATAGATGGAGGACACATGCATACATTTTTGCATACACCAAATTGTTGGCTGGTTGTTGCTGATGTTCTGCTACTGATGATATAAGCCTATTAACACTCACTAAACAAACTACAAAAGGTTCTACTAAGGACTTGGGTAAGCAGCACTCAGCAGCACGTGACGTGACAGAGGATGCGTCACGCACACCACTTAAAAATTACCAACTAATAAGTAACTAAACCTATCAATCCACCACTATCCCTTCTTAGTGGCAGGAGGACAAAGGAAGGACTAGAGTCTCTCTACTAGCATTACCTAACTTAAGTTCTCTAAAGTAAACTCTTACATAATCATCAGCCCAAGCGAGCGCAAAGTTGCAAACAAGTAAGATTAGTAGCGCCGAGCGCCTGTGTCATAACAATCACAGAAGATTTTTAAATGTAATTTACCTGCAATGTAAGCAGCAGCATTCTTGCTGGTCGGAAAAAAAAAATATTCGCAATATATAACACAGAGCAGAAGAACACAAAGTAGTAATATTAAATAGCTACTCACCAAGCCCCGGGACCTCCACTCCTAGCAGGTCCAGCAGGTCCTGCTCCCGGTCCAGAATATCGGACCACCGGTGCGTCAGCTGATTATTGGGGCGCCGGACACCAGAGCAGCGAAACACTGCCCGACGCACCTTGCCCCACCGCTGCCGACGCTCCCGTAGCCCGTACCCGGATCCAGGCCTGCTGCCTGCTGCCAGGGTTAAGGGGAGGTGGCGCTGAACAAAAAAAACCAGTGCGGCCACCTCCGCCTCACCGAATAAGGCCCGTGCCTGCACCCCTTTTTGGCGCCGCCTTCTGCAAGGAAGGCGGTCGCGGCTCTGGCTACGAGCCCTGTGGCCCTTTGCCATGGTTCTGGGTAGGCGGGGGCGGAAAAGAAAAGGTAGGAATTAAAAAAGTAAGTAAAAGACACTACAAAGCAGGTAATAGAAAAAAGAGTGAAAAAGTAGTGAAAAACACGAAAAGTAGAAAAAAACTCAAAATATAGAATCAGGAAAATAGAGAGATAGATAATAAATAAAAAAGATCAAAAAAAGTTTCCAGAAACAAAGGATTGAAAAGATAGAGGGAGGATTGAAAAGCAGGCCCAGAACCATAGCAATAGAGTGAAAAACAAGATGGCTGCGCCCATTGCGACCGCATGGGCACGTTCCGCGATATTTCCCCCACGAGCACGCAAAAAGCGTCGCGAACACGTAATGCGCGTTCCCGAACAGGAAATACTTATCGCGAACGGGCGGGAGCATGCAATACGTGACCCGGAACAGGAAATAACCATCGCGAGCGGGCGGGACAAGTGAAAAACAAGATGGCCGCGTCCATTAGCGACCGCATGGGCAAGTTAGCGATATATTTCCCCGCGAGCACGCAAAAACACATCGCGAACGGGCGGGACAAGCAATTCCGCGTCTTCGCGGAATTTGTACGTGCTCGCGGAGATTTTTAACAATTTCGCGGAAATTTGCGTAACGCGACTACGCAAATTCCGCCCACCCCTAGATATTATGACCAAACAACCTCTGCCGTATGAAGAAAATTCAGGGAAGGTGACTCCGAGTATCCCACAATTGGGAACCCCATTAACTCCACAAGTCACTGAAATAGCTAGGGTAGTGCGAGAGAATTAAGTGAAATTGTTGAATAAGGCAAGACTAGAGCAGGTCCAGAAAATGAATCAGTTAAGTATGACTGCAGAAGCATTAACGGTACCAGTAACAATTGGTCCCGTTGTCCCACTATACTGAGAAAAACAGAATATGACAAAAGCGCATACGTTATCAATTCCAAGCATCAGGAGTGGAATGGTGATGGTAGCAGATGAGGGTGAACAGACTGACACGAATAATTCTTTTTTAGATCTTCAAGTTTGTGAGATGATAACAGAAACCCCTAGAAGAAGTGTACAAATAGATCAAAGGAGAATAGGGCTGAACGTCACTCCAATGGCAGGGAGTTCAGCAGGTCCTTCACCAGAAGAATTGAATAATTGGATAAAAGAAATGGTGAAGACGAAACCGCAACCACAGAGTATAAATGTGAGTCAATTGAAAGTAGATCTGGAGGATATGATTATTGGCACAATAAGTCCAGACAGATTAGGGACTTACCGAGATGATGAATTATTGTTTTTGTGTAAAAGCATTACTTGGAGAGCAAGGAATCTTCATGAGAAAATATCCGAAGCTGCTAGTGAGTCTGGAATAGATATAGAAAAGTCAAAGGTGTTGCAGAAATCATACAGATTGGCTTTTACGGATAAGGATCTGTAAAGTTTGAATGCGTCTGGAAAAAGGTTACAGATAAAAGAGTTGATGTCTATTTTGAAGAAATGGGGAGATGTAGATCGATGGAAAAATAGATGGGTGAGAAAGAAGGAAAAAGCAGCTAGTAAAGGAGCGTCTATGTTTCCGTTAAAAGAAACAGAACAAGTTGAAAGGGCGTGTCCGATGAGAGAAGTTCCAGGTGGTGGATATGTTCATGTTCCATGGTCAAGGCAGGATATATTATCCTTTACGAATGATTTTCCCAGATTAAGAGAGAAACCAGCTGAATGGTACAAACAGGTAGAAAGGTTTGTGAAAGTCTCAAAGGTTTTGTTAAAGGATTTAGATAGGTTGTTTGAGATTGTTGTTCCAGCAGATTTGTGGACAGAATGTAAGATCTCTGTCGATTGGCCAAAAGAAGACTATCCTAGAGATCCTAAAACAGTTGCACCATCTGATGAGGTGATGAAAAAGTATAATCAGGTAATCACTTTCTTAAAAGGGAAAGTTTCCCCTAAAGAAACAGATTGGGTTAAAATAGACAGGACGACCCAAGAACCAAAGGAGTCAGTTCATGCATACCATGAAAGGTTGTTGCAGGTATTTAAACAGTATAGTGGGTTTGAGAATATTGGAGACAAGGATATGGGACATTTTGTGTATCGTTTTGTGTTTGGATTAAAACCGGAAATTAGTAATGATTCAGCAGCATTTGATTTGTTGGCAAAGCAAAACAATTGATGAGATTCTGAGGTATGCAAAGTATTGTAGTGATGACATTGAGTCGAGACATAAAAAGTTAAAAGAGAAAATGATGTGGGCGTAAGTGAAAGTGGCAGAGCAGCAAGAAGCAAATAATAGTCCTCAAACAGGTTACCAGATGAATGGTCAAAATTAAAATAGCCAAATACCCAGTGGGGGTAGAAGAAGAGGTAAAGTGAGTAGAGAGGAAGCAATGAAGAAATGTCCTTGTCATGTGTGCGGAAAGCATGGACATTGGAAGAACGAGTGTAGATCTAATAACAAGAATAATGGGGTAAATCAAAATTTAATTCCACAGATGCAGAATGAGGTGGGTGTAAATCAACAACAGCAGCAGCAGATAGTTACTCCACAGTTACAGGTGCCACAAACTCCCATGCCAAATAATGTGAATGCTCAAGTGCAGAGGTACAGTGCGAACACTGGATTTCATGGAGGTGACCAAAGTGGTAAGAATCAAAGTGTGCAAATGGTTCCGCAATATTGGTTGCAGTGCAATGAGAATGATTCAGACTCATCTCAATGACGGTGCCTGAGGGGGGAGGAAGAGTGCGTACTTTGCGCATCTTTGACTGTAGATCAGTCAGGTCCATTTGTTGACGGAAATGTGTAAGGGAATGATATTACATTCTTAGTGGACACTGGTGCTACCCGTTCTACTGTGAGAGCAGCAGAAATTCCAAACCTACCCCTCTCAGGAGAAACTATCCAAGTTGTAGGAGTCTTGAACAAACATATTAGAACGCCAGTTAGAAATCCAATAGAAGTTCATATTGGAAATTTCAGAGACATGCATCGGTTTGTGGTATATGACTCGAGTCCAGTAATCTCTTAGGTAGAGATTTATTATGCAAGATGAACTGCACCATCTATTGTACGCCGGATGGTATTGCATTTCAGACACCTGATGAGGATGTCGAATTTAAAATGATGCTAGTGAAGCAAGGGACAGAAGTGGATGAGTTGTTTTCACTTCTCACAGAAGAGAACTTACCTGAAGAGTTAAAAAGTGCTGTGAGATCGGATGTGTGGGATTTTTCAGGAAAAGAAATTGACCTAATGGCAAATGTAGATCCGATTCAGATTACAGTGAAAGAGGGTGCTGTATATCCAAACATCCCCCAATACAAAATGAGTCCAGAAGTAATTGCAGGAGTGACCCCTGTGATAGATCAAATGATTGAACAGGGAATCATGAAAGAAATACTGAGCAGTCCTTGTAATTGCCTATTATAGATATCAAAAAGCCCAATGGGAAATACAGAATAGTGCAGGATTTACGAAAAATAAATAAAATTGTAGTACCCTGTTGTCCAGTAGTGCCAAATCCAGCAGTAATCCTTTATCAAATTCCCTGTGATGCTGAATGGTACACAGTGATTGATTTGTGCCAAGCATTTTTCTCGATTCCTTTACATCCCGAAAGCCAATATCTTTTTGCGTTCCAGTTCGGAGACCGTGTTTTGGCATGGTGCCGAGTTCCTCAAGGGTACACAGAGAGTCCCTCAATCTTTAATCAGATTTTGAAAAAATGTCTGGAGACTACAGTCATGCCAGGAAAATCAGTTTTGGTTCAATATATTGATGACCTGTTAGTGGCATCAAAGACACGAGAGGCATGTGTGACAGATACAGTTGCCTTATTGAACCATTTGGCAAAAGGAGGACACAGAGTGTCACCAGCAAAATTACAATTTTCTAAACAAGAGGTCCAGTACCTAGGACACAAAATAGAAAAGGGTGTCAGAAAAGTGACACCAGAAAGAATTAATGTGATCAAACAAATGAGCCCACCTAAAACTCAGAAAGAAGTACGAATGTTTTTGGGAATGGTTTGGTACTGTAGGCAATGGATCAGTGGTTTCTCACTTATTGCAAAACCTCTACAGAGGTTGACACGAAAAGATGTGAAAGATCCAATTGTCCTGGATGATGAAAGTATGGAAACTTTTACAAAATTAAGAAACAGTCTTTGTCGAGCACCTGCATTGGGAATGCCAGATTATGCAAAGGATTTTGCGTTGTACTGTTGTGAGAGAAATGGATGTGCACTTTCAGTCTTAACTCAAAAACATGGAATGGCACGACGCCTAGTAGCATATTTTTCTGCTACTTTGGATTCAGTGGCTGCAGCGTTACCAGGATGTTTAAAAGCAGTAGCCGCCACTTGTGTGAGTCTGGAACAGAGTGAAGCGATTGTGATGGGATATCCAGTCAAGGTGTATGTGACGCATTCAGTTGAAATCCTTCTAACATGCACCCGGACACAGTACATGACCTCTAGTCGGCTGACTAAGTACGAAAGAGTGATCTTGGGTGCTGAAAATGTGACTGTGGTGAGATGCACAACTGTAAATCTGGCAACTTTATTGCTGAATTCCTGTTGTGAGGAGGTGAGAGCAGAAGCGGATCATGATTGTCTGGATGTGACAGAACTGTGCACCAAACCTAGGCCAGGCATAGAAGACGTCCCATTAGAAGAATCAGATTGTGAAATGTTTGTTGATGGGTCTTGTCTGAGGAATGAGACAGGTGAATTACGTACTGCCTATGCTGTTTGCACCATAGCGGGAGTTTTAGAAGCATCCTGTCTAAAAGGGGTAAATTCTGCCCAAATTGCAGAATTGATAGCTCTGATTAGAGCGTGCAAAATTGCCAAAAGTCTGAAAGTAACCATATTTACTGATAGTCAGTATGGGTTTGGGGTTGTCCATGATTTTGGACAGCTATGGATGCAGAGGGGATTTCTGACTTCTTCAGGTTCCCCCATTAGAAACAGCAAAGCTATAAAAGAATTATTGCATGCTTTACAAATGCCCAAAAGAATTGCAGTGGTCAAATGTGCCGCACATAAATCAGGAGATGATTATGTGACGAAGGGCAACAGATACGCCGATCAAGTAGCGTGTTTCTGTGCATGAAATTCAATGGCTTTAAACAGAGGGATTGAAAAGGAAAATACCAATTGCCATCTTATGTTCACATCTACATATGAAACCTGGGATGAGATCAGGCAGCTGCAGGAAGAAGCAAGTGATGAGGTAAAGGAAATATGGAAAATTTCAGGTTGCAGAAAGAGAGGAGAGGACAAAGTGTGGGTCTATATAGATGAAAGACCAGTCATGTCAGACAGTTACTATCCTATATGGCCAGGGTGTACCATCGAATTGCGCATGTTGGAAGAGATGCAATGATCAGACTCTTCAAGCAGTCTTGGTATAACCCAAAGTTCACGGTAATTGCAGAGAGCCTTTGCCAGAGGTGTGTCATCTGCCAGCAGCAGAATCCAGGCAGAAAGACAGTTGTTAGTTAGGGTCGAATTGGGAAAGCAGCTGGTCCATTCACTCGACTTCAGTTGGACTTCATAGAGTTACCCCTTTGCAACGGGCTGAAATATGTGTTGGTTGTTGTTTGCTTGTTCTCTCGCTGGGTGGAAGCCTATCCAACGAGAAGAAATGACAGCCTAACTGTCGCAAAGTTGCTCCTAAGAGAATTGATACCTAGGTTTGGATTCCCAGTCACTTTAGAAACAGCTAGAGGAACTCACTTTAACCCCTTAACTGCGGCGGCAATTCCGCCGTGGTGCGGAGGTTTAGCGGAGTGGGCGGGGCCGCGTCGGCCAACGGACGTGTGCGGCACTATAGAGGTAGTGCTCGCGACGGCCGTTGGCCGACAGAAGCACACAACGGGTTAACAATGAGATAATTTGGATGATTTGTGCAGCATTGCAAATTGAACAGAAGCTGCATTGTGCCTATCGACCTGAAGCATCTGGAGTGGTTGAGCAGATTAATGGCACAATAAAATCTAGGTTAGGAAAGGTGTGTGCATCCACAACACTGAAATGGCTTGATGCTCTACCCCTTGTATTGATGAGTCTTAGAAGCATTCCTGACAAAAAGACGGGTTTGAGTCCTCACGAAGTCCTAATGGGAAGAGCAATGAGACAAGCATACATACCAGCGAACAAACTGATATATCTGATGATCTAGTGCTTGATTATTGCAGAGGATTGGCTGATCTGGTGCGTTCTGTGTCTTGCCAGGTTGGAGAAGATGCCACAACAACACAGCCGAATCAAGCTCATGATCTGTGTCCTGGTGAGTGGGTTCTCATCAAGAAACACGTGAGGAAATCGTGTTTAGAACCCAAGTGAAATGGTCCTTACCAAATAATTCTGGTGACGACGACGGCAGTGAAGTGTGGTGGTCTGCCAAACTGGATTCACGCAAGCAACACCAGACGAGTCCCAAGTCCACTTGAAAGACAAGAAGAGCAGCAACTGGTAAACCAAAGTCAAAGACCAGAGGTTGAAGTGTGTGAAGCTGAATAATCTAGAGTAACAGATTCTGAGGAACAAACTGATGACGAACAGCCAAGCACAAGTCAAATAAAGTGGACACCAGCTACTGGGTCTCGTGAGACTGCTGTTGAACCAGAGGAAGGTGAGACTGTTGTTGAACCAGAAGTAAGTGGGTTCACAGGTAAACCAGGAGAAAGTGAAATTGCTGTTGAATCAGCAGAAACAGAAGTTACTGGAAATCCAGAAAAAGAAGAACAGATTGAAGAAAGGCCACACAAAAGACATGTGAACCAGATGGAGAAGGTGAAAGGGTAGTTCAAACCAAGAAACCAAGAAAAGTTGACAATTGGCCAGGTGGAGAGAAAAGACTAAAAGACACTCTTGTAAGGAGAAAGTTAAAGAAAAGACCAGAGCAAAGTAATGAGGTCTCAAGTCAGACAGAACAAGAAGAGTCAGGAGAAGAATTAGTACGAAAAGCAAGAAGAGTAAGAATTCCAAGCAGAAAATACAAAGCACCAGAATGGACTTACGTTATCTTGGAAGAAATTGAAAGCTCAGATCCAAGTGAAGAAAAAGACAATTCTGACACTGAGCATGTTGATGAAAGTAAATTGAGACCACCTTAAAAGAACTGTGACAAACACTAAGGTGCAACATTGTCAGTTGAAAGAAGAAGTGAAGAATTCTGACGACCTACAGAAAATTAAAAAAAATAAAAGAAAGGGGTAAAGAAGAAAGTCTGAAGTGTAGGATTACACTATTTTTCCAGAATTGTTTTGTATTTTTTAGTAAGTTTAGTTTTGATAGATTTGGATGGATTTTTATATATTTTTGGTAGAATACAAAATGGCTGAAGAAAAGGTGACTGAACATCCAAAATCTAGTCTAAAACGTAGATGTATTAAAGCTTACTTATGTAGTGTCTTGTTATTAACATTCATGTGGATATTACTAACTGTCCTTGTACCTATTCTAATGGTAACTAATAATGGAAATAATACTAATGATGTAACAAGTGAAAGAGTGAATGATATTACTAAAGGAACACCTAATCCCAACATAGAACAAATGGATGGAAGCATTCTCCATCATGATAAATCAATTAGTGATTTCACGTTAAATGTGTTTACTAAATTGTTGTATGAATACATTGACACAATGAATGTGAGTGATTGTTATGTTTGCATGCAATTACCTTTGTCTGTCTCAGAGGGGGTGACGTATCACCACCTACCATTAACATATGGTGTGTCTTGTAGTGTCCTAACAAGCCTCTTTTATGTAACGGGGAAACTCGAGTATCATTATTCTAATATAGATTTAGTGTTTTCTGAAATACCCATTATAAAGGAGTTGAATAAAGGTTTTAAGTAGTAAAAATGCACATTATATGGGAGAGTTTTTCCATATTACCAAAACTTTAGATATAGAATATGCCTATAAAAACAATTTAACATGTAGTTTGCAGGTTGAAGAAAAAGTATTTATAGAAATGGTAGAAAGTAGAAGGGAAAGGTTCCAAAGAAAAGCTGCTGAACAGAAGTCACAGGTACCACCATGGGCTTTTAGGGAAGGAAATTATGAGAAAGGCGAGACATACGCTGCAATGTCCCTGGACTGGCATCAGAAGGGAAAATTATGTTTGCTTAGAATGAAAACTAACTATAACAATTATTTCATTGGTAGTAGTGAATGTGAGCATACTTTCCAAATTACTGGAGGTTGGGGATTGAAGGGTGGAACTGATCCTGTCTTTCCAGGAGTCTATTATGTGTGTGGTGAGAAAGCCTATTACAGGTTGCCTGCACATTGGTATGGTAGTTGTTATTTTGCTATCGTCTTTCCAAAGGTTTATCACATGGACCGAAACACCACAGACTAAATGAAGTAAAACAAGGACTAACACGTAACAAAAGAGCAAGTTTCTCAGAAATAGTAGGTGATATTTCTGGTGCACTGATACCCTCAGTTTGAGTCGTTCTAAATTCGCACAAAATTAGAAAGTTATCCACAGTGGTTGATCGTTTATCAACAGATACTGCTGGTGGTTTCTTAATGACTGACACAGAAATGGTTGCAATCAGATCAATGATTTTGCAAAATGGACTTGCCCTTGATATCTTATTGGCAAAAGAGGGTGGAGTCTGTGGCATGTTGAGAATCCAACACTGCTGTACCTATATCACTGACAAAAGTAAAGGAATTGAGGGATATATAAAGAATATTACGAAATTACATGAAGATTTGACCCAACTGGAGGTTGACGGTGTTTGGGAGAGACTTGGTAAGAGTTTCTCCTCTGTAGGTAAATGGTTTTCTACTTTTGGAAGTAGCTTATTAGGAAAAATAATAATGCCAATTATTTCAGTAGCTGTAGTAGCCTTAGTGATAATAACAACATACAAATGTTGTAAGTGTAAGAGTGGAAAAAAGGAAGTGACAGAATCAGAGAATAAACGAAGAGCGAGAAAAAGAAAAAGAGAGGAAATAGAGCTAGAAGAATACTATAATATGATGAAAGATATAGATGAAAGTGCCATAAAAAGAAAGAAGAATACAGAGTTTTAGATAAAAGAAGATGGCACTTGGTATGGTAGGTATGTTATGATGGCTCCTGAAAGCCATCAGAGGGGGGATTGATGGAGCAGGATTTCACGCAAAGAAACCTGCTCGAATTAACACCCCCGTAATACGTACTAACAGTAAGTAATAATAGAAAACTAACGTGCACCTTACATGAACACAAGGGAAAACTGCTTTGCGCATGCACGCACTAACGTGAAATAACGCATGAAAGAACTAAAACTGTATTTACATTACTCTGAAAGAAACGAGAAATAATGCATGACTAGGCCGCATGTGAAATTCGTGGACTGCATGTTGCTTTGAAATAATAACTAATGCTGCTTTGCTTAACGCTATGCTAGGAAAAACATAAATGAGGGATAGTGCTATGGTGGGAGGTATAACAGTGAAAAGTGCATTTCTGTATAATTAATGAATGTCTATATTCCATTTGTCGTAGTGAACCGAATAAACCGCCATATTTCTTAAGTTGGCTGAATAGAGGAGGGGCTGGGATAAAAACAAAAATGTCATGACAGAACAGCCAGAAGTGCTGAGTGCTGCAAAGAAAGAATAAAGGTTCAAGGCTGATATGCTGAAGAAGAATATTGAGTGCCTGCCAAAGGATGTGACCGACCGTGGGACCAAAGACTCTTTCCGCGGACATTGCTAAATATTATGAATAAAATGTTTAAATGTATCATATGCTAAAATTGTGAGAACAAGTCAAGAACCAGGCTATGGGAATGGATGTAGAACAATGAATATGTTCAAAGTCTGAATGAAGTCACAGTGGTGTGACATACCACCTCCTAAGTCCACCAATCAACTGTCAAGTTATGTGAAATGTTTCAACTGATGTGGGACGGACATGTGGGTTTTAGGGTATAACTGAGGTGCCTTCAGGGGTGTGGTTTCGACTTGCAGGGAGAAAGAGAAGAAAGGTGGATGCGTCGCTGTTCATCGGTTTGCAGAGAGGCCTAGCTGATCCTGTCCCTGTCCCGCTCCTGGGTCTTGAATTCTTTGTTCCCTGACTCTATTTCAGGGAACCCCCACCATCACCTTGGCCAGGGGGGTGGTTTTCCACAGATCCTTTGGGTTTGTATTATTCTGACTCGTTCTTGCAAATTTACTTGAGAAATTAATTTTTGTTTCTGAAACTTTTGGCTCTTCACCTATCCACTCTGTTATAGGTATTTTGTCACTTATTATTTAGATGAAACTTTTGTCTCTTCATCTATCCACTCATCATTGAGCTTTATGATTATTGTGATGAGAATGAATCTATTTGCATTTTTCTGATGTTTCACTCTCCTTTTGTGAATTTCATTGTTTGCATTTGTGACTGTATGCATTGAGCATTTAATATAAGATAAAGCTTTATTAATCTTACAGAGAGTCTGTGTTTATTTAGCTGACTGAAAAGTTAGTTAGATAGTATTATCATTACCATCAACTCTTCAACTAATTGGTCCATCGACCAAGAGGAAAGAAAGTTGATGTACAGGTTTAGTTAAGAACTCAGAGATGTCAACCATGAATTTGTGAAGGAAACAAATTGAACGTCATTAAAACTTGAACCCCAGCGCATCAGGGATTTGGGTGAATGTGTATGGGCCATTATATTGTGATGTATTGAGTATTGATCCCTGATTAGGCATTGGCCTTGCGCTGGATCACACCTATGGACTCCATTTTCCCTCTGTTTGCACCTCCACCTATGACATTCATTGTGCCACAATTGCCTTCTTCCCCTTTGGTGGCCCCACAATGTTCATGCTCCCGCAGGATCCCTTCAACTCTACAGAGATCTGCACAGGAATTGAAGTTATTACAGGAGGATGATGGCCATACTGATTGTATGTAAACCACGTACAAGGCCTTTGTGCTTTGCTTGCCTTCCTGAAGTTTGATGGGAGCAGTACAGAGAATCCATGCTCCTTACCAACTTCAAAGCTCTTGATTCCCTAGTAGTGTTGACATTGCTTCTGCTTGACTTCCTGGACACAGAGTCGTTTCAGTTTAGTCCTGGTGCTCACAGGGACCAAAAAAAGAGAATCAAGAAATTAATGATGCCCCGTATTGGTTACTACTGTGTTCTTTTTCCATTGTCTTGTGATAAATCCAGCACTCTAAAGGAGAAAAAGTAAATAAGACCCCTGTTGGCAAACTACAATGAATATTAGAAATGGGGCAATATAGGCTCCTTATTGCCTCCACAATGCAAACCTGGAATACAGGTTAGTGGTCTCGCATTCTAGATTCAGACCCAAAGCCAGGCCCACAACAACAATAATGCCTAAATGACCTGAATCAAGAAACGCAAGCATTATCTGACTTTGGTAAATCCTTGGTGATAATGTAGGCTTAGCTAGCCACTGCCCCTCAAGAGAACAAGGCTTTACACAAACCTTTATACAGGGCCTGAGCCAGGGAAGATCCTTGGAGATTGACCACATCATGTCCAATTCCGTGTCCTTTTGGTTCAGCAAGATGGTAATCCAGAATTGCCTCCTTACCCACAATTGTTCCTTTAAAGTCAGTTAGTGATGGTAATAGTGACCACACCTTCAGTAGTTCTTTTGACCCACCAGAACAGTTTTATGAAGACAGTAACAAATTGCTGCTTTGTTATGTTAGTAGTTTTTATAACCTGGTTACGCCTGGTTACTCTATTCGGAGTGTTCCGGCACTAGGCTTAATAGGCCACAAGGGTTCTGCACTTAATCTCAAGCGATTCTCGGAACATGGTTTCCGAGCATTCTAGTCTAAGCTCAGAAGGGAGGGAGTTCCACAGCTTTGCTGTCAAGTAGCTGAAGGAGTGATCACCCAGACGTGCTCATTTCATCTTGGGAATCACAGTCTGTGCTGCCCATGAGGACCTAAGGCATCTATTTGGATGATACCATTTAATCAAGGGGAAGAGGTAATGAGGACCTCTCTGATTCAGAATTTTCATTAATCAGTTGTACTTTTGTGTCATCTGTTTTCATTTTCTTTATGAGGTGTCCAAGTTGCATTTGTCTTGTATTATTGAGATGCTTACGTGGCCAATTCAAACATCCTCTTAGTGGACAGAAATGATCCCATGTTGTATAATGTTGGGACCTATAAGGATACAATAAATATATTATTTGCTGAGGATACATATTCCTACCCATTGGGCAATGATCTCTTAAACTTAAAACAAGAGGAACAGTATTTATTAGCCTCTTTGTTGTCTTTTATCCACCTAGAGACTGGAGATGAAAATGACTTCTCTATTTTTAGGGGTGAATTAAAAGATATCTTGTACAAGTGGTACATACCCCCAGTTATTGTCCTGATTAGATCATTCTAGTGTCAGACTGGATCCTCAGCATAGTGAATAAAAAGTCAAAAGTGGAACATCTGACACCAAACTAATCATGGTATAAAAAATTGCATTCCACCCTGGACTGAGAAAGGAGTAGGGCCAAAGCAGGCTGGTGGTTTACGGGTTTCCCAGTCGAAGAAAGAAAAAGACAAAGGAAGATACCTTAACCAGTATGTGTATTTCAGTAAGGATAAGGTCGATTTGCCAAGGCAGTCTGAGTATGCCTAAATCCAACTCAGGAGGTTCCTGGAAATTCTTAAGCTCGACCAACGACGGAGCACCTCAGATGAGGAACGATCACATTAGGGTATCAAATATCCAAACCAATGTGTGTAGTCCTTCACAATCACATTATGTGATGCCTGTGACTTTGTATATTCCTCAGCAAAAAAATATTATTCTTTAGTTTGTTGGATTTGGGCATAAGATGGAACGTCTTAGATATTGCTTTTGCCAAATCATAAGTAAAATACATTCTGAGACAGTTTGGGCTGTTGATGGAAGAGAGTTCTCACCAGGATCTATTACTTCACAAACTCAGCTTGTTTGTCTTGCTGGCACATTGAAAACCTGGTCATTTATCTGATTGGTGCCCTTCGGTTTCGTGCCATATTGGGCATTCCATGGTTATACTAACATATCCCTAAAATAGAATGGCAAAAAAGAATTGCCTTAGGTTCCCCCAGTGTGAATGGGCTTCTTTCTATGAATCTCTGAGATTGATATACCCAGTTACTTGTACTGTGTTGAACCAAGAGCCTAAGGCCATAAATCAACTACATTGCCAGGATTATACTGCTGTATTTGATAAGGTTAAAGTAAGTGTTCTGCCCTCTCGTTGACAGTATGTCCATTGTACTGACCGGTAACTAAGAGCAAAGCTGCCTTGCAATTGAATCTATGCCAAGACCGAAAAGAACACTGAAGTAATGAAGACATTTATGGATGAACTGCTACCCAATGATTTCATAATACAGTCCAAGTCGCCAGTATTCTCTCCAAAATTTTTGTACCAGAAAAGGAGACAGTGTTGAGGACATGTATCAGCTACAGGGCCCATAATAAAATAACAGTGAAGAACACCTACCTGCTGCCAAGTTTCATTGGATCATGTGACAAAATCACCAATGTATACTAAATCGGATTTACATGAGGTATGTCACCTTATCAAAGTCCGAAAGGAGTATTTTGAAATACAGAAGACTGAATTTTACACAAAGTTTGTTCTATAAGAGCACTGTAATGCCTTTCTACTCTACAACACCTAGTCACCTTTCAATTGTTTTGCACATGAGGTTTTGTGGGACTTTCTCAATCTAGGTTCTTAATGTGTGGTTCATTACATCAATGCCACCGGACAGGCAGGGGCTACTGGCGCAACCATGATGAATGAGGCCTTTTACTCTTGCTGTCCCGGGGTTTGCCAAGGCTCCTGAATAGATTGCATTACATCAACAAAGTCTCTGAAAATGAAAACGGGAGAGGGGTGTCCGCCCAATCATGTAGGCAAATAAATGAAAGAGTACCTGCCATGACCACATATAGGCTGGTCTTAGATACCCTTTGAGCATTAACAGAAGGTAGAGAGTGATGTGTATGGCGTAGAATGCTGGAAGCTGTGGTGAAAAAGGCTTTTCTTTTGTTTGTTTGTCCTGAACAGCTGGGCCAAATACTACCCCTTGAGCACTTCACTTTCAATGATACCGCAGGTTGAGCAGTCTGTGGCTTCACAAGGGGGAGGGAGATGCAAGACATCCACAGATGCAAGATTCAAAGTACGAATAGTAACCCCTTTAAGCTGAGAGTCCAGTCAAATACTTGTAAAAAATAGTACTTACTACAAAAGTAGTACTCAATTCAAGTACACAAAGTTTATCTGCAGCTCACTAAATAAAATCTACAGCCTCTTAAAATCGGTGCACTAGCTTCGCCCTTGGCAGTGTCATTGACTCCCCCTTTCCTCCTAATACAGCATTAATTCGATAAGGAGATGAAGGGAGATAAAGCAAATGCTTTTAATTTTGGAGGGGCCTTTTGAGTAGGTGAATGGTGGGCTTGTTGCAGGTGGTGTCAATGGAAACACATAGGGCCTGATTTCAATGCCTTCCTACCGCCACACTGTCGGGATCCAGGATCCTGGCTGAGGCGGCGGTGTGGCGGCGGGCTTATGTCAGTCTGACCGCCAACATCCAAATATGGCAGGCTGTTGTAAATCGTCAATTATGCTCGCCCATATTCAAAGCAAAAAAAAGGAAACAGGCAAACGTTTCCGGAAATCAGGTCAATACCCAGGCGATCCGGATTTATTACAACAACTTCACAAAGAGAGACAGCGGCTAAAAAAAGAGACCTGGATGTATAAACAATCCAAAAAAGAAACATTATGGGCCCAGTTACTACACACCTCTAAAACACATGACTCGAAAAGATTCTGGCAGATAATCAAAAGGAACGAGAAAGGCCCCATAGCTGCAAATAGCGCTAATATCAGTGAGATGGAATGGGTTAATTATTTAAAGTCACACTTTAAGAGCGGTTCTACGCCTACAACTAGCCCCTACCGTTCTAATAAAGCCTCTGTGGCACAGCGGATAATCACAGCGATCGAGGTAGAGAAGGTTATTAAAATGTCCCTGGCAGACTGAGCCCCCTAGGCATTGTTTAAACACCTTACTCCACAATGGGCCGGCTTCCTAGCGAATATGTTTAACTTCTTCCGAGAAAACAATGTTATCCCTGACAGCTGAGGGGCTCAACACTCCATCCCATTATTAAAAAAGGCTTGGCATGTTCACCCAGTAACTATTGACTAATAGCATTGATGGATGTTGAGTTAAAATACTTCTCTACGTTGTTATTGCATGACCTGGAATCGTGGTCGCTGGAGAACGGAAGACTCACCTTAAATCAAACTGGCTTTTTAAGGGGCCAAGGGACTTTAATCAATCTTACGGCCCTGAGCCTAATTAGAAATAGAGCAAAAGCAATTGGGACACCTCTTTACATGTGCTTTGCTGACTAAAAGGCGGCTTTTGATTGTGTCCCTCGGAACAAACTATGGGTCAAACTTCAAAGATCAGGCATCCCACCCACTATCTTACGAGCAATTAGGCTGGTATACTCAGACACATGGGTCAAGATTAAAATTGGAGACGGCTCGTGCATATCAAAGAAGGTGCAAACAACAATTGGTGTAAAACAGGGCTGTGTCCTAGCCCCCTTTCTTTTTAATTTATTTTTGGCAGACCTCTCTACAGAGCTTGACGAGCAGATGGCCCACGCACCGAGCATTGGAGGACAACAAATGTCGCACATCCTCTATGCTGACGATCTGGTATTGTTAGCAAGACTCAAATAGGCCTTCAAAGGCTGCTCAATTCCCTTGGAACTTACACTGAAAAGAACGGCCTGGAAATAAACTTTTCAAAAACAAGTGTGATGGTATGTAATCGTGCTTCCAACAAAAAAAAAAAATGGCTTAGCAAGGGAAATAGAATTGACGAGGTTAATCTCTATGTAGACCTAGGAGTGAAAATAGACACAAACGGCTCCTATGTTTCCCAGAAGAAGGCGATAAGGGCGAAAGCACAGGCCATTAATTATGGCTTCTCGTCACTGGCCAGATCCATTCAGGGCCACGATCTGAAACCCATGGGAACAGTTATGAAAGCCAAATTGTTGCCAACCCTCGCATATGGATCGGAGATAATGCTAAGTGATGAGGCCCCTCTGCTAGAAAAACTGTTGATAAGAGCCTATAAACAAACCTTTATGCTCCCTAGGTTGGCCTCGCCTGAACAGCTCCGGTTAGAATTTCTACTCACAAAACAGACACTCGCTAGGCCGGCAGCGCTCGTAAAGCTTTGTCATAATCTCCGTGCAGCAGCTGAAAACACCCTGGCTAATTTACTCTGGACTGAAATCAACTTACAACGGGGAAATGGCCTTCACAGGAAATATCTTGAAAATAGCATTAGGATGCTTGAATTGGGAAATTTGTGGATCTCTAATAACTCTGGGCAAACCTTCAAGAAACTGGTAAACAAATCAACTAAACTGCAAAGCTGGACGGCAGATAAGGAAAGCCTGTCTAGACGTCGTCACGGGTGGCTGGTGCTGAAATCATATTCCATTTTAAAAGAATCACCCCTGTTGGCATCACCCTTCCACCAAAAGATGAAACAGTCATTTCTTGCCTTAAGATTTGGAGAGATACCCACCCTGGACCTCATGCCAAAATGGAGGATGGTTGGCTTAAGTGAAGATCGGTCCTGCCGCTTATGCCACCAGGGGAACGAGACATTGCTCCACATTGTATGCATTTGTCCTATACTGATGGTCCAACAAAGATCTCTATTAAGACAGGAGTTCCTCGGCCGGGAATTAGGTCATGTAGGCCTGCACTAATGGAGTCTATGGACCCGTGCAACACAATGCTGAACATTGGACTAACCCAGTTGTTGAATATTTTCAAAAAATGTTCAGCATATAGGGTGGGCGATGAGTAATCTGGAGGGGGTTCCCAATTCTAATTTTAGGACATGATAAACCCGTAGTTTTTAAGGTAAATTTCACATGAGTGGTAATCTCTAAGGACGGGCTGCTAGGGACCACTGTAATTAGCGGTTCCCTATCCCGCCATGCTCAGGTAATCACTTTGTTTAACTTGGCATTTTAATGACGCATAGTTTTGCACACCTGCACCTTTACAGGGGGAAACACCATGGCCCATCTAGCACCACACATATACCCGCCTCAGTCTTGCCCAATGCACTTTAATTATTTATAGCGATTTACTTATATGAATCCAAGTCGCTGGTATGGCAATTTTGCATTTTACACATTAGGGAATAGACCAGTCCATGATCAGCCATTTTTGTCCATTCATTATCTTTATCTGACACCTCTACTTCCTTACTTAGGAAGGAAAGCTAAAGAAAGTGAAGGACTAGTGAAAAGATGATCAGCGGTCGAAATAGATGTATGACAAATCTTTTTTAGTTTTTCTTGTATGCATTTTTAAACTTTATGAATTGTATGATCTTGTTTATGGTTTTAATTGACTGATAAACTATACTACATGAAAAAATATATATATATGGCAGTCGGACCAAAGGGTCGAACTGCCACCGATGGGGTGTCAGCGGTCAGACTGCTAGCATTTCAATGAAGCCCTAAGTGAGGGGGTAGATTAGTTTAGTATGATTTAGGTTTGAGAGTTTTTGAGGGATTTAGGAAGAGGGTTAGGCCTCTTACGGGAGGTGTCAAGGGAACATTTGGGGAAAGGGTAGATTAGTTCAGTATAGTTTAGATTAGTGGGTTTTTGAGGTGTTCAGTGAGGGGATGAGTCTGTTGTTGTTAGAGTGGGTGGGTTTATGTTTTGTACAAATAAACACAATTTTTTATACTTATGAGTTTTTATTTTATTATTGTTAATATTATTGTTGTTGGTGTTGTTATTAATGTTAGTTGTATCTGAAGCAGTACATTTTACTGTAACATCCATAAACAAGGATGGCCTACCTACCTACCATCAGAGTAGGTGCTGAACCCAAAATCTGGCCCATCATAAAGAAATTGTCCAGTTGCCCACTCATGTCATCCTCTCTCTAATTTGCTCTCTACTTGACTAGAGCTTCCTTATGACAAGGCTAACCACCAAGGCAGGTCTCCAGTCCACCCTCAGTGTAAAGGGGGAGTCATTTACTAAAGCAAGCATAGTGAACATTCAAGTAACAGAAGGAGGTAAATGTCGGTAGAATCATCAGGTAGATTGATCCACCTTGGAGCATGGCTTATGAAAACAAAAAGTCACTACCTAACCTTGGCTCATCATTGTTATAATTTATTCTCTGCACTATGATGTCCCTTTCTCTCCTAGATAAGGGGGATGGGGTGGATAAATTAGCAATTTTGTGTACCCTTCCACTTTAACAGTTTAACAATGCTTGCATCACATCCACCCTGGTAAGTGTGAGACCTGTTGATGGTGGAACCAGATAACAGAGCAATAGATCTCACAACTTGTGGGAAGAGGGTTAGGGTATTGTTGACTGGATATATGGGGAATTAGGTAATACAATAGAGAGACAAACACAAAATTCAACAAATCCCAGAGTGAGTCACATCTGTCATGGAAGGAAGATGGCAGTTAAATTACCGTACTCAGGCTTTAAAAGCTAACACTTCCCAGTCAATTATAGTTATCCAAGCTGTAGTCCAAAAGGCCAATGATACACACAGTTCAATAATGTAAGAAAATCAAGAAAAAATTATAGTGTATACAAATGGTATATCTGCATTGTTCAGACATTGTCTATCTTGGGATTAGGGGTGAACTACAGAGCAACAGTGACACAGAGGTTCCACTTTTTTACACAAGAGAAGTTCTGAAGAATGAGAAAAGAAAATGACAACATTTGAGACTCACATTAAACATGAAAACATGATGCACAAGGAGTCAGAGTGTACAGCATAAGCTAGTATACAATTAACTAAGGGCCAATCTAGTACCATCGATCCCAGACAACTAGCTGCAAGTACCCTAAATTATCAAACAGCCCAACAATAAAAAAGTTTAGCTGTGCACATCATCATCTCCACCACAATTTTCCAACCGCTTAGGAAGTGCCACTCGAGCCACTAGTCTGCATTATTATAAATAATTCACCTCTTTTCATTTCCGGCCCACAGGGGTGTGCCTCTTGCTTCTGACAGAAGTAGATAGGCATTGGTCCCTCTTCCCCACATGCTGTTTCTGATGTGTACAGATTGTATTCCTTCCACAAAAAGACAAAGCTTTACAATGAGAAAATATATTTTTTTTTTGTCTAGTCAAAGCAAAATTAGATGGCTCAGAAGAACTAAGAGATGCTGGCATGCAAATTAACAAAATGATGATACAGTATTACTCACGGCATCCATCCTAAATCAAAGGATCACCCATGCATAAAATACCAAGTTTACCTAAGCTAAACCTGTTACATCCATCACATGAATGACCTTTTGGCATTCATTGATGCAAGTTCCCTGTTCCAAGTTCAGTGTCCATCTACATATCTATGTGTCTCTTTTTTCGCATGGAAGCGACATACATAAGCTATGTAGGGCACTCTTTTGCATCTCCAATCACAACTGAGCTTGGCAATGCAGGAGTAGGCATGGGAGGAAGGCATCTTGTTTGTTTCAGGAAATGGTCTGGAGGAGTCCATTGCTGGTTTATATATCAATATTTACTCACTACGTTAATGCTAAGGTTACATTATTTTTTTTTAAACTTTATTTATTGAGCTTTTTATAAGAAGTAACAAACATAAGGCAGACAATCATTACAGACATATATATGCAACATGTAGAAGTATTTACATTCTTCATAAATGTGTCCTGGTCAGTGCAGTATAGATCATTACATTATTAACAGTCATATGTGAACATTATACTGAATAATGGCAATAAGATGGAATGTACATCATGTCTTTGATGTTAACAAGCATACGCATTACAAGTTTCGATATACAGCAGGTATCTAAGCTCTCATCAGTTTATCAGGGCTAAGCCTGGTCATGGCTCAGTTTAAACCCGTTCTCACGAAATCTGGAAGGTACCATGAAGTGTGTATCCCTCCCAAAGCGTCTGTGGCATTAAACAATATTATCGTCGCCACCTCTATCCCACACTTTCAGCTGCTGTGACTACTGGATGAGATAGTATGTAGGTTTTCAAAGGGTCCCAAAGATCTTTGGGGCGTGATGTCATATTATTATTATTATTAGGAAGCTTATAGAGCGCAATGGTTACTCCAACCGGAGTGTCCCCGCGCTAAGGGGACCATTGACTATGACCATTGTCAGAGGGAGCAGATCAGCATAGTTAAGCAGCTGTTCTTGACAGAATATTAAGTCTTTGACCCAACCCTTGAACTTGGGAGCTCCACCTCGTCCCCATCTACATGCAATCCTGCGTTTGGCCATCAAGAGCGCCAAGGCAACGTATCTGCGAGAGGGTTTGTCTATGAGCTCAGTGTATCCCAGTAACGCCAGTATTGGAGACATTGCCAATGTCAATGATGCCATCTGTTCCAGAGTTTCAAAGATCTGTCACCAATATTCATAAACACTTGGGCAGCTCCACGCTAAGTGAACAAAATTGGCACCTTCCATGCCACATCTATCACACCTATCATTGTCTCGTAGTTTATATTTGTACATTCTAGCTGGCATATAGTACAGGCGATGTAAAAATTTTAAATGGATAATACGCAATCTGCTACTTGCTGACACCTGTTCTGTTTGCAAGCAGCAGTAAGACCACTGCTTGTCCGATATCTCACATCCCAGCTCCTTCTCCCAATGTATGCGGGCGGGGCACTGTTCCATCACCTGCTGAGTATGTATCGCACGGTATAGCGCCAATACAGCGTGTTCAGGTGACTTCGCTTGCAGCATCATATGAAGTGGGGCTAATGTTGGGGGCTCTAGTGGGTATGCTGGGGTACTGTCACGAACGCCTTGCCAAAGTCTCACGTATAGAAACACGTCTAATGGCATGGGCGGAGTGGTATGAAATATCTGTTCTAAGGTGCGAAACTTCCCATTATGATATAAGTCCCCCCAACATGTTATGTTTGTCTTTGCCATGACTTTCCTGAACCCTGTCTCTTGTATCAGATGTATGCGTGGGTGACACATCAGTGGAAGCAGTGGAGAGTAAAGCATAGGGGCCTGTAGCAGTTTAGTAATACGCCTCCAGGCGGTCACCGTACATGTGATCGTCGTGGTGTCTTTATCACGAGGCTGGGGAATGCTGCAAATTATGCCTCTCAAAGGGATAGGATCTGCGAGCCATTGTTCCACTGCTATTTGTGGCATGTATCTGGGTGGGTGAAACCAATAGTAAGCGTAATGAGCCTGGGCGCGTACGTAGTATAGTTCAAGGTTTGGGACATCAAACCCACCATGAGAGTATGGTCTGGTAATTATGTCCCATTGTAGTCGTGGTTGCTTACCTCCCCATGCCAATCTGATCAGTTCAGAACGTAAAGCAGTGAAGAAGTGTCTACCTGGGTAGTATGGTATGTTCATGAATAAGTATAATAATTGCAGGAGAACCACCATTTTAATTAGTGAGGTGCGTCCCGCTATAGATAGCGGCAGAGAGATCCATCGTGTGACACAGCTCACGATGTGTTCTAATGCCCTGCTGTAATTAAGGCGCATTAACTCCTCCCTATCTCTGGCGATACGAATGCCCAGATATTTTACTTCAGAGTTACACCACTCTATAGGGAAATCAAGCAAGAACTGTGTGGCTGCAGAGGTGAGAGGGAATATTTGCAATTTCCCCCAGTTTATGTGGATCCCCGAGAGTCTCCCAAAAATAATGAATGCTCTCAAGATAGGATTTAGGTTTTGTTGCGGATTTCTGATATACAGGGTGACATCATTTGCGTAGAGGGAGATGAGCACCTGACGCATGGGACATCGCAGGGCTTTATCCTGATGGTACTGCCGCAGTTAAGCCGCAAGTGGCTCAATTGCCAGCGCAAAAAGTAGGGTGGATAGCGGGCACCCCTGTCTAGTACCTCTGGTGATTGGAAAGGCTGGAGACATCTGCCCATTAATCAAAACCTTAGCAGTCGGAGATTTATATAGCAGGCCTATCCATGATAAGAACCCTATTGGCATTCCCATGCGTTGCAGTATTCCCAGTAAGTAGTCCCATTCTACTGAGTCGAACGCTTTTGTGGCGTCTAGGAAGACTGCCACAAGCGCCAAATCAGGATCTACATTTTGTAATATGGAAAAGAAGGTGCAGAGATTGTGGGAGGTCGCTCACCCTGGAATAAACCCCGCCTGTTGGGGGAGGACTAGTTTTTCCATCAACAAATTTAACCTATTGGCCATTATCTTAGCCAGAATTTTAGCATCATTATTGATAAGGGATAACGGCCTGTATGAGTCACATTGATCTGCAGCTTTACCTGACTTTAACAGGGAGGTAATGACCGCCTCTATCATCGAGGGTGGGAGGATACCATTTGTTTGGGCATCTTCGTAAACAGTTTTCAGGATGGGAGCTTATTGGTCAATATATGCTTTATGAAAGTCTATGGGGAGACCATCTAGGCCTGGGGCTTTACCAGATTTCATATGCATGATCGCCTCACGTATCTCATCCTCCTCAAAGGGGCAGCCAGGAATTCCCTCTGAGTTACCAAGCCATCCTAGGGCCACATTGTCCAGGTAGCTGGCCAGATCAAGTGGACCTTGCCCACTAGTAGAGTACAGCGTAGAATAATGAGTGGTGAACGCGGCCAGTATATCGGCATTATCCCTGCACTGGACGCCGTCAGGACCTGTAAGTTCTAATACATAGCTAGAGAAGCGAGGTTTGCGTATTGCTTCCGCTAGGGCTCTGCCCGGTCGCTCTCCCTCCCCATATCTGCGGGCCACCCAGTATTTACCCCTAAATCAAACCTCATGTTCCGCCGTTTCTTTATATTCCGAGAGTTTTTCCCTGAAGTCCTGTTGGGTCACCCCGTCTGTATTGTATTGTAGAGGTTATTTGTAAAGCGCACTGTGACCAAAAAGGTATCCTGGCGCTAACCATTTTGTAAGATACAACGGATGATGGCTGAAACAACGACCACTAGTGAGGAAATAGCCAGTAGCAAGTAGCGACTCCAGCCCCTTGAGTTCGCCCTCCAGTTTCTGCAGGGTACCCTGAATGTCACGTAGAACTCCTGAGCTTTTACAAATACAAAAACCTCGAATTGTGACCTTGAAGGCCTCCCAAACCGTCACAACACTGTCAACGGAACCCAAATTTCTCTGAAAGAAATCTGTGATTTCCTGCCCTAGTTCACTGCGAAACACTGTGTCCAGCAGAGTGAGAGGCGTTAGTCTCCAGTTTCTAGGGGATGCACCCAAACCTGGAGGGGTTAGCAACAGGCGAACAGGAGAATGATCAGAGTATGTTCTCGCCAAATGTTCCACTGAGTCGATCGATGGGCCCAGGCCGCGAGATACCAAACAATAATCCAATCTGGCCCACGAAGCATGCATTGCTGTGTAATGTGTGCCTTCAGTTTTATGCAGGTGGATATGTCGCCAGGCGTCTAGTAACCCATTGTCCGACACCATGTCCCGCAACAATTTATGTGATCTAGTGTAGTGATGTGGTACCGGATTAGATCTATCCATCTTTGGGTTTAAAGTAGTATTAAAGCCTCCCCCCCATATTATATGAGTTGAGCCTATTTCAAGGATTTTTCCCCAAAGTGTGGCGAAGAAGTCCGGGTCATCCATGTTGGGCCCATAGCAGCAGACCAACGTGGCGGATGCTGATCCTAGTCTGCCCCACACCATGCAGTAGCGGCCTTGCTGATCTTGCGCCATGCCGGCAGGGCTAAATGGAGCATGCTTTTTTATAAGTATTGCTGTCCCTCTGGAGTATGAGGAATATGAGGAGAATACCCTGTGCCCCGCCCACTTACGAGCAAATGAAGGGGAATGGCGGGGGTCCAATTGAGTTCCCTGAAGCATTGCAACCTGGACATGATGGCGGTCAAGGTATGCTAGGACCTGTCTACTTTTGCGTGGGTCGCCTAATCCTCTGACATTCCACGTTAGGAAATGTAATTTCTGAGTAGTTTCCGAGCGAGCCATATAAGAAACTGCAGTCTAATCCAAAAAGTGGTGTAAGATCTTCATCTGCAAATCTGGTACAATACATACAATAAAGATTCCGTCTGTGCCTTGTTCTCTTTTGTTTCGTTCCCCATTAACAAACCCCATCCCACCCTCACCCACTGTAGCATCCCAATCATGCCAGAATGATCATTCCCTCCCTCACCCACAATGCCCAAAACAACCAAAACATCCTGCATTTTAATCTGCAGTAAGGAGGATCGCCCTTAGGGGGGACTCCTAGGTTCATGCACGATTACACCCTCCCCTCTGAGTTGCAGGGTAGTGAATAAACAAATCCGTCGGGACAGGGGTGCCCGGTGCTATGTGTCATACATTCCCAGGAAGGCACTTATCTGTTCATGATGGTCCAGCCGCTGCCTCCCGCCGAGACTGTGCATCAGTGTCCTATTGTCCCTATATAAGGCAGGAGGTAGAGTCTGTGGCAGGGTAGAAAGAAGAAGGGGAAGCACTGTACCGGTCCCATGAGGCACACAGCGATCAAGATGGAGTTCGTACTATTCCATGGCCGGGGAAGACGATCTCGGTGACAGTTCCTGTGTGGTATGGGGATTATTTGGCCGTTTGATGCGCTCCAAGAAGTCATCTACTTGCTGCGTATTAGTGAAGAAATGTTGTTTGCCTTGATGTGTCACTCGTAGTCTAGCCGGATACATTAGTGCATAGTCTATTTGTGCCTGGCGAAGTTTTTGCTTGGCTGGAATGAATTCCCGCTGCTCTTCCTGGACGGCGGCCGTGAAGTCGGGGTAGAGGGTGAAAGCATTCCCCTCAAACATGAGCTGCCTCTTCTCTTGAGCTGTTTTGAGGGCCACATCGTGGTCGCGGTAATTGAGCAGCCTCGCGATGATTGGAAGAGGCGGGCTTCCTGGTGGCGGTTTGGGGCCTAGGGAGCGATGCGCCCTTTCAACTATGAATTGTGAGGACAAAGATTCAGCGCCAATCGTTTCGCGCAGCAGCCTCTCTATGAATTCTTCCATCTGGCCTGTGTTGGTACTCTCCGGAATACCAATAACGCGGATATTGTTTCGTCTGCTGCGCGCCTCAAGGTCTTCGTTCTTGGCAGCGATGACTCTAAGTAGTTTGCAGGTAAACAACAGAAGAGTGAAGCCCACACAAGAGAAGCCAACAAGAGGAGTCACTCTTGTTCTTTAAAAGAACCCTCACTCACCAACCTAGTTGGTGACATGTTTCATCATCGGGTTCCCACCAGAGAGGCCGAGTGCCTCCCTGGTGTGCTACAACGCCTGACTACAGCGGAACGTTTTTTTTTGTGTTTGGTGAATGTGAAAAATAGTGATGGAAAAATTTAAAATGCCTCGATTTTATCCAGAAAAGAGTTTATTAATGGAAAATCGGGCACATTTAAAAACAATGTGATGGATGTTATAGGCTGGGTAAATTTGGCCAGCTACATCCTGTGTAAAAGAGTGAATGTGGACAACATGTTTCTGCCTCCAAATGCCCTTAGCGAGGCATTCGTCAGGACCATAAACCACGGCGGTATGCGCACGCTAAGGCGCACCCTAACCTGTGGTTGTAAAAATTGTATACGAGACAACTTACAGTTTTTTATGTGTGTGTGGCCCTCAGAATTTCTGAAAGCCAAAGTGGATCTGTAAAACAAAAACGACAGACAAACAGATAGACAGAGACAGTCACATAATAGTAAATGTTCGTCATATATATTCTGTCTGTGAGTGAAAACTGCTCATGCTGCTCATTCAGTGCTCCTCGGGGTGCAGCAGTAACCGTAACTCTGAAGGCTACCGTGCTACTGAGTGGAAATAGTGTGTGAACATTTAGCTCTATTAATTCATAATGACTGGGTGATCCGGTACGTGTCAGAATTTCAGGATTAGTTATGCCGGTAATTTGAAGCAACGGCGCGCTCCAACTCATGCACACCTACTCGGGCGTTGCCAGTAAGTTTATAGATAAAAAATTCAGTGAACATGACTATATCAATGTAGCCACAAGTGATCGTAAGACTTGTGAGAGCGAAATTACAAGCAGACTGATAGTATGGAAAGAACCAGCTTACATTCAGTGTAGGACAGCCTTACACCATGGGTCACAGGGGGGGGGGGTGGCTTGTAGTCACACGCTGTGGGCACAAGACAAAGTAAAACAAAGTCCGGTGACCAAATGATACTGGAAATGAATTAAGATGTTTACCTTGGTTCGTAAAAAAGGGGGGGGAGGTTCATTACTCACTACTCCAAAGCCAGGCACCCGCTCGGTACCTGGATACTCCCGTCAGCTGGACCCCGTCGATCATGCCTTGTTGGGTCGGGACGCTTTTATAGTTTAAATCGCGCCATCTCCGAACCCGGGGGTCTACGGGGTGTGTCTCGATGGCGTCAAGACGCACACACGTGTGCTGTGGCCAATCGCAAGTATCGGTAGACTAGAACGTTCACTGACAGACAGTGAGGCAAGTCTACTCTGAATTTTGAAACTTTATTGCTACCCCAGAGTTTGTACGGTGGCCTTGCAAAAAGTAATAACGATAAGGAAACGAGGAAGGGTGCATTTAGGTAAATAGTGCTTATGTCAGATACCAATCGGTTTGAGTGTTTTGCTGACATAGCACTAAAATGAATCTACTAGAAAACATTAAGTAATAGAGCATCGCAAAATAACTGTTTGAAAGCATGGGTTTACCAAAAAGGACAGAATGGACCCAGATATTTTGACTCGTGTATACTGACATGGATGGATGTATATGCCCCACGTATTCATCTGAGACGTGTTATTCATACCCAGTTATTAGACAGGAAGTGGACTATGAATCTAAAATTGGTGTAGGTTAGTGCTGCTTAAGGCAGGTATCTTGCACTCCAGGTGAACCATTTGGCATAAAGTCCAGTAGGACGGTAGGACAAGTTTAAATGACTCTAGGTATAGGTCAGGAGGAGGTATAATCAGCGTCGCAACACAGAGCCCCACGGGATATTGTCGTTGAGTCCCTGTGTATGTGTTGTAAGGTGATAGACCCACCGTTGTTCTTTTTCAAACAGTGTTTTCGATAGGTTATTTCCTGGATTCACTTGTTCAATGATTGTCCAGCGTAAGTCGTTGGTTGTATGGTTAGATTGCAAGAGATGTTCACTCATCTTAGTGGTACTCTTTTTGCACCGGATATTACTCTGGTGCTCACACACTCATGGTTTAATTTTCCGTGTGGTCATGCCCACATACCTCAACCCACATGGACATGTAATGAGATATACCACATTGGTGGAATTGCAATTTGTGTGGGATTGTTGTGTCCAGGTCTTGCCAGGTTCAAGATTCAGGGTTTTTGTAGGTATGGTCAAATGACATATGCTGCAGTTGCCACAGGGTAAATGCCCTGTGACTTTAGGCAGACCCCAGGCGTTGAGTACAGATGGAGTATTGTTACTTTCAGTTCTCCTAGGGTGAGTATGAACCAGTGCATCCCTGATACTTCTTGCCTTCCCATTTTCTGTTACTGCTTTCTAGAATCCTCCAGTGCCTATTTATTGATTTGGTCACGGTGTTTGAAGCCACACAATACGTAGTGACGCAAGTAAGGGGGACCCCTTCAGTATGTTTAGGGTTATCCTCAAGGAGGACCTCCCTTGGTTGATTTCTAGCTCATGTACAGCTCTTATTGAGGATCCTTTCTGGGTAGCCCCGGTTACGAAGTTTGGTAGTTAGTTCTGCCGACTGGGAGCGGTAGTCTTCCACCTTGCTGCAGTTCCGTCTTATTCTGAGGTATTGACCGTAGGGGAGATTCTCCCGTAAAGGTCTAGGATGAAAGCTGGAGAATTCCAGTAAGTTCTTTTTCGCAGTGGGTTTGTAATGAGTCTTGGTAGACAATTTCCCTTCAGTTTTCGTGATGACAACGTCGAGGAAAATCATTTCCTTTCTGTCATATGTGTGTGTGAACCTAAGGTTCATATCACGAGTGTTAATCCACTTCAGGAAGTCCCTCAGAGAGTCCTCTGGTCCTTGCCAGATCACAAGGACGTCATCAATATATCTTTTCCAAAAAGATTTAAATGACGTGTAGGGATTGTCTTCAGTTAGAATATGCTTGCACTCGAAGTCATGCACATAGAGGCCCGCCACGCTCGGGGCGAATGTACTGCCCATTGAAGCCCCTGTGGACTGTAAAAAAAGGTCCCCCTTACACTCCAAAAAATTCAGTTTCAATGCCAGTGTAGCACACTCAATGACGAATTGTTTTGGAGTCTTATAATCCCAGGTGGCTTCATTGAGAGCCTCAGCTAGTACCCTGATCGTGTCATCCTGGGGAATGCTGCTGTAAAGGCTCTCAATGTCTAGTGAAACGAGTATGGTGGTATCTTCTTCCACTGTCAGATTTTGTAGGAGAGCTAGAAGGCTCTTCGTATCTTTGAGGTCAGTAGAGGTCCCTTGAATGAGAGGCTTCAAGAAAAAATCACAAAAACGTGATAGGGGCTCCAACAGTGAGCCGATCCCAGAGACGATAGGACGTCCTGGTGGCGGAGTTCTGTTTTTGTGTGTCTTTGGCAGGGTATAAAATTATGGTATAACACCATCACCTGTAGTCAAGAAATCCGCTTCGTGTTTTGTGATGTATCCGTTTGTCTCAGCACAATTCACTAGGCTGGTAATCACGGTTTTTAACTGTGGGGATGGGTCGTTGGCTAGTTGGGTGTAGTTTTTTCAATCATCCAGGAGGCGTCTGCACTCCCTGTCGTAATCAGCTGAATTCTGAATGACCACCCCTCCGCCCTTGTCCGCCGGTTTTATAGTGATATCGGTGTTGGACTGTAAAGATTGAAGGGCTTGATACTCAGCAGTACTGAGGTTCTTGAAGATCTTAGTTTCCTCAAAAGACTCAACATCATTAAATACTGCCTGTTCAAATTCAATAATTTCAACCAGCACCGTATGTGAGGGGGGCTGAAAGTGGACTTAAGCCTCAGCCTTGTGTCGCCAGAAGTACTTGTAGAATCATTAGGTCCTATCTTTTCAAAGTAGGCTTTAAGCTTGAGCTTTCTAAAAACTCAGACAGCTCGCAATGCAGGCAAAATTTGTCTAACCGTGCCGTAGGTACAAAACCAAGGCCTTTCTCAAGAACCTTGGTTTCCATAGGGGTTAGGGTCACGTCAGACAAATTCGTAATCAGGCTCTCTGGGCACTGGTCCCTGCTTGCTGTTCCCGAGACTTGCTGCGGGTGTTGTTTCCCACTGTGTCCTCCTGTTCCCAATGGACTTGATTTGTCCCTCTTCTTCTCCCTCTTCCCCTCCAGCCCCTCTCTAAAAAAGGGGGGCGGTATGTGTTTTGGGGGAATGGTGGCATTTGCAAAAAGGCTGGGTTCATAGGGATTTGAGGATGTTGGAATTGGTTATGAAACCCTACACCTCCTGATGTTGGGAAAGGTGGCCATGTCTGTTGTGGGTAGTGTTGTCTATTCCTACCCCCACCCCTTTGTCTGGGCCTGTAACTACCACCACTAGATCCACTTGTAGTGGACGCATCATCCTCAGACAGGTCTGAGTTGTTTGTATTTCTAGCTGGAGGTGTATAATCTGGGTCAGCATAGGGGTAAGCTTTGTTAAATGCAAAGCGTTTCAGGTCCTTTTGAAATTTTTGCACTTTGGATTGCGTGAGATTGTCTTTATATTCGTTGATGTCTTTATTTAGTTCTTCCAACTTCTTTTTGTAGCCTGTGAGTGTTGTCTTGATATGGTTCTCTGTTAGCTGGATCTCAACCATCATTACATCAGACAATCTCAAGGCTGTTTTTATAATAAGGACCAGCCAGTCACGGGTACAGTGCCACGCGATCTGGGCCCATTCCTTTCTGAACACTGCATCCTCTAAGAAGATGCGGGGAGCATTAGTCACCAACAGGCCCTTAGGGGCCGTGTTGTTTCGAAGATATTCAGTTAGAATAGTGCCGTGTAAGATGGTGCGAATTCTGTTACGCTTTTGGTCTGACATTTTCTCCCATTCAATAGTCTGGGAGATTGTCTGTGCTATTGAAGGGTCTGCAAACAGAGATGGACCTGCCAAAATAGCATCCACCTCTGCGTCAGTGAATGAAAGACCTGGGTTCTCCATAGTGCTGCTGTATTGGATTAGTCAGAGGTTCAGTCAAAAGAAGAAGTACTCTCACAGCTGTACGCTGCCTACATAAGTAGTTTGTCCATCTGTGCCATTTGCTTTTGCATTTTCGACGTGTTATCTTCTGTGTTGGAGATGCGGCGTTCAGTCTCTTTTATACGCTCATCATGTTTGTCCAACTTATGTACAATGGCGTCCATAAGAGTGTTCATTGTGTCCATTTTACATTCTATGGAGGCGAGGCTTTGTCGCATTGCTAGTAGGAGTTCTTTCACGTCTTCTTCTTGCAGCTGCACCGACCCCTGTGTTTGTTCTTCACTAGTATGGTCAGGATCCTCTTGTTTTGAGTGGGTGCCTTTTTTAGCTTCAAATGGCAGCCGAGTTTGCTTCGCGTCAGCTTTCCCCATTCTGTAGATCGTATTCTACTTTATCAACAACTGTTTTGGAGTCGACAGCCTGCTATCTCCGTATGTCAGGTACCCAAGGGGGGTAATTCCACACTCAGTGCGAAGCACCTAGGACACCTGGAGGGGCCTCCAGAGATGCTGTTTCTTATGTTGCCAGCGGCGCCTTTTTCCACCGTAGCTCAGCTCATGGGGCATACGCACTCCCACAGCACTCAATGTGCTCTTCTTAGTAAGGCCGAAATAAACTTGTTACACAGATGCGGCTCCGCTGCAGTAATCCTTTCCCTGTGCTCCCCCAACCCACAAGGAAGGTCTGTGTGGGTCTTGCGTGAAGTGCCTGTAGGATCTCCAAGATATATGCCGAGCGGGCTCCGTGGGTAGCGAAGGGGCCACGCTCGAGTGACTCACCAGCAAGCGGTCTATTCAGTTATTCCGCTGTTCCTTGCGGCCGCAAGACGGGAGGATCAGCAGGGGATCAAAGTCGCTCCTGGCCACCAGTCCATTGCCTGTGAGTGCACGGGAGTCGCCAGGCTCTCATGAGGGTATATCCTATGCGCACTCACCCCCACTTCTCCGTAGCACCGCGAGTCCCAACCGGATCAGGCATGCGGCCTAGCATCCACGTGGGCGCCGCGTCGCTCAAGTATTTCACTCCGCTCACTCCGAGTCCAGGCGTGCCAGACCGCGCCACCGGTGTTTCTGCGGGGGAGCCTCTGCGGCGGACAGCAGCAGTCAGGAGCATTGGCAACAGCTCCACTTAGCAACCGGGTCATGTACTCCACCCCGGTGTTATGAGTCTCTTCTTAAGACCTCCTGGGCAGGATAAATGAGCTGATTAATGGCCCGAGCTGCAGGAGCCTCACAGCAGTGCGGTCATCTTGCTCGTGCGCCACCTAGCGCCCCCCAATGCTAAGGTTAAATTAGGTTTGTTTCTTTGTCAATGCTCACCACTCAGTCACCATGCCAAATGGCTGCATCTTCCATGATTGTTTACGTGTGCAATGCATAATGGTCCATTTAAGTTTATTTACATTAACCACATAAAAGAATTCAAAAATCCATATTTATTTTTATTTTGGAGTTCATTCTCAGATTCTGTAAAGTTGTCTAGTGGATGATCACTCGCCACAATTATGATATCTGATAAAATGTTCCTCAATCATGGTTGTGTCTTCTGGAGCCGTATATTTGTTGAGAATTAAATGTTCATTTATTTTATTCATTGTCTTCAAATTCTGTTGGAGAGATTGGTCGTTCTGACAGTGACAATGTCCCCAGCTGCACTGAACACGCGCTCCGATGATACAGTAGCTAAATGACACACATACCTTATTTCTAGCCTGCTAAGTTCTGACCACTGTCCTTCCCTGCCATGCCAATGGGTCTTGATCTGGTAGCTCTTGTGGGGTCATTCACATGGTCCTGTGTCATCTTCTTAAGTGTCATTGTGGTTGACAGTTGTTGTTGTTTCTGCATTGCCTGCACCTGTGCACTTGATTTAAGTTCTGCCATATCCATAAATCAATATATTGCAGATTTCAGAAGTGAAGCTGTTGGTGCTGTAGGTCTAGTAGCAGATGATGGTGTTACCACTGGTGGGTGCTGCTGCTAAAGTTGCAACATGCTTTCTGATTCCTGGTGAGCACTAGACTCTCTAGAGGTTGAAGGTGGCACTATAGTTCTGCTATGGCCTTGAATTTGCAGTTATTGATCTTCTAGGTTACCCACTTTCCGATGTTTGTAAATTGAGACATTCACTGGTGGAAATGGAACGAAAGTGGGCAGCGCTTTTTTATACCATGGATCAAGTATTATGGCATAGATGTGATCTTTGGCGGACACAATCTCTTTTTTCAGCCTTTGATTTGTGTTTGCACGAAGGATTAAGCTGTTTACCAAATTAAATGTTTGTTCCACCTTTTGTAAATGTTCCTGCAGTATTGGCATTTAGCGTATCACCAGGCTCTTGGGACTGTCCTCCTTGCTGACTTCCCATGTCAAAATGTCTAAAGGCAATAGCACTTGGATTAGGCACTCCATTTGTCAATGTCTATCATCATGGCTTTGGCAGTTGCATTCCTTCTTCTTTGCAGTAAGTAATCGTTAGTGATCTAGACTGCTCAAACAGGCATTGTAGCATGTAGAAGGTGGCGCTCCAACTGGCTGGCACCACTTGTCTGAGAGGTTTAGAAGGAAATCTATTACCAGGCTGAATGATCTTCTACTGCTTCTAGGATTGGAAAGAATGACTGAAATGAGTGCAAATTTTGCAAGAGGTGACCAGTATGTTGTTGACTACTACTTCTTTTTTGAGGAAGTCCTGAACAATTTGGTTGATGCAATATGCCAAACAGAGGACTCCTTCATCTGTCATGGCTTTGAAAATATTCCTGCCATAGCCAGTGGCAAAAAAGTCCATTGCTGGGACGTCTGGGCGCAAAGCATTTGCAGATTTTGGAACTAAATTATTCCTAGATGTTGACAGCTGTATGTGATTTCTCTATGGAAAACACAACTGTTGCATGCCGGTAAATGCCTTGAAAAGTATCCCCAGTGAGGACAGTGGCTAGCCTTTGCTTAACCCCCTTTAAGGGGACATGGACCTAGATTTTCAAACATTTTGCACTGGGTTTCCATTACAAAAGTAATGCTAAACTGCCCAAAATTTGTTTGGGATTTAATTTCCAGTGCAAAACTTGTTTCGTGCTAGAAAAGTGCCTAAAACAAAAACAGCTCAAAGCAGTATAAAGCACAGCTTTACTTTACTCTGCATCCATGGGGCATTCCATAAGTGGTACATGGCTGTTCCCGTGTATCAAGTAGTGAACGAGTGAGTCTTCACTCAGTATCTGGATGCACTGCGTAAATTCAACTTGTTCACATTATCCAATAAACAAACAGTTTATCTAAATTGCTTCAAAAATTACTAAATAACTTTCTTCATCGAATTTTTTTGCCTATGTTTGGCATATGGTTTAATTATCAAGCAACTATTTTGAAAACACTTTTTTACATATTAACTCACAGAAAATAAATACAATGAAAAAATCACATTATCCCTGTGAAGTGAATCAGAAGCAGCCATTCTAACAAAATATGAACTTCGCCTTATACATTTCGAGATTATTTCATCCCTTCTTCAGGGGCCTCTGAAAAGATAATAATGAATTCCAATTACCTTTAACACATATTTCAAACAATCCAACATACAGGTGTGTCGCCTGAAGCACCCAAAAAACACATAGACATGGCAATCGTACTCCCAATGAATACCAAAGTGTGCACATTTGAAAGACAAAGAACGCCAGACCAGAAAACACCAATGTGTTAAAAATGCTGCAAGAACCTTAACCCTTAAACACCATGAAACAACAGAATAGAGTACCAATCCATATAGACAGTTGTAGGCTTAGTCATCATGCAATGGTGTGCCAAGAACAGTTAAACCCATCACCACCACTCTCAAGATCGAAGGCCACTTACAAAATGGCTCAACAACACTGTCTGCCAGTTTGTGACAACCAAAAGGCTTCCTCCTATAGAATCTGTGGTTGTTCAAACGATATCAAGAGGTGTTAAAAAATCGTGTTAAAGAGGATAAAGCCACACTGACAATGAATGTTTATTGGGTCCTATTAACTCGCCCTTACCCGTGAACAACACTGTAAAGTACAATGTTTCTCCCCGGACCGAGCCGTTCAGTATACCTCGTCCGATAACACTATTGTAGGTCCTCACCCTGTATTTCGAAAAACAGTGAAAAACTAGTGAGCCCTTATTTATTGCAACCTGGATCATGAACACTCGATGAAATCATGCAATTACCTCATAAAACAAGATGCCAGCGTTGCTGAATAGATTTCACCAATGGCTATGTCACCCGGTGGTAGTGATCTACGCAAGGAATTCGCTGAGAAAACCACTGTGAAAAATAGCGTAAAGCCCAATGTTAGCACGGGCGTTTGCATAATGATTCTAACCACTGCCAACCCGAATTAATAACGACCCTCTTACCTAAAAGCACAGAAGTATCCCACGTCTGACTGCCACACTGAAAAGTCTCCGGGCAAACCGGAACTAGTGCTCCGGTGAAGTTTTAAAGAATACTCAACAAGGAAAGAGGACTGAATGTGTGCCTCAATTCAGCGCCATATTTAAACGGTGATCGAGTATATAGAACTGTGAGTTCTACTGTGGATGATGGAACATGGCAAACAAGCAACTGAAGAAAGAAACCTCTGCTCTAAATGTGACAAAGGCATGAGTAACTGTATCAAAAACGAACTGTGCACCACTGCTCTCACTGTCAGGAACCCGACACAGTAACGTGCAGATTGTCAGTTCGATCTGCAGATGTCCCTGTAATAAAATGGAACAGTACCAAAAAATGTTTTCAAAATGCTCTGTCAAAAGAACACATAAGCAGACTAAGACAAAATGAAACTAAAGCAACAATTAATTCTCCCGTGGTCTACAGAAGAAAGAAAAAGAAAAGAAAAAAGAAGTGAGTTTCTGTGGTGTCACCATGCGTTACAATTGCCATGAATTTGCACTAATACAATAAGAAAACTCTCATGATCAATTGAAAAAAATCATGGTAGCATCTCATGGAAATGAAATGAGTACAAAGCTGTGACCAACTACAGCCTCAATGTTATGTGGTTATCTGTACAGTATGCAATAAACAACATTGAGCAACTCGTTATAAAAAACATATCATGTCCAACTTATCGTTGAGGCCAAAAGGAGTCATGGTGTTAAACATTTTAATCCACCAAATTTCACATTGTGATAATATTTTAGCATTATCTCGGCCTACTCTAGTTTGAACCAATTCCAAGATGGTATATCTGAGTTGTGCTATTGTGTGGTGGTGTTCTAACCAATGTAACACAAGGTTGGATTTGATGGACTTCGTTCTAATAGTACTTTTGTGCTCTGCGATTCTGACTTTTATTTTGCGCCTAGTTTTCCCTACGTATAATACCCGCAGGGGCATTTTATGCAATAGATGGCAAATTCGGAATTGCAATCTCCTGTGTATCTCAACTTAATTGACTTGCCCGAATGTGGGTGATTGATAGTGTTACCCGGGAAAACATTGTTGCGGTTGACACAGTTACAGCATCTGCGCATGCCTAATCCTGTTGTAGTAGCAATTACTTTCGGTCGAGTAAGCATTCCCTTCAGATTACGACTCCTAGTGTATGCAAACAGGGGTTGTGATGTGAATAACCCATTGAAATCTAGTTCAGATTTCAAGAGCTCCCATCTGGACTTGATGATCTTTTTTATCGCCACAGATTTGGTGGAATATTTTGAGACGAAAACCATTCAATCTTGCAACTTTTGGATGTGTGATGTAAGTAAATCTTTTCTTTGGAGGCACGAAATTCTTGATTCAGCGTGTGCCAAAATCGATGGTGTATACCCTCTGTTTCTGAACTCAATGATTTGATTCTCAATTGCTGTAGCCAAGGCTTCTTCTGTGGATGCGATCCACTTCATTCTCAGCAGTTGTGAGAATGGTAAGTTGTTCAGGAGATTGGGAGGATGAAAGCTCGAAAATAAAAGTAAGTTATTCCTGTCTGTCTGTTTCTTGAACACAGTTGTCTCCAAATTATTGGGTCCTTTTGTGATCAACACATCTAAAAATGATAAGCATGTCTTGTTGAATGCGAGGAATCTTTTGATTCAATTCCTCAATCTTGTGTTCTAGTTGGTGTTGGGGATTATTCCATAATAAAAAGATATCATCGATAAACCTGCCATAGAACACTAGGTTTGATTGCCATTCATCATCTAAAAAGATGTGATCATGTTCGAATTTTGACATGAAGATGTTAGCTTACGCTGGTGCCCCCGAAAAGCCCATAGACGAGCCGCTTATTTGCAAGTAAAATAGGTCCTTCCACTCCAGATAACTGTGTTGTAAACAGAATTGTAACAACTCCAGAACAAATACTTTATTGGCTCCTATCTCTGAAAGTTGAAGCAAGGCCCACTCACATGCCTCCAAACCTTCGGACAATGGAATTGAGGTATATAGAGCTGTAACATCGATAGAACAAAGCAGCCATTGATCGTACTCTTGGATTTCAATTTCGCTTATCAATTGCAAAAAGTGCGTGGTATCTTTAATGTAGCTCTTCCATTTTTGGACGAAGGGTTGTAAGAAACTGTCGATTTATTGACCAGCTGGTTCAAAAATGGACCCACACCCAGACAAAATAGGTCTGAAAGGTGGGTTGTATACATTTTTGTGCACTTTGGGCAGCATGTATAGTCGGGGTCTTCTAGGATGTTGGACTTTCAGAAACTTCTGAGTGTTGATGGAAATCCAATTCATCTCTAGTGCTTTGTCTAAGATGTGGTCCAATGTTGCCATGATATCAATGGTTGGATTCCGATTTAATGGGACATATGTGCTGGTGTCTTGTAAATGCTCTGAAACTTTTGTTTCATAGAAACAAGTGTCCATTACCACTAACGCACCGCCCTTATCAGCTGTTTGAAATGTAAGCCGCTGTTCGTTGGCTAGTTGTTGTATGGTACTTTCCTCTGTTTTAGTCAAATTCTGATTAGGTTTGATTTGGTTTGAAAATTGAGTTTAGTAATGTCCTGTTTAATCATCGTCTCGAAATTATCTAACAGCTTATGAGACATCGGTGCCATAAAAGTACTTTGGGGTTTGAACTCCTTGTATTGACTCTCCATGTCTCCCTCTGCATCTGTTAGGGTTGGCTCAGACACTGGTAGCAGGTTGCTAAAAAAGTGATGTAATCTCAGTTTCCTCATGAATTTGTATAGTGATATTTCCAATTCAAAAGCATTCATTTGATATGTTGGGACGAAAGATGTGCCTTTATTTAAAATGCGTCTTTGTACCAATGTCAATTCCACAGAAGAAATATTAATAATCAAATCCTGGTCTTGCTCCGTAGATTGTGACTGTCTTGTTCCTTTTCTTTTGCCTCTCCTGGTTTTTTTTGTGCACTTTGATCCGGAGGGCGTCCGGCCGCTTGACTGCTGGATAAAAAAGAAACCGATGAAGACGATGGTGTGGGAATCTCGCTGATGGGTACTGCCGATGTTTGTAGACTGTTAGCTGGTGGTTGTTGACTTGTACTCAATGGAGTTCTAGTTGTTGCCATCTCCTGATCCGACACCACACTTTCCTGAGTGGATGATGCCGGTTTCTGTGTCATTCTCCTTCGGGTGTACACCTCTGCCCAGGTGTACACCTCATTCAATTTATAATCTATAGTGTCTCTACGGAATTTCCTTAACTTCCGTTCCTGAATATCTTTGCCATATGTGTCAAGTTTGTTGTTCAAATCTTCTACTGTGATTTTCCAGTTTTCTGGTTCGCATCTGGATGACAAATCTGCCTTGATGGTTTCTGCCTCTTCCTCTAAGTCTTTGATGGTACATGAAAGTTCTTCTATCAGCAATAGAATCAAATCGAGGGAACACTTGTTCAACACTGCTTGCCATTTTTCCATGAAAAATGTGTTAAATTTTAATTTGTACAACAGGGGTTTGATTGGTAATCTTAGACTGCGTGGTATCCTTTGTACTTTATGGTACTGCACAAGAGTTGATGCATGTAAACGTTGGCTGAGTGCTCTCCTCGTAATAAATTCCAGTTGTCTCAATTGTTGGGATATTGAACCTCCCTGTATGTTAAATGTGGATGTTTCTTGAATTAATGCGTATATATCAGTAGCTTGACGAGCTGTATAAGTACGGGTGTCTGCTCTGTTGTCAGTGATATTTGAAATAGCTTCAAAGGGCATTTTCTCAATGTGAAGGGGGTGTTGCTAACTAAGAGACAGCAAATAATATGAACTGAATTAAAGTGTTAGCGCACAACTTATTTGTGTGGTTCTCTAAAAAAATAAACTTACTAATCTCATATGCGTGCACACCAGTTGTAGGGTTGCCAACCCTTTTGATATGAAGTAGTGAACGAGTGAGTCTTCACTCGGTATCTGGATGCACTGCGTAAATTCAACTTGTTCACATTATCCAATAAACAATATTCCCGTACATGGTTTCTTACACCAAACTCTACCCACTAACAACAGTAGACAGGGTTTTGCAAAAAAAAAAAAATGCCACTTTGAGGTAGGCGTAAAAAGGAAAAATGCTTTTATTTCTCCTAAACATTTCCACTTAGCATGTGTGCTGCACTGTACATCACGCATCCAAAGCAGGAAAACATTTAAAGTTAATCTAAGTATAGTATTTTGTACTGGATGGGTACTTTACAGTCCAAAACCCATGGTAGACATGATGCAAACACCTTTGCACAATGGTGCAAAGGTGCATATGTGTAGCGCTAGGTATCCTGATTGTGCTGTAGCGCATGGGAGAGAGCATGACAGTGCTATATCTTAGTATAAAGCACACCTTTCAGTTCTGTCACTTTCACGGAATGCAACAAAGCAACTTTGTTTTCTGCACTGCATTGCGTGACAACTTTGTAAATTCGGGCGACCAGTGTGCAGTGAGGCACATTGATAGACCTGTCATCCTTGGTGTGATCTTCCCCCAAACATTTTGCCTTCACCCCTTCTGTTTTCTGAAGTTTGTTTTGTTGGCATTAGGACTCTGTGCACTTTACCAAAGGGCTAAAGTGCTTGTGCTCTCTAGATGAAACATGGTAAAATTGGCCTACACCTGATTGGCACATTTAAGTAACTTATAAGTCCCTAGTATATGGTAAGGGCCTGTAAAGTAAATACCTCTAAGGGGCCTACAACACTCGTGCCACTAACTAAAGTAGCACTTTAAAAATTGTCTCAGGCCTGCTGCTGCAGCGTGTAGTGCAGTTTTAAACTGACATTTTGACCTGGTAAAATAGACCTTTTTATAGGCCTAATCCTTCCTTTTCAATGCATATGTCACCCCTAAGGTAGGCCCTAAAAACCCCATAGGGTAGGATGCATTGTATTTAAAAAGAATGACACTACCAGGACATGTCAAAGTTTTCCACGTCCTGGAAGTGAAAAACTCTAAATTTCGTTCTTCACTACTGTAAGTCCTACCTCTTCAATAGGATAACATTGGGCTACCTTATTACATTTAATATGTGCTAATGTTTGATTGGGAGCAGGTAGAAATGTCATGTTTACACCCAAATGAATCCTCCTTAATGGTAAAGTCAGGTTTTAAGTCACAATTCTGAAAAATGGCCATTTTCCTGCCCTATCCTTTTTTGTGACTCTGCCACATGACAGTGAATAGTTCTGATGTTGGGATTTGTGTATTCCTGTCAGACAGTGAGACAAAGGGTCATGGAAGTAGGCAGGATGAACCATCCTGCCTAGATTTCTGGGGACGTAGCTGTTCCATACCCCACTTATATTTCAAAGGGCTGCCTCCAGCACAAACACAAAGGAACCTGGCTGTAGTCTTGTGTAACCCCAGACTTCTTGAAGCCTAAACAATTCCTCCTCTTCAAAGGCTGGAACCAGGTATATATATTGGTCCCTCAAAAAACTTCTTCAATACAGTCCTGGACCTGTGGAAGATGTCTGAAGGACTGCCTTGGACCCCTAGAGGACTGCCCTTCTACTTGATGCCCACCTTGTGCCTCAGAGGGTTGCCCTGCTGCTACCAGAAGACTGTTGCTACCAGAAGACTGTCCTGCTGCTTGAGACTTGCCTTGTCTCCCAGTGGACTGTCCTGCTACTTAATGCCTCCCTTTATTCTTGAACTCACAACTACCAGAGTGACTCCAAGGGCTAGATGAATGGCTGTTTGTGTGAGATACAAAGACATAACAAGCTCCAGAGACCTTGAACCCTGCACCTGACCTCTACTGGTGTGAGTACCAACTCTCCAAGCAGTGCCCCCCCCCCAAGTCCTGGACCATTGGTTGTAGTTTTAAAGGTGCTGCTCCTGCATAACTCTAAAAATTGTGACTTAGAATAATTTTCACCAATAAGGTGGTCTAAGAATGGACAGAAGACCGGGACCTTCTTGGTCTCCAATCTGAATAAGGTGCATTGCTGGTCAGCTTGACTCCATGGTAGCTCCTGCTGCATTCTTTTCCAAAGCAGCAGAAAATCCTGTTCAGTCGGACCTCTTGGCGAAGGTATTTAGCCTCATGGATCCCTCATTGGCTTCTGCCTGCATCTTTGCTCCACTGGAGATTTTCACTTTATTATTGTTTGAGTACTGGAAAAACACTTTACCCATTGCCTCTAAGTTAAGCCTGAATGCTTTTATGCCAAGGTACCAGAGGGTTAAGCACATATTAATTTAGTGACTTTGTGGCTCACCCTGACAAGAAATGTGGGTGTTGCCTGAATGAGGCTTACATCTCCAACCAATATCCCAATTTCTTACACACATGAACTCTGTTGCTTCAAACTGGTTCACATCTGTCGTGAGGTGACAGGACTAGATAGCGGTCTTTTTGACTGCTTTGCCAACCAATTTCAGCACTTGATGGTTACCACGCTGGCACAGTAACAGTGGAAAAAATAGGCCCGGCTTAGGACCCTCCATTGTGGACTGAGGATCTCCACAAATTCCAGAACTCCTGGCCCCTTTCCACCACAGAAAAAATGAAATTGCTAAATGTTTGGCCACATTCCCATTGTGAAAGGTAACTCCTTGCTGTACATAAACCTGACAGTGTGTTGTTGTGACTGTCTTATTTTGTGAGGGTGCCTTCACTTGTGACCTACATACAACAGGAAAGCAGCTTTGATGCAGACTCTTCTGAAGGGCGTTGAGGGCAAGTGCAGAGTTGTTTGTGGGAGGTTGTAGGCAGTCCTACTGCATTGCATCTTGGGATGTGACTTATCTTGTGCTGCATTGCTCAATGTCATGTCAGTGGCCATCTTTTATTAGGCATCAAGGCCAAAACTGTGCATAACGTAGCTGGCACATCAAACACACCATGCCAAGTCATGTTGGTGGCTATTTTTTAGCTGGGCAGTGAATCTTTTCTCATTCTTCTCATCAATGATAGTCAGCAGTCAGCGTATCGTGAATGACTGCTGCGCCACTATGAGGGGGAGTGTGTATATCAAACCATTATTCTTCTTTCTTTGCTTTGGATGAAGCAAAGGTGTTCTGGTGAAGGTAGATTTGATTTATGTTGCAAATTGTAAGGCAGGTGCCAAAACTGATTGCATTTTGGGCACGATGAATACACTGCTGTTAGACCTTCCCCCAAATCTTTTGCCTGCTTACCTTCACTTTTTGCTGTTTCATTTTATTGGCCTTAGGACTCTGAGCACTTTAACACTGTTGACCAGCGCTAAAGTGCCTGTGCTTTTCCCCTAAACATGGTTACATTGGTGTATACGCAAATTACATATTTAGTTTACTTGTAGGAATCCTTGCAAAGCGGTTTACCATATACCCAGGGCCTGTAACCTGCATCACTGATTGTGCCACCCATGCAAGTAGTCTTTCAAACCTCTCTCAGGCCTGCCATTGCAAGGCCTGTGTGTGCAGTTTGGTGCCACTTTGACTTGGCATTTGAAACCACTTGCCAAGCCGCAAACTACCCTTTTATTGCACATAAGTCACCTCTGTGGTAAGCGTTAGGTAGCCCTAAGGGCAGCGTGCTGTGTAAGTAAAAGGTAGGACATGTACTTTCAAGTTTCACATGTCCTGGTAGTGACAAACACCCAAATTCATTTTTCACCACTGTGAGGCCTACTCCTCTCATAGGATAGCATTGGGAATTCCTTAATACACTTTTTAGCTGTAATTTCTGAATAGAAAGGAGTAGCTGCATCATATTTCATATCTTTGAAATGGTAATGATAAATCCTCTTTACTGGTAAAGTTGGATTTAAAATTACTATTTAAGAAATGCTACTTTTAGAAAGCGCTGCAGCAACAAATGATTTCTGGTCTTGTTTCCGGTCCAGGGAGGATCTGGCTTGGCAGTTCAGGCTGGACTGTTCCCATGCGGAACAGGGTCAAGACTGATTTGCATATGGCTGGGTCCAAACAGGGGTGTCGTGGTGAGCAAAAGAATGGTGCATTAAACCCAGATCTTTGTGTCTGGGGTGAATGTTTGCATTGTTCAGCATTCTGTCCATCATTTGTTCTTGTTGCAGTTGTTGCACTAAGTGGGAAGGGTATGCCCAGACATGGGTCCTGTGCTCACTGCGACACTGGATTCAAGCTAGCCTGGCTGATGAGGGGTGATGCCCTGAAACTCGAGGACCGATCAGACTGATCTAGTTGCGGCTGCACTACGGCGCGTAGCGGGGTGCTTTTACTGAAAATTGCGGATTTACTCACTTTGAAGCAAAGATACTAGACTCACCCGCAGTCTAAAGCGTGTGAGATGGAATTATCACCACATGGAAAGTTGCTACCAATGACATTGAAGCCTTGAGAAAGTCGCGGGACGATTTCCCAGTTTGTGCGATGAAACAAGTGTTGGCTGATCAGAAAGAAAAAAATAAAAGAAAGAGAAGATTTCAGAAACTGTGTTTATAATTTGGGTATACTTGCATTGATATTGAATATCACTCTACAGACGTGTGCTGAGGATTTTGTGAATTTCTATGTTGGCTTTGGCCACAACTTTGGGAGAGGTTGGTGGTTCTCCTCACCTTACAGCACCGAAACTCAATACTATCCTGAACTGATATATGTGTCATTGTTCCTAATGCGCCGTATAACCTATAACTATACCACTGTCTATTAAATGTAAATCCGGTCGCAGGATGCTTGTTTCTGGTCCAGGGAGGATCTGGCTTGGCAGTTCGGGCTGGACTGTTCCCATGAGGAACAGGGTCAAGACTGATTTGCATATGGCTGGGTCCAAACTGGGGGTTGCGTGGTGAGCAAAAGAAGGATGGATTAAACCCAGATCTTTGTGACTGGGGGTGAATGTTTGCATTGTTCAGCATCCCGCTCATCATTTGTTCCTTTTGCTTTTGTTGCCCTAAATGGGAAGCGTATGCCCAGACGTGGGTCCCATGCTTACTGCACCACTGGATTCAAGCTATCCTGGCTGATGAGGGGTGATGCCCCGAAATCAGTCCCAGGATGCTTGTTTCTGGTCCAGGGAGGATCTGGCTTGACAGTTCAGGCTGGACTGTTCCTATGAGGAACAAGGTCAAGACTGATTTGCTTATAGCTGGGACCAAACTGATGTGGAGTGGTGAGCAAAAGAACAATGGATTAAACCCAGATCTTTGTGACTGGGGTTGAATGTTTGCATTGTTCAGCATTCTCTCCATCATTTGCTCCTTTTACTTTTTGAAAGTGGGCATTTCTCAGCTCCTACTATGTGCCTGCAGCCTGTCTCCAATACATGTCTGGGGTGAGTACATTCCCTCTAAACAGCCACAAACACAGGAAGGGTGCGTGTAACAGAGAACTCATCTGCATTCATCTGCATTCTGATAGCTCTTTCTGGGCATGAAGAAAGAGGTGGAGCTGACACTTACACCTGAATAGGCAGTGGCCTGTTTCCCACAAAAAGGGCTCATTACCCCCCACAGATAACCTGGCAGACAGGGCTGGGACGAAAGGGGACCTGTGCACTTCAAGGGTTTGCTTTGAATTCACCCCCACTTCAAAGGCACAACTGGCCCTTCCAAGAACATACACTACTGAAACTGTGAAGAACTCTGCCAGGAGTAAAGACTGCTGTGCTACAAGGATTGCCACTCTGCTTGACTGCTCCTCTGGAATAACATCTTTGCTGTGCTGCCCTTTTTCCTGCTTATCTCTGCTATGATGAGGATAAGGACTGGACCAATGTCATTTTAACCCAGAGTGACTCCAAGGGCTTGCTGGCTTGCCCCAGTTCTGAAGTCTCGGGCCATCACAGACTTCCTTCAACCCTGCAACAGCACCTTGTCTCTGCCATCTGTGAGTCCTGCCAGCCAAGTGGCGCCAAATCGGTCCTGGGCCCTTGAAAGGTTGCTGTTCAGAACCAACAAAAACGATGCAGTGATGACTTTGCACCGATCGTAACCGACGCACTGCACTTCGATTCAGGAGACGATCAACAGCATCGCCTCGATGGACTGTGCTGCTCGATGACGATAGACAGTGCTGCTCAACAACAACGCAGCATTTGCATCGTAAAGGGGTTCATCGACGAACCCTTTATTGCCTGAGCAGATCAGAACCGACGCATCTAGCCTTCGACAATGACGCTTGCTCCATCCAAGGTACTTTTTCAGTGGGACCCATGTGAGCCCTGTAGCTGGCCTGCCCTTCATCATGATCGTTCTGAACTTTGGATTTACCCTGGTCCTGCACGACCTCAAGTAACCCCAAAGCACTATTTGCGTCTAAATACTACTTTTTGATTTATTTTTAAAAAATTCATACGTCCAGTTCTATTTATTAAATCTTTTTCATTTTAATCTTGTTTTACTCATAAAAATATAACCTTTTTTCCTAACCCTGTGTGGAGTACTTTTGTGGTGTTTTTATTGTGTTTGTGTATGTGTGTGTGCGTGTGTGTGTGTGTGTGCATTGCACTAATACATTACACATTGCCTGTTCGGATAAGCCTGATTGCTCTGTGCCAAGCTATCAGAGGCTGAGCACAGGTGATTTTTTAGTGTGTATCTATCTTACCCTGACTAGAGAAGTGGTTCCAGCTTTTACACGGTGCATTCCTCATTTCTAACAATTGACTTAAGCACAGCTCATTGCATATTTTGTAGAGGAATCCTTTGATTTTAGGGACATTGTTGGATACTTTACCTATTGTCTAGTCACCAACTTGGGGATTTGTCTTTGGCTACTTAGTTATTTGACATTGCTATTTTGTTTATTAATTTTGCATGTTTTCTTTTGTCATGGCAGTTACTGGGATGTAACACCTGTCATCATTATCGAACGATGCTAGGGAACCTCTTCGCTCTTTCAAGAAATGGAGAAAACATTTTGAATCATATTTAGTGCCTATTGGTGGGGAAAATGTTCACTAACAAGAAAACAAGGTGTTTTATTACATAATTTTGGGATTGAAGGGTGAAATATACATGAAAGTCTAGAGGAAATCCTTGTGGCTGGGGGGGATAGTGAATCTATTGACATTTTTAGCATGTCAATGAAAATGTTGGAGTCACATTTTGGGACACTCATTAATGTAGTTCTAGAGAGATATAAGTTCTTAACTTGCCAGCAAGCTAAAACTGAATAGTTGGAATCTATGTAGCTTCCCTAACGAACCTGGGAAGGACATACAAGTTTGGGGATTTCACGGATTCACTTATTAGGGACCAACTTGTGCAGTGCACAAATAACACACAAGTTCAGGAGAAGTTAATTGCAAAAAATCCTGATTTGAAGGAGGATTTTGCCATAATTGAGGATATTGAACATATTTCTGAGTAGGTGAAGGAGATGAAGAATTAAATTTGAGTTAAGTCTTATGTCTCCAGTGTGAAAGAGCATTCTGATGTTGAGAATGGCAGAGAGACAAAGTAATCTGGCGATTCTTTCAGAGTGGGCATAAATAAATGTAGATGTTACAAAGGTGGGAGCAGTGGTCATGGATCCTGTAGTACAAATTGCATGGCAAGGAGCTCAAATTGCAGGCTTTGTGGTAAATGGGTCCATTATGCTCATGTCTGTAAGAGCAGTGACGAGAGAGTAAAGAATGGGAGCTCTTCAATTCAGCAAATAAAAGAAGTTTCTGATAATTTAAAGAAAGTGGTGTTATGTGTTACTAATGAAAGTGCCCTTGTGGCTAACGGTGAGGGTGATTTTGATCCCATCAGCATGTCGAAGTGTAAGATTATGCTAGATGACAGAGAGATAGATGTTCTAGCAGATTAGGATTTACCATTTACACTTGTCAGTGACAAGAACTAGGAAAGTGTTTTTGAAATGAACACATTTCTGTAAAGGAACCCAAAATAAATCCAGTGGGTTATGGTAATATGGTGGTTTATTTGATTGATTACATGCCAAGGAGAATTAATTTCAAAGGAAGAGAAACCTCTGGGAAGGTTTATGTAATAAAAGGGGTGACAACTTGCTTGACTGGCATCATCAGCATGATCTGGGTATCAAGTTAAACCTGAATTCCTCTGACCAGGTTATGATGGTTGCATACCTCTGTTATGATCATAATGTGGTAGAAACATTTCCTGATGTTTTGGTGGATAAATTGGATTTGCTGCATGATTTTGAGTTTAAGATTGTTGTAAAAAGAAATTGTGTCAAATCTGTGTTAAATAAAGCTTGTAAGGTACCCTTACTCACGTTGGAGCCTCACAAGAGTGAATTAACCAGATTGGTATCTCTGGGTGTGATAGAAGAGAGAGAATACTCCAAGTGGTTGGTGCCAGTTGTTTTGGTGCCGAAAGATAGCGATCAAAGCATTTGCATGTGTTTGGACTTGTGTGACTTGAACAAATGTATTCTTCTGGATAAGCAAACTTTGCCAAAATTACTGAAGAACTTTCTGTGTTGAATGAAGCCCATGTTTTCTGTGTGATGTATTTATCCTCAGTGTACCATTATGTGGGACTGAGTGAAAAACTGAAAACCCTCCACATCATTTGTTATCACACTTGGTGCTAACTTGTTTATGAGGATGCCATTTGGATAGGCATCTGCAGCCGCGTGTTCCTAGCATATTATAAGGAAAGTCCTTGAGTGGTTGCCTAGATTGCATTTTTTCCAAGACAACATCTTAGTCTACGGGAGGGACCATTCTGAGCATGATGTGACAATGATGGAAGATCTGCGCAGGCTACAGGTTAATGGCCTGATGGTCAAAAGACAGAAGTGTCAGTTTAGAATAGGGACTGTAAAGTATTTGGAGTGCACAATACTTTGTGAGGGGATCTTCCACAAACAAGATTTAGCAGAATCCATCATACAGGCTCTCACTGTGAGACAAAGAACAGTCATAGTTGTTTCTGTGGAAAACGGATTATTATTCCAAGTTCATGAACAGTTTTGCTTCTGTGGTTTTCTCCATGTCACTTCTAAAGAAAGGTTAAAAGTTTGTGTGGTTGAAAGATTGTGCCAGGGCTTTCCAGATGATCAAAGACCACATGTGGTGTTTGCCTACTTTAGGATATTTTTAAATGCACAAGAAGACTTTCCTGACTACCAAAGCTAGTCTCAAAGGTTTGGGTGCAGTCTTAACCCGTGCCTAACAAAAATTCCTGTGTCCTTATGTAACGGTGCTCATGTAAAGAGCCCTAATACCCGATACCTTCGGGTCAAGTTTGCGCTATAAAAACTCAGAAAAAAACCAGATTGAGAATGATGAAGAGAATGTGGTTGCTTTTCCTTTAAGGGCTCTGAGGGGAACTGGAGTGAACTATTCGGTAATTGTAAACAAAGCTCTGGCTTGCACTTGTGCCTTACAACAATGAAAGTTATCCCTCTGGGGTTAACGTTTCATGATAAAGAGTGATCACAAACATGTACTTTATGGTTTTCTATGCAGGGAACATCAGGTTATTAGTCCAAGGACTAAGAGGTGGTTGGAAGGTATCAGTGAATTCAATTTTGAGGTGAAGTATTTATCGAGTTTGAAGAATAAGGTGGAAAATTACCTCTCCAGATTGCAATTAGCCAAGGGCATGTTGGAAAAGAATTATTGTGAGGATGGTATGGGCAAGGTGACTATTCCGGTTTTAATGGTGCATTCAGCAGGTATAAGCAAGGAGGATGGGCAGCGCACAACAGAAGAAGATAGAACGTAGAAGGCAGTTATTGATTATGTTGTGAATGGGTGGCCTAAAGCAGAGGATGGAGTCGTGGGCAAAGAATATAATAGCGTGAGAGAATACCTGGATTTGTTGGATGGTGTGTGTGCAAAGGAAATCGGAGAGTTTCCCCTGTTCCTGTTAGAGAGAATCTAATTAATGTGGCCCATGATTAACATTTATGGAGGATTTTAACCAAGTCTAAGAAACTTTATTGGTGGCCACAAATGGACAGGATGGTGGGAGAAGTCACCAAGAATTGTTATCCATGTGCACAATCTGACAGATTGAAAGTTGTGTGGAAGTTACCTCTTTCTCCAGTGTCAGTACCTGAAGAGCCTTGGTCTAAGTTGGGACTCTCTATTCTTGGTTCATTTGATCTTCTACGATCAAAGGAGATGTTTATTTTGATGTTAGTCAAATATGTGACCATATATATATACCACTGTGAAATATGTTGCATCAGTGACTACACATAGACTTCCTTAGGGAGGAATTCTCCTAGGAAAATATACTGGACACTATTGTCAGGGACAATGGATACAATTTGTGTCTGATGAAGCGTGTAGCTTTATTAAGGAACTTTACATAAAACATGTGTGTACAGCATTGTATTTACATCAGGCAAAGGAATTGGTTGAGGTAATGAACAAACTGGTTAAGGCCAGTGCTCAAAGAGCCCTGCAACTAAGTGTGGCATTGTGTGAACCCTTGAGGGAAACGTTATGGACTCACAGCACTACACCTAATCAGGTGACAGGCATGGCACATTTTGAATGAATGAGAGGGAGGAAGGCAGTGTCCAAACTGAACTGCTCATGTTTGAGTGTGTTGTCTGGTTGTGACACTGGTTGTGAAACAACATTCACAAGATGAAGTATAGATCGTGGATGGTTGGTGAGAGTATTCACATAAAGAAGGGCCTTTCAAGATAAAAGAAGTTAACAAATGTTGTCCTTCTTGACACTAGAAACATATGGAGTATGCTTCGTTTAGTGAAGTGTTTGGGGAAGGTGTAATGTATTTCAGTGACATGAGTCTGAATAGAGGCAAGGAGGGTGGCTATTTACCTGCTGTCAATCCTGGTGAGAGATGGTCCAACTAGATTAGGAAACCACCTGACTGGATGAGAGAGTATATTTGAGAGAAATATATTGTCTGCTGTCTTGACCATCATGCATCTGGCATATTCAAGATATATGTATCTATATGTGTGTGTGTGTGTGCAGAAACAACATTTGCCACACAGTCTTTATCACGCAGAGCAATTACCACGCAGTCTTTACCATGCATATTACTTTACCACGCATGCCTTTACCACACACATTTGGGAAGCATATTAGTAAGTATAGGTAAGTAGGGGGAAGTGTTTTTTAAATTCAATGTGTATATATTTAAATATCATATATAAGGTCGCCAGTAGGTAGTTATAGTTAGGACCTTGTTTCTATTCAAAAAGCGTTTTTTCTTTTGCCAATATCTTTGGCACCGTTTGATGAATCTTCGCAAAATTTTCAAAACATAATGGTTCGCTCAGGTCAGCTCCTGTCTTGAAAGTTTCGGGGTGATTCGTCAAGCATGGGCTGAGAAAAAAGGTGGTTCCAAAACGCATTTCCCCATGTTAATTTCCATAGGAACTTTAGACAAAGCTACAGCCCGAACTGCTGAACGGAATTACACCAAATTTGGCACAAAGTAGGCCTTGGTTCAGAAAGCGTGCTTTTTAAAAAATAGTGTAAATCCATTCAGTAGTTGATGAGAAATTCAAAAATAAAAATATCGATATCTGACGGCCGAGGAGTATTTGCGAACCCTCCCGAGCACGAGATCCATTTTGATTGGCTGCCAACACTCCAAGCCAGGAAGTAAAACCGAGTCACAAGAAGTCAGTTAAAAAAAAGGATAAAAATCAAGAAAAGGGGGTGAGGTAGAAACACCCTGACCCCCTAGGCCTGCTCACGAGGTCCCACAAGGACCCACAGGGCCCAAAAAAGCATTTAAAAAAAAAAAAATGGCAGAATTTGGGCTGGGTGCGTGAATCCGCCCCAAAAAAGTTTTAAAAATCGAAGCGCGGCTCCCGCGCTTTGTTTCTTTAAGCCCCCGGGTGGGCCAGGTCCCAGGGGCAATGTCCAATAAATTAGCGGGGGCCTGTGGGGGCCCCACAGCCCCGGGGACCACCACCTCCTCGGGGCTGCATCCATAATGTGTGGGGGGCACGCAGCCCCCCCAGCCCCGTGGACCGCCACCTCCCTGGGGCTTATTTATAAAACTCTGTTGGTTCGTTCTGCACTTCTCTTGCTTCTTTCTGCACCTCTGTTGCTTCTTTCTGCACCCCTCTTGCCTCGTTCTGCACCCTTCTTCCCTCTTTGTGCAACTCTCTTGCCTCTTTCTACACCTCTCTTCCCTCTTTCTGCACCCCTCTTGCCTCTTTGTGCACCTCTGTTCCTTCTTTCTGCACTTCTCTTGCCTCTTTCTGCACCCCTCTTGCCTCTTTCTGCACTTCTGTTGGTTCTTTTGCAATGCTCTTGCTTCCTTCTGCACCTCTCTTGCAAATTTCTGCACCCTCTTGCCTTTTTCTGCACCCCTCTTCCCACTTTCTGCACCTCTCTTGCCTCTGTCTGCACCCCTGTTCCCTCTTTCTGTACCTCTTTTGCCTGTTTCTGCAACTTTCTTGCCTCTTTCTGCAGTTCTCTTGCATCCTTCTGCACCTCTGTTGCTTCTTTCTGCACTTCTTTTGCCTCTTTCTGCACCTCTCTTGCTTCTTTCTGCTCCCCTGTTGTCTCTTTCTGCACTCGTCTTCCCTCTTTCTACAACTTTCTTGCTTCTTTCTTCACCCTACTTCCCTTTTTTGCATCCCTCTTGCCTCTTTCTGCAATTCTCTTGTCATTTTCTGCACCTCTCTTGCCTCTTTCTGCACCTCATTTGCCTCTTTCTGCACTTCTCTTGCCTCTTTCTGCACTTCTCTTGCTTCTTTCTACACCTCTGTTGCTTTGTCAGCAATTTTCTTGCCTCTTTCTGCACTTCTCTTGCTTGTTTCTGCACTTCTCTTGCGTCTTTCTGTAGCACTGTTGCTTCTTTCTGCACCTCACTTGCTTCTTTCTGATCCCCTCTTGCCTCTTTCTGTACCCCTCTTTCCTCTTTCTGCACCTCTCTTGCCTCTTTCTGCACCCTGTTCTCTCTTTCTGCACCTTTGCTGCCTGTTTCTGCACCTCTCTTGCCTCTCTCTGTACCTCTGTTGCTTCTTTCTGCACTTCTCTTCCTTCTTTCTGCACCCCTCCTACTTCCTTCTGCTCCCCTCTTGCCTCTTTTTGTACCTCTGTTGGTTCTTTCTGCACAGCTCTTGCTTCTTTCTGCACCTCTTTTGCAAATTTCTGCATCCCTCTTGCCTCTTTCTGCACCCCTCTTCCCTATTTCTCACCCTCTCTTGCTTCTTTCTGCACATCTCTTGCTTCCTTCTGCACCTCTCTTGCAAATTTATGTATCCCTCTTACCTCTTTATGCACCCCTGTTCCCTCTTTCTGCACCTTTATTGCCTGTTTCTGCACCTCTCTTGCCTCTTTCGGCACCTCTGTTGCTTCTTTTTACACTTCTCTTGCCTCTTTCTGCACCCCTCTTACCTCTTTCAGCACCTCTGTTGCTTATTTCTGCACTTCTCTTGCTTCTTTATGCACCCCTCTTGCCTTTTCTGTATCCCTTTTGCCTCTTTGTGCACCTCTCATGCCGCTTTCTGCACCTCTCTTGCCTTTTTCTGCAGTTCTCTTGCCTCTTTCTGCACCTCTTTTGCTTCTTTCTGCACTTTTCTTGCCTCTTTCTGTACCCCTCTTGCCTCTTTCTGCACCTCTGTTGCAAATTTCTGCATCCCTCTTGCCTCTTTCTGTACCCCTCTACCCTCTTTCTGTACCCCTCTTCCCTCTTTCTTCTCCTCTCTTGCCTCTGTCTGCACACCTGTTCCCTCTTTCTGCACCCCTTTTGCCTGTTTCTGCAACTCTCTTGCCTTTTTCTGCAGTTCTCTTGCCTCCTTCTGCACCTCACTTTCCTCTTTCTTCACTTCTCTTGCTTCTTTCTGCACCCTTCTTCCCTTTTATTGCACATCTCTTGCCTCTTTCTGCACCTCTCTTGCCTCTTTCTGCACATCCCTTGCTACTTTCTGCACTGCTCTTGCCTCTTTCTGCACCCCTCTTGTATCTATCTGACCACTTTTGCTTCTTTCTGCACTTCTCTATCATCTTTCTGCACCCCTCTTGCCTCTTTCTGCACCTCTGTTGCTTTTTTCTGCACTGCTCTGGCTTCTTTCTGCATTTCTCTTGCCTCTTTCTGCACCCCTCCTCCCTCTTTCTGCAATTCTCTTGCCTCTGTCTGCACCCCTGTTCCCTCTTTCTGCACCTCTTTTGTCTGTTTCTGCAACTCTCTCCCCTCTTTTTGCAGTTCTCTTTCCTCCTTCTGCACTGCTCTTGCTTCTTTCTGCACCTCTTTTGTAAATTTCTGCATCCTTCTTGCCTCTTTATGCACCTCTCTTCTCAATTTCTTCACCTCTCTTGCTTCTTTCTGCACTGCTTTTTCTTCTTTCTGCCCCTCTCTTGCAAATTTCTGCACACTTCTTGTCTCTTTCTGCACCCCTCTTCCCACTTTCTGCACCTCTCTTGCCTCTGTCTGCACCCCTGTTCCCTCTTTCTGCACCTCTTTTGCCTGTTTCTGCAACTTTTGTGCCTCTTTCTGCAGTTCTCTTGACTCCTTCTGCACCTATGTTGCTTCTTTTTGCACTTGTCTTCCCTCTTTCTGCACCTCTCTTGCTTCTTTCTGCACCCTACTTCCCTTTTTTGCATCCCTCTTGCCTCTTTCTGCAGTTCTCTTGTCATTTTCTGCACCTCTCTTGCCTCTTTCTGCACCTCATTTGCCTCTTTCTGCACTTCTCTTGCTTGTTTCTACACCTCTGTTGCTTTTTCAGCAATTTTCTTGCCTCTTTCTGCACTTCTCTTGCTTGTTTCTGCACCTCTCTTGTGACTTTCTGCACCTCTATTCCTTCTTTCTGCACTTCCCTTGCTTCTTTCTGCCCCCTCTTGCCTCTTTCTGCACCTCTGTTGATTCTTTCTGCACTTCTCTTGCTTCTTTCTGCACCCCTCATGCCTCTGTGTGCACCTCTCTTGCCTCTTTTCTGCTCCTCTCTTGCCTCTTTCTGCACCCCTCTTGCCTCTTTCTGCACCTCTTTTGCTATTTTCTGCACTTCTCTTGCCTCTTTCTGCACCCCTCTTGCCTCTTTCTGCACCTCTGTTGGTTCTTTCTGCACTGCTCTTGTTTCTATCTGCTACTCTCTTGCACATTTCTGCACCCCTCTTACCTCTTTCTATACCTCTGCTGGTTCTTTCTGTACCTCTCTTGCCTCTGTGTGCACCCCTGTCCCTCTTTGTACACCTCTTTTGCCTGTTTCTGCAACTCTCTTCCTCTTTCTGCACTTTTCGTGCCTCTTTCTGCCCCTCTGTTGCAAATTTCTGCATCCCTCTTGTCTCTTTCTGTACCCCTCTTCCCTCTTTCTGCTCCTCTCTTGCCTCTATCTGCACAATTGTTCCCTCTTTCTGCACCCCTTTTGCTTGTTTCTGTAACTCTCTTGCCTCTTTCTGCAGTTCTCTTGCCTCCTTCTGCACCTCACTTGCCTCTTTCTTCACTTCTCTTGCTTCTTTCTGCACCCTTCTTCCCTTTTTTTGCACATCTCTTGCCTCTTTCTGCACCTCTCTTGCCTCTTTCTGCACATCTCTTGGTTCTTTCTGCACTGCTCTTGCATCTTTCTGCACCCCTCTTGCCTCTATCTGCACCACTTATGCTTTTTTCTGTACTTCTCTCTCATCTTTGTGCACCCCTCTTGCCTCTTTCTGCACCTCTGTTGCTTCTTTCTGCACTGCTCTTGCTTCTTTCTGCATTTCTCTTGCCTCTTTCTGCACCCCTCTTTCTGCAATTCTCTTGCCTCTGTCTGCACCCCTGTTCCCTCTTTCTGCACGTCTTTTGTCTGTTTCTGCAACTATCTTGCCTCTTTGTGCAGTTCTCTTGCCTCCTTCTGCACTGCTCTTGCTTCTTTCTGTACTGCTCTTGCTTCTTTTTGCACCTCTCTTGCAAATTTCTGCACTCCTCTTGTCTCTTTCTGCACCCCTCTTCCCACTTTCTGCACATCTCTTGCCTCTGTCTGCACCCCTGTTCCCTCTTTCTGCACCTCTTTTGCCTGTTTCTGCAACTTTCTTGCCTGTTTCTGCAGTTTTCTTGCCTCCTTATGCACCTCTGTTGCTTCATTCTGCACTCCTTTTGCCTCTTTCTGCACCTCACTTGCTTCTTTATGCACCCCTGTTGTCTCTTTCTGCACTTGTCTTCCCTCTTTCTGCACCTCTCTTGCTTCTTTCTGCACCCTTCTTCCCTTTTTTGCATCCTTCTTGCCTCTTTCTGCAGTTCTCTTGCCATTTTCTGCGACTCTCTTGCCTCTTTCTGCACCTCGCTTGCCTCTTTCTGCACTTCTCTTGCTTCTTTCTACACCTGTGTTGCTTCTTTCAGCAATTCTCTTGCCTCTTTCTGCACTTCTCTTGCTTGTTTCTGCAGCTCTCTTGTGACTTTCTGCACCTCTGTTCCTTCTTTCTGCACTCCCCTTGCTTCTTTCTACACCCCTCTTGCCTCTTTCTGCACCTCTGTTCCTTCTTTCTGCTCCTCTCTTGCTTCTTTCTGCACCCCTCTTGCCTCTTTCTGCACCTTTTTTGCTTCTTTCTGCACTTCTTTTGCCTCTTTTTGCACCCCTCTTGCCTTTTTCTGCACCTCTGTCAGTTCTTTCTGCACTGCTCTTGCTTCTATCTGCTACTCTCTTGCACATTTCTGCACCCCTCTTGCCTCTTTCTGTACCTCTGTTGGTTCTTTCTGTACCTCTCTTGCCTCTGTGTGCACCCCTGTCCCTCTTTGTACACCTCTTTTCCCTGTATATCTATATTCACTGAAAAAACCATAGGTTTCAGGGACTTATAGTTAGAAATTAGCATTTAAAAAACCTTTGAATATCACTGAAAAAACCACCACAGGTTTCAGGGACATAATAGTTAGTTGGACATTTCACTCGTACAAAAACCAGAGAAATTCAGCCGTTATAGTTAGTTGAGCTAACTATAACTCGCGCCCCACAATGCACTGCTGATGACATCACATATTACATCATTCATGACATGGTCATTGACATCACTGATGACATCTCAAATGACATCACTGATGACATCACTGATGACATCATCCAGTGACTGTGTGTTTCTGTAAAGTTTAAATATGTTTTATATATATATATATATATATGCCAAGGTGTATTGAAGAATGACTGTATAAGTGAGTAATTAAACGTGTCTTACTGAATGCATGGGTTAGTGACTAAACTGTGTGAATGTCTGTATCAGTCTCTCAGTTGGTGTGTAAGCCGCAGCATGGGTTGGTGAGTACCTACATGAGTGTCTATATGGGTTATTGATTGGTTGTCTGAGTATCTGTATGGGTGCCTGAGTGTCTGTGTGGGTGGGTGGGGGGTGTGTGACTGTACATAGATTTGTGAGTGGGTGATTCAATGGGTGTATGAGTTCAAGACTGCATGTGTGAAGGGCTGTGTGGTTGGGTGAGTGTGTGTATGGGTGTGTTGGTGAGTGAATGGATGTCTCATTGTTACATGTGTGAGTAACTACATATGTGACAGGCAGTATATGTGAGTGTTGGAGTATATAAATGACTATATGTGAGAGTGAGTGATTGTGAGAGCAGCTGTATGGATGAGTGTGTGCTTGTATCAGTGATTGTATAAGAGAGTAAGTATGCATTAGTATCTGTATGAATAAGTGAGGTGGTGTGTGTATAACTGTATAGGTGAGTAAAAGGGAGTGTGATTGATTCTTTGCATGACTGACTAGGTGTGTGAGTAACTGTATGGATGAGTGGCGGTGTGTGAGTGTCTTGTATAGGTGTATGAGTGCATATGATAGTGCTGTATTAATCAGCGACTGCATGTATGAGTGACTGTATGGGTGAATGAGTAGACATGTGTAGTCCTAGAAATCAGTGAGTGGGTATGTAGTACCTGGTATTGGTGTGCCTATGGTTTCGAAAATGGTAGTCTGTATTTTAGAGTGGGTGTATCAAAGGTTATATTAGGGTATGAGGAGGTGAATTAGAATATCACGTGGATGATGTCATCAGTGATGTCATCAGTGATGTCATTTGAGATGTCGTCAGTGATGTCATCAGTGATGTCACTGACCATGTCATGAATGATTTAATATGTGACTTCATCAGCAGTGCATTGCGGGGGCACGAGTTATAGTTAGCTCAACTAACTATAACGGCCAAATTTCTCTGGTTTTGTACAAGTGAAATGTCCAACTAACTATAACGTCCCTGAAACCTGTGGTTTTTGCACTGAATTTCTAAGGTTTTTTAAATGCTAATTTCTAACTATAACGTCCCTGAAACCTATGGTTTTTTCAGTGAATTTCAAAGGTTTTTTAAATGCTAATTTCTAACTATAATGTCCCTGAAACCTATGGTTTTTTTCAGTGGATATATATATATATATATATATATATAAGCTGGTGGGTAGAAAAGCCACGCGCTCCTCTTCCTATCCACTCCACTCTACGCTACGTTCTGCGTCTCTTCCGTCTCAGACCATTTTGCAACCTGTCCCATCTCTCCTTCACCCAACAATTTCTCTCCTCCGGTTCCACCTCCTTCTGCTCACCTCCCGTCCTCTTCCCCCACCCTGGCGCGTGTGCCCACCCCTCTTCACATCAAACTTACTCTTCTTCACACCCTGTCCCTTCTCTTCCACTCTTTTCCTGATGCCATTGCTACCACCCCAACCTGTATTCTCTCCACCCCACTGTTCACCGTGCAGCCTCTAGCCCCGCCCTACCATATCCACACCCTGCTATTATCCCCTGCCTCCCTCAGTGTTCCGAGCCGTGTTGCTCACCCCCCTTTCCCTGACTCTGCGGTCCCCAGATACCACTCTTGAATGACTTGCTCCGTGTCATCCGCTTGTATCTGCTGTTTGACAAGCACGCGCAGCTCCCGCCCCTCCCACGCAGGGATGCCGGCTGCACGGAACAGTAATTCTTCCCCAGCAGAGTTCCCTTCTACTTAGGGAGCACATCACCCCCGCTGATAGCTCTCTGTAGGAAATAAACACTCAGACGATGGGATCCCTTTTATAACCGACGGGCCTCTTTTATAAAACTAGGAACTTTTTTTGTACCCACCAGAGTTTACCCGAATATAGACGCACTGTAAGCTAATGTGCAATTGTACATATATAGTTCCCAGCACCATATTGTATCCTTCTTCTTGGCGTTACCAATGTTACTGAGATAGGAGGGAGTTGACAAACTGATTAGCCCAAGATTACACATTGCGTGGTTCGGACACGTTGAAAATACAATTCAGCTCGTCGCTTTCCACCGCCGTCTTCGCACTCGTCACCACCACGTGATATCAGATGCTAATATCAACTGGACAGCACTTCCCCTATCGATATTGTGAGGATGAAGGTGAAATCACCGTACACAGCAGTGTCATGCTTTGCAGACCGTAGGCGGGTTTTCCCAGCAAGCTTTTCAACCTACTGCGCTATCTGAACACCTCTCTTTTGCAAGGCACCCCACAAATATATAGTGTTTTAATGATTTACATTTTTCATTAATTTCATTTTTAATGACTTTCATTTCAAAAGAATCAGATTAGATGTAAGAATACGGATGCCACGGAGAGAGGAGGTAGCGAACTGAATGCTGTGAAAATTGAATAATTTGGACAGAAATGAGAGAGCCAGGTAGCGAAGGCTTGAATGTTAGGGAGGGGTACACGAATTTAGGAAAGTGCCGGAGCCTTTCAGCATTTCTTGTCACAGACAGAGCAAGTGCGCGCCATGGGGGTCCCATCAGGATTTCATCTGTCCGCATTGCCAATAGTTCTTTCTAAACGCTGCAGGGCGACCAGGAGCATCTTGCGCTTTTTGCCCTTTTCACCTTTTTTGAAACACGGAATAAGAATAGTTGATGCTTCTGGCGCCCGATACACTATGGGAAAATAAAAACTAGTGGTGCTACATGTCTTTTGTCGTTTTGTAGCACTGTAAAAACATGCTTGAGCACACTTCGTTTTACTGACTTTGATGTAAAATGCAGAGTAGTGGAAGCTGGTAAACTGATATACTCTCTGCCACGTTTATCACACCGAGCTCTCAAGGTGTTGTGTCAGGGGTGAGTGGCTCTCCCAGTGCATGCTTGCATTTGTAGTTATGCATTTGTATAGGATGCAGAACTGCAAGTCCCACAATGCATGGAGAAACACACAACTGAGTTAGCTGCCCTTTAGGCGTCGCTGACATTTGTGGTAAGAATTCATGTTAACTGGTATGGTGGCGCAAGCAGAGGCATTAATGCACCTGCTATAAAGAGCTGGAGGCAACAGGCTCAGGTGTCATCTAACCCTTCTTATCGTTCTGAGACTCGTACATGGAGAGAACCATTAAGTATGACCTGGCAGCACACCTCCTTCCAGACTCTGCTGATACAACACTTAAATGTCTATCCCCTGTAATCACACAGGTGTAATAGTGGCAGTGGGAGTGGCGTAGCTTCCATTGGTGCAGCAGGTGCAGTGACACCACTCCCAGAGGCCTGAGGGGGCCCTGAACCCTGATTATTGTTATTTATTTATAATGCCAACAGCATCCAGATGGCCCATTTCCTTTCTTCCACTAGTGCCCATGTCTCATTGGCTACGCTACTGAGTATTAGGGAATGTGGTCTTTTGTGAGGGTTAATATCACAGCTTCCACTGCAGTGTGCTTGAAATTGCTCTAAATGTGAGACCTCAAAAATAAACACGCTGGACATCGATTTATGCAGGGAATTCAGCAAAGGCGCGAAAAAGAAATCTTCAGCTTAAGGATTCAACAGAACATTTGAATTTTGGCCATTCCAGACATTTCAATGTATGTTTACCTATTCGAAGCCTTACTTGGGTGAGTGACCCCATAACCCCATTGCTTGTTTCTCCTAGACTGAAAGAAGCTGCCCTGTTCACGGACCCTCGGGGCACTCCGGTCGCCAGGCCCTAAATAAAGCCCCCGGGAACCCAGCACATGCTGCAAGCCTCAGGCACTTTTATTTCACCTATCCAGAGCTGGACTGTGTCCCTCTGTCTACTAGCAACCGGCTCCTGAGCCACCATGTAATTTCCAGAAGAGGAGCCGCTGACAAGGCTGAACCTGGCAGCCAGGAGCATCAGAGCCACCGGAGCTGGGGAGGGCACCCGAGGAGATGAGGAGGGCAGCCGCCACTTTCTGTAGAGCGCGGAAGCCTAAAGAAGCATCCCACGTGTGACCCTCGAGCACTGGGTGTAGGAGAGTAGGATCTGCTTCTTATAGTTACCCCCACTTTTTTTGCTGATGTTTCACTGTTTTCGACTTAGTCTGACTGGGATCCTGCTAATCAGGACCCCAGTCTATCTGCTTTCTACTCTAAATTGATTGCATGTACTTTAGGTACACTCCAGATTGGATTCTGGGGTAGCCTTATGAGTCCCTAGTATATGGTATACTATATACCCAGGGCATAGGTACCCCAGAGGTCTACCAGGGGCTGCAGCATGTATTATGCCACCCCTGGGAAGCCTTTAAAATGACACAGCAGGTCTGCTACAGCAGCCTGTGTAAGGTGGTATATGCACCCCTTACTGAGATATAGGTTTCCTATACCTCTCCATATCACTGCACATATAAACCTATCAGTCACCACTATGGCAGGCCTTAACAATCCTGAAGTCAGGGTGCTGGGTTTCATGTGAGAGGGTGCTCATGCATGAGCAGAGCCCCTCTGCAGCTTTCGGAATCATCATTCCCGGGTTGTTTGTGATGCAGCTAGACCATATACTCTTAAGTGCATTATAACCTCGCGGTAAATGCTAACTTTGAAATGGCTGCCTGGAAACATGTCATGTTTGGTGTCAAACACCTTGGAATCATACCTCCACCCCAGTACTGGGGTGGGAGGTATGATTCCTCCCTTCTAGAGGGAGCCACATGGCATCACCGGTACACCCGGTACCAGCTTAACAGAACCCTGGCATCACAAAATGGATGCTGCAGCCACAGACACGAGTCTGCCCTCCTGCTGCTGGACGAAACTCCGGCAAGGGAGGCCTGGACTATAGGTTTCCTGTCACAGGGAGGTGTGACCACCTCCCAGACAGGCTCTAGTGTATTGGGGCTGGGTGGGTGCACTCCAAGAGTGCTTTGAAGTCTGCACTGGGGGCACATTTGGTGTCCCTGTGCATAGTCCAGCTCAAACCGGTTGCAGGGGCTGCCAGCCCCTGCTCTGGCACGAAACTGGACAAAGGAAATGGGTGTAGCCACCCCTCTTTCCTGACCCTCCCATAGGTGGGTCCCCAGAGTTTGTCCCACCCCTTCCTTGGGCATAAAATAGGAATCCCTGACTACAGGACTTTAGATTACACCTGGACTAAACTCTGATACCAGAAACCAAGTACTTCGACGATCTACACTACGCTGGATGACTGAAGAATCTCCCTTGGAGTAAAGGAGTTACTCCCCTGCAAGGCAGGCACCTTTAATGCAACTAAAAGGTTGGCATCTCCGAAGCTCCTGCGGACTCCGAAGAATATTGCCACACAGGAGGTGGGTTTTCCGAGGTCTTTGAGGTCGATCTGTGCCCACAGCAAGTCTGAGGCCTGTATCCCTCGTGGAGACCGTGCAACCCGAACCCCTGGACACCGTGACTATTTGCAGAAGCATCAGCTTTCCAGCACCCCCTGAAGCTGAACTTTGGGTTACTTGTAGCCCTGACCCCGAGCAGTAATTACCCTGAAGATTGCAGGCCTACACTCAACGAGTGTTCCGTGGGCCACCATTTTGTGATTCCTCTTGAGGTCCCTTTGCAATCCCTGGTCTGTTGACCTGTGGGTCCCCAAGAAGGCAATACTAACTTTTATTGGGTTTCCCTGGTTGCTCCAGATGTGCCCTGACTCTCCATTGCTTGGGGAGTCCCCAGGACCTTGCTGGTCCGCACAGAAGCATCTTTTCTCTTCCTGTGTGGTTTCCTGTTGCCAAGGCTTGTTGTGGTCAATCCGATCACCAACACCCCAGCACTTGACATCCTTCATGGGACAGCTCGAATCCGGCTCCTGGTTGTCGTCAACGTCTCCGGGACCCCGTGGCTGCAGAGTCAAGCTTCACCTCTTCGCACCTGAAGCACCCAACATCGGTGGGCATTCGATTGCTCCGCTCCTGGTCACTGGCTAGTGACCCAGACTCTGTCCCCTCTGCTTTCAGGTTCTTCATATCTTTGATCCAGGCTTGGATCCACCCGGACACTTTTCTTCTTCACGGCAGCAGCACTTTGCAGCAGATCACCATTGAAAACTACGACGATTCCCGACACCCTTTGACACCTATGCACCCGTCTTCCCTGGGTGAGGTAACTCGAGTACTCTGGTGCTCCCGTGGGTGTTGGCCCTAGAACCCCTTAAGTCTAAAGGGGTTTGCTGAAAGTCCTCTCCTAAGTGTCCTTTATCTTTAAAATTCCAACCGCTACTTTCCGCATTGAATCCTACGGCGCTCGCGGCTGTGTTCTGACACTGCACACGTCCCCCGTGGGTCTCCTGTGTCACTACCTTGGGTGGTTCCTTGGGGTCCCAGCTATTCTGCGTGCTCTAGGCACTGTGTCTAGTCAAGTCGTGGTTCTTATACCACTTTCTTAGTATATGGTTTGGTCTCCCCTGGAGCCCACTGTGTATTGTGCTATTTATTGTCGTTTTTAATACTGTGATATTGTGTATCTTGGACTCTAATCTCATAAAGAGATTAGTAGTGAGTGTTTAGAAATAAATACATATATTTTATATATATCTTGTGTGGTTCTCCTTTCATTTGGTCATTCAGGAGGTTATAATCTGGTAAACCAAGCTGCTTTGCACTCCTTCAAGACTTAGCCTGAAGGCTGTTCTCCACAGCTACCACTAGGATAGCTTTCTATAAGGTTGTCTTTAAACCTACCATCAATAAGGGTCGTTTGGACTGGTGCAAGGTGCCCACTATAACTAGTGGACAGCATATGCCAGGCCAACTTCTCACACTGGGGTGCACCTGCTGCCCTGTCCGAGGACCTGCGCAGGGAGAAGTGACTTATTCAGAGGCAGCAGGTGTGGGGGAGTTGGAACAGCTTCTCGGAGCACATCATTAGAACTGCCGGAGGTGAGGTGTCCCCTTCCTGGGGAGCACCGCAGCGTGCAGCACACGTGGGATACTGAGCCAAGGAAAACAAACTAACTAAAAAAAATACAAAAAAACTTTGACAGCAGAAAGGAGCAAGCTGGGGGGTGCTCGGCTCGCGTTCGGATTATACAGGGACCCAAGAACGCAGAGAAGAAACGGAAACAGCTGGGGTTCGGCTTCTTGTCAGAGTGAGGGACAGCAAACTGCCGGAGGGTGTTCAGGAGGCTCGGTCGCCTGGCTTGCAGGCTCCTTGCACATCATACTGCGCACTGCACCAACTGACAGGCGGACACTGCGCGCAGGGCATACACCTATACGGCATCAACAGGCGGGCAAGCACCATGCGCGGACACTGCATCGTTCGGAGCACCGACCTGCAGAGCAGCACCGACAGGCAGGCAGGAACGATGCAAGCTAGCAAAAGGCAGCCGATCGCTGTTATACCACACCAACAGGCAGCAAGGAACACCTAGCAACACGAGCCAACGGCAGCCAGGGAACGTGCGTGGCACCAGCAGGCACCCGGGAATGGTGCACACTGCACAGTACTTTGGCATTGCCCCCGGGACCTGGCCCACCCGAGGGCTTACAGATAATCGCGCTTCGTTTATTTTTTATTTTCTCGGTGCCCAGCGCGAATTCGGCCGATGTTTTTTTTTTGTTTTTTGTTTTATTAGCATTTTTGCATATTAGCAGTTGTTACAGTGGCGTTTACTTTTGAATACATACACAGTTTGTCATTTTTCACGTATTTACATCGTTTCTCTTCAATCAATATACATACAATATCCTTTTTTTTTTTTTTTTTTCCCGTCCAAGTCTGATAAGTTGTTATTACTATTTTCACCTGTCTCCTTGCTCCCGCCCCCGATGTTTTTTTTTAATGCTTTTTTGGGCCTGGGAGTCCTTGTGGGACCCTCTGAGCAGGCCTAGGGGTCAGTGTGTTTCTACCCTGCCCGCTTTTCTTGTTTTTCACCTTTTTTTTTTTACTGTTTTCTTGTGACTCCTGAGTCACAAGATGGCTGCCAACACTTCCTGGTTTGGAGTGTTGGCAGCCAATTAGAATGAAGCTCGTTCTCGGGAGGAGTCGCGACTCCTCCTCGGTGCTCAGATATATACATTTTTATATCTTGAATTTCTCAGGAACTACTGAACTGATTTACACCATTTAAAAAAAAGGTCGCTTTCTGGACCAAGAGCTACCTTTTTGCCAAATTTGGTGTAATTCCATTCAGCAGTTCGGGCTGTAGCCGTGTCTAAATTTCCTATGGAAATTAACATTGGGAAAATGCGTTTTGGGACCCCCTTTTTTCTCGGCCCCCGCTCGACGAATCATCACCCCGAAACTTTCAAGACAGGAGCTGACTGGAGTGCCCCATTAGTTTTGAAAGTTTCGTGAAGATTCGTCAAACGGGGCCAAAGATATTGGCAAATCAAAAACGCTTTTCCTATGGAAAATAGGTTCTAACTATAACTATCTACTGGCGACCGCCAGTAGGTAATATATAAATAATATATATATATATATATATATATATATATATATATATATATATATATATATATATATATATGTCCACAAAGTGATCCTGAGCTCCGGTGCACGCTCACAGCGGGTGCTCTGCGTAAGGGCCGGATCCTTGCCCCGAAATTCCACTTCACAAAACCATTGACGCGGCACTCAGGAAGAGATTTTCAAAATGCATTTATTAGCACGGCTCAACCCGTTGAGCCGTGCTAATAAGCGCATTTTGAAAATCTCTTCCTGAGTGCCTCGTCAATGGTTTTGTGATATATATATATATATATATATTCCCAAAAGCTTCTCCATTTGCCCAAGGAGAGAAGAGGCGCACTCGGGAACAGCTGATTATCTTTATTAGTGCAGGACATAGACTGCTGCTGTCTCCCCCACCGCGTTTCGGCAATCCAACTTTGCCTTGATCACAGGTACAATTAATAACCACCAACAGGAAGTTCTTTTATATATATATCAACTCCAATGAGCATCTGCAATGAGAGAAACAATACATTATGGTCCTGTTAGTTCATATGGTAAAATTCACAATAAATACGTAGCGTCTAAGTCCAAATTTTTACATCAAAACGCTGTTTCCCTGCATTTCAGCCCACAATCCAAAGGCTGAGCAGGCCCCCATAACGCAGTGAATCTGCGAGAACAACCGCTGCCTGACAATCTTTACGGGCAGCTGCTGTTCTTTATTTTGAAGGGTGGTGCAGTCCCATTAAGGCTTCGGCCAAAGCCGTTACAACTTCCCAAAACTTCTCTATTTGCCCAAGGAGAGAAGAGACGCACTCGGGAACAGCTGATTGTCTTTATTAGCACAGGACATGGACTGCTGCGTACCTCCCCCAACTCGTTTCGGCAATCCAACTTTGCCTTGATCACGGGTACAATTAATAACCACCAACAGGAAGTCCTTTTATATTTTTACCAACTCCAATGAGCCTCTGCAATGAGAGAAACAATGCAATAAGGTAGGGCACTAAGACAGTTGTGTGAAGCACTCAGAAACAGAACTGCTATTCTTTTTTTGAGCTGTCAAAATGTTACAGTACCTTTCTAGAAAACAGCTTCTTAATGGGTAAATTAGCTTCCACATAATTCAGCAATATGCAGGGATTGATCTCAAGTATCTTTGTTCCCTCTGAGTGAATGCAGGGATTGCACTCAAGGGTCTTTGCTCCCTCTAAGTGGCACCATGTTGGGAAAACCCAAATGAGATAGCTTACATCGACCAAGCTATCCACATGTGAGGGACATAGCTGTAGTTCTTGCTGTAATGGAGCAGAACATGGAAGGGATCAGAGTGCTACGATTTTGGAGGAGCCTCTAGGGACTAAAGGTGATGCAAATAGCTACTCTGTCAATTGTGAGTGATACTGGAAAAAGCTTGTTTATGAAACAGTTTCAACTGGGAATCTAGGCCCACGTCTATTTAGGTTTTGTTTTGCGCTTGCACCAGGCAAGCGGGCGCAGGGTGATGCAAAACCTAGAATACGATTTACCAAGTCATGCAAGGCCACCTTGCATGTCCCTGCATGACTTGGTAAATCTTGAGTAACTAAAGGCAGCGCAAGTAACTGACTAACGTTACTGTGTGTGGTGGGGGGTGTTACATGGGTGCGGCGCGAGTGCTCCCACGTATCCAACCTTGTATTTTGTAGCATTCCCAGATTTACCATCACTTGTAGACCTGGGAATGCGTCAGATTGTCTTGTAGATCTGGGAATGCGTCAGATTGTCTTGTAGATCTGGGAATGCGTCAGATTGTACGACTACCCACCAGAGGTGCAAGGAGGAGAAATATATTTCTGGTCTTTGTTTCCTCTTTCCAAGTGTGCTCCATTCACTTAGAAAGAGGAAAATACCTCCAAGGATTGTTTTTGTGCAGGAAGGTGTCTCTTCCTGCACAAAAACAAACCTACCTGTAACGCAGGCACCACTACTCCATGGCACAAAGGTGCCTGCATTGGCGCTAGGCTACAGATTGTGCACACGCGCAGGCAGATGACAGGAATGCGCCATATCTTGATAGACTTGGCACATTACTTCCCACTCGCTTTCATGCAGCACAGTAAGTTGCCTTGCTTTATTTCACTGTAGGAAAAATATGAAAAGTCTGCCCCTGGTATCTTCTGATGCCCAAAGAAAAAGGAGCTACCCACTCCAAACTTATGGGGAACAAATCAGTGCAATATAGCTGCACATATCTATCATAAATCACATTGAAACACCAGATCAGAGACAAAAAGTTATTGACAGAAGCAAAGAGAGTGGATTAATACTAGATGTGGGCAATCACGTGTCACAGACAAGCATGTCAAAGCATTGAAGCTTGTAAACTTCCGCTCCAATTTTCCAGGGTACATGTGTATGTAAAGTGTTTATTTTAAGCCAGTCAGTAATGAAATAAAGGTACAGCACAATTTGAGCTTCTGGTCACATTGGGGCATATTACCAAGGAATAGCGATAAATATCGCTAACTGCGCTTAGCGCGACTTTGGTTAACGCCGCCTATCGCTGGAAAATATCGCTGAGATAACACCCTATTAACAAGGTTTATCTCCATAGCGATAAAATTTCCAGCGATAGCGGCAAAATGTGAGAATATTGCTGGAAAAGCAGCGATATTCTCGCATTATCGCTAAGGTGGATTCAGCATTAGAATCCACCTCCTATACTTTACACAGGTAAGTCCTCCTCACTAGCAGGTGATAAAATATAGCGATAAACGTGCTTAGCGCAAATTATTTTATCGCTTCGCCTGCCTTGCTAATAGGGGGTAGTGGGATTAGCGACTGTTTTCAGTCGCTTTTAGTAGGAACGCCTTCCTTGCATGTCATTAGCGATAATTATCGCTGACATGCAAGGCGATGGAATACGCGGCCTCTAACGCCTGAAAGCTGTCGCTAACGCCTGTTAGCGACAGCTTGCTAATAGGGCGATAAAATTATCGCCGCTTTAGCGGCAAAAGTGCCGCTAAAGCGGCGATAAAGCCCTTGATAATATGCCCCATTGTGACTAACTAGACGCCTGGGATTATGCAGATATGCCAGGTACACACAATTAACCACGGAATGAATAATAAAACGTGTGTTGTTCTTTTATTAACATGGCCAATTATTTTTCGATTACCTTGAAGTGTGTTTTGTAATTTCCACTAAGGGCATTCATCACATCAGGCTGGGAGCAACAGGCACACAAGGAAATGTGGATATTTATGTCAAGAACTGGGTGGAAATATAGAGACAGTAAACATGTGGTGCTTATCACAGACTTCGATTGTGATAGGGAAATGCTTCCTTCTGATTGTTTGGTTGTTTATTCAGAATATTGTTTTTTAATAAGGATCATGTCAAATAAATCAAATCCCTCGAGCATCCACCACATGATTCGTATGTCTGCCCAAAAGTGTTACTCCCTGTGCAGCTGTATAAAGAACGTTACCAGTGTTTGTGTGAAATTACAAATATATGGCAATGTAATAGTGGGAGCCATAACATTCATAATTCTGATGAGGAACATCTGATCATTAACGTGCCGAGTCCCCGATGGTATGCACCGTTGCAGATTTTACAATTGGTCAACAGTTTTCCTAAAACAAAGATAAACAAAACGACACAATCGCATCTGCTGCAGTTAAGAATACATGATTGAGCTGGGATTGTATTAAAAGATTAAATGGGTAACACATAGGAAAGATTTCATAGATGCTTTTCAGTTCTTCTCCACCCCAAGGAATAAAAAACTAGCGCGATCCCAAAAAGTGCAAGTAAGCTAGAACCTGAAATAAACATTTTGTGCAAGTTATATCCCAGTTTAGCCACGGCGTTGTGTTTCTGCAGCTTGAAGCAGCAAGTACAAACAGTATTACGCCCAGGTCCCTCCAGTCCTTGTCCCATTCATTACTGATGGAGATAACATATCTCCACGAATGAAAAGAGAAGTTAAGATGAATGCCATACCCCACCCCCTCCTCCCACGAGTACATAATGGGGCATATTCACAAGGACTTATCGCCGAGTTATCGTCACCCTAACGCAACAAAAGTGGAGATAGATTTAATGCCCCATTCACAAGCGGGTGCAAACTGCAGACAACGCATGTATTCCCGCGATAACTGCTGCAAAATTTACCTCCACGGGTGACACCACCAACTAACCCTAATGAGATGCAGAGTAGGCGTTCCCGTGCAAGAACACACGAAAACACCACTACACCACTTTCACATTGAACTGCCAGTTCTGCGATGCGAACCAAATACAGGCGATAAGCCGCGGTAGCAGCAGGGATTTAACACCTGCCTTCTGCTGGTGTAAAGCAGGGCGACTACCTGCAGTACGAAAGGGAGCCCAGCACAGAGCCACATCGGATGACCCACAGATGCCATGGATACAATGATCATGCAGCTCGGAGACCCAAGAGGGCCACAACACCCACCGCCCCCAATCCCAGGCACCCCGGACCCCTCCCTGACAAACACATACCGTGCACGACACAAGAGCCACAAAAGAGCATGATGTCGCACAATGACAACAAGAAACACACGTGTGGTCAGAAGAACGAGAAACAGTCACTCATCATTGAAGTAACAACCAAAAACTTTATTGAAATACAACACAAAACACCAATGCGGAAGACTCCTGTCGGGTCCGTCCGGGACAATCCTGATGTCACAGCCTGGAAAATAAAGCACAAAATCAGAACGTGTGTCATGCGCACATCAAAGGAGCGAGACACAGAGAAACAGAGAAGGAACGTTGCCGGCCCCTTATATTCTCGGGGTCACATGGCCTGTGACGCCTGCGCCGGATGGGTGTGGTGTGTGTGCAAACCTGCCCTCAGGGAGTGGCCGTGACATGCTGACAACTAGACTAGTGACCTGCAGACCACTAGCGTGTAGACCTGCGACATGTGGTTATGTGGCCCCCCCTCTCTTGTGACTTTCTGCACCTCTGTTCCTTCTTTCTGCACTCCCCTTGCTTCTTTCTGCACCCCTCTTGCCTCTTTCTGCACCTCTGTTCCTTCTTTCTGCTCCTCTCTTGCCTCTTTCTGCACCCCTCTTGCCTCTTTCTGCACCTCTTTTGCTTTTTTCTGCACTTCTCTTGCCTCTTTCTGCACCCCTCTTGCCTCTTTCTGCACCTCTGTCAGTTCCTTCTGCACTGCTCTTGCTTCTATCTGCTACTCTCTTGCACATTTCTGCACCCCTCTTGCCTCTTTCTGTACCTCTGTTGGTTCTTTCTGTACCTCTCTTGCCTCTGTGTGCACCCCTGTCCCTCTTTGTACACCTCTTTTCCCTGTATATCTATATTCACTGAAAAAACCATAGATTTCAGGGACTTATAGTTAGAAATTAGCATTTAAAAAACCTTTGAATATCACTGAAAAAAACCACCACAGGTTTCAGGGACATAATAGTTAGTTGGACATTTCACTCGTACAAAAACCAGAGAAATTCAGCCGTTATAGTTAGTTGAGCTAACTATAACTCGCGCCCCACAATGCACTGCTGATGACATCACATATTACATCATTCATGACATGGTCATTGACATCACTGATGACATCTCAAATGACATCACTGATGACATCACTGATGACATCATCCAGTGACTGTGTGTTTCTGTAAAGTTTAAATATGTTTTATATATATATATATATATGCCAAGGTGTATTGAAGAATGACTGTATAAGTGAGTAATTAAACGTGTCTTACTGAATGCATGGGTTAGTGACTAAACTGTGTGAATGTCTGTATCAGTCTCTCAGTTGGTGTGTAAGCCGCAGCATGGGTTGGTGAGTACCTACATGAGTGTCTATATGGGTTATTGATTGGTTGTCTGAGTATCTGTATGGGTGCCTGAGTGTCTGTGTGGGTGGGTGGGGGGTGTGTGACTCTGTACATAGATTTGTGAGTGGGTGATTCAATGGGTGTATGAGTTCAAGACTGCATGTGTGAAGGGCTGTGTGGGTGGGTGAGTGTGTGTATGGGTGTGTTGGTGAGTGAATGGATGTCTCATTGTTACATGTGTGAGTAACTACATATGTGACAGGCAGTATATGTGAGTGTTGGAGTATATAAATGACTATATGTGAGAGTGAGTGATTGTGAGAGCAGCTGTATGGATGAGTGTGTGCTTGTATCAGTGATTGTATAAGAGAGTAAGTATGCATTAGTATCTGTATGAATAAGTGAGGTGGTGTGTGTATAACTGTATAGGTGAGTAAAAGGGAGTGTGATTGATTCTTTGCATGACTGACTAGGTGTGTGAGTAACTGTATGGATGAGTGGCGGTGTGTGAGTGTTTGTATAGGTGTATGAGTGCATATGATAGTGCTGTATTAATCAGCGACTGCATGTATGAGTGACTGTATGGGTGAATGAGTAGACATGTGTAGACCTAGAAATCAGTGAGTGGGTATGTAGTACCTGGTATTGGTGTGCCTATGGTTTCGAAAATGGTAGTCTGTATTTTAGAGTGGGTGTATCAAAGGTTATATTAGGGTATGAGGAGGTGAATTAGAATATCACGTGGATGATGTCATCAGTGATGTCATCAGTGATGTCATTTGAGATGTCGTCAGTGATGTCATCAGTGATGTCACTGACCATGTCATGAATGATTTAATATGTGACTTCATCAGCAGTGCATTGCGGGGGCACGAGTTATAGTTAGCTCAACTAACTATAACGGCCAAATTTCTCTGGTTTTGTACAAGTGAAATGTCCAACTAACTATAACGTCCCTGAAACCTGTGGTTTTTGCACTGAATTTCTAAGGTTTTTTAAATGCTAATTTCTAACTATAACGTCCCTGAAACCTATGGTTTTTTCAGTGAATTTCAAAGGTTTTTTAAATGCTAATTTCTAACTATAATGTCCCTGAAACCTATGGTTTTTTTCAGTGGATATATATATATATATATATAAGCTGGTGGGTAGAAAAGCCACGCGCTCCTCTTCCTATCCACTCCACTCTACGCTACGTTCTGCGTCTCTTCCGTCTCAGACCATTTTGCAACCTGTCCCATCTCTCCTTCACCCAACAATTTCTCTCCTCCGGTTCCACCTCCTTCTGCTCACCTCCCGTCCTCTTCCCCCACCCTGGCGCGTGTGCCCACCCCTCTTCACATCAAACTTACTTTTCTTCACACCCTGTCCCTTCTCTTCCACTCTTTTCCTGATGCCATTGCTACCACCCCAACCCGTATTCTCTCCACCCCACTGTTCACTGTGCAGCCTCTAGCCCCGCCCTACCATATCCACACCCTGCTATTATCCCCTGCCTCCCTCAGTGTTCCGAGCCGTGTTGCTCACCCCCCTTTCCCTGACTCTGCGGTCCCCAGATACCACTCTTGAATGACTTGCTCCGTGTCATCCGCTTGTATCTGCTGTTTGACAAGCACGCGCAGCTCCCGCCCCTCCCACGCAGGGATGCCGGCTGCACGGAACAGTAATTCTTCCCCAGCAGAGTTCCCTTCTACTTAGGGAGCACATCACCCCCGCTGATAGCTCGCTGTAGGAAATAAACACTCAGACGATGGGATCCCTTTTATAACCGACGGGCCTCTTTTATAAAACTAGGAACTTTTTTTGTACCCACCAGAGTTTACCCGAATATAGACGCACTGTAAGCTAATGTGCAATTGTACATATATAGTTCCCAGCACCATATTGTATCCTTCTTCTTGGCGTTACCAATGTTACTGAGATAGGAGGGAGTTGACAAACTGATTAGCCCAAGATTACACATTGCGTGGTTCGGACACGTTGAAAATACAATTCAGCTCTTCGCTTTCCACCGCCGTCTTCGCACTCGTCACCACCACGTGATATCAGATGCTAATATCAACTGGACAGCACTTCCCCTATCGATATTGTGAGGATGAAGGTGAAATCACCGTACACAGCAGTGTCATGCTTTGCAGACCGTACGCGGGTTTTCCCAGCAAGCTTTTCAACCTACTGCGCTATCTGAACACCTCTCTTTTGCAAGGCACCCCACAAATATATAGTGTTTTAATGATTTACATTTTTCATTAATTTCATTTTTAATGACTTTTATTTCAAAAGAATCAGATTAGATGTAAGAATACGGATGCCACGGAGAGAGGAGGTAGCGAACTGAATGCTGTGAAAATTGAATAATTTGGACAGAAATGAGAGAGCCAGGTAGCGAAGGCTTGAATGTTAGGGAGGGGTACACGAATTTAGGAAAGTGCCGGAGCCTTTCAGCATTTCTTGTCACAGACAGAGCAAGTGCGCGCCATGGGGGTCCCATCAGGATTTCATCTGTCCGCATTGCCAATAGTTCTTTCTAAACGCTGCAGGGCGACCAGGGAGCATCTTGCGCTTTTTTGCCCTTTTCACCTTTTTTGAAACACGGAATAAGAATAGTTGATGCTTCTGGCGCCCGATACACTATGGGAAAATAAAAACTAGTGGTGCTACATGTCTTTTGTCATTTTGTAGCACTGTAAAAACATGCTTGAGCACACTTCGTTTTACTGACTTTGATGTAAAATGCAGAGTAGTGGAAGCTGGTAAACTGATATACTCTCTGCCACGTTTATCACACCGAGCTCTCAAGGTGTTGTGTCAGGGGTGAGTGGCTCTCCCAGTGCATGCTTGCATTTGTAGTTATGCATTTGTATAGGATGCAGAACTGCAAGTCCCACAATGCATGGAGAAACACACAACTGAGTTAGCTGCCCTTTGGCGTCGCTGACATTTGTGGTAAGAATTCATGTTAACTGGTATGGCGGCGCAAGCAGAGCATTAATGCACCTGCTATAAAGAGCTGGAGGCAACAGGCTCAGGTGTCATCTAACCCTTCTTATCGTTCTGAGACTCGTACATGGAGAGAACCATTAAGTATGACCTGGCAGCACACCTCCTTCCAGACTCTGCTGATACAACACTTAAATGTCTATCCCCTGTAATCACACAGGTGTAATAGTGGCAGTGGGAGTGGCGTAGCTTCCATTGGTGCAGCAGGTGCAGTGACACCACTCCCAGAGGCCTGAGGGGGCCCTGAACCCTGATTATTGTTTTTTATTTATAATGCCAACAGCATCCAGATGGCCCATTTCCTTTCTTCCACTAGTGCCCATGTCTCATTGGCTACGCTACTGAGTATTAGGGAATGTGGTCTTTTGTGAGGGTTAATATCACAGCTTCCACTGCAGTGTGCTTGAAATTGCTCTAAATGTGAGACCTCAAAAATAAACACGCTGGACATCGATTTATGCAGGGAATTCAGCAAAGGCGCGAAAAAGAAATCTTCAGCTTAAGGATTCAACAGAACATTTGAATTTTGGCCATTCCAGACATTTCATTGTATGTTTACCTATTCGAAGCCTTACTTGGGTGAGTGACCCCATAACCCCATTGCTTGTTTCTCCTAGACTGAAAGAAGCTGCCCTGTTCACGGACCCTCGGGGCACTCCGGTCGCCAGGCCCTAAATAAAGCCCCCGGGAAACCCAGCACATGCTGCAAGCCTCAGGCACTTTTATTTCACCTATCCAGAGCTGGACTGTGTCCCTCTGTCTACTAGCAACCGGCTCCTGAGCCACCATGTAATTTCCAGAAGAGGAGCCGCTGACAAGGCTGAACCTGGCAGCCAGGAGCATCAGAGCCACCGGAGCTGGGGAGGGCACCCGAGGAGATGAGGAGGGCAGCCGCCACTTTCTGTAGAGCGCGGAAGCCTAAAGAAGCATCCCACGTGTGACCCTCGAGCACTGGGTGTAGGAGAGTAGGATCTGCTTCTTATAGTTACCCCCACTTTTTTGCTGATGTTTCACTGTTTTCGACTTAGTCTGACTGGGATCCTGCTAATCAGGACCCCAGTCTATCTGCTTTCTACTCTAAATTGATTGCATGTACTTTAGGTACACTCCAGATTGGATTCTGGGGTAGCCTTATGAGTCCCTAGTATATGGTATACTATATACCCAGGGCATAGGTACCCCAGAGGTCTACCAGGGGCTGCAGCATGTATTATGCCACCCCTGGGAAGCCTTTTAAAATGACACAGCAGGTCTGCTACAGCAGCCTGTGTAAGGTGGTATATGCACCCCTTACTGAGATATAGGTTTCCTATACCTCTCCATATCACTGCACATATAAACCTATCAGTCACCACTATGGCAGGCCTTAACAATCCTGAAGTCAGGGTGCTGGGTTTCATGTGAGAGGGTGCTCATGCATGAGCAGAGCCCCTCTGCAGCTTTCGGAATCATCATTCCCGGGTTGTTTGTGATGCAGCTAGACCATATACTCTTAAGTGCATTATAACCTCGCGGTAAATGCTAACTTTGAAATGGCTGCCTGGAAACAAGTCATGTTTGGTGTCAAACACCTTGGAATCATACCTCCACCCCAGTACTGGGGTGGGAGGTATGATTCCTCCCTTCTAGAGGGAGCCACATGGCATCACCGGTACACCCGGTACCAGCTTAACAGAACCCTGGCATCACAAAATGGATGCTGCAGCCACAGACACGAGTCTGCCCTCCTGCTGCTGGACGAAACTCCGGCAAGGGAGGCCTGGACTATAGGTTTCCTGTCACAGGGAGGTGTGACCACCTCCCAGACAGGCTCTAGTGTATTGGGGCTGGGTGGGTGCACTCCAAGAGTGCTTTGAAGTCTGCACTGGGGGCACATTTGGTGTCCCTGTGCATAGTCCAGCTCAAACCGGTTGCAGGGGCTGCCAGCCCCTGCTCTGGCACGAAACTGGACAAAGGAAATGGGTGTAGCCACCCCTCTTTCCTGACCCTCCCATAGGTGGGTCCCCAGAGTTTGTCCCACCCCTTCCTTGGGCATAAAATAGGAATCCCTGACTACAGGACTTTAGATTACACCTGGACTAAACTCTGATACCAGAAACCAAGTACTTCGACGATCTACACTACGCTGGATGACTGAAGAATCTCCCTTGGAGTAAAGGAGTTACTCCCCTGCAAGGCAGGCACCTTTAATGCAACTAAAAGGTTGGCATCTCCGAAGCTCCTGCGGACTCCGAAGAATATTGCCACACAGGAGGTGGGTTTTCCGAGGTCTTTGAGGTCGATCTGTGCCCACAGCAAGTCTGAGGCCTGTATCCCTCATGGAGACCGTGCAACACGAACCCCTGGACACCGTGACTATTTGCAGAAGCATCAGCTTTCCGGCACCCCCTGAAGCTGAACTTTGGGTTACTTGTAGCCCTGACCCCGAGCAGTAATTACCCTGAAGATTGCAGGCCTACACTCAACGAGTGTTCCGTGGGCCACCATTTTGTGATTCCTCTTGAGGTCCCTTTGCAATCCCTGGTCTGTTGACCTGTGGGTCCCCAAGAAGGCAATACTAACTTTTATTGGGTTTCCCTGGTTGCTCCAGATGTGCCCTGACTCTCCATTGCTTGGGGAGTCCCCAGGACCTTGCTGGTCCGCACAGAAGCATCTTTTCTCTTCCTGTGTGGTGTGCTGTTTCCAAGGCTTGTTGTGGTCAATCCGATCACCAACACCCCAGCACTTGACATCCTTCATGGGACAGCTCGAATCCGGCTCCTGGTTGTCGTCAACGTCTCCGGGACCCCGTGGCTGCAGAGTCAAGCTTCACCTCTTCGCACCTGAAGCACCCAACATCGGTGGGCATTCGATTGCTCCGCTCCTGGTCACTGGCTAGTGACCCAGACTCTGTCCCCTCTGCTTTCAGGTTCTTCATATCTTTGATCCAGGCTTGGATCCACCCGGACACTTTTCTTCTTCACGGCAGCAGCACTTTGCAGCAGATCACCATTGAAAACAACGACGATTCACGACACCCTTTGACACCTATGCACCCGTCTTCCCTGGGTGAGGTAACTCGAGTACTCTGGTGCTCCCGTGGGTGTTGGCCCTAGAACCCCTTAAGTCTAAAGGGGTTTGCTGAAAGTCCTCTCCTAAGTGTCCTTTATCTTTAAAATTCCAACCGCTACTTTCCGCATTGAATCCTACGGCGCTCGCGGCTGTGTTCTGACACTGCACACGTCCCCCGTGGGTCTCCTGTGTCACTACCTTGGGTGGTTCCTTGGGGTCCCAGCTATTCTGCGTGCTCTAGGCACTGTGTCTAGTCAAGTCGTGGTTCTTATACCACTTTCTTAGTATATGGTTTGGTCTCCCCCTGGAGCCCACTGTGTATTGTGCTATTTATTGTCGTTTTAATACTGTGATATTGTGTATCTTGGACTCTAATCTCATAAAGAGATTAGTAGTGAGTGTTTAGAAATAAATACATATATTTTATATATATCTTGTGTGGTTCTCCTTTCATTTGGTCATTCAGGAGGTTATAATCTGGTAAACCAAGCTGCTTTGCACTCCTTCAAGACTTAGCCTGAAGGCTGTTCTCCACAGCTACCACTAGGATAGCTTTCTATAAGGTTGTCTTTAAACCTACCATCAATAAGGGTCGTTTGGACTGGTGCAAGGTGCCCACTATAACTAGTGGACAGCATATGCCAGGCCAACTTCTCACACTGAGGTGCACCTGCTGCCCTGTCCGAAGACCTGCGCAGGGAGAAGTGACTTATTCAGAGGCAGCAGGTGTGGGGGAGTTGGAACAGCTTCTCGGAGCACATCATTAGAACTGCCGGAGGTGAGGTGTCCCCTTCCTGGGGAGCACCGCAGCGTGCAGCACACGTGGGATACTGAGCCAAGGAAAACAAACTAACTAAAAAAAATACAAAAAAACTTTGACAGCAGAAAGGAGCAAGCTGGGGGGTGCTCGGCTCGCGTTCGGATTATACAGGGACCCAAGAACGCAGAGAAGAAACGGAAATAGCTGGGGTTCGGCTTCTTGTCAGAGTGAGGGACAGCAAACTGCCGGAGGGTGTTCAGGAGGCTCGGTCGCCTGGCTTGCAGGCTCCTTGCACATCATACCGCGCACTGCACCAACTGACAGGCGGACACTGCGCGCAGGGCATACACCTATACGGCATCAACAGGCGGGCAAGCACCATGCGCGGACACTGCATCGTTCGGAGCACCGACCTGCAGAGCAGCACCGACAGGCAGGCAGGAACGATGCAAGCTAGCAAAAGGCAGCCGATCGCTGTTATACCACACCAACAGGCAGCAAGGAACACCTAGCAACACGAGCCAACGGCAGCCAGGGAACGTGCGTGGCACCAGCAGGCACCCGGGAACGGTGCACACTGCACAGTACTTTGGCATTGCCCCCGGGACCTGGCCCACCCGAGGGCTTACAGATAATCGCGCTTCGTTTATTTTTTATTTTCTCGGTGCCCAGCGCGAATTCGGCCGATGTTTTTTTTTATTTTTTTTTTATTAGCATTTTTGCATATTAGCAGTTGTTACAGTGGCGTTTACTTTTGAATACATACACAGTTTGTCATTTTTCACTTATTTACATCGTTTCTCTTCAATCAATATACATACAATATCCTTTTTTTTTTTTTTTTTTTTCCCGTCCAAGTCTGATAAGTTGTTATTACTATTTTCACCTGTCTCCCTGCTCCCGCCCCCGATGTTTTTTTTTTTTTAATGCTTTTTTTGGGCCTGGGAGTCCTTGTGGGACCCTCTGAGCAGGCCTAGGGGGTCAGGGTGTTTCTACCCTGCCCCCTTTTCTTGTTTTTCACCTTTTTTTTTTTTTACTGTTTTCTTGTGACTCGTTTACCGAGTCACAAGATGGCTGCCAACACTTCCTGGTTTGGAGTGTTGGCAGCCAATTAGAATGAAGCTCGTTCTCGGGAGGAGTCGCGACTCCTCCTCGGTGCTCAGATATATACATTTTTATATCTTGAATTTCTCAGGAACTACTGAACTGATTTACACCATTTAAAAAAAAAGGTCGCTTTCTGGACCAAGAGCTACCTTTTTGCCAAATTTGGTGTAATTCCATTCAGCAGTTCGGGCTGTAGCCGTGTCTAAATTTCCTATGGAAATTAACATTGGGAAAATGCGTTTTGGGACCCCCTTTTTCTCGGCCCCCGCTCGACGAATCATCACCCCGAAACTTTCAAGACAGGAGCTGACTGGAGTGCCCCATTAGTTTTGAAAGTTTCGTGAAGATTCGTCAAACGGGGCCAAAGATATTGGCAAATCAAAAAACGCTTTTCCTATGGAAAATAGGTTCTAACTATAACTATCTACTGGCGACCGCCAGTAGGTATATATATAATATAAATATATATATATATATATATATATATATATATATATATATATATATATATATATATATATATATATATATATGTCCACAAAGTGATCCTGAGCTCCGGTGCACGCTCACAGCGGGTGCTCTGCGTAAGGGCCGGATCCTTGCCCCGAAATTCCACTTCACAAAACCATTGACGCGGCACTCAGGAAGAGATTTTCAAAATGCATTTATTAGCACGGCTCAACCCGTTGAGCCGTGCTAATAAACGCATTTTGAAAATCTCTTCCTGAGTGCCTCGTCAATGGTTTTGTGATATATATATATATATATATATTCCCAAAAGCTTCTCCATTTGCCCAAGGAGAGAAGAGGCGCACTCGGGAACAGCTGATTATCTTTATTAGTGCAGGACATAGACTGCTGCTGTCTCCCCCACCGCGTTTCGGCAATCCAACTTTGCCTTGATCACAGGTACAATTAATAACCACCAACAGGAAGTTCTTTTATATATATATCAACTCCAATGAGCATCTGCAATGAGAGAAACAATACATTATGGTCCTGTTAGTTCATATGGTAAAATTCACAATAAATACGTAGCGTCTAAGTCCAAATTTTTACATCAAAACGCTGTTTCCCTGCATTTCAGCCCACAATCCAAAGGCTGAGCAGGCCCCCATAACGCAGTGAATCTGCGAGAACAACCGCTGCCTGACAATCTTTACGGGCAGCTGCTGTTCTTTATTTTGAAGGGTGGTGCAGTCCCATTAAGGCTTCGGCCAAAGCCGTTACAACTTCCCAAAACTTCTCTATTTGCCCAAGGAGAGAAGAGACGCACTCGGGAACAGCTGATTGTCTTTATTAGCACAGGACATGGACTGCTGCGTACCTCCCCCAACTCGTTTCGGCAATCCAACTTTGCCTTGATCACGGGTACAATTAATAACCACCAACAGGAAGTCCTTTTATATTTTTACCAACTCCAATGAGCCTCTGCAATGAGAGAAACAATGCAATAAGGTAGGGCACTAAGACAGTTGTGTGAAGCACTCAGAAACAGAACTGCTATTCTTTTTTTGAGCTGTCAAAATGTTCCAGTACCTTTCTAGAAAACAGCTTCTTAATGGGTAAATTAGCTTCCACATAATTCAGCAATATGCAGGGATTGATCTCAAGTATCTTTGTTCCCTCTGAGTGAATGCAGGGATTGCACTCAAGGGTCTTTGCTCCCTCTAAGTGGCACCATGTTGGGAAAACCCAAATGAGATAGCTTACATCGACCAAGCTATCCACATGTGAGGGACATAGCTGTAGTTCTTGCTGTAATGGAGCAGAACATGGAAGGGATCAGAGTGCTACGATTTTGGAGGAGCCTCTAGGGACTAAAGGTGATGCAAATAGCTACTCTGTCAATTGTGAGTGATACTGGAAAAAGCTTGTTTATGAAACAGTTTCAACTGGGAATCTAGGCCCACGTCTATTTAGGTTTTGTTTTGCGCTTGCACCAGGCAAGCGGGCGCAGGGTGATGCAAAACCTAGAATACGATTTACCAAGTCATGCAAGGCCACCTTGCATGTCCCTGCATGACTTGGTAAATCTCGAGTAACTAAAGGCAGCGCAAGTAACTGACTAACGTTACTGTGTGTGGTGGGGGTGTTACATGGGTGCGGCGCGAGTGCTCCCACGTATCCAACCTTGTATTTTGTAGCATTCCCAGATTTACCATCACTTGTAGACCTGGGAATGCGTCAGATTGTCTTGTAGATCTGGGAATGCGTCAGATTGTCTTGTAGATCTGGGAATGCGTCAGATTGTACGACTACCCACCAGAGGTGCAAGGAGGAGAAATATATTTCTGGTCTTTGTTTCCTCTTTCCAAGTGTGCTCCATTCACTTAGAAAGAGGAAAATACCTCCAAGGATTGTTTTTGTGCAGGAAGGTGTCTCTTCCTGCACAAAAACAAACCTACCTGTAACGCAGGCACCACTACTCCATGGCACAAAGGTGCCTGCATTGGCGCTAGGCTACAGATTGTGCACACGCGCAGGCAGATGACAGGAATGCGCCATATCTTGATAGACTTGGCACATTACTTCCCACTCGCTTTCATGCAGCACAGTAAGTTGCCTTGCTTTATTTCACTGTAGGAAAAATATGAAAAGTCTGCCCCTGGTATCTTCTGATGCCCAAAGAAAAAGGAGCTACCCACTCCAAACTTATGGGGAACAAATCAGTGCAATATAGCTGCACATATCTATCATAAATCACATTGAAACACCAGATCAGAGACAAAAAAGTTATTGACAGAAGCAAAGAGAGTGGATTAATACTAGATGTGGGCAATCACGTGTCACAGACAAGCATGTCAAAGCATTGAAGCTTGTAAACTTCCGCTCCAATTTTCCAGGGTACATGTGTATGTAAAGTGTTTATTTTAAGCCAGTCAGTAATGAAATAAAGGTACAGCACAATTTGAGCTTCTGGTCACATTGGGGCATATTACCAAGGAATAGCGATAAATATCGCTAACTGCGCTTAGCGCGACTTTGGTTAACGCCGCCTATCGCTGGAAAATATCGCTGAGATAACACCCTATTAACAAGGTTTATCTCCATAGCGATAAAATTTCCAGCGATAGCGGCAAAATGTGAGAATATTGCTGGAAAAGCAGCGATATTCTCGCATTATCGCTAAGGTGGATTCAGCATTAGAATCCACCTCCTATACTTTACACAGGTAAGTCCTCCTCACTAGCAGGTGATAAAATATAGCGATAAACGTGCTTAGCGCAAATTATTTTATCGCTTCGCCTGCCTTGCTAATAGGGGGTAGTGGGATTAGCGACTGTTTTCAGTCGCTTTTAGTAGGGAACGCCTTCCTTGCATGTCATTAGCGATAATTATCGCTGACATGCAAGGCAATGGAATACGCGGCCTCTAACGCCTGAAAGCTGTCGCTAACGCCTGTTAGCGACAGCTTGCTAATAGGGCGATAAAATTATCGCCGCTTTAGCGGCAAAAGTGCCGCTAAAGCGGCGATAAAGCCCTTGATAATATGCCCCATTGTGACTAACTAGACGCCTGGGATTATGCAGATATGCCAGGTACACACAATTAACCACGGAATGAATAATAAAACGTGTGTTGTTCTTTTATTAACATGGCCAATTATTTTTCGATTACCTTGAAGTGTGTTTTGTAATTTCCACTAAGGGCATTCATCACATCAGGCTGGGAGCAACAGGCACACAAGGAAATGTGGATATTTATGTCAAGAACTGGGTGGAAATATAGAGACAGTAAACATGTGGTGCTTATCACAGACTTCGATTGTGATAGGGAAATGCTTCCTTCTGATTGTTTGGTTGTTTATTCAGAATATTGTTTTTTAATAAGGATCATGTCAAATAAATCAAATCCCTCGAGCATCCACCACATGATTCGTATGTCTGCCCAAAAGTGTTACTCCCTGTGCAGCTGTATAAAGAACGTTACCAGTGTTTGTGTGAAATTACAAATATATGGCAATGTAATAGTGGGAGCCATAACATTCAGAATTCTGATGAGGAACATCTGATCATTAACGTGCCGAGTCCCCGATGGTATGCACCGTTGCAGATTTTACAATTGGTCAACAGTTTTCCTAAAACAAAGATAAACAAAACGACACAATCGCATCTGCTGCAGTTAAGAATACATGATTGAGCTGGGATTGTATTAAAAGATTAAATGGGTAACACATAGGAAAGATTTCATAGATGCTTTTCAGTTCTTCTCCACCCCAAGGAATAAAAAACTAGCGCGATCCCAAAAAAGTGCAAGTAAGCTAGAACCTGAAATAAACATTTTGTGCAAGTTATATCCCAGTTTAGCCACGGCGTTGTGTTTCTGCAGCTTGAAGCAGCAAGTACAAACAGTATTACGCCCAGGTCCCTCCAGTCCTTGTCCCATTCATTACTGATGGAGATAACATATCTCCACGAATGAAAAGAGAAGTTAAGATGAATGCCATACCCCACCCCCTCCTCCCACGAGTACATAATGGGGCATATTCACAAGGACTTATCGCCGAGTTATCGTCACCCTAACGCAACAAAAGTGGAGATAGATTTAATGCCCCATTCACAAGCGGGTGCAAACTGCAGACAACGCATGTATTCCCGCGATAACTGCTGCAAAATTTACCTCCACGGGTGACACCACCAACTAACCCTAATGAGATGCAGAGTAGGCGTTCCCGTGCAAGAACACACGAAAACACCACTACACCACTTTCACATTGAACTGCCAGTTCTGCGATGCGAACCAAATACAGGCGATAAGCCGCGGTAGCAGCAGGGATTTAACACCTGCCTTCTGCTGGTGTAAAGCAGGGCGACTACCTGCAGTACGAAAGGGAGCCCAGCACAGAGCCACATCGGATGACCCACAGATGCCATGGATACAATGATCATGCAGCTCGGAGACCCAAGAGGGCCACAACACCCACCGCCCCCAATCCCAGGCACCCCGGACCCCTCCCTGACAAACACATACCGTGCACGACACAAGAGCCACAAAAAGAGCATGATGTCGCACAATGACAACAAGAAACACACGTGTGGTCAGAAGAACGAGAAACAGTCACTCATCATTGAAGTAACAACCAAAAACTTTATTGAAATACAACACAAAACACCAATGCGGAAGACTCCTGTCGGGTCCGTCCGGGGACAATCCTGATGTCACAGCCTGGAAAATAAAGCACAAAATCAGAACGTGTGTCATGCGCACATCAAAGGAGCGAGACACAGAGAAACAGAGAAGGAACGTTGCCGGCCCCTTATATTCTCGGGGTCACATGGCCTGTGACGCCTGCGCCGGATGGGTGTGGTGTGTGTGCAAACCTGCCCTCAGGGAGTGGCCGTGACATGCTGACAACTAGACTAGTGACCTGCAGACCACTAGCGTGTAGACCTGCGACATGTGGTTATGTGGCCCCCCCTCAGAGCGTAAGCGGAGTGGTCTGGCCTGGCATACGCCGGGCCAGAGCAGGGCTTGCAACAATGACTCGGGGGCTCCGGGCGTGGTGCAGTCCATGTCCGGGCAAGGAAGTGACTAATGCGTGTGTCCCTGTTGTAGTGTCTACGGCACCCGGAACGCATACAGCAACGTAGCACACTGTGACTGGAATCCCACTAGATGAGCATCATTGACGTTAAAGGGAATCACTGACCCTACATACATCCACACATTCATACTTGAATGATGAAAGACATGACACAGCAGTGAGTTTCTGAATGTTTATTGCACATCCAGTGGAGTTTTGCAGCTGGAGCAGTACAGGGTCATGCCAACCCCACTTCACAATATGGGCCCGTGGAGGGCCAGCCAGAGTCCATCGGGGAATGACAAGTACAGAGGATGATGAACAGTACAGTCCGCAGTCTGGTCACCGTGTCATTGGTCACCAAACAGGATATGGCAGTCTATGTCGCGGTCCAAGGTGAGTGTCGCAGAGTGTATCGGGGTCAGTGGAAGGTCATGGGGCCATGTGCGGCACCAAGGAGCAACAGGCCAGGTGGCGGAAATGAATGCTAGTGCCTCCTTCTGATACCAAAGCCAGCCACGTCCTCGCCTCGGATGTGTTCCCTGCCCCACCTGTGGGTGGAGCAGTTCTGGCTGCAGCACTGTGTGCCACTGACATACCAGGGGCCGGAGGTGGATTGTCGGCCGCACTGTGTGGCAGTGACACATCAGGTGCCGGAGTGGAAATGTCTTCCGCACTGTGAGGCATGGACACACCAGGGGGCGGAGATGTGGATGATGTAGGGGCAGCAGCATTCATCTGTGCCACGCCTTGTGGCAGCACTGCCATGATGAGGACATGCAGAGCATGGTAGATCCCAGCTACATTTTGCTGATGTGCAGCGGTGGCTGCCATCCTTTCCGCCTCCATCCGCACCATGTCCTCCATGAGCCTCCGCATGTGTGCCATCTCATGGCTGAGATCGCTGGAACCACTCTGAGCGGATAGGTGTTCTTGTCTCCGAGTCATGACTCCAGCGATGTCAGCCAGGGCTCGTTGGAGACCATGGAGCGGCGTGTGGGTGTCCGTTAGGGACTGGATGTGGTCCCTGATGGGACTCAGACACCCATGGATGGCGTCGAGTTTGGTAGCGATGAAGTCGAACCCCACCCGCACCTGCTCAGCCATCTCCCTCTGGACCTCCAACACACGGTGTTGGAAGGCCATGTGTTGTTCGGGGGGGTCTTGGGAGACAGCAGGGGTTGTGGGTGCCTCCTGCCGGGTGGTTTGTGGAGTGGGTGGGGTCTCCTCGATGCAGCTGGGCTGCCCTGGTCCTGAAGTCGATTGGTGGATGAGTTCCATGATTTCTTGGAGGGCTTGGGTGTCAATGCTGGTGGTGTCCTCCTTGTCATCAGTGAAGAGTGGCTGGGACTGCTCTGCAGGTGGCATTGACGGTGCCCCTGCAATGTGAATGGGAGATGCTGTGTTACAATGTGTCCACATGTATGTGGCCGCATGGTACATGTTGACATTCAGACAGCATGGCAATGTACATTGTGACAGTGTGTAGATCAGGGCCATGATCCAGAGTCATTGTGGGTGTACACTGTGCTCTGCTTGATTGTGCATGTGTGCCATTGTGGTCATCTCCCCCCGTCCCCCAGTACCTGGTGGTTACTCACCCTGTTGCCGTTGTGTCATGTTGAGCAGTGTCCGGTGCCCCAACTCCTGCCACGGTCTCCACACTGATGACTGTCGACACCAGCTCCTCCACGTCATCCAGCTCCAGCTGTGGCGCTGGGCTCCCACCTCAAGTCTGCATTGCTGCCTTCTGGTTGCCTGCGAGTTTCTCCTTGGTCTTGCGCTTGATGTCAATCCATCGCCTCTTGACCTCGTCCATTGACCTCTTGTGCTCTCCGACGTCATTCACCTTGTCCACGATGGACCGCCATAATCCATTTTTGGTGCCCAATGACACATTGGAGGCGACGAACAGTTGTTGATGGTGTTCTATCACCTCCGTGACCAGGATCCTATTCTCCTGCGGACTGAACTTTGTGTTCCTCTTCTTCTTGTCCTTGCCCTTCCCTGTCACCGAGGTCCCAGGCTGGTCGTCCGGGGTGCTTGTGGGGTTCCGCTCGTCCTCTGCGCCTGCTCCGGCTGCCTCCATGGTGCTTCCGTGTTGGTCATTTTGTGTTTGTGTGTTTTTTCTCCTTTTGTAGTGATTTTCCCGCCTGCCGTGTGTATGGCAGGCCTGGCGCTGCTTATCGCTGATTTCCTCATCGCGAATGGGCTCATCGCATGCTTTTTGGTGTTGGGGTTTGTATTTTTGACTCGGTCGCAGTGGTTGTTTCGCGGACATTGGCCGCATTTTTGGAGGACTATCGCATGGTACGGCCGTGTTGTGAATTGCGGGTTGACATGGGGTTATTTTCCCGCGATAGACTGCGATGTGTAAAGTTGCGTTAACATTTTCTGGAGATGTTTAGCGCACGTTCTTGTGAATATCCCCCAATGTGTACTTACCCAGCATTCCCTCTGTTCTTTTTTCTGTGCTGCAGCAGAGTGGTGCAAGGAATAAAAGGAGCTGCTCCTAAAGGGCTGGGGTGGTGTCCGTTGTCATCTGGCTGATCCTCCTGCTGGGTGGTGAGGTCAGGGTTCCTGATCACTCCTCCCTGCCTGCCGGGCTCTCTGGGAGTCATCTGTTGGGTTTTGGGCCAGACAGCCGCAGGTCAGGCCTATTGTGTCCGACCCTGGGGTGCTGATTTCGGGGTGATGCTGTCCTGAGCGTCTCTTGGGCTGCAGGGCGGCCTGGGGGCTGTGCACATTGGTTGCTCTTGTGCCTGACTTCCAGGTGGGGAGGATGCCGCTGAACAGGCGCAAGGTGGGTCAGGTCTGCGCATGGGGTGAGTTTACTTAGTTTTCCCTGACTTCTGGTGCTTCTTAAGCAGGGAGCCCTGGGGTTTCTGCTATTTCTTGTGATTGCCCACATTTGTACTGTCTGTGCAGGTCTGCTTTGGCTCTCTGTGGGGTGCTTTATTCTGGCCATGGGGAATCATACCTATAAACAGGCATGTGGTGGTATCTTCTTCTGCCTCCACATCTTCTTCATCACTCTCACCTTCGCCTCCTCATTCAAAAAAGCATAAGGAGTATGAAGACGCACGTATCAAGCAGTTAATCAGGGAGACCTTACTGGAAATGGGGGATGCCAGCAGGAAAAGGGGGCTGCTCCTGCAGTTGCTTCCAAATCTTTGGGGTTCGATGCGTAAGGGCTGGGCCCTGAGGAACAAAAGGGGAAGTATATCTCAAAAGACCTCATTTGGCACATTAAAGCTAACATGGGGTTTCCAGATGAGGGTATACCGGAGACTTCATCTGGGTCCTTGCTGCGTCAGTTTCAGAGTATGACACCAGTGGATGTACAAGTACACCCCTGTATCAAGGAAGTTTTCAAGTGAGAGTGAGGGACCTTGCTAAAGTTCTGTTGCTCACTTTGTGGCCAAATTATATCCATTGCAGGATATGCAAAAGGACATTCCGGACTCCATTCCAATTGATTAGTTTGTGCCCAGTTTGGTGGGGAGGACATCTTTGGCTGAGGATGCGGTCATCAAGGAACCTGTATACAAGAAAGTGGATGTGTTTCTGAAGAAGGTGTATTCGGGGGCCCATCTGGCTCTTAGAGCTAGTATCTATGGCACGTATGTGGACCAGTCACTTATTTTGGATCTTTTAAAAAAAAAAAAAAAATTCTTTCTTAGAAGTTTTCACATAACAAATAACTGCTTGATCATATCGAGTGCCAAGTGGAATATCTTTCTGATGTGTCCTTTGATGTTGTGAGGGCCTCAGCACTCTCCGGTGGGGCTTCTGTGGCAGCTCAGCATAATATGGTTTTGAAAGACTGGAAGATGGATGCCACCCAGAAGTCTTCCACTCTCCGGATGCCTTTCCAGGGGTCTGTGTTGTTTGGGGCCGAGCTTGATGAAAAATTTCACAAGCTCTTCAAAGAGAATAAACATTCCTCCTCTCTGAAATCAGTTTCTTGTGACAGGCAGCCTTCTAAATGCAAATCCCCTTTGCGGAAACCATCAAGGAGTCAGTTTGTCCGGTCCCAGGGGGGGTTTCCTGCTGGATGTGGTGGGGAGAGTAAGCCCAAATCTCCCACTACAAAGCTTCGTTCATGACTACATGGTGGTGCAGGGCTATGTTTTAGGTGGTTACATTCAGTTTTTTCTTCAGGCTTGGCAGGAGACTACTTCTGACACTTGTGTTTTGGGCATCTTACAACATAGCTACAAAATACTGTTTGGGGAAGTTCCTCCATCTTCGGGGGTATGTCCAATTCCTTGACCCCCCAACCTTGTGAAGCAGGACGCTTTAGCCCAAAGAATTCACTCTCTCCTGCAGAAGAGGTCCGTCTGGATGTTCCTCCCTTGGAGAATGGCAAAGGATTCAACTCCATCATCTTACTGGTCGTAAAATCAACAGAGGGCTTCCGACTGGTTTTGGACTTGAAAGCACTGAACAAGTTTGTGTGTTATGTCTCCTTCAAGATGCAGACATTGCAGTGGATTATCCCGTTGGTGGTCAAGGATCATCTAATGTGAACTCTGGATCTGTAGGACGCATACTACCATGTCCCAGTCCATCCTTTCTCCCAACAGTTTCTGAGGTTCGGTGTCCAGGGAACTCATTATCAATTCAGGGCTCTGCCATTTGGCCTTCGGTCTACTCCAAGGGTTTTTACCAAGGTGGTGGCCTCTATGGTTGCCTCTCTCCATCTCTGGGGGATTCACTTATACCCCTATCTGGACGACTGACAGCTTCACACCCCCGTCGAGGGAGCGTGTTCTTCAGGATCTCAAGGTGGTGTGTGCTTCTCTCAAAGCGCATGGTTTTCTGATAGACTGTGGAAAGTGTCAGCTGGTTCCTTCTCAATATCTGTCCTTTTTTGAGGCTCGGTGTTGTACCGACCTCAACATAGCCTTTCTTCCAGCTCCCAGGGCTGTGGCCTTGATGTCCTTGGCTCAGGAGGTGATGGGTCTGTCATCTGTGCCAGTCCGCAGGTGGCTTCACCTGTTAGGGTTCATGGCAGCTTCAGTTTTCATGGTGGCCTGGTCTTGGTTTAACCTCAAGCCTTTGTGGCTCCATCTGCTGTCCTTTTGTATCCACCCTTCAGAGACTTCGAGATGTTAGTCCCAGTGTCCCCAGCAGTGATTCCAGAGTTGAGATGGTGGACAGTGCAAGGCAATCTCTCCATGGGTGTTCCCTTGAAGCCGGATCTTCCCCTGGTCCTCTAGACCGGTGCCAGCGCATTTGGTTGGGGGGCGACCCTGGGGGGGTGGTCCCTGCAGGGTCGGTGGTACCTTCAGGAGGGGATACGCTCATCCAATTAGAGAGAACTGACTTCAGTCTTCTGGGCTGTCATGGGTTTTTGGCATTTTTTTGGTAGGGCACAACTTGATGGTGTGCTCAGGCAACCAGGTCACAGTGGCGTATTTCAACCACGAGGGGGGGTTCACTCTAAATCTCCAAATGATGTGCCTCGGCCCTTGTTCCAGTGGGGGGAGATGCAACTTCAATTTCTTGTGGCAGTTCATGAGAGGGGGGTGGACAATGGGATGGCAGATACCCATGGCAGCCTGTTCTTTCCTCTATCGCAGGAACACTCTCTCTCCCCAGGGCAATGTTTCTCCTGGTTTGCAGGAGGTTTAGTGTGCCTTTCCTGGACCTATTTTCTTCCCACTTCAATTTGCAGGTTTCCAGATTTTGTGCCCGCAACCAACAGGAAGGGGCATGGGGGGTGGATGCTGTTATGGTTCCTTGGCCTGACCGTCAGTTGTACGTCTTCCCACCAATTGCTCTCATTCCCAGGTTTATGGCTTGGTTGATGGAGAAATCATGGGTGGTGCCTTTTTGGACTTTGTGATTTGGTTTCCTATGCTCCGGTTGTTGGCTGTTAAGGGGCCGTGAATGATTCCCTGCTCCCTATCTTCTCTGTGATCAGTGCTGTCTCTTGATCTCCTCCAGCTTCAGCTCTCAGTCTGGAAATTGAGACGAGGGGGTTGCAGCAGACGAGACTCCCTTGCCACTTAGCGGTAGCCATTCGGGTGTCCCATAAGCCTGTAGCATCAAAGTCTTATGGTAGGCATTGGAGTATCTTCTAGCAGTGGTGTGAGCCTTTTTGGTAGTCTCCTTTGGAGTGTTCCCTGTCGGATGTGTTGCAGTTCATGTGGGATGGCTTTGAGAAGCATTTGTTGGTGTTTACCTTGCGGGCTCAGTGGGAAATCATTAAGGCGTTCTGCTCTACTTGGGGAAATCTGGAGGATGTGGATGATTTGGTAGCTCATTTGTTATAATGTTTCTCTCTTAACCATCCTGTGGAGAAGCCTTGTTACCACTTGTGGGATTTGCCGTTGGTCTTGAAGGCTTTGATGGCTGCTCCTTTAGAGCCTATGGAACTGTCTAACATTAAGTTTGTCACATTTCAAGGCGGTTTTATTGATGTCTGTCACTTCTGCCAGGCGCATTGGTGAACTAGCTTATGGCGCGTGAACCCTTCCTGTCTTTTTCAGATGTATGGAGTGGTTTTACGTCTAGATTCCACTATTTGTTCCCAAGGGGGCTTCCCAGTTTCATCGTTCCCAGGAGGTGGTTTTGCCAGAGTCTGCAGGGGATGGAGAGAGGGACTTGGATTGGTCTTTGCTGGATGTGAAGCGGGCTTTGCAACTCTATTTAGATCACACCAGGTCATTCCAGAAGTCTGAATCTTCGTTTGTGTCTTTTGGGGCCTCATCTAAAGGGAAAAACGCCTCCTCTGTACCTATCAGTAGATGGCTCAAGCAAGTAGTTGAGCTGGCCTATTCTAGGGCAGGGTTTCCCATTTTCGGCAGGGATGCAGGGGCGAACAGCCATGGGGGGGCAGCTTCCTGGGCTGAATTGCTGGGGTGTCCATTTCAGCTCCAAACTTTTTTGGGGAAGACACAAAGTTTGGGTTGGGAGTTCTGCATGCTGTTTGCTCCTAATCTGGCTGTGTGGTGCTTGTTTTTCTGTTATTAAATCACTTTTGGGTAGTGCTTTCAGGTGTTGCGTCCTTTTATGATTTCCTGTTTCTGTTTTTTTAGTAGGCCGAGTTTTCTGGATTGGGTATTCTCCATTAGTAATGAATGGGACAAGGACTGGATGTACCCGGGGGTAATGTCCTATTACTTACCGGTAATCTTCATTATTCCTGGCCCTGTAGTCCTTATCCCATTCATTATGCCAGCTCTCCCTCCCAAACACTGTGCCTTCCTTTTCTGGGTTTCGTAGTTTAGAGGGAATGCTGCGTAAGTACACATTATGCACTCCTGGTAGGGGGGGTGGTGGGGTAAGGGGTTCAGTATTCCTTGTGTTCTTTTTTCTGTCTTGGAGATAGGTTTTCTCCATTAGTAATAAACGGGACAAGGACTACAGGACCAGGAGTAGTGAATATTACTGGTAAGTAATAGGACGTTAGTCCTGGAGATATGGACATGGCGAGTCCTAATTAAAGATTGAAAATGAAACTAACACAAACAAAAAAATGTAATATCTTTCATGAAAAGATACTTGCAGATCTATAATTTCAAGCTTCTCAAACAGTTTCACAGGGCATTGCAAAGAATTGCAGCAACGTTCGAGTCATATGGGTAGTAATAACTACTAGATAAAGGATTGTTATAATAAATTGTTTATATAAAGTGAAACTTTCCATAAAAGTGCTGCTTTTTTACTAATTTGCGCTGGGAACGTTTTGGGGTGATCCATCAAGTGGGGGGCTGAGAAAAAAGGAGGGGTCCCAAAACGACACAGCTACAGACTAAACCCCTAAACGGATTTACACCAATTTAGGCAGAAAGCTAGATCTTGGTCCAGAAAGAGTGCTTTATGTGATTTGGTGTAAATCCATTTGGTAGTTTTTGAGCAATTAATGCTCAAAACTTTGTATATCTAATGGTGCGGAGCCTCTGCGGATCCAACAAATCTCCTGCTGAGTGAATGGCTCCCACCACCTCAACTGCATAGCAGATTTACATCAAATCACAAAAAGCACACTTTCTGGACCAGGGTCTAACTTTCTGCCAAATTTAATTTCATTCCATTCAGCAGTTTTGCAGTAGCGCTGTCTAAATAAAATCTCTGGAAAATGCATGGGGATTTTGTGTTTTGTGAACCCCCTTTTTTCTCGGCTCCCGCTTGTCAAATCATCTCAAAACTTTCCAGGAAGGAGCTGAGGTGGATGAAGTATAGTTAGGACTCAGAGAGATAGGAAATCCTTGGAGTTTTGATTGGTAATAACTTGGTCAAACTGCCAGATTATAATCCAGGCATTCCGACCCTAAACATTTATGGCAAGAACACCACCTGTTTGGATCAGTGATCCCATTGGGGCAGAGGTTGGAATTGCAATCCCGAATTGAGGCGGTATTACGATGACCCTTTCCAACAGCCTCTTTATGTCGGAAGGACTGCCATGAAAAGGCTGTCGGAAACTGATTTTGGGGTCCCAAATAGGGCCCTTTTACATTGTGGGCCACTGTAAAGTGGTGCAGAGGGACAATGCAGTGTCCCAATGCGCCTCCATGCACGGTGTGCAATGGACCACATGGTGCATGTCACACGGTGCATGGACATGCAGGAAGTTTTCCTTAACACAGTGGCTTGTGCTGCAGCACTTTTCCTGGGCTCCAGCAGAAGCCGCCATGTAAAAGAGCACTTTGCGACCACCAGTTCAGTGATCGCATCCTAATCCGGTGTTTGGACCGCTGGCTGCTGGTCGGGCGGTCGGCGGTCCGACCGACCGCTGTCATAATAAGGCCCTTAGTCACCATTTGACAAAACTCTGCAAAACCTTGCAGGCCTATTACTATTTTTACATTGACCTTTGATGCAAATTTTAGTGATGATTAGTTAATGAGGTGAAAAGAAAGAAGGGGGTCCCAAAACACATTTTTCCACCAATCAATTTTCCATAGACATTTTACTCAGATGTAGTGATAAAAATGGCTGAATGGATTTATATGAAATTTGGCAAAACATAGATTATGGTTTGAAAATGATCCTTTTTGTTATTGATCTCAATTGGTTCGGTTGTTTTTAAGTTATAAGTGACAAAATCTTCATTTTATATTGGGCCACGGTATACTGCAGTACCTTCGTGGTATATCGCAGTACATGGTGATGATGAAAGACAATATTACTGCTTAATAAAAGCCACTACAAAATTAGATGGCATCCATCCTGTTTAGTCCACACTTTCTGTTTGTTCTGTGTTTTTACGTACAATGTGGCTTAGTACTCTTTGTGTAATGCATAGAAAGAAATGAGGCAGTTTAGAAAAGTCAGGTCAGGTAAAAATAATTATTACTATTAATCTGTATATTTTTAAAAAATTTTGAGTACTGTGCTTCTGTCAGTAAAGTATCTTGAAAGTTTATATATATATATATATATATATATATATATATATATATAATTCACTGAAAAAGCCACAGGTTTTAGGGACGTTATAGTTAGTTGGACATTTCACTCGTACAAAACCAGAGAAATTCGGCCGTTATAGTTAGTTGAGCTAACTATAATTCGAGCCCCCGCAATGCACTGCTGATGACGTCACATATTACATCATTCATGACATGGTCAGTGACATCACTGATGACATCTCAAATGACATCACTGATGACATCATCCAGTGACGGCGTGTTTCTGTAAAGTTTAAATATGTTTTATATATATATATGCCAAGGTGTATTGAAGAATGAGTGGGTATATAAGTGTCTGAATGGATGATTTAGTAGGTGTGTGACTGAGTATAAGTGAGTGATTGAACATGTCTTACTGAATGCATGGGTTAGTGACTAAACTGTGTGAATGTCTGTATCAATCTGTCAGTTGGTGTGTAAGCGGCTGCATGGGTTGGTGAGTAGCTACATGAGTGTCTATATGGGTTATTGATTGGTTGTCTGAGTATCTGTATGGGTGCCTGAGTGTCTGTGTGGGTGGGTGGGGGGTGTGTGACTTTGTGCATAGATGTGTGAGTGGGTGATTCACTGGGTGTATGGGTTCCAGAGTGCATCTGTGAAGGGCTTTATGGGTGGGTGAGTGTGTGTATGGGTGTGTTGGTGAGTGAATGATGTCTCAGTGGTACATGTGTGAGTAACTACATATGTGAAAGGCAGTATATGTGAGTGTTGGAGTATATAAAAGACTATGGGGCCGATTCCGATCTCGGCCGGTAGGGCTCCCGAATCGGATTTGGCTTTACCGGATCCGATTCGGAGCCCTGTTTCCCGACCGAACCGTACGCGGGTCCGGCCGAGCGAGCACGATGCAAATTCGCCGACCGACTCGTCCAGGCGTCCCGACCGCTCCGACCGACTCGTTCCCGGCTCGAACCGCACCGACCGACTCGCTCGGACTCCGACTCGCACTGCGCAATGGAGACGTTCCCCGGCCGGGTAAGTACGATGCGCGCCGCGAGCAGTCCGACCGAGCCGCGCATTCCGGCTCGGAAAGAGCTGTCGGAGCCGTACTTTGGGGGTCCGTGTCGGACCCCCTGTGCTCGTAGCCGCGCGAGTCGCACACAGGGGGACCCATGGGTCCCCCTACCTGTGCGTGTACGGCGCGACCGCTTCGCCGTGTACCCGCTGTAGGGGGCGCACTTGTCCGACTCGCACCCATTGAGTCAATGGGAGCCCGCGTACGCGTTGTGACGACCGGCTCCCATTGACTTCAGCGGGAGTCCGACCGACTCGAGTCCGATAACATACGGACGCATCGTACTGCTCCGGTCGGACTGCACGGGTCCGATTCGGTCGGAAATCTCTCCGGGTCCGGCTCGGTCGGTGAAATTTCCGGCCCGAATCGGAATCGACCCCTATATGTGAGAGTGAGTGATTGAGAGTAGCTGTTTGGATGAGTGTGTGCTTGTATCAGTGATTGTATAAGAGAGTAAGTATGTGTTAGTATCTGTATGAATAAGTGAGGTGGAGTGTGTATAACTGTATAGGTGAGTAAATGGGAGTGTGATTGATTCTTTGCATGACTGACTAGGTGTGTGAGTAACTCTACGGATGAGTGGCGGTGTGTGAGTATCTGTATAGGTGTATGAGTGCATATGATAGTGCTGTATTGATGAGTGACTGCATGTATGAGTGAGTGTATGGGTGAATGAGTGGATGTGTGTGTAGACCTAGGAATCAGTGAGTGGGTATGTAGTAACTGGTATGTATTGGTGTGTCTATGGTTTCGAAAATGGTAGTCTGTATTTTAAAGTGGTGGATCAAAGGTTATATTAGGGTATGAGGAGGTGCGTCAGATTATCACGTGGATGATGTCATCAGTGATGTCATTTGAGATGACATCAGTGATGTCACTGACTATGTCATGAATGATGTAATATGTGACGTCATCAGCAGTGCATTGCGGGGGCGCGAGTTATAGTTAGCTCAACTAACTATAACGGCCGAATTTCTCTGGTTTTGTATGAGTGAAATGTCCAACTAACTATAACGTCCCTGAAACCTGTGGTTTTTTCAGTGAGTTTCTAAGGTTTTTTAAATGCTAATTTCTAACTATAACGTCCCTCAAACCTATGGTTTTTTCAGTGAATTTCAAAGGTTTTTTAAATGCTAATTTCTAACTATGCCTACAGAGGTAGGACATGTGCAGAAAGAGGAAGAAAAGCGCTGAAAGAAGCAAGAGAAATGCAGAAAGAGGCAACAGAAGTCCAGAAAGACGAAGAAAGGTGCAGCAAGAAACAAGAGATATGCAGAAAGAAACTACAGAGTTGCAGAAAGAGGCCTTGTTGCAAAGTCATCCTGTGCCCCCAACGTTTTTCTGACTGGTTCTGGTGGTAACTGACTCTGACTAACCTGGCCCAGAGCCAGTGCTATGCTGAAAGACACTTAGAATACAGTAAAAACACCTACATTCACTAGGGTACACTATGGGTTGGGGTACCTCTGTGATTGGCATGACCTCCCCTGTAAGGCCCTAGTACATAATAGGGCAGGGGGATTAAAACTACCTCTAACTCAGAGAAGGAAGAGAAGTGCAGAAAGAGGCAAGAGAATTGATGAAAGAAGCAACAGAGGTATAGAAAGAAGCAAGAGAAGTGCAGAAAGAGGCAAGTGAGGTGCAGAAAAAAGCAAGAGCAGTGCAGAAAGAACCAACAGAGGTGCTGAAAGAGGCAAGAGGGATATAGAAAAAGGTAGGAGAGGTGCACAAAGAGGCAAGAGAGGTGCAGAAAGAGGCAGGAGAGATGTAGAAAGAAGCAACAGAGGTGCCAAAACAGGCAAGAGAGGTGCAGAAAGAAGCAAGTGAAGTACAGAAAGAGGCAAGAGAGGTGCACAAAGAGGCAAGAGAGGTGCAGAAAGAGGCAGGAGGGGTGCAAAAGCAAGGAAGAGAAGTGCAGAAAGAGGCAAGAGAATTGCTGAAAGAAGCAACAGAGGTGTAGAAAGAAGCTAGAGAAGTGCAGAAAGAGGCAAGTGAGGTGCAGAAAGAAGCAAAAGCAGTGCAGAAAGAACCAACAGAGGTACAAAAAGAGGCAAGAGGGGTGCAGAAAAAGGTAGGAGAGCTGCACAAAGAGGCAAGAGAGGTACAGAAAGAGGCAGGAGGGGTGCGGAAAGAAGGAAGAGAAATGCAGAAAGAAGCAATAGAGGTGCTGAAAGAGGTACGAAGGGTGCAGAAAGAGCAAGAGAAGTGCAGAAAGACCCAACAGAGGAACAGAAAGAGGCAAGAGAGGTGAAGAAAGAGGCAGGAAAGGTGCAGGAAGAGGGGACAGGGGTGCAGAATGAGAAAAGAGGGGTGAAGAAAGAGGCAAAAGGGATGCAGAAAAAAGCAAGAGCAGTGCAGAATGAACCAACAGAGGTGCAAAAAGAGGCAATAGAAGTGCAGAAAGAGGTAGGAGAGGTGCACAAAGAGGCAAGACAGGTACAGAAAGAGGCAGGAGGGGTGCAGAAAGAAGGAAAAGAAGTGCAGAAAGAGGTAACTGAGGTGCATAAAGAGGCAAGAGAGGTGCAGAAAATGGCAAGAGAACAGAAGAAAGAGGCAAGAGAGATGCAAAAAGGGAAGAAGGGTGCAGAAAGAAGCAAGAGAGGTGCAGAAAGAAGCAAGAGAAGTGCAGAAAGAGGCAATAGCGGTGCAGAAAGAGGCAAAAGAGGTTCAGAAAGAGGCAAGGGAAGTGCAGAAACAGGCAAGAGAAATGCACAAAGAGGCAAGAGAGGAGCAGAAAGAGGCAGAAGGGGTGCAGAAAGATGCAAGAGAGGTGCAGAAACAAGCACGAGAAGTGCAGAAAGAGGCAAAATAATTGCTGAAAGAAGCAACAGAGGTGTAGAAAGAGCCAAGAGAAGTGCAGAAAGAGGCAAGTGAGGTGCATAAAGAAGCAAGAGCAGTGCAGAAAGAACCAACAGAGGTGCAAAAAGAGGCAAGAGGGGTGCAGAAAGAGGTAGGAGAGGTGCACAAAGAGGCAAGAGAGGTACACAAAGAGGCAGGAGGGGTGCAGAAAGAAGGAAGAGAAGTGCAGAAAGAGGCAAGAGAATTGCTGAAAGAAGCAACAGAGGTGTACAAAGAAGCAAGAGAAGTTCAGAAAGAGGCAAGTGAGGTGCAGAAAGTAGCAAGAGCAGTGCAGAAAGAACCAACAGAGGTGCAAAAAGAAGCAAGAGCAGTACAGAAAAAGGTAGAAGAGGTGCACAAAGAGGCAAGAGAGGTACAGAAAGAGGCAGGAGGGGTGCAGAAAGAAGGAAGAGAAGTGCAGAAAGAAGCAACAGAGGTGGTGAAAGAGGAGCGTATGGTGCAGAAAGAGCAACAGAAGTGCAGAAAGAACCAACAGAGGTACAGAAAGAGGCAAGAGAGGTTCAGAAACAGGCAGGAAAGGTGCAGAAAGAGGGAACAAGGGTACAGAAAGAGGCAAGAAAGGTGCAGAAAGAGAAAAGAGGGGTGCAGAAAGAGGCACGAGGGTTGCAGATAGAAGCAAGTGAGGCATAGAAAGAGGCAACAGAGGTGCATAAAGACGCAAGAGAGGTGCAGAAACAAGCAAAAGAAGTGCAGAAAGAGGCAAGAGAATTGCTGAAAGAAGCAACAGAGGTGTGGAAAGAAGCAAGAGAAGTGCAGAAAGGCAAGTGAGGTGCAGAAAGAGGCAAGAGAGGTGCAGAAAATGGCAAGAGAACAGGAGAAAGAGGCAAAAGGGATGCAAAAAAGGGAAGTAGGGTGCAGAAAGACGCAAGAGAGGTGCAGAAAGAAGCACGAGAAGTGCAGAAAGAGGCAAGAGAGGTGCAGAAAGAGGCGAGAGAGGTTCAGAAAGAGGCAAGGGAAGTGCAGAAACAGGCAAGAGAAATGCACAAAGAGGCAAGAGAGGAGCAGAAAGAGGCAAGAGAGGTGTAGAAAGAAGCAAGAGAAGTGCAGAAAGAGGCAGGAGGGGTGCAGAAAGAAGCAAGTGAGGTGCAGAAAGAGGCAACAGAGGTGCAGAAAGACGCAAGAGAGGTGCAGAAACAAGCAAGAGAAGAGCAGAAAGAGGCAAGAGAATTGCTGAAAGAAGTAACAGAGGTGTGGAAAAAAGCAAGAGAAGTGCAGAAAGAGGCAAGTGAGGTGCAGAAAGAGGCAAGAGAGGTGCAGAAAGAACCAACAGAGGTACAAAAATAGGCAAGAGGGGTGCAGAAAGAGGTAGGAGAGGTGCACAAAGAGGCAAGAGAGGTGCAGAAAGATGCAGGAGGGGTGCAGAAAGAAGGAAGAGAAGTGCATAAAGAAGCTATAGGGGTGCTGAAAGAGGCACGAAGGGTGCAGAAAGAGCAAGAGAAGTGCATAAAAAAGCAACAGAGGTACAGAAAGAGGCAAGAGAGGTGCAGAAACAGGCAGGAAAGGTACAGAAAGAGGGAACAGAGGTGCAGAAAGAGGCAAGAGAGGTGCAGAAGGAGGGGAGAGGGGTGCAGAAAGAGGCAAGAGGGGTGCAGAAAGAAGCAAGTAAGGTGTAGAAAAACAGAAGAGAGGTGCAGAAACAGGCAAGAGAAGTGCAGAAATAGGCAAAAGAATTGCTGAAATAAGCAACAGAGGTGTAGAAAGAAGCAAGAGAAGTGCAGAAAGAGGCAAGTGAGGTGCAGAAAGAAGCAAGAGCAGTGCAGAAAGAACCAACAGAGGTGCAAAAAGAGGCAAGAGGGTGCAGAAAGAGGTAGGAGAGGTGCACAAAGAGGCAAGAGAGGTACACAAAGAGGCAGGAGGGGTGCAGAAAGAAGGAAGAGAAGTGCAGAGAGAGGCAATAGAATTGCTGAAATAAGCAACAGAGGTGTAGAAAGAAGCAAGAGAAGTTCAGAAAGAGGCAAGTGAGGTGCAGAAAGTAGCAAGAGCAGTGCAGAAAGAACCAACAGAGGTGCAAAAAGAGGCAAGAGGGTGCAGAAAGAGGTAGGAGAGGTGCACAAAGAGGCAAAAGAGAGAGGCAGGAGGGGTGCAGAAAGAAGGAAGAGAAGTGCAGAAAGAAGCAACAGAGGTGCTGACAGAGGCGCGAAGGGTGCAGAAAGAGCAAGAGAAGTGCAGAAAGAACCAACAGAGGTGCAAAAAGAAGCAAGCGAGGTGCAGAAACAAGTAAGAGAAGTGCATAAAGAAGCAACAGAGATGTAGTAGGGGGAAGTGGTGTGGAGAAGGAGGCAAGAGGGATACAGAAAGAAACAAGAGAGGTGCAGAAAGAGGGTAGAGGGGTGCAGAAAGAGGGAAGAGTGGTGTGAAAGAGGCATGAGGGTTGCAGAAAGAAGCAACAGAAATGCAGAAAGAGGCAAGAGAGGCGCAGAAAGAAGCAAGAGTGGTTTGCACACCATTAGTACCAATTTAATACCCACATTTAGCAATAAGTCACAAGTAACCATTCTAGGTTTGCACAGGGCCTTCCACCATGCTGTAACACTTGTTGCTGCATTTTTGGTAATGTTTGAGCCGTTTGAGCTAGAAACAATGTTTTTTTGTTCAAATCTTCAGATTATGCAGCAGATGATGGATTCTGTGGAAAATGCGGTAAATGTATAGTTGTACAAAAGTCGGTGCAGCCAAACAGTCACATAATTCCAGTGGCCCTGTTCATACCTCTGACTAGGTCCAGAAGTGCTCCTCAGTGGTTCCTTCTTTTTTTTGTCTCATTGAGTTCATGGTTTAGCTTCTATGGAAACGAGGAAGCCTAAACCTGAGGTTACATCTCCACAACACAGACTATCATACCACACAATTACTCTCCATAACACATAATCCCACTCTACATAATTCCTACACACTAAATACCACATACTTTCTATCCACATAATTTCACTGCACAACATACCACATAATTCCACTACACACAACCTACATCCACTCCACTCCAAGAAACATTATTAAAACACTTTTACATTTACAGCACCAATTGCTCTAACTCTCGCAAATGCGAAACCTATTACAGTGCAAATGCTTCTTTAACTAGTAGTCGTGTTTGCAGAGTGGTGGAGAAAGGGTGCTGAGCCTCCGACCAGTGGTCAGGAATTCCGCAGCGTAGGACATACAGGAGGTACCAGGAGGGCTTCTTAGCCCCCAAAGTCCCTCAGGAGTAAAGTGGACTTCATCCCCCATCTCGTAGTCTGCCAGGAGGAGCGTTTGCAGAGTGGTGGAGAAAGGGGGCGTGGCCTCCGAAGACGTCTTAGCAATCCCACTGTGTGGGACTTACTGGAGGTAACAAGAAGGGTAGTTGGCCCCCAAGGACATCCTTGGGGGCCAACTACCCCTCCTATTACCTCCAGTAAGTCCCACACAGCAGGATTGCTAAGTTCTCATAGGCCACGCCCCCTTTTCCCACCATTCTGCAAAAGCGCTCCCTGGCATGCTCTTGGATAGGGATTGAAGTCCCCTTCGCTGCTGGGGGTGGTTAGGGGCCAACTAGCCTACCTCTTACCTCCAGTAAGCCCCACACAGTGGGATTGCTGAGAGGTGGACACAGGCCACGTCCCCTTTCTCCACCACTCTGCAAATGCACCTCCTGGTGCGCTCTTGGTTGGGGGATGAAGTCCCCTTTCCTCCTGAGGGTCCCTGGGGGCCAACTAGCCTTCCTGTTACCTCCAGTAAGCCCCATACAGCTGATTTGCTGAGAGTGCTCAAAGGCCACACCCCCTTTTTACACCACTCTGCAAACGCGGCTCCTGGCACACTGCTGCTCGGGGATGAAGTCCACTTTAGTCCTGAGGTCCTCAGGACACAAGAGGACCTCATTGCCCCTCCAGCCATGTGCCAAGAGGCGCATTTGCAGAGTGGTGTAAAAAGGGGCATGGCCTCGGACCACCTCTTAGCAATCCCACTGTGTGGGGCTTACTGGACGAACCTGGTGGGCTAGTTGGCCCATAAGGACCCATTAGACTCTAGGGGACTTCATCCCCCAACCCAAAATGCGCCAGGAGGCACGTTTGCAGAGTGGTGCAGGGAGGGGCGGGGACTCCAGCGAGATGCCGGCTTCTGTTTTTTTGGGTTTTTTTTAGAAGGGGGGCCTTGTGGCCCCCCCTTCACTTAATATTTTTGGGCCCTGGGGACCCCATCCCCCAGGACTTGAGCCATATATATATTTTTTTTAAAATAAGAAACGGGAAGGGGCCGCGCGGCCCCCCTCCCTAGGCCGATTATGGCCCCGGGGATACCATCCCCCGGGGCCTGGCCAGCCTGGTTTTCTTTGCTGAGGGGGGCCGCGTGGCCCCCCTACTGAGGCCAATTATGGCCCCAGGGACCCCATCCCCTGGCCTTCTTTATGTATTTTTTTTAAATATATAATTCCAAGAGGGAAGGAGGCCGCGTGGCCCCCCTCCCCTGGGCCACTTCTGGCCCCGGGGACCCCATCCCCCGGGGCCTGGCCACCTTGTTTTTTTGGGGAAGGGGGCCTCATGGCCCCCCTTCTAAGGCCAATTATGGCCCAGTGGACCCCATCCCCGGGGCCCCCCTTCCGTTTGTAAAAAAAAAAAATCAAGGGGAGTGGGGCCAAGTGGCCCCCATCCCGGGCCACTTCTGGCCCTGGGGACCCCATCCCCCAGGGCCTGGCCTCTTTGATGGGGACAGTGGGGGGAGCCCCAATGCCCCCACGGTCCCTGCCGGCTCCCTGCCTCCTGCAGGAACCGGCATTGCTTTTGGGCTCCTGGGCTAACATACAGCTCCCCTTGCCCAAAAGCAATTCTGCTTTGCTTCTTGGAAGCTAGAGCAGATTTCCTGTCCCAAGGGCCATCGAGGGCTCCAGGAGCCTCTCAACTGTTTAAAGCCCCGGGGAGGTGGTGGTCCTCAGGGCTTGGGGGTCCACAACGGACCCCCCTATTTAAATAATTAGTGCCCCGGGGAGGTGGTGGTCCCTTTGGCAGTGTGGGGGGGGCAGGAGCCCCCGCCACACCTTTAATTTAAAAAAAAGCCCCAGGCAGGTGGCGTCCCCGGGGGGCTGCGATGCCCCCGCACTTAATGATTAAAGCCCTAGGTAGGTGGTGGTCCCCCAGGCTGTGTGGGGTACAAGAGCCCTCCCCCATGCTTTTTCTTAAATATTATAAAATAAAGCCCCGGGGAGGTGGCGGTCGCCGGGGCTGCAGGGGGGCCGCGAGCCCCCCGCATTTGAATAAGGATCACCTCGGGGAGGTGGCGGTCCCCGGGGCTGCAGGAGCCCATGGGCCCCCGCACCATTATTAAATATTGCCCGCGGGACCTGGCCCACCTGGGAGCTTTAAGAAAATGAAGTGCAGGAGACCGCACTTCGTTTTTTTTAAAAACGTCTTCTGGATTCGCGCACCCAGCGCGACTCTGGCCGAATCTTTTTTTTTAAATGCTTATTTTGGGCCTGCGGGTCCCTGTGGGACCCCCTGAGCAGGCCTAGGGGGTCAGGGTGTTTCTACCCTGCCCCCTTTTCTTCATTTGTAACTTTTTTTTTCCTTTTTCTTGTGACTCGGTTTTACTGAGTCACAAGATGGCTGCCAACACATTCTGGTTTAGAGTGTTGGCAGCCAATCAAAATGAAGCTCGTGCTCGGGAGGATTCGCGAATCCTCCTTGGTGTCCAGATATCGATATTTTTATTTTTTGAATTTCTCAGCAACTACTGAACGGAGTTACACCATTTAAAAAAAAAGAGTGTTTTCTGAACCAAGAGCTACCTTGTTGCCAAATTTGGTGTAATTCCGTTCAGCAGTTCGGGCTGTTGCCTGTTCCAAAATTCCTATGGAAATTAACAGAGGGAAAACATGTTTTGGGACCCCCCTTTTTTCTCGGCCCCCACTTGACGAATCGCCCCCAAATATTCAAGACAGGAGCTGCCCTGAGCTGGTCTTTAGTTTTGAAAATGTCGTGAAGATTCGTCAAACGGCGCCAAAGATATTAGCAAAAGAATACATGCTTTTGAATAGAAACAAGGTCCTAACTATAACTATCTACTGGCGACCGCCAGTAGGTAATATATATATATATATATATATATATTACCCACACGCAGTCGGCAGTAGGTAGTTATAGTTAGGACCTAGTTTCTATTCAATATGAAGAGCGTTTTATTCATTTGCCAATATCTTTGGCGCTGTTTGACAAATCTTCGCGAAATTTACATAACTAATATGCCACTCACTTGAGCTGCTGTGTTGAACGTTTTGTGGTGATCCGTCAAGCGGGGGCCAAGAAAAAGGGGGGGTCCCAAAATCCTTTTTCTCCGTGTTAATTTCCATAGGAAACTTTAGACACAGCTATAGTCCGAACTGCCGAATGGACTTACACCACATTTGGCATAAAGGTATATCTTGGTACAGAAAGCACTCTGTTTGTTAAAGGGTGTAAATCCATTCAGATATACAACTGTGGCTGTGGTGGATCCGTGAACCCTTCCGATCTCGTGCCTGAGATCTGATTGGCTGCCAACACTTAAACCAGGAAGTGTTGGCAGCAATCATGTGACTCGTTTGAACTGAGTCACAAAAAAAAAGTAAACAAAAAGAAAAGGGGGCAGGGTAGAAACACCCTGACCCCTTATGCCTGTTCAGGGGGTCCCACAGGAACAAGAGAATAACACAGAAAAGAGGAAAGAGGATAAGTCCCTGGTAACCCTCCACAGACTATGAATCCACACAACACAGACCAGGGACTAACAGAATCATAAATCGTGATGGGTAATAGGTGAGGTGGTTGATTGGTATAAGGCGGGGCACAAACAGTGTGTGTAAAACTGCCCTCACACACAGCAAGCTGTGTCATGCTTCATCATAGGGCCTGCTAAACACACCCCACGCTAGCCAACGCTGGAGGTGGAGCAATAGGGAGGGGGAAACAAACACACAACATAAAAAGTGAACAAATCGTGTGGGATCTGGAAGGTGAAAAAATGTGGCAGAGAATAATTTAAAAGCTGGTAACAGTGTGTCCCTACTCTGTCTTTAATGGTGGGTACACTGTCCAGACACAAACCATGGTCCTCATCGGACCAGTGGGTGGTGGTAATGGCTACTAGAAAACAGAGCCCTACCCCCCCACTCTGCTAAAATGTCGACATGTTTCAGCCGAATGAAACTACTACCCCGGCTTTCTTCAGGACTTTCACCTGAACAATCCCAACAAGGATAAAGTCCCTACCTCCTTATAATCCAGGGGTAAGGAAAAACAGGCACCTTGTTTTAGTGCACACTCTGGTACAGGGAGTGGTGGAGCCCCTTGCTCTCAATGAGGAACCTGTAGAGGATAAAATCAAGAAGAAGCACAAAAGAAGTGAGGTACAGGGTGCAAAGGTGCTGAGCCCTGTCTCATAACCCAACTAATCGATGTGAAGGGTGACCCCCCACACAAAACACATACATACATAATCCATAAATAGTATAAAATACCCAAGGTCACGTTAGATATATCATGATCCTTAATGCGTCTAGCCAAATTGGCTAAAAACGTGTAGCACTACCCCTATAAAGTACTCGATGGTTGTGCCCTGGTGAATTGATCATAAAAACAAAACACTATGGTATATCATAATGTGCAAATATAGTCAAGCGTCTATGTGCAACACAACATACTCCCCATGACTATATCCAAATCAAAAACAGAAATTTCCTTCAATAGGAGGCACCATCCATCCAGTTCCATTCCTGGAATCTTACCGAGTTTATTTTAAGGTCAAACTCGAACTGGCGGAGGGGTGCAAGTAGCTCCCTGTTGTCACACTCTAGGTTTCGACAGGGAAAAATACAAGAGAGAGAGTCAAAAAAATGCACATTGAGTCACAAAAGGGGAAAGCAGGGAAATCTTATGCATAGTAGCGGAAATAAAAGATCAAACCACGGGCCCTCGGCAACAGCGTTACGAGTCCACGTGGTTTCAGAGGTTCAATCGGGACTATTGCATAATGGGACTGCCGAGAAACACTCAAGATGGTTCAAGAGAGTAAAAATATATAATCTATCGTGCGTAGAGCAGAGTAATGTTAGGGCGTTGACGCGCTCTCGTAATCTACCCAGTAAGTCAATTTCCCTTGTAAAATACAAAACGGGCGTTAAAGAGAATAACGCACGTCACAAGACCCGCCAGCAACCCAACTCATCCCCACTCACTTCGTCAAGGTGAGCCAGCATCCGCCACCTAACCGCACTCCCAGCACCGTGTAGAGTGTCTCGTAGGCGTTCCATCCATCATTACATAGGCAGTGAGGGAAGCGTCCACCCCGCATGCGCTTTTGCGTGGTGTGCGTGTAACAACTAGAACGTCACCCTCTCGGCCATATTGGAAGTAGCAAATGACAAGTATTTACAAACGAGGCACCCCAAGGGCCAAAAAAAAGCATTTGTTTTTTAAATTTTCAGCAAGATTCGTGGTTGATCCGCAAATCCGGCTGAAAAAAAAAAAAAAAAAAATGAAGCGCGGGTTCTTGCGCTTCGTTTAGTTTAGGCCCTCGGGTGGGCCAAAAAAGATGCAGGGGCCCATGCGGGCCCCTGAAGCCCCAGGGACTGCCACCTCCCTGGAGCTAATAGTTTGAAGTGCGGGGGCCATGCAGCCCCCATGGCCCGGGGACCGCCACCTCTCTGGGGCTATATTTGATTATAATGGGGGGGCTCCAGCCCCCCATGCAGCCCTGGGGACTGCCACCCACCCGGGGCTAAGATTTTGAAATACGGGGGGCCACATGGCCCCCTGCAGCCCCGGGGGCTGCCACCTCCCTGGGGCTATACTGAAATAAGATGCGTGGGGGGGCACCGGACCCCCACGCAGCCCTGGGGACAGCCACCTCCCTGGAGCTAGTATACAAAAATGCAGGGGAGCCAAACGCCCCTGCTGCCCCGGGGGCCACCACCTCCCCAGGGCTGTTTTAAAAATGGGAGGGGGGCTGTGCACCCCCCCTCATGGAGCTGTAAATGGCCCTGGGGACCGCCACACCCAGGGCCAGCTGATGCAATGTTGCAGTGTGCCCACCCCTGGACATTACAGTTTGCTATGGGATGGCCAGTACTCCGGTTTGAAGAAGTGCTGGGGCGTGGCCTCTGACCACCTCTCAGCAATCCGGCTGTGTGGGACTTACTAGAGGTAACAGGAGAGCTAGTTGGTCCCCAAGGACGCTCAAGAGCCAAGGGGACTTCATCCCCCAAATAGTAGTGCGCCAGGAGGTGCGTTTGCAGAGTGGAGGAGAAAGAGGGTGTGGCCACCGAAAACCTCTCAGCAAACCAACTGTGTGGGACTTGCTGGAGGTAAAAGGAGGGGAGGATGGCCCCCAAGGACCCTCAATAACCAAGGAGACTTTATCCCCCTACCAGCAGTGCGTCAGGAGGTGCATTTGCGGAGTGGTGGAGAAAGAGGGCATGTCCTGCTATCAGATCTCAGCAATCCTGCTGTATGGAACTTACTGGAGGTAACAGGTGGGGTAGTTGACCCCCAAGGACATCCTTGGGGGCCAACTATCCCTCCTGTTACCTCCAGTAAGTCCCACACAGCAGGATTGCTGAGAAATTGTCAGAGGCAACGCCCCCTTTCACTACCCCTTTGCAGACGTGCCTCCTGGTGCACTACTAGTGGGGGGATAAAGTCCCCTTGGCACCAGAGGGACCTTGGTGGCCAAGAAGCCCTCCTGGTATGTCCTGTTAGTCCTACGCAGCAGAATTCCTGAGAGCTGATTGGAGGCCCAGCCCCCTTTCGCCACCACTCTGCAAACGTGACTGCTAGTTAAAAAACCTTAGAAATTCATTAAAGAAACCAAAGGTTACAAGGATCTTATAGTTAGGAATTAGCATTTAAAAAAAACCTTAGAAATTCACTGAAAAAAACAAAGGTTACAAGGACATTATAGTTAGTCAAATTGAATTAAAATAACCTTAGAAATTCACTAAAAAAACAAAGGTTACAGGGACATTATGGTAAGGGTCATATTTTCCTCATACAAAATTAGAGAAATTGAGCCATTATAGTTACCTGAGTTAACTATAACTCACGCCCCAGCAATGCACTGCTTATGGCCTCACATATTACATCACTCATGACATGGTCAGTAATATCACTGATGACATCACTGATACAGACTGTAGAGCTCTCACTTTGCTGGAATGTTGTTCTCTTTATCCCTTTTCATTCCCCTGGCTTCTCCTCTTCCCCTTTTTCCACTCTTTGTTCCCTGCACAGCAGGAGTCCACTTGCTTTATCCTACCGTCTTTTTTCAATTTGCGAAAAGTGCCTAATACTATAATGCTTAAAGTGTATTATGACAATTTAATGTGCACGCACTTTGGTTCACAATGCCAAACATGTATCATGTTACATGAATCTTTGTATAAATAACTCGGTACGGGCGCTACTATTAATTGTTGTGCATTGCTCTCTATAAAATGAATAAAAACAATTTAAAAAAAATAACAGCAACAAGCATAGAAATTACAGAGAAATTGAAAGTATTCCTCATCACCTCCATTTATATAGTTCTAGGTGGAATACTGTTTAAAATAACAACAGGGAAAGCAATTTAAAGAATTCACACTTTTATTAGGACAATTGCTGCTGTATCCATCAGTTGTGTTTTCGAAAACATATTTGCCCATATTGAACATAGTGCCTACAAAACAATACCTGGAGAAACAAAAATGGAAACTTTACAACAGGGAAAGAAGAAATCAAATAATTGAACAGAAAGATGGAGGCTACCTACAGAAAAACAATAGTACCTTAGCACTGCTAATAATTTTCTAGTGTTTCTACACACCCTAAGCTTAGCAGTAAAAAAGTTAATAGGAAGCAATTGAGAAAGAGAGCACCATTAACAGATAGCTATTATGAGAAACAAAATGCCTATTTAGGAAAAATATACACTTTCATAAGAAGAGACAAGATGACTAAAAACATTATAAAACACATAGCCTCCAAAAATCTGCTTAAAACACCTGCTTTCTTTAGGGAAAATAAGGAGAAACTCATACAGAAACAATATGTTCAACATTTTGTTAAAAAAGCATGTCATGTCAAGAGAAAACTCTTCATTTTCATAATGAATTGTGTCAAAACCCTTGACTGTTTAATTTCAACCTGTAAAATACATAAACTAAGGAAGAAACAACTAAAAAGACTAAGGGGCATATTATCAAGGCGGCGTTAACGAATTATCGCCGCTTTAGCGTCCGTTTTCGGACGAAAAGCGGCGATAATTTTATCGCCTAATTAACAAGGACACGCTAGCGCGTGATTCCTGCATTAGCGTCCGTTTTCTGCACGCCTCCCATCGCATCGCTAATGAGATGCAAAGGAGGCGTGCCTGTGAAAACAACATGGGGAAATATCGCTAACCCAGGTATCGCCATATCAACAACGTGGGTTAGCGATATTTTCAATCGCGTTAAGTATGCCTTAACGCAGGAATTTAACGTCTGCTAAATTCCTGACTAAGGCATACCTAACATGGGGGGTGGATTGTGTGGCTAAGACCACAGGCCCTATCACCAAGGATATCGTTGTTTTCCATGGGACATCGCTGGAAAACAAGCGATGTTCCATGGAAAACATCGCTATCACTGGAAAATTATCGCCTTTGCGCTAAGCGTTGTTAATACAGCGCTAGCATGGCGATAATTTCCAGCGATAGGATTCCTCGCGCTAACAGCGGCCAGTGATAATTATCGCTGCCGCTTGATAATATGCCCCTAAACTTCTATAATTTTTTTCAGGGGACTTGGAGACATACCTCAAGCACTGAACCATACCTTCATGAAGCAAGTTACCATCAAAAGACGAATTGTGTGCTTTTAGTCACACACAAAGGCCGGTGTTATGAAGTCTTACATGGAAATGTAGTAGGGAAAGAAAAAGAACAAGTGAAAGAAAAAACAATATCTAGTGAAGTTTTGCAGGACAAAAACAGAACCCCATATATGAATGGAATTGCACTTCTATTTGTAATATCAGAGACATATCCATTGTGAAGTTAAGGACATTTCTAATAACAAATCAAATGCCATGAGTGCTTTAACAAAATCAAATTTCTATAAAACAGAGGCATCTGCCCATTTCAGGCCATTAATAACCTACAAGGACATTCTTTACGTTATTTGAAAAATATCATTTGTGGCACCAGAATCCATCACATCAAAATGCTCTCCACACATCACTCAATGGTGAGAAAACTTGTGCAGACATTATACTTTGTCTAAACACCATCATTGCTAGCATGCTCTCCTTTACTCAAATGCAGCACAAGTAAACAATAGTATATAGACAATGTACAATCTAAATACTTTGATGCACTTCCTGAGAACAATAATTTTGCAGACGTTGCCTTTACTCGAATTAGAAAATCCATTAACGAACAATTACAAAACGGATATTCTTGAATTTTAAGAAACTATTTCTGAAATCTCTAATCAGATTTGACTTTGTCGCCAAACAACACACTATAAGAAGCAAGTAAAAATAATTGATCTTGAAAAAACAGAAATTAGGATAAATTGCCTTGGAGAAATCTAACTCTCTTTCTATTTACCGGAGAAAGATATGATCTCTGTGAATACCATATAATCTGCTATTACTTCCTTGGAAAGCAATAACTTCACATGGAATTCATAACACATTTAAAATGAATCCAATTCCTTCAGAAATACAGCAACTGAATTTATATGAAAGCCTTTTAATTCAAACAGTTAATCCTTTTCAAACCATGATTAGAATGCAACCAAAATCTGGAAAATTTCAGCCACATGAATTTATACTTGCACCTAAATGAAAACAATGGGGCAGATTTACAAGCCCCCTGCGTCATTTTTGCGCCACCGTTGCATCACTTTTTGAGACGCAGCGGCGGCGTAAAAATGTGGCCCATTTACCTTGCGTCACATTATACCTGCGTCAGGTATAATGTATGCAGGGTCGGCGTTCCCACGCAAAAAAGCCTCGTAGAAGTGACGCAGTGAAATCTACAAGATTTCACTGCGTCACTTTTAGGACACCACTGCGTCAAAACCTTACGCCTGCTTGAAGCAGGCGTAAGGAGTGATGCAGTGTTGTGGGAATAGGCCTCAAAATGCATTGCTGGAGTTGCGTCGTGCTTGCGACACGACTCCAGCAATGCGTGACGTTTGTTCCAACAGATGCGTCAGAATTTCTGACGCATCTGTCAATCCTTGCACCATGGTGCGCCGTATTGTAAATACGGCGCATCCATGGTGGTGCAAGGGTTTTTCAGAGTGGCGCAGGGAAAGTGACGTATCTCTACAGATGCGTCACTTTCTTGTAAATCTGCCCTAATGTTTTCTCTCATTAGATTTCAACAAAAACATAACCGCTCTTTGAAATCAATGCAAGATAGAAGAGCCTTGGGTTTACTCAATGAACTACAAAAGAGAAAACAAAATTGGCAACATTTAATTAGAACAGAAAATGTTCAGAAAGCACTACATTACCTTCAGAAAAATAACATATGTTATAAAAATGTTGACAATGCAAACTACTCCTTATCTACATACTTATCATTTGTAACAGCAAATCTAGCAGGTCAATTTGAACAGATTACTCAATAACAAGCTGAACAAATATATGAACATTATAGTATACACCTACTACACTCAAGAGACATGATTGGTGATGCTTAGAACTGTGTCAGATGAAGGAAGCTAAAGGAGAGCCTATACATGTCTGGGCAAAGACACCAGAAGCAAGATGTTAACAACATTTATTTCCCACTGGAAAAGGTGGACGACATTATGCTCGTCCAGTGCAAATTTCAGCTACAAGATTATATTCAGAGAATCTATGCTTTAGACAAGATATTCCTAATATTTTCACACTGCTATATGAAAGTGAATTTTCTGTCACTTCTTACGCTATTGCACGCTATGTGAACTAGAATTAGCATTATTGATAAAGCAGCATAGGATTTTGTTGAAAAGGTGCATGAAAAAGATGAGGATCTGGAATATAAATGATTCAATGATATGGCATGTCAATGAGGGACAAATTAATATTGGTATCGAAGACATGGAGAACTGAAATGTATGCTCAGAAATTTAGGACCACCTACATGGGTTATAACTTTAAGCTGTGCTGAGTACAGCTCATAACTTTAAGCTGTGCTTCTCTAAGCTAATGCTAATATTGTGGACATTAACTGTGAAACACTCACAGAAATATGTTCCTTGGGTCCTGCCAATGTTTACAGATATTTCAATCGCAAATTTCAAACTATGCTTTACTACTTAAAGAGTATCAACCAAGAGCACACCACATATTCATATGCTTCTCTGGAACAAAGATTCATCTAAGTTTGGATACAACTCTGATGAGTCAGTTCTAAATTTTATTGAACGCTATGTGACTTGCTATTTCCAAAAAAAGAGAACAAGAAACTGTCTGAGTAAGTTTTACGCTCTCAATCACACAAGTGAGGTAATGCTACTTACGAAAATAATGGGGAAAATCTAAATAGTACTCAAAATGTCACTTTGAATTTCCAAGACTAATTCTACAGAAAGGAAATGTAAACAATTTATTGTCATTTGTAAGACATGCGGTTACTGGCAAATCATCAAAAAACATGTACCTTCTGAGAAGACGACAAACATTTCAACAGATCAATGATTACAGCCCATTAATTCTACATATGGTGGTTGCTAACATGAACATACAATTTTTTGCAGGTAACTCAACAGCAGTTGCACGTTATGTTACTTACTATATTACAAAGGCAGAAAAAACAGATATGAAGAAGTACTATGGGAAGAAATGTGTGCCAAGCAATCCTTAAGTAATAGACTATACAGATTTAGCCGACAAATGCTCTTTCACCATGATGATATTAGCTATGAAGCATGTGACCACTTAAGTTCCTCAAGCTTATATCGTAAATCAAAGGCAAACATGTAGCTTAGTTGAGGCTTGCCATCATCACATCGCAGAGTCCTGAAAAGCCTACCCAAACTTGAATACCTTGCACATTTTGATCCCACCAACAAGACATTTTTAAAACAAATAAGTTGGACACATACTACTCAAGGAGAGGACTATTGTTAGAAAAACTATACCTCTATTAATTTGTTCTCTTTCATCTTTATTTCGGTTCAAAGAACCATAGAAGATCATAAAGATAGTATTTACAGTAAAACACAATAAAACGCAATAAAACGCAATTATTACATAAACTGTCACTTTCAGTAATCAAATTATACATATGTTGTAGAATAGTATGTGCAAGACTATCATGAGGGGATTTCATGTGTCAAAAGTCTATCTTCACTATCCATATTTGCAAGTTGATTACATAAAGTGCATGTGCATGATAAACAATTAAAACAACCAGAATGATTTGTTTCAGTAAATCATGTAAAAAATATTTCATAAAATATAAAATTGATCATTCTGTGTCTTTGCTATCTATATTCATAAGTGGATTACACAAAGTGCATGTGCATGATGAGCGATTAAAACAACACAAGTGATTTGTTTCCGTAGGAGCACATAAAACTATTTCATGAATATAAAATTAATCATGATATGGCCAGTTTTACGATGAAAGTGTACGTGAATCGCTCTAATATGCTGAGCATGTGTAAAGTACGGGTATTAGAGCTTCAATCATCTCTTTTTCCATAGATAACCCACACCAAGTAAAAATCTGCTAACTCCGAAAACAATTGTTTGTGAACTATCTGTTTTTAGTATTCTTAGAGCCTCCATATGTTTCCTAGTCATCAGTCTCACGCACAGCGGCTTTATCCATTTCCTTCTGAGGCTGGAATATAATGGGCAGAAGAATAAAATGTGTGCAATATCGTCTTCTGAGTCTAACAGACATAGGGAGCATTTGGTTTCTAGCCCCGCTACTTGATGGAGTGACCACTTTGCTGTGATTGCATTAATCTGGAGGATTTCATATCGGAATTTCAGGTAGAGGGTTTTGGCTAGCTGCGGCTGGATTTCGTCAAAGAATGGTTAGAAACTTGGGGTCGGCTTGAATGATAGAAATTGTGTCGTAAGTCTTCCCACTGTACAGTTTAATGTGGACCTGTTTAGGATAAAATTCCAGTATATGTTTGATTTCTTTCTTTGCATCTATCGTTAGTACACTTGGGTTTACCCAAAACCTGCTCAAGTTCAATTTAAGAAGCCAGTGCGTTTGTGGATAAGCCAGGGGAATGTGAGCTGGCCGCCCAAATCCAGCAGCTCTCTCAGGCCTTTTCTGTATACGTGTAGTTCCTCAGTAGTCCAAAATCTGACCCCATAGAGTAGCTGTCTCAAAATTGCTAATTGCTCAAATGTCTTGATACCAATGTCATAAAATAAGGGAAGCAATGGGGTATTTTGGGGAAGTACTGTAAACATTTGCATGGCTTTGTTTTCCTCAGCTGTAAGTTGGGTAAGATTTTCTCCACCCCATAATTCAGACCCATAAAGAGCTGAGGTGTGTGCTTTATATCTATAAACCTCCAGAGCTGGGGAGAATGCCTTAGACTCTGTTGCTTACTGTCTCTTGACAATTGTCATTGTGTTTTGCATTAAAATTGTCTTGGCCTTCTTTATATGTGGTTCCAAGTGAGGTTTGAGTCCAGTATCTCCCCAAGGTAACTACAATTAGTTACACGCTCTAGTGGTGTATCGTCTAAGACCAGTTTGTTTTTAAAGTGTTTGTGCGGTCTAATGGCCATGTACTTAGTCTTGGTGGGACTGATTCTAGGCCCTTTGTTCTACAGTAATTGCTGAAGCTGTCTAATAGCCTTTGAAGCCCCCCAGGAGTCTGAGATAGCAGGATTGTATTGTCTACGAACATTAAAGCACATATATGGGCCCCTCCTAATTTTGGTGAGTCGTGAATGCATTTCTGTAGATGCTGGACAAGGTCATTCACGTATAATGAAAAAAGAGGCTGGGGGCCAGGACACAGCCCTGTCTCACCCCCCTCCTGACAGGGATTGCTCATGTGAGTTCCTCTCCATGGCCCCAATGCACTTTTGCAAAATTGACTTGATGGAGCCAGACTATCTGTAACAGAATCTCCTATAGGACTCCTTGTTGCCGTAGCGATTCTCATAGGCCGGCCCTTGGTATTGAATCAAACGCTGCTTTCAGGTCCATGAACACAACGTATAGGTGCCCGGCCTTTACTTCTACATACTTCCTAGCTATATATATGAGTCTAAAGACTTGATCAATCGTACTTGTCTCGGACCTGAAACCTGCCTGATATGGCGAGATAATGTCATTGTCTAGTATCCAATCATTTAGTTTATTCAGGATTTGCCTTGCGCAAACCTTTTGAAGGAAATCTATTAATCTTATAGGTCGATAGTTGCCTGGATCATCTTTGCTACCCTTCTTGTGGATGAGGACAATTTCAGCTCCCCGCCATGACTCTGGGATAGATGCCCCTGATGCCACTACTTTGTTTAGGAGATTTACATATGGCACCCAAATCTATGGCAAAAGACACACAATTGATGGACGGAATGCAGAACAAATCAAAACATTCACCCCCAGTCAAGAGATCTGGGTTAAATCCATCATTCTTTTGCTCACCATGCCACCCCAGTTTAGACCTGGCCATATGCAAATCAGTCTTGACCCTGTGCCTCATGGGAACAGTCCAGCCCGAACTGCCAAGCCAGGTCCTCCCTGGACCGGAAACAAGCATCCTAGGACCGGTTTCGGGGTTTCACCCCTCTTCAGCCAGGATAGCTTGATTCCAGTGGCACAGTGAGCCCAGGACCCACGTCTGGGCATACCTGGCGCACTTAGGGCGAGAAAGCAAAAGACACACAATTATCTATGGGGCGTGTCTCAGGAGATCCCCCGGTATTTTGTCTGGGCAAGGGGCCTTCCCTAGTTTGATAGTTTCTATGACCAGTCTGGTATCATCAATGCTAAATTGGAGAATCGGACTTGGTGATTTATCCGAGAATCCCTCTCGGGGTGCACTGAGGTTTGGATCAGGCTCAGGGGTCCTTGAATACAGGTCTGAAAAATGTCCGATCCATGTTTTGGCAACCAGACAATGATCTGTATCGGTATGACCTTTTTTGTGTGCTATTATCCTCCAGAATAAAGACTGATCTTTTATTTTGTCCACAGTTATGAGATCATCCCAATTAGCATCTTCCCAACTCTTTAATGCTGCATTTTGTGCCTTTTTGTAATCTAGCTTTAGTTGCTTGATTTGTGTCATGTTTTTATCTTTGAAGGCCGCTAGTAGTCTTTGTTTGGCTAAAGAGCAGTCTTTATTATGCCAGGGAGCAATGAGATTGGTCCTGCGTCCTTCTTTGGGTCTGGTTTATAGGATTTCGTTAGGGAGGTCTTAATAATCTCAACCAAACGGTGGTGAATTTGCAATATAGGTATCAGGTCAGGGCAAACCTCGTCGTAAGGGGTGAGGACGTCACAAAATGCATTGTAGATGCGAGTAAGAGGCTCAATTTGGTCAACAATGGATGACCATTTAATTGATCTGCGATTGTTACTCAGCGAGAATGTGAAGGAATATCTACAGTGGTATGAGTGACAATCAGCTTCCCTGTCAGATTTAGACATAACAGAAAATGATCACTCCCATATCTGTTGTCTACCTTAAAGTTGTCAATGTATCCCCAGTGTATTGTGCTCATCAAGATGTAGTCTATTCTGGATTTAGTCATACCCCTACTGAAGGTGTTAGAGCATTGGCTATCAGAGAGCAGCCGGCCATTACAAGCCCTCAGCCTGTTATATTTCATATAGGTACCCCGATATAGGTCTAGGTAACATCATAACCCTTCACCTACATTCTCTCCTATACTATATACATAACGGATTTGAAGGACTGACCTTTTACCCAGTTACAATACTACACACAAGTACGTAGGGTTTTTCCCTGGACACTGGCCTCATAAATTATGCATGAGGATTCTTAGAGGTATATTCACAAGAACGTGCGATAACTACCGCAAGAGTAGCGTAACGCAACTTTCAATACCGCAGCCTATCGCGGGAAAATAACCCAGTGTCAACGTGGAATTCACAACAAGGCGGTAGCATGCGATAGTCACCAGATAACGCGTCAAATGCCAGCGTGAAAATCAACACCACACCCAAAAAATGCGAAACGCGAGAAATCATGCGATGAGGCCAATCGCGGTACAAAAAGTAGTGAAAAGCAGCCACAGGCCTGCAAATCCTACGCGTCTGGTGGGAAATTGCACCATAAAACCCACAGAAACAACACACCAGAAACAAGCCAAAGCACGAAGCAACATGGATGCACCCTGACCCAGCGCAGAGGTCAACGCAAACCCCACAACCCCCACAGACCACCAGCAAGGAACAATGGGGTCAGGGAAGGCCAAGGAGAAAAGGGAGAGGAAGACGGGGTGCAGACCGCAGGAAAACAAGACCAGCGCCACAGAGACACAGAACACTACCAGCAACTGACCCACAAGCAGACCACCTGGAATGCAGTCGGAGTGCCGAGGAGGCCAATCCAGGAGGCCAAGAGGCGCCGCCAGGACGTGACAACCTAAACCAGGCACAAACCCGCTGCCAACAGGAAGGCAGCAACAGCGACAGGAGGTGGCAGTCCAGCGCCACAGGAGGAGCTGGAGAAAACCCAGGCCACAGTCATCAGTGTGGAGACGGTGCAAGGAGGTGGGAGTACGGACACAGCTCGACAGGACCCGACACAGCAACAACAGGGTGAGGATCCAACAGGGACTGGGGGGACGGGGGTGATGGGCACAATGGCACACATGCACAACGAGGTGTAGCACACTGAACACCCACAATTACCCAGTGACATGTCCCCCATCCCCGTGGCACACCGCAGCACACACACATAGCAATCACAGCACATACCATGACAATGTGGCACAAAGTGCAACACCCACACTGCAGAACAGGGGACACAACTGGGTCCGCCCAGGCGCAGAAACAGAACAATCACATTGGACAGAGCAGGGAACTGTGAGATGCATATCTATGGCTACAACCCCACATCAGCCATGTAGGCCAAATATACACTGTCCCAACTCAAATAGCCACCACCGCCCAAACAGTCACAATGTACATAGTCACACAGTCTGCATGTCGACAAGAACAAGGCACCAACACAATGCCAACATGCACCTCCCCTTCACAATGCAGAGGGACAAACAACACCTCCAGCAGGTCAGAACAGACAACCCATCAGTGATGCCGGAGACGAACACCACACCTTCGACACCAACGCCCTACAACAGCCCATGGACATCCCACACAACCCACCACCAGGACCAGGGCAGACAAGCTACTCAGAGGAGAACCCAGCCCCTGCAACAGACCACACAGCATGAAGCACCCGCAATCACGGCTGCCTCACAACACTTCACCGACCCACACATGGCACCCCAATGCCAGGTGTCAGAACGCCAAAAGGAGGTAGCCCAACAGGTGCGGGTGTTGCCGAACCCATGGAATGCGAACTAGAACACATACGTGGGTGTCCAATACCCTTCAGGGACCACCTACACCCCACAAAGGAGACCCACACTGCCATAGAGACACATGCAGATGCACATACCCAGTACAGAACCAAGCCCAGGGGCACGCACATATCAGTCACACACCCACGTTGGCTCTGCTTACGACGGCACAGTCCACTCCCCTTACGAATTGAGTGGGTGACGACAAAGCTACATGTCCAGGTTCTAGCCCGCTGCCTGCAGTTACATGTCTGCGTCTGCTGTACACAGCACAATGTAATGTCGTAGGGCCCAGGGCCCCCATGCATACAACAAGACCACAGGGACACATGCACATATCATGTTGAACTGGCTACGGGCACGTACGCCTGGCCCCTTTATTGGCAGGGCCACATGTACAGTGACACCTGTGCTGGATGTGTGTGGGGTGAGTATAAGCCAGCCCGCAAGGAGTGCTTGCTGCTGCCAACAACCTGAACAGTGGACACCAGTGTAATGGAAACAGAAAACACCAGCATAACAGAGTCAACTGCAGAACAACATGGAGGGATCCGGAGTAAGGACAGAGGTCACCCAATATTCAGTCAGGAGGTTCCGTGAGTTGCAGTGCACTGAGGTAGGGGCACTAGAGAAGAGCGCGCTCATGTGAAGAAATTGCTAGGATTGTGTCCCTTCGGGTTAGTCCTGATGCAGATTCAGAGGGGTGTGTTACACCTGCATCAACTTCCTCATCAACGTTCCAGGTCTCCCACACTGCCTGAGGTGACAGTTGAGTCCACAGCACAATACCCAGTAATAGATCCGGGTGTGTAGCTTGACTACCACCACCAGTCTGCATTCCTGCCTTGGGGCTGTTGCCTCCTGCCCTCCCATTGTCTGTGCCTTCTCCCGTCCGCACACTTGACACATCTTCCTCATCATAGTCCCAGGTCTTCCCCACTGCATGAGGTGACATTGCTGAGCAACCTCACAACAGCACAAAACTCAATCAGTAACGGACAATGGCTTGCGGTGCACTGAGTCACTGGCACCTGGAGTGCTGAGCAGGGTATCAGGCCGATGATAGCATCTACGACAGGTCTGAGCAACTCCGTAGGTCTGTCAGGACCACCGTTTCGACTCTGGCAGATGGCGGTTGGAGGTGGTCCTTGTGGTGGTGGCGTGTGCCTCCTGCGGTGATGCGACATCCGGGCCGGTCAAGACTCGATGCTATGTGTGGGCCCTGGTGTCCCGCAGTTGAGGACGGAGGATGCGGACAGCGCAGGGCCACAGACACATGGCGTTGATGACCCCAAGACCATCGCTACAGAGGCCATTCAATGTCTCAGGAGAAGGGGTCCCAGGCCTGAGCAGCACAGAGTTAGTGGCCCCAGATGCACTGCGGCCGGCACAGGCACCCAGCCACGGGACGGTGACTTGCGGTGCAGTCAGATGGGCCATGAGACCTGAGTGGGTCCCCATCAATGTCCGAGGTGTATGTTGTGGAGGGTTGCGGGGGACAGTGGAAGGTGTCCTCCAGGGCATGATGCGGAAGGTCTGATGTTATCTGGAAGCAGCAAATAGAGGATTGGAAAGCGCAACCCTCGTTTTCACCAACAATTCGGTATCAGCTACATGAGGATGAAAACTAGCCCCTATTCCATAGTCTCAAACGCCACCAATATACGACCAGTGAGTGTCCATGAATGTCGGGGAACACACTTAGTGGCACAGGTGCTGAGAGGGGATGCAGTCTGCGATGATGCCGGTACACAGATGTGAACTCCAACATTGCCAAATCAAGACTCTGTGACCTACTGGACTGCAGTGTAGGCCGGAGGGAGCGGTCAGCATGAGCCCACAGACACGTGTTGTGGGCTTGTGATGCATTTGTTTGCTTCACTGATAGCAGGGAGTTTAGTGATATCACCCCTGCAGTAGACATCTGGTCACTGCCATTCATGACTCAGGACACAGTTTCACACATGGGACCTACTGGACCGCAGTGTAGGCCGGAGGCACCGGTCAGCAGTGGCCCACAGCCACGTGTCATTGGCTCGCGAGGCACAGAGTTAGTGACACAGTGGCAGTTGTCAGTAGTGTTCAATCACCTCCGTAATGATGATCCTGTTCCCTCCGGACTGCAACGCGTCATCCTCTTATGCCTCTCAGTGTGTGCAATGAAATGTATTCTGCCTTTTGAATTACCGATGTACAGTTCCAAATCTGTGATCCCACTCGTGCGCAGCGTAGGCCGAGGGTAGTAGTCCGCGTAGGCCCACAGACACGTGTGGTTGTGATGCCATGCACAGACTTGTTGCCACCACATCGAAGGGTGTATAGTGAATTGTTCTCTGCCTTAAATAATGTTCACTGCCATGGTGTAATCAAGACTCAGTTCCAAATGTGTGACCTACCTGACTGTGGTGTAGGCCTGAGGCAGCGGTCAGCACGGCCCATTCACCGAGTGTCGCCGGCATAGGTTGGATGGCCCCACCGGCCTGGGTAGTTCAGTTTCAGTGGCACCACGTGTTCGGTCACCTCCGTGTATGTGACCCGGCATTCGTCCGGACTGAGCCGCATCTTCCTCTTACACCTCTCCGTGCGGCCACTGGTGTGGACTCTGCCATTCGTGCTTTGCGGCTAGGTGCTGGATTTGTGACCTACTGGTCCGCAGGGTAGTTCTGGTCCCTCATCCACGTGTCGCCGGCTGGCGTTGAACAGGGTTAGTGGCACCACATGTCGCAGGCTTGCCTTGTACAGGGTTAGTGGCACCATGTGTCACCGGCTGGCGTTGAACCCTGGTTAGTGGCACCACGTGTCGCCGGCTGACCTTGAACAGGGTTAGTGGCACCACGTGTCGCCGGCTGGCATTGAACAGGGTTAGTAGCACCACGTGTCGCAAGATGCCCATATGGAACTATGCCTCACAGTTCGGGGGGGGGGTCTGGTGCTGTGGCCGCTGGCCCGGATTTGGGGTCAGTGCCATTCATGACTCAGGACACAGTTTCACACATGGGACCTACTGGTCCGACGAGTGGGCCGAAGGCGGCAGTAGAGTGCGTCAACGAGAAAGGAGTAAGGCGGGCCTGTGTCGTGGAGGCCGTGATGGTCTGAGGAGGCTGCCAAGCTCGCGGGCCTCTGGCTTGGAGCTTGCGCCGGCATGTGGTGGGCCCTCCTTGACACACGCTGGTGTCGGCAGGTGATCAGTGTGGCCTGGCTGCGCAGGGGCGGCCCTGACAGGTTCGTGGTCCAGCATGCCGGGGTCCGGCAGGCGCACAGCATCACAGGCAACTCCGCTCACGAGGACGGCATCGGCCTCATGGCGGGGTGGGAGGTGCCGCCCTGGCAGAGACATGGGTCTTTCCGGAAGAGGACCGCACCCAGGCCTACGTGCTTTTTATTCACACCCCTACGCTGGTGTGGTGTACGCCGGGCCATCCCACTCCAGTGATGCTTAGGGGGGGCGTAACAGGCAACATTTCCGCGAGGTCCCCCACTGGCTGGGGTGACATGGTGGCGTCCACTGTCCACTACACTCCATACACCAGCGGTGTATGTCGCCATGGATATGGGTGTGTTCTGCATACTGCGGTGTGTCCAGCACATCTCCGCCACTCTTGGCATTGTGTACTTTCCCAATCATGGTTCTACTGCATCCTTCACACATGCCTGGTTGCCACCTCTCCCCACATTCGGCTATTATGTGGCTGAGGTGCCATGCCGTTGCTGGCTTATGTTCAGGGCTTGCCCATGTGAACATTGGAAGTTGTTCTGTCGTGTCTGGTGGGTGGGCATGTTGATGTGCCTGTCGTATGTGATTTTGTGACGTGTGCATTGCCAGAGTTGTGAGTTGCATGGTTGTGGAGTTGAGGTGTTTTCATTTGGATATTGCCAAGGGGCTGTGCATTTCCCTTGTTGCCATCCTGGGAACGCTGGTTGATGATGGACTGTCGGAGGATGAAGGTATCATGCACACTGGCTGTGTATTTGAAGGCGACATTGTTGGGGGTTCCACAGTGTTCTGTTGTTGCCTGCACATTGATGTGAGACGTGTGCTTCCTGTTGCGGTGATTGTGTGCTGTGTCACCAGGGGGCACAGGTAGTACATGTGTGCTGTGTATTGCCCCCAAAACGTACGTGCATCCTGCTTGGGCGTATGGTCCTTGCTTGGTCTCTAGCGGATCCTGCGCATTGTTTTGCACGTATGGGGACTGGGGTACCAGGGTAACGGTGATGTCCAGGACAGGTGTGGGGGACGTGGATGTGGCTGGCTGTGAGACTCCTCCGACTCTGGCGGGTGTTGGTTGGAGGTTCCCAGGGGCCAACAGGTGCAGCCAAGCCAGCAGCTTTGTGTGGGGTGGGATGTTGGTTGTCCGCTGTGTTGGTGCCGTAGGCCTGTTAGGCGATGATGGTTAGAATGCGTAGGATGTTTGTCACTTTCAGCCTGTAGTGGATGGTGACATTGTCAGATGATGGGTCTGTGCGGCTGGTACGCTTCCTGGGGGTCCGCTGTCTTTGTCTGCGCTGCGTATGTGGTGGTCCGGGGGGGTGTTCCGGTGTGGGTTGGGGTCCTGGGGTGGTGGCGGTGGGTGTTGTGGCCCTCTTGGGTGTCCGGGTCGCATGATGAGTGGCTCCATGGCATCTGTTGCCCTTCGGATGTGGTCCTGGGCTGTGCTCCCTTTTGTGGTGCTGGCTGCCGTCCGACTTTACACCAGGTCAGAGCAGGTGTAAATTTCCTGGTGCTAACGCGCCTTATCGCCTGTTTTGTGTTCTTATCGCCGATGTGGCTGGTCCTTGTGAATGTTGAGGTGTGATGTTGTCTCGAATTTTGGCACGGGAACGCCTACTCTGCATCTCATTAGCGATATTTGCGGGGGTCCTCTGTGGCGATGTTTTTTGCGGCTGCTATCGCGGGTAAACTGGTGCTGTGGACTGTTAACACCGGCTTGTGAATGGGGAGGTAAATTTATCACGACTTTGGCTGCAATAAAGTGCCGTTAATTTGGCGATAGCTCCTTGTGAATATGCCCCTTAGTTTCTTGGAATCACAGCAGGACCATCATCTCCTGCATAATAACTGTGTATAAAGTTCATTCCCGACGTCATCCTAAGTCCGACACTGGCACAGCAAGGTAGAACCCCTGGGGATACCTTAGAGCAGAGGTCTTCAATCTGTGGGGCGCGACCCCCAGGGGGGCCTTGGAGGCCTGGGAAGGGGGCCGCGCATTCCCCAGCTTCACTTGTGCCTGCAATTCAAAACCTTTGCTTTCGTTTTGGATAAAGACAGCAGTCCTGGGAAGGCTAATTTAGATCGTTATCAGCTGAAGTGCCATCAATTGAGTCTCTAGTGATGTGAAAAGGTTTTGTGCCAGGGTGCCAGCTTGCCTGACTGAAATGCAAATGTGCCTATAAGTTAATCTGCAAGTGTAAAGGGTGCTTGGGAGCTGGTTCTGGCTTTAATTGATCAAATCACTCCAAGCTTTGTGATGACAAGATTCGGTTTTTTGAGTGGTAGTGCAAAGAGTTAACAACTGAGCTGTGAAGTGCATGGTTTTCAATTAAACTGCATCTACACAGCCCTTAGTACCCCTAAAGGTGTGTTTAAGGGACAGTGATGTAAAAATGAAAATTGCATTACATACGCTCTGGTATTACTAAAAATCTACATTTTGGAAGCACCATTTTATCGTAGAACTATTTGCACATTTTTGCAGCACTCTATCTTACACTGTGTGTAATGCAACTGTAAAGTAATGACTTACATATTTACAGTGCTTTCTGTCATAGGCTGTGACCTTGTAGCACTAAAAATACACGTCACTATTCTCCACTGCACCAATCAAGATTTAATTCTGTGGCTTTCTGGTTACACACCGACCTCTGCAGTGCATTAACTAATAGAGGCTTCGTTTCGCAATGTACTACAGTGCATTTCCCAGTAACAAGTTTTTAAATGTATTTTTCATTTACGCTGCCCATTGTTTTATATGTAGATACCTGATAATGAAAGACCTAAAAAACTTACAGAATATTTTGAGGCTTATTTTTGAGAGGCTTTCATCGCCAGAGCATCACTTTTTTTGATGCACCGGCGGCACAAGCCTCTCAGCCATACCTATGAGGCTGTGCAAAGTCACCCTGCATGGCTTTGCATGGCCTCATAGATATGGAGTAAGACAAAGCAGCGCAAGTCACTGCGTTGCTTTACTATGCATCAAGAAGGTGTTCCATGGGCGTTGCGTGGGAAAACAAAACCCATGGATTTTGATGCTGCCCCATATTTACAAATCACAAACCGGGGGCAGCTCCAAAAACGGACGCCTCCCCAGCGGAGGCGTAACGAGGAGAAATGTTTTCATTTCTCCTCGTTTTTTCCTCTTTCTATGTGTGCTGCATTCTGCAGATCACATCGAAAGAGGAAAATTCCTCTCGGGATGGTTTTTTTGAAGGAAGGTGCCCCTTCCTGTACAAAAACAATGCTGTCTATGTTGGTACTAGGCAGAAATTTGTGCGCCAACGCAAAGGAAAAGGACAGGAATGCATCGCATTTCATAAATACTGTGCATTCCTGCCCTTTCACATTGGCATAGGGCAGCGCATCAAGAAGGCTTGCAGCACTGCACTACGCCAATTCCTCATAAATGAGGCCGTTTGTCTTTAGCTACCCCTTTGACTACACCCCCACGCTCACTGACCTTTGGTTTGATAAACACTGTTTAATATTATTTCCCCACCGTAAACATTATTTGCTGTGGAAATTGGGGTCGTTTATGGTTGTCGATAGTTGTCTATGATAAGGAGTACCAGGTTCTGGAACTTTTCGTCAGAAGGGGGTCCTTACGCCTAAAAACGTTTGACAAGGGGGTCTCGGCATCAAAAAGTTTGAAGACCTCTGCCTTAGAGTATATAAACACCACATCTTGCTGAGATAGGAAGAGGAGACCAGGACTTCCCGGCCGACACACTGACGCAAGACGCTGAGGTCCCTGCATGCAGATACTCCCGCTCGCAGTGGTCTGACATCCCTTGCGGGGTGTTCAGCTCGAGACCAGAACGGGGTCCCGCAGTCTCACATCGGGTAAGGGGGTTGGCTTTATCCTAGAGGGATTCTTGGCTTTACACCTACTCACATACTAGGTACACTTAGGCACATCTAGTTAGGGTGCATAGTAGGAGTACGCATTTTATTGCCATGTATTCTACATACTTGCCTGTATTTATGATTTTAGCAAAATGGTAGAAACCTACCATCTGTTTACTTTCTTAGTGCTTCTACTCATTTATTTATGCTACTGTCTACTGGTGATTTCAGTGCACTTAATTTACGCTAGAATAACGACTGTTCAATAAATACTTATTGAAATATTCTGTTTATCTCTCTGAGAACAAGTGAGCACAACTGACTGAGCGAAAAGTAAGTTACTGTTTCCACTTTCCTGAGGGATCAGGGTTGTCATGTTCGATAGTTGCCAAGAACTATTCTCTCCTTGGTAAGGGGAAGTGATAGTGGCATCGTGAGCTAGCTGGTACACAGGCCAACATACCCGGTGGGGGTGTCTGGTATCAGTCTGGACACCCGTCCCGCAGTGCATGTTGTCTAAAAGCGCAGATCCTATATAGGTCTTATAGGAACTACACAACAAGCCCTATTTCTGTGGTAAGGTGAACTAGTTGCATAGCTGCTATGGAGCAAGGCACAGAGGGGTTTGTGTTTATTGTGGAGATCCCTCTGGCCCGCTCTTCATCCTCAAAACTTTTTTGTTTCTAACCCTAATATGGGTTCATAACAACAGTTAAAATCCCCCCCCCGCCCCCCATGAGGACAACTCCCTCGGGATCTATGGAACCAAGAGCCTCATCCAACTTGCGTATTATTGGTGATTCTTTCAAGAGCAATCTCTGCCTTATATAGTTATTAAAAACGTACAGGTTGATCTTATTTGTGGACCTCAGCGTTAGTCCAAGTATGTCTGGAGAACTAGTACTCAGCACTTCTATGGTTAGGTTCAAGTACATTTCTGCCCATGTGACTAGCCCACCAGAGGGTCTCCCCTTTTTAGAGGGTAGAGCTTCTATGCTGAAGGTTCTATACCCTTGTTTATAGGGGGGTTCAGTTAGCCAGGTTTCTTGCAATAGGCAAAGGTCAACGTTTGCTATATAATCTTGCCAGCCGGGATCTGAGAGTTTTTTTTTTAACCCGGCAATATTCCAAGAGATGATCCTAATGTTCCCTAGATGCGTATTGAGCACTTGTTCGAGGGGCATGTTTCCATATGGCGCAATACCCATGGGTGTCGTGTTGTGCCTCTGTGTTTCATGTGTTGTTAGATGGTCAGCCGTTATAGGGTTACAGTTACTATCAGGACTATTTGATGTAGGATCGGGCCTCCTTTTGGTGTCCCCCTTCCTCAATAGTCAATCAACTTGGTCCAGAGTTTCAGATTGTGAATGGGCTACTGAGGGTTTAAGTTGTACATGTAGAAGTAATGTGAGACGATATCAATGCAGGAAAATTTTGACTAGAAGGTACCAATGGTTGTTTAATACGTCATAGTAGACCTACTCTTATTAATCATTATAAACTAAGTTGTGACACAGTAGAAAAGACACAATTGTACTATTTAGCACTTCTCCAACTATTTAAGCCATGGCACAAAAAGGAGGAACTTATAGGTTCCTTTCAATGCTATGAAGATACATTTAATGCTTATGAAAATGTCATTGCATTGCCTGAATTTCAGACATACTTACAAATGTTAAAACAAGAAATAGAAGAAGAAAACAATGTTAATGCAGAAATTCAACGTAATACTCCATCTAATAATAATAATAATATAACTACTTTCAGGACTGTTGACCCACAATCAATTATTGATAACGAAGCTGTGGTTGCCATGGAAGAGGTTCAAAAAGCAATGGACCAAGTCAAAAAGGATGTACACAATTTAGATAACTTATTATCTCAATTAAATAGTGAACAACTACAAACTTACAAATACATAAAAGAATCAGTTGAACGTGGACTTGAAATGAAAATGAGATATGTGAATGTAATACTTATGAACCTATAATATGCAAGTGAATAAGCAGTCACAGGGAAAAGTTTTCTTATTAAATTAATTACTGGTTATGTGCATAAAGTTGCCGGCTCTAATTTATCTTTTGAAGTTACTGCTCCTAAGGGCTTAGCAGCACATAACATCAAAGGGAAGACCTTACATCATCTACTCTTGCTACAAATGGAGCATGATAACAAACTGTAATACTTAAAATTAAAACTAATACATGCCAATAACTTGGTAGAGTCCTTCAAAAATCAAACGTTTTGATTATAGATGAAGTTAGTATAGTCTCTAAATTAATGTTGGTGTTTGTTCATTTCTGAATGCAGGAGGTTCTCAAAAAGCCATTTTATGTGTTGTTTGGAGGCAAACATGTTATTGTGTTTGGAGACTTATTACAACTAACACCTGAGAAAGGTAAACTGATTTTCAACAAAAATTTGCAAGAACAAACTTGAAATTCAAATTCTTTGTGAAGCATATGGAATGTCAATATTTGGTTGCATTTCACATATAAAGAATTAACACAAAATATCAGGCAAGCTAAAAGTGAGGAATATGCAAATTTATTAAAAGACATTCACCTTGTCATTGTAACAAATTAAGATAAGATTTTCCCAAGGACACAAAATCCCAAAATATTATTTCCTATGCTGTGTAACAGAATTGTAATTGTTAATCTTCTTTTATACCTACTATCTGTCAAAGAAATTATCAACAAGCATGTAGATCAACGCTTCTGGAAAACGTTGATAAATCTTCATGAAAAGATTTTGTCAAACAACTACATATGTCAGTCTACAAGTGCCATAAGAGATATGGTACATATGTGTTAAGGTGCTATTCAATTTTCTATTAATAAACAACAGGATGCTTAAGAATTCTGTATGGCTGTACTAGGAATATAGCTACAAAAGTTGTGACCTGTATGGTGTGCGCTATTCTTGGGAATGCTTAAATTGTCTACATTCAACCATCACTACTACAGAAATTGATAGATTTGTATATCTAACAGTACCTTATTGGATACCCATTCAATTTAAAAAGGTAGGGCCCGATTTTTCATTGTGTGGCATTGCCCTTGCATGACGCATTATGTCGCGAGGGCAATGCATACTTACGTCAGATTTATTATGCCACAGAGAGCAACCTTGCATGTCCATGCATTGCTTGGTAAATCTGGAGTAACGCTTCCTCGCATCAGTCTGCACTGGGAAGGCGTTTTATGGGTGGAGTGTGGTTGGTCCCATCCCACCAATGTATTTTGGTGCATTCCCTATTTTACCAAAACTGGTAAACCTGGGAATGCATCAAAATGGTATGTCTTTCCACGGGAGGCTCAATGAGGAGAACCATCTTCATTTCCCCTTGTTGTTTCCCTTTTCTAAGTGTGCTACAATATGCAGCACATTTAGAAAGATGAAAAAACCTCCAAGGGTTATTTTTGTGCTGGAAGTTGCCCCTTCCTGCCCAAAGACAATCCTGCCCACAATGCAGGCACCCTTGCACCTTTAACAGTGTTGCTTGCATAGGCACTAGGCAACAGATTGTGCACCAGCTCAGGCAGAGAGCAGAAAAGTGCCATATATTGGTGAATAAGGCACATTCCTGTCCTTTCCCTTTCAAGCAATACAGTGCATCAAGTTGTCTTGCTGCATCGTGTTGGATGAAATAATGATAAATCTGGCCATTACTATCTAAAGCTGTGCAAAACAACTTATGTCCAAACTGTACATCAGAACTTGTCCTACATTTAATTTAGCAACAGTATCCAAATATGCAATTTTTATTATTCAAAGATGTACTGTCAATAACAAAAAAATAAATACTCCTCTAAGTGTTGCTGTCTTCTATGCTTTCACATGTATGAAATGACTATGCTAGATATATTAAAAGTTAGACATACACAGCATCTATGGCACTTTTTCACAATCCAATTGATTTGTTTTTTCCCTGTGTTTCGTTATGATGACAACCATATGATCATCTTGAACTATAAATGTTCTAAATGATGACATAGTATTGTAGCAGACATGGTAGTTTTGTCTTAAAACAATCATGGATTGACTTATGTTTATTAAATTCAATCACATACCAGTGTAGCAGTGTATTATTAACTTACCATCTACTATGAAGTCACCAGAAGGCACATGTGCAACTTACTTTACACTAACCATTTATCTCTATATTAATTACAATGTACTATTTCTGCAAAAAATATTGTGAATATTGTTATAAGCTCTTTAGCTTTTGAGACATTTTGTTACTTATCAAAATAACTATATTTTTCCTTCTTTTTTTAGATCTTTTTCAAGACATTTGTGTTTCTTTTTCAGCGTTAACATTACCACCACAAATATAGGGGCATATTCTCAAGGCGATATCGCTGCGTTAGCGGCAATTTTCTGCCGCTAAAGCGGCGATATTTTTATCGCCGCATTCACAAGCTGTCGCTAACAGCCGTTAGCGACAGCTTTCTGGCGATAGCGGCCGCTAATAACATCGCCAACGATGTTAGCGACAACTAACACTAATCATGTGCAATGTAGGCGTTCCCTTGTTAAAACGCATGCTAACCCCACTTCGCAATATTCTCAACGATCGCCCGGACCGGCGATGCGATAAAAATACACAAGCTAAGGCCCGTTAGCTGCTGGAACTTAAGACCAGAAAAAAGGAGGTCTTAAAAATGGTGATAAATAGCAGTAAATAAGGGAGACTAGCCCAGAGCCTCATCTGAAGACCCACTGATGCCACGGAGGTACTAATCATGCAGCTTGGAGCACCAAGAAGGCCACAACAACCACTGCCACCTCCCCCAGGACCACCACCGAGGCTGCGCCGAATAAGACAGCGGGTCCATCGCCGACGCCTCAGCCTCACAGACCTAACGCCAGATGATGTCATTGCCCACTACAGGCTCAAAAGGACATCCATCCTCCGCATCCTGACCCAGATAGCCCACAGGCTGACGGCATCAACACAGCGGATAACCAACATCCCTCCGCAAACAAAGCTGCTGGCTGTGCTGCACATGTTGGCCTCTGGTACCTTCCAACCAACAACTGCCAGAGTCGGAGGAGTCTCACAGCCAGCCCTATCAAAGTTCCTCACAACTGTCTTGGATGGCATCATCAGCCTGATACCCCAGCACCTTCACTTCCCCAACACTGCACGGGAACAGCTGGAGTCCAAGCAAGGATTCTACGCCATAGCTGGCTTCCCGCATGTGTTGGGGGCAATTGACTGCACACATGTCCTACTTGTGCCTCCTGCCGACTCTGCACATATATACCGCAACAGAAAGCACACACATTCCATCAATGTGCAGGCAATAGTGGACCACCGGGGCCTGTTCATCAATGTCGTAGCCAAGTTCCCAGGCAGTGTGCATGATACCTACATCTTCCGCCAGTCCATCATCAACCAGCGCTTTCAGGATGGCACATATGGAAATGTACTGCTTGTTGGTAAGTACTAACTGAACACACCACACACCTCAACTCCACAATCATGGAACTCACAACTGTAAGAATGCACATGTTCCAAACTCACATACAACATGCCAATCAACATGCCCACCTACCAGACACGACAACACAAGTAACTGTGGTAACTGGGGCCAGCCATGTAGACAAACCATCCCCGAAGGCATAGCCCCTCTGCCACACAATTGCAAATGTGGGGAGAGGTGGGAACCAAGTATGTGCGATGGAAGTACTCGACCTACGAAGAAAGAATGTACACAAGGACGAGTGTGGCGGTGGTGTGCTGGACAGTCTTGAGTGTGCAGAGCACAGACATGTCCATGTGGGCATATAGTGCGTTTCCGTTGTCCAGCCTGATGGCAATGACAGCGTTGGTGACTGTCCTACCTGACATGTGCAGACAGGCCTGACATTGGTGTGCTGTTGGAGTGCTAGTGATGCAACTGCGCAGCGCACACAAGTAAATAGGCTCAGGGGGAGGGACGAGCAGCTGTGAGGCAATGTAATTCGCATTGATGCTTGTCATTTTGTCAGAAGCTACACATGGCAAACATTAATCCCAAAGTAGCACCAATCACACACCAAAAAACTATTAACACTGCCCACACAGCATGCATAACTACTAATGGACACATCTCTCCATTACATGTTACAGGTGACCAAGGATATGCACTCACCCCATGGATGATGACACCCCTCCGAGCCACCAACACCCAGGCCCAGAGGCAGTATAATTTGGCCCTTGGACGCACCAGGGGCATTGTGGAGCACACATTTGGCGTGCTAAAGTCGCGTTTCCGGTGCCTTGACATCACAGGTGGAAGACTGTTGGACAGCCCAGAAATAGTGTGCAAGATTATTATAGCATGTTATGTATTGCATTGGATGCAAATGCCAGATGCACCGGACAATGCTCAGGATGATGAGGAAGATGAGGCAGGTGGAGCACACCCCACAGCTTCTGCAGCAGGAACAGCCCGAACGAACAGAATCATAAACAATTTCTTCACCTGAGCATGTCACATTGTGACTGTCCTTAGCAATCATATATCAGTTAAAAATGTTCCCAACCACAGTATATGTAAACAAAAAACACTACACACATACCCTGTGTGCATGTTTCTCCTCCGCATGAGTACATCACTCTGACAAGTGTAAGTGTAACATTAAGTGGTAACAATATCACAATTTTAAACGGATGGCGGGTGTGTCACCTCTGAACAGAGATGCTGTTTAGGGTGATATTTGTTCTAAACTAGACATGTTAGGGTGTCAAATGTGGTATGAAATTCTACTGTTCAGCGTGTCATATGAGGATAAAAATTACATATAGGGTGTCAATAGTGGTAAACTATGAATATCAGGGTGTCATTTGGGGACAAATATGAAATTAAGGGTGTCATTTGGGGTCACATATGAAATTTAGGGTGTCATTTTGGGAAAAATATGAAATGTAGGCTGTCATTTGGGGACAAATATGAAATGTAGGGTGTCATTTGGGGTCAATTATGAAATTTAGGGTGTCATCTGGGGTCACATATGAAATTAAGGGTGTCATCTGGGGTCAATTATGAAATTAAGGGTGTCATTTGGGGACAAATATGAAATTTAGGGTGTCATTTGGGGTCAATTATGAAATTTAGGGTGTCATCTCACAGTTTACAGCTATGACAAATGTGATTGGCCAGTTTATACACACAAGTGGCACCAGTTGTGTCCTCTGTTCAGTTGTGAAGGTGATGCAGTTTGTCCCACATTGTAGTCAATGTTGATGAGCTCCGATTTTTATGTGTGTGCGCTGCATTGTGGGATACTCGCCCATGCAGCTTTGGTTTTACTACCCCTTATCCATTTCAGGCAGTGAGCCTTCACTTCTGTGCATTTACAATGCTGAGATGTTGCAAGCTGGGGTAAATATGTGTCTTGGTCAGAGTTGGGACACTTGTGCATTGTTTTTCAGCAGATGTCTTGTTTACGTCAGGGGTTGTATGTACACGAGGATGTGTCAGAGTGTGACCTGCTCCTTTAGGGATGTGCTCCACACTCAGCCACCTCAGTGACATGGCCTGCACCATGTTGAGATGTTTGGGGTGCAGGCATGCTATTCATCATGCACTGTCACTTGCCTTGTCAGTGTGGCTAACAGACCCGCACCTTTGCTGTGTACTGCACATGTGCATGTGTTTGTTGCGAGATTAGTTATGTGTGAGGAGGGCCCCCTTTAGGCGCACTGGCTACTAAGGCCTACTTGCTGTTTCATTGTGTGCTGCACTATGCTGTACACATGTACATCCAGGTAGCTTTGTCTATTGTGATTTGTCTTGTGTGATTGTCAGTCATGATTTGTCTTGCATGCATTGCTTACTGCCCTCCTGTTGGCTTACCCATTGTGAGTATGGTGCTGCGTGAGTTTCTATTGTTGTTGCTGGCTGGATAGACAGTGTCAACACCCATTACCCTCAACGTTGACCCCACGTGTGTTGTGTAAGTGGGCCTGGATTTGATGGATGTGGATTTCCTAATGCGTATTTGTGGTGCTCAGGCCTTGTCACCGCCACCCTCCCAACAGATGCAAATGGCAGGGTGATGTGTGTTTGTGTATGTGCCACGCAGCTGGTCACATGGATGATACATGCTGTCCTGGTTACGAATATTCAATGCATGGCTTTGCGTGTGGGTGATAACAACCATGACTGCATATTTGTTCACTGACACAGTTGACTTACCAAACAGATAGGTTTACATGCACATAATGGTGTAATGGGCAACTCACACCAGGACTGATGTGGAATAGTGTTTCCTGTATGGCAGATGTGTACACTTGAGAGTGGAGGTGTGCAAATCGACCTAAGGGGTGAGTGTGCCATTTGGCTAGTTGTCATTATTTGTTGCAACTTTGCTATCCTTGCTTGTTGTCATACTTTGGTTGTCTTACTTTTTTACAGGGACATTGCAGTTCTGTGAGTCTGGCACACAGATAAGTCATGCAGTACAGATTTGGTTGACACATTCCTGATATGCATTGGCCCCGCACTGTGGTGTTGTAGGCATAGCTCCCCTGCTCATTGTATTACATCACCTTTTGAGTGAAGTCTGCTGTTTGTGTGCATTGTGGGATATGCATAGGCTTTCCTGTTTTCAGTTTCTATTCTTTGGTAAACTCTGGTGGTGTTTTTTCAGTGTTTTCCAGTGATTTCAATACCTCAAAAAAACAGTGCTTTTCAGTGGTTACTCATTTTCGCGCCATAAAAAACAACTGAAACAGTGTTTTACCGGTGTTTATGGGATGCTTTGCTTTTATTATTGCTTGCTTTCTTAATTGATGCATGGTATATAGACAGTCTATGTACAGTGTATATGAGGTCCAAATACATTTTTACAAGTCGAATTTATTGTAGTACACCATACAATATTTCTTCAGTGAATCTTTGGTCATTCGCGCTCTCTCTTTCCTTCCCATGTACACTTTTATTTGTGAAAAGGCCCTCTCGACATTGGCACTTGAGACTGGCAACGCCAAAACAGCCAGTACACAATTTGCCAACTCTGGCCACTGACATAGCTTTCCATGCCAATACTGGTGCACCTCAAGGTTGACATTCTCTGGGCCAGGTTCTGAAGCATATGCGTTGAACTGGGTGCATATGCCCTCAGAGGTGTTAAAGCGGTCAAAAATGAAGCTGTACTTTTCAAAGTCTGGAGAAAATTCCCCTTTACGGAAGGGATCTAACACTTGCGCAGCGTACCAAAGTGAGGCTTCATTGACTTCAAACGCCATGGTTGGTGAAGGGACATTTCTATGCATCATAGCTAGCCATTTCTCATGCATTGTAAAATAAAATTTCCTGAATTGGTCCTCAACACTTCTTTGCTTACCAAGTGGCAAGCATTCTAACAGGGAACATGTTGCAGTGCCAAAGTCACTAAAAGTGTCGCCTAGCCTACTCTCGAGGAGATGTTTGACATCTACACCAATTATGCTGAACAGTTGGTAGACAAGGGTGTTTTCTGACTCGAGTTTTTTGATTATGTCCACTACAGCAGTCATGTTTTCCTGTAAAAATCTAAGAATGCAGTACAGTGTACTTTTTTTGACATCACTATCAATATGCACCCGAAGATCCTCACATTTCTTGCCTTTTGCATCATCACTAAGCAAAAATCAGTAAACGGCCGCCACATAGATAATATTGCATTCACGGCCTCTAGGACTGAGAACCACCGACTAAATGACACAGTTGGGATGACTCTTTCTTTGCTGCCACACAAAACACAAAATGAGAAATATTTGCGTTTTAGTTCCTGCGCATAACGAAACAGTGCACCAGAATGGACTACAAAATCAATAGCATTCTTCATTAGCTCAGAAGATTGTAGAGATGCTTTCAGCATACCATCTAGCAAGTGGCACGGATCTCTTACAGGGAAACACTTCAGCTCAGGTATTGCTTTTGACAGGTCATCACATACCTTTTTCATATACGTAGCTGAATCGCTGCAAATACAAACAATATCACTCCAATCTTTGTTAAACTTGGTAAGGACTCTCTGCAGCAGCATTCCAAGTGACACTGCGTTGCATGTTTCCAGTACATCTAGATCTGCCATGATGGTACGTCTGTACCATCCATTTTTTGCATCACAAAATGTGATTAGCACTGCCACTGCTGGGTCGCCACGCATCTCTGGAGTTTCATCAAGGGTAACAGAGATCTTTACATCACCTTGGAGTAACTCTGAAATATGTTCAATATCTGCAAGGAACACCTCTGGTAGGTATTTGTCATACATTTGTGTTGCTTTTGGTAATGTTTTGCATGCTGGTGCACGCTTGCGGAACAGATTCCCAATCGGTCCATCGACTTGGTGTAAGCTGGTTCCAGATTGCACTAGGGCACGTACAAATTCATGTGCCACATCCTTTTCTTCCTCACGTTTTCTTTTGAAGCGGTATCATTGTCTCAGCTAGAGACATCTGGCATAGGCTGTCGCTATTTGGTGGCTCTTTCAATTTCAAGTGGGTCTTGGTGACAAGATGTTCAGCAATTCGGCTTGCAGTCTTCCCAGTTTCTATTGGGACAGTCACTCTGCAAAACCTGCAAATTAACATCTTTTGCCCACGCACTTCTTCAACCATGAAATCTTTGTTTTCCAGCACATAATCTTCTGCCGTCTTTATTCTGCGGGGCATGTTGTTCTGCGCAAACTAGATCATAAAAAAAAAACACTTAGAAACCGGTTGTGTACTGTTGAGAAAATAATGATGCCACTAAACAGGCTGCCAACCAATTGGTGAAATTGAAGAACACATATTTGAGGCATAGCATAACAAGCCTGATGACATCAAACAAAAAGTCTACCCAGCCACCCAAATGAGACTCTCAGTCCAATCACACATGAAAAATTAGTTTCAACGATGGGCACAATGTGGCTCAGATTCCTCGCTCTGGGACTCTCTCCCTTGTCCTCTTGGCCTTGAATTGACTAAGGATTGGAAAGTCTTGAAAATGTGTTTGTTCCAATAGCGGACCTTGAAGCAAAGCCTTCAGCCATCAGGGCTCTAACAGGAACATTCACGAAAACTGAATTGCAGTTTCTAAGTGCTTTTGATTCAAATCTTTAAAAATCTGTATCCTTGGTACCCTAAATGCTTTTTAACCATCATGCTTTTAAAAAAATTCGGTTCTGGATGTATGCAAATTAGCTAACCTCCAGCGTGCCTAAAAGTGATTAATACTTGGTGGTCGAAAGCCCTTAGGCCAATTTCAGGCTTTATAAAATTGCAAAGAAATGCGATGTATATACAGATGCAGGTCAGGTAACCTATTGTCAGGAGAATGTTTAGCTTAATGAAAGGGGAATGTTGAATCCATATGTGTCCAGTATGAAACATTCATATACAGTTCAACAGTAATAAGGACTAGTGGCGTAAATATACTTACATAGCTCCCAGATGCGCAACTACAGTCAAATTTCAGGGGGGGGGGGGGAGATTCTTCCAGCATTCGGCAGAATGGAGATGCAGGGGCCCTAAGAAGGGGTGAAAAACAAGAAAGCCTCGTTAAGTAAAATGGTCTTTTACAGACCTGTGAAGTACTCGGGTGCGGCTGCAGCAAGACAGACGCCAGAACACAATAGCTCCTCTCCCCCCCACGTGAGCCAGGCAGGGGGCCTGGTGTTGCTCTGGCCCTTTGGCCATTCACACCTCGGCTCCCCATTCTCTTGTCTGTCTTCGCCCCCTGCACTCTGTGTTGCACTAAACAGTGGGACACTCAGTTACTTCTCAGAGAGACGAGCCATGTATATCTTCAATTATTCACATAGTGTAGAATACAGGTGTACAATGTCAGAAGAGGTTGTACCGCAACTGGTGCTCATGTAAAGCGCTCTGATACCTCCGGGTTTTGTGTGCGCTATATAAAACCCTCCCCCCTAAAAAATTTATAATAATCCGCCACTGATTTGTTAGACTTGTTTTAGAAGAACTTGCTGAGGCTTTCCATCCATTTAACCGTACAAATGAAAAGCTATTAACCCCCAAGCTCTCTGACTTTGCTCTCGGAACCGCTGAATCGCAGGCCGTAGACATATGTTACACAGTCTGCGACAATCTGCAAGTGCTGTGAAACGCTGACACTGAAGCGTTCAGCAATAAATCAAACCTCTTTAGAGCGTCTCCGCATGCCAGCAATCATAGCGTCTCTTTAATAAATGCACACCAGTCTGTCTCCACATGCAGGCAATCACAGAACCGCTATGATAAATGCACCCCAGAATGCATCATCTGAGGCCCTCGGAATTGTATATGGGGATACTTCGAACTACCCAAGCGTGGCACTCGCTTTCCGAAATGCTGCATTTTTCGCCTACTGGGTGCGTGTCGGACTGCTCGTCCTGACTTGGGCAGGTGTGCGGGGCAGCGAGGATATTCCGGACTGGCACAACGGTAGAGACCTCATGGCAGCTACCAGTCACGACTGAGGACTACACATGGCACTGATCTACACTACTGGATCTGAGGCGGCCTGCGACATCATGGGGGGTCCTGCGCACCAATGCTGGTGGAAGGTGAGCTGGCTGTGGGGACTCGCGGGGGCCGCAGGGCTCTGCCTGGTGCTTGGAGGCCTACCTGGGGCGAACTGTTGCCGACTCGCTGGTGTGGCGCTGGTGACTGCTGCATCGGCGCGTGGTTTGGTATGCTGAAGCAGCGGACCTGCAGCGTGTGGGGAGAAAGGCGGCAGGGCCCTGCTGATCCCATAAAATAAAAATTAAAAATACGAGGAGGTGAGGCCTGCAGAGGCGCTTTGTCCCTCCTGGATTGTCGCTGCGGGGGCTTACTGCAATGACTGTGCCTCTATAATATCTCCACCTGGCCCCCCCAGGTTTGACTGGCGCACATGATATCACATTATCTCAGCTTACGGGCTCCAAATTTCACTGTGCCCATTCAGGTGGCCTACCCTGAGTCTGGTGAGAAGGGTGGCGCCGGTAGGCCCGCCAGGCTGATGGCCCTAGAGCTGTGTGGTGCTTAAGTGTCGGGATCCTGGCCCCTGGCTGTGGACACCATAGCTGATCAGTGATGTTACAGAACTCTGGTGAGGGCGCTCGGGGTCTCAGAGGTGTCAACGTAATTCTTATCTTTGCGCACAGGTCAACTGCCCTGGAAGTGTCGTATACCCACGGAGCTGCGGTGCAGTTGCTGTTTACTGTTGTGGCTCTGTGTGGATGGCTTTCTACGCTGCTGAGGCCAAGAACTAGTGCGCCGGAGGATTGCAGTTAGTTAACTCCTTGCCCTCCACACACACTAAGACACAAATAGGCCAACCCTGTCCTCCCTCCGCTATTCAACCCCTGCTCGCAAGGTATGGGGGCATCAAAGCTATCAGAGCCTCTCTGCTGCAACAGTGACAGTGGGGATTCTGTAGCAATGTTACAGTTCGACAAAACACGCACTTTCCACTTACCTGCTGGGCCTTGGAGCACTTGGAGCACTGGCGGTCGTCCTCTGGTCGTCGTTTCGTCGTCGTGGGGGTCTGAAGTGTGCTGCGGTGTGTGGGGCCAGACAAAGTCCAGACAGCATTTTCAATGGGACCTGGCCCCACCCACCAACCTTGCCAACCAATGTGTCTCCCCAAATTTAATGGGGGTGACACACGTTCCAAACTGCTTCGTTCTCGGGCCTAAATTGGAGCTTTGCTTCTAATGCTTTGGCTCCATCAAGTGGCCAAGTGGTGCAACAGCAATGAAAATCAGTGACACTCGGTTTAAACCGGGTTAGCTGATTTTCATCCGGTAGGGTACTGTCGGGCAGAGTCGGTTTTAACCGAATTCCGGACAGCCTAGATATGCACCTTTGAGCCAGTAGGCTGCATGATCAGTTTGTTGTGGCATTGCATGTGTTTCTGGTATGCAGACTCACTAGATGGTTTCTCACTTGGTGTGCACACAGTGACGGGTCACAGTGGGAGTGCTGCAGGGCGGTTGTGCGGGGCAGGGGAGGGGCAGGATGGGGGGTAGTGGAGTTGGACACAGAACGGGCTGGAGTTAGGTGAGTAAATAAATTAATTGAACTATTTACCTTGCACTTGATGCATCGCCGAGTTTGCGATGCAGCAAGCGCAAGGTAAATAGTTAGAATTATCTATTTACTTACCTAACTCCAGCCCGTCGTGTATCCAACTCCACTACCCCCCATCCTGCCCCTCCCCCGCTCCGCACCACCGCCCCACACCACTGCCCCGCAGCACTCCCACTGCAAGCCGTCACTGTGTACACAGGACTGCATCTCATGGACAAGCAGGCGGACACATTTACTGGAGGTGTGGCAGGATGTCTACATGGCCCCCTTTCCTCAACAGCACGCATATACAAATTGTCTGCACAGGGCCGCATCTCTCTGATACTAAACATGAGGATGCACTGTGTGTGTGACTGATCATGTGCATGAGTGGGCATGCCACCACCAATGTCAGCAGACATGCAGCATTGTGCATGTGTGTCTGCGTTGTGTGCAAGATTGTGTATGTGCAGTTGTGTCACCATTGATGCACATGCACATTGTTGCACACAACTCCGACATACGGGCACATGCATATGCGTGGTGTTGAGGCAAAGGGGCCATTTTGACAGCCTGCCGCATCTCCAATCAATGTGGGCCTTTGCTCTTTCACGTAGCCCTTAATTTGTGGTCTGATATGATACTTGGACTATATTTGTTTGACTTTTCTGTGCACATTTCCAGGTCTGTGAGCCCACCAATATGTGTCTTGCAATGTATTGGTTGAGTAGGCTGATATGTGCGAATGCCACCAGGGCCAAGGGGATCCGGGACATGATCCGCAGTCATTGTGGGTGCGCACTGCTGTATATTTAATTGTGCGTGAGTGCCATTGGGCCCATCTCCCCCCGTCTCCCCAGTCCCTGCTTGGTACTCACCCTGTTGCTGTTGTGTCTGGTCGTGTTGAGCAGTATCCTGTCCCGGAACTCCAACCACCGTCTCCTCGCTGATGACTTGGGACACCTGTTCATCCAACGCATCCAGCTCCTCCTGTGGTGCTGGACTACCACCTCCAATCTGCATTGCTGCTTTCAGGTTGGCTGCAAGTTTCTGCTTGGTCTTGCGCTTAGCATCATGCCAGCGCTTCTTGCAGTCGTTCACTGTCCTCCTCACCTCTCCAACGGCATTCACCTTGGCCGCGATGGACTGCCATATTGCATTTTTGGTTGCCAATGACACAGTGGAGCTGACAAAAAGTTGTTGTTGGTGTTCTGTCACCTCCGCAATCAGGACCTGGCTTTCTTGCTGACTGAACCGCGTCTTCCTCTTCCTCTTCTGCTTGCCCTTCCCCTGGGTCTCTGGCTGACCCTCCTGGGTGTTTGTGGGGTTGTTGTTGGCCTCTGTGCTGGGTCCAGCTTCCTCCATGGTTCGTCTCAAATGTTTCTTTTTTTTTTTTTTGTGTTTGGGCTGCATAGCGGGCGTTTTATAGTGATTTTTCCCGCCTAACGTCGAAAAAGGTGCGTTGAGGCTAATTGGCCCATCGCCACTTTTTTCACGTTAGCATGACGATTTATTATCGCCGTCCCGCTAATCTTATCGCCGGACATTTCACCCGGTAGGGGAAACTATCGCCTGTTAGCGGCGTGTTGTGAATACGCTGCTAACACAGCGATAATTTCCTGTGGTACACAGCGATAAGAAAACGCACGCTTACTGAAGTTAGCGATAGTTTTCGCCATTTGTTGAGAATATCCCCCATAGTCTTCAGAGGAAACAGGAGAACAAAAAAGCAAAAAGAAAAAGGCTCTTGGGGAGCACTGTGGTGAGCTATAACAAAGCGATCACACAGACGATGCTGACATTCATAATGAACTTTGACCCATTGTAAAAGTATGACGGTACCCCAAAAAAAATAATAATAATTATTAGCATAATAATTAACATTATATGATTTAATAAAAGTTTTAGGAAAAACAAAAAACATACAAATTCACTGAAAAAAACAAAGTAAAATATTAGTAATAGGTAAGAAAACGTAATTTAATATTTGTATAGAAATCCAACTTAAACTACACAAACGTTACAAAGTGGATAGTTAAAGTCATAACTGAAGATTATAATTTGTGTCCCGGTCAAAACGTACTATAACTTGCACACCTCTGTACACAGTGTTGTGAACTCACTAGTCAAACTACATTAACTATAACTTGCTGTTAGACTTGGCTTCTTTTGGCGTGTTTCCCCAGAGTTTTTGCTTTCTGACCTCCCGGTTTTGACTCTGTTTTTGCTGGCTTAGTGTCTCTGCGCACTTTCTCACTGCTGATCAGTGTTAAAGTGCAGGTGCTCCTGTTGTAAATTGTATTATGGATTGGTGTTTCCATGATTGGCATATTTGATTTACTTGTCAGTCCCTAGTAAAGTGCACTTTGTGTGCCAGGGCATGTAAATCAAATGCTGTTAGTGGGCTGAAGCACTGGATTGTGCCACCCACACAAACAGCTTGTAAATGTAACTCTGGCCTGCCATTGCAGAGCCTGTGGGCAGTCTGGGGCTGCCATGGCGACTTGGCAAGTGTACCCACTTGCCAGGCCCTTACCTTCCCTTTTCTTGCATGTCAGTCACCCCTAAGGTAGGCCCAAGGTACCCCTGTGGGCAGGGTGCAGTGCATGTGAAAGGTAGGACATGCCATGGTGTGTGGGGCATGTCCTGATAGTGAATTACTGCCAACTTCGTTTTTCACTATTGCAAGGCTACCTGTTCCCATAGGACGGAATGGGAAGTTTGTTTATAACATCTTATAAACACAACTGGCACTAGGAACAAGGTAGAAAAATAAAGTTTTGTATGCCTGAACTCAGAATCTAAATATCCATCTTTTAGTGAAGGTGATTTTTACATTCTGTGTTTGAAAATACCACTTTTAGAAAGTAGGTATTTTCTTGCCTAACCATCCAGTGTGCCTCTGCTAGGTTTGTGTACTGCATGTCTGGCTTTTGGATGACAGGGGCTGTAGAGAGGCAGTGGCTCCAGAAGTCTGATGGGTCAGGGCTGGGCTGAATAGACCTGGGTTGCATTTAGAGTAGTGAGAGGAGATTTCTTTGCACCTGAATGGGCCTGGTCTGCCTTGCACAATGCCGTCTCCACCCCCTGCCAGGAAGCTGCACCTGTGAGGACAGAACTGGTTTTGGCTGGGTACAGACATTCTCTGCCGTCATAGAATAAAGGATTTGGTGGTATAAATATTGGTGCCCAGACCCCAGAACTTTAGAACTCTTTTGGACCAAGAAGACTGCCAAGAAGAAGAGCTAGAGAAGCTGTGAGGAGGAACTACCACTTTGCTGAGTGCTTTGCTGTGTTGGCCTGCAGTGACTGCTTCTGTCTTGGGCAGTGAAAGGACTGGACTGAACTTTCTGCAACTTCTTTCTTTGAGTATCTCCAAGGGCTTGAGGTAGAGCTTGCCCCCTGTTCAAGAAGTCTCAGGAAAAGCAAACACTTCAAGTTCTTCTGCCCTCAGCACTGGGGACTATGTGTTTTGTGCTGCAACAGAAGAAAAAGCAACCCGAAGCCGTCTACGATGCCGCTGCCGACTCCGTGTCCTGAAGGCACCGCCGCACCGCGACCCTGGTATCACTGACGACGCCTGCTGATGCCGCCACTGAGCCGCTGCTCGCACTGTGACCTGTGTGCACTGCACTCCGCACCGCCTCGCTTCACAACGCCGCCTTGGCATCCCCGGTGATGCCGCTCCACGCCAAAATCGACGCTGCTGCTTGCACCGTGGTTCGAGGGCACCACTCGTAAGGTTACACGACGCACCGCCCTCATCCCGCACCGCAGCCTTGGCCTACCAACGCTGGCGCCATCGACTCCAGTTCGTCAACCGACGAGAGCGATTCGCAAGGATAAACTTAGACTTAAGTCTAAGTTTACCTTTGTAAATGTACGGAGGTTCACGAACAGTATCTTTACCACTACGGAGTCTCCGCACTTAAAAATATAGGACAGTCCATGTTTTATGTGTGGAGACTCTGCGGTCGTAAAGATACTACTAGTAAACTTCCCTTGTGAATAGCAAACAATTGTAAACATACACAAAAGTGTAAGTTTACCATTATAAATAAGGCATATAAGGCCCCTGTATAACACAGTAATTATGCAGGACATGCTGATGACGAAGTAGTATATGATTGGCTAATCACTGCTCTTACAAAAGTAAAAGACAGCCCTATTGTTTAGACCACAGTTTGATTGTGTTCTGACTTTTAAGTGTAAATATGGTGTTATACTGTTTTATGGGTGTATAGGAAGGGGTGAGTCAGTTTATATAAGTGTGTAAAGGTAAGTAAAAGTTGTTTTATTACTTTAAATATTTTAGAAAATGTTTATGGAGCAGTGGGATAGTGCCATATTGTATAGAACACACTTAGAATGCGGTCTGGGCTTCAATGGTAAATATAGTATAGTAGATTTTTCTTTTTAATTTTTTACATAATTTTTTTGTTTTTTTTAGCATACTGTTTTACACAATTTTTCCTCTTAAAACCTAGAACTCAAAATTGAAAGTGCAACATATAGTTTAGACCACTCTTAGGGCCCGATTCCAATCTCGTGCGGAAATCAAACTGAACTTTCCATACGACTCGTGTCAGGGGAGTCCGACCGAACAAGTACAATGCATTTGAATGCATCCAGATACGATTCTGTTGGACTCCCGTTGACTTCAGTGGGAGCCTGTGTACTGAACGCGTACACAGGCTCCCATTGACAAAAGGGGTGGTTGGGGATCATTGTGCACCCTGTGGCGGGCACCCCTTGGCGCCTGCCACACTGTACATGGTCTGAAAGGGGGGACCCATGGGTAACCCCACGGGCACGAATCGGAGGGCCCCTGGGTGAAGTGGGGCCTGCTATGGGCCCCCAAAGACCGATTCTGGCAGCCTTTTCGATCTGGGCAAAAGGAATCGTAAAGGCTGTCCGAATCATTCATCGTACTTGCTCATTCGGAATCCGGCTCCATTGCGCGGCACAATTCGTCTACAAATGAGTCGGACGGACAGGTCCGGGTTCGGAAACGAGACGGTTGACGCGGACGAGTTCTTCGCATCGTACTTGGATGTTCGGAACGGGGGACGATTCGGTCGGAAACATAGGCTCCGAACCGGATTTGCACTTTCTGACACCCGTCTGGAGGCCTTCCTAACGACATCGGAATCGCGCCCTTAGTCTGCGTTCTGAATTTTAAGGGGGAATATAGTGTAGTTTTTTTTTTTTTTTACATATTTCATTTTTTTAAATACACTGCTGTACCACACTATGGACCTGATTCACAAAGGTAACCTGAGATGAAGGTCTAACTTTACGACTTTCAGTATTCATAAAGGGCATTTACGAGTAGTAAAGTTAGACTTTTGACTCAGTTAAACTTAAGTTTTGGTCTTAAGTTTAACTGAGACCAAAACTGATACAAAAGTCTAACTTTACTACTCGTAAATGCCCTTTGCGAATACTTAAAGTCGTAAAGTTCGAATTTTGTCTCAGGTTACCTCTGTAAATCGGGCCCTATATTTCCCTTAAAACCCAGAACACAGACTGTCTAAAATAAAAACCACATGTAAACATTTATAAAAAACACTGTACTACACTGTATTTCCCCTTAAATATAATGTAGCAGTGTTTTTTAAATTTTGTAAATATTTTTTTAAACTTTCTAGGATGTACCACTGTATTCCATTACCTGTCTTAAACACATATAGAAAAATATAAATAATTGTCCTTACCTATTTCACTTTAATAAAGTTAAAATTCAGTTGTAATATTTACCTGAGCTAACTATAACTTATGCATTCACAATCTACTGCTTCTGACCTCCCACATTACACCACTCATGGCATGGTCAGTGACATCACTGATGGCATCTCAAATGTACCACTGATGACATCATCCAGTGAGTCAGTCTTTCGTAAATGTTTCTGAGACTTTATAGTCTATAAGTTATGTAGTAAGCTACTGCATAAGTTAAATTAATATTATTTCTAAACTAGAAATGAGTGATACTGTTTCTAACATATGTCATTTGAGTGGGGTGCGACTGTCTGTATCAGTGTGGAGGTGGGTGTCTGAGTGCTGTATGTGTATGAGTGGGTGTGTGAGTTGTTGTATAGGCGAATAAGGGTGTGTGTGAGTAGCTGTATGGGTTTTTGAATGACTGTGTGAGTGGCTGTATTGGTGATTGAGTGTAATTGCCTATATGATGGGGTGTATGATTGGCTGTATGGGTTGGGAGTGTGTGAGTGGCTGTTTTGGTGGAATGGGTTTGTGAATGGGTGTGTGGGTATATGAGTGGACATATTAGAGGTTTAGGGGGTGTGGGTGGGTATGTGAGTGGTACTATGGATGATGGCATCATTAGTGGTGCTATGGATTTTGGGCATTTGCATACTTAAGATATTTAAAAGGAAGAACTAGGGACTCTGCTCTCACCAGGAGATGACACAGCCACTCGCTCACTAATACAGCCACTCACTCAACCACTCACTCACCCACACAGCCCCTCACACTAGCACTCATTCACCCAAATAGCTACTCACACAGCGACTCAATTACCCATACAGCTACTCACACATCATTCACTAATCCAGTTAACCACTTACATACCCATTCACGCATCCATGCAAGCAGTCACATATCCACTCACCCACCTATACCGCCAGTCACACAGACACTTACTGTGCAAAACAGTGAATCACACACACTCACTTACCCATAGAGTCACTCATATAGCCACAAAGTCAACAAAACAGCCACTCATAAATTCTCCCACACATATAGCCACTAAGGCAGCCACTCATTCATCCATACAGCCAAACACACTCAAATAACAATACAGCCACTCACACAGTCATCCACACATCCCCACAGCTAATCACACCCCCCTTATTTATCTATACATCCACTCACACACCCACTAGCACACATTCAGGACTCAGTCACCCACTTCCACACTGATACAGTCACACACCCACTCAGATGACATATGTTAGACACAGTATCACTCATTACTAGTTCATAAAGAATATTAATTTAACCTATGCAGTAGCTTACTATATATCTTTACGTCTTAAAAACATTTATGAAACACTTTCACTCACTGGATGATGTCATCAGTGATGTAATTTGAGATATCATCAGTGATCTCATCAGTGATGTCACTGACCATGTCATGAGTGATGTAATATGTGAGGTCATAAGCAGTGCATTGCGAGGCGTAAGTTATAGTTAGCTCAGGTAACTATAACTGCTGAATTTCAATGGTTTTGTACAAGTGAAATCTGAGCCTAACTATAACACCCCTGTAACCGTTGGAGAAATATCCTATTCTGTTCCCCTGCCCCCATGAGTGAAGGAAGGGAAGCAGAACATAATTCTGCTCCCAGCCAGCGGGAGCATTTGTAAAGCTGCCATATGCTGGGAACAGACTTTATGTTTGTTCCTGTTTGACGGGAGATTAAAATATGCCCCCACCAGGCTGGAACAACTGCTGCGGGCAAAGAAACTACTGTGTCCCAGGGGTAGGCACCACAGGACAGAGTATGTGAGCTGGCACCGAGGAAACAGGTCCCCAGGGCCAAAAAGACTCAGGGAGGGAGGCCACATGGTCTCCCTTCCTTTTTCTAAAAGTGACTGCTCTGGGGGATGGTGTCCACAGGGCCTTTAATGGCTTGGAGAGCGGGCTGCGTGGCCCCCTTCCCCTTAGTCAATACTTTAGGCTGTGGGGATGGGGTTCCTGGGACTAAATACAGCTGGGGGAGGAGGCTGTAGACCCATCTCCATATTAATCACATTGGACCCTTATGATGGGCTCCCTGGAGCCCGATACAGCTCAGGGCAGGGATTTGCATGCCACGCTCCCAGTATTGATTAACTTGGGCACCGTGGGATGGGGTCCTTTGGCTGACTACAGCTCAGGGAGTGGGGATGCATGCCCGTCCCCAAATTAATTAACTTGGGCCCAGGGGAATGGGTTCTCCAGGGCCGAATATTGCTCTGGATAGGGGCTGCGTGCCCCTCCCCATATTAAGTAAGTTGGTTCCTGGAGAATGGGGCTCCCAGATACAAAAAATTGGGGCTCCCTCTCCCCTTAATTAAACAACGCAGTCTGTGTCACCATTTTGGGGTTTTTCTGCCATGATCCCTAAGGAGTTCTGTGGCATCACTGCATAAATTGCAGATTGTTTAAATGTTGGCCCCTGCTGTACCTCTGGGTCTCCTCCTGGGGAAAAGGAGGGCAAAGTATCCCTATCTTGCCCCCTTATATGATTTCTTTTTAAAGTTCAAGACAAGGTACTAAGTCCCTGAGTCTTGTAATGGTGGTCTGCAACATTTAGCTCATGTTACTGACAGCCAATCCGAGCACTCGCTCCCGCTGTAGTCGGACTCCTATGAGAATGAGATGGCCCAAGGGAAAAAAGCTTCTTGGGCCAATCAGAACACTATTTTTTTAAGCTGGGTTTGAGAGACTCTTGTGAGAGCCTCCTGAACCTAACCATCCAGATATACAAATAGTTTTGAACCTTAATTTTTCAAAAACTACTGAATGGATTTACTCCAAATAATAAAAAGCACAATCTGGGAACCAAGATCTAGCTTCCTGCCGAACCTGGTGTCTAGCTCTCCATGAAGAAGTCTACAGAAAATGAATGGGGATTTTGTATTTTGAGACCCCTTTTTTATTGTTCCCCTCTTGATGGAGCACCCCAAAATCTTCTATGCTCTCCTCTAACTAGGTAAAGAAGAACACTTTTTGGGAAAATGTAGTGGAGATTCGTAAAATGGTGGCAAAGTTATTAGCAACACAAAAAAATGAATTTCCTATAGAAACACTGACCTAACTATAACTACCCACTGGCGGCCTCTATTGGGTAATATACATAATATAAAGAAATAAAAGAAATGATTAGATTGGTGCAATCAGGGTCATCTGAGTCAAGATGAATTTCAGTTTCTATGTATTGAGTATCCAAGGACACCTGTCTTTTGTTTAATTCCAAAAATTCACAAAGATAGAGAAAATTCACCAGGTCGCCCAATAATTTCAGCACTGGGGGGTGCTTTTGAAAACACATCAAAATATGTGGATCATTTTTGAGAGGTTCCTTTTGTCAGAAACCTCCCATCCAATATACAGGATACAGAAGAATTTAAGAAAGAAATCTTTGACATTCCTTGGGACAGTGAGTACATATTAATGACCATTGATGTAGTGGCACAATATGCAATCATACAACATGAAGATGCATTGAGAACAGTAGAATATTTTTTAACTCAAATAGTGGAAAAAGCAAAAAGAACCAATGATGGACCGAATGCTGAACAAATCATAAATTCACCCCCCCCCAGTCACATATCTAGGTTTAATCCATAATTTGTTTGCTCACCATGCCACTCCAGTTTGGACCCAGCCATATGCAAATCAATCTTGACCCTGCTCCCCATGGGAATAGTCCAGCGGCAACTGCCAGGCCAGGTCCTCCCTTACCCAGAAACAAGCATCCTGGGACTGGTTTCTGGGTATCACCCATCATCAGCCAGGCTAGCTTGAATCCAGTGGCACAGTGAGCACAGGACCCACGACTGGGCATATCGTTCCCGCTTAGGGTGACAGAAGCAAAAAGAACAGATGATGGACGGAATGCTGAACAAATCAAACATTCACCCCCAGTCACAGATCTGGGTTTAATCCAACGGCTTAATGAGGTTTGAATTTCCAATAACTTGTGGAGTTGATGGTTGAATATTGAGAATGATATGTATTTAGACATTTTAGTATTTATTCACTTTGATTTTGGGCTAAACTAAGTATTATAAACATTGTATGTTAATGTATGTTATTATGCCGATCACTATGCAATTAACATGACATTTATAAATATTTTAAAATATGAACCAACTATGCCAAGTTAATGCATGTTATCTATGCCAATCATGGTGCAAATCACATGAAATTTATGAATAAATTAAAATATTGACCAATTCTGCCAAATTCATTGGTTAATTTCATTTCCAGTCTGAAATATTGAATTAACTAGATATTTATTTGTTTTCACACAGATTGTACAAAGTAGCACAAGCACATTTGTGAAGTATGTTGTTGATGTCAATTGTGATGTAATAGTTATGCACTTTAAAACATGCAACAAAGATGACACTTCTATGATCAAGGCTGCAGGGCAGTTGAAACACGTCATGGTAGGACATTACTAAAATGCATAAGAACCTGGAGTGTTGGTAATCCTTGTGAATGTGAGGAGTGGAAATTGTTTTAGAATCTTTGCAGAAATTGTGGACTCTGGTGTGCAGCTCACTTCAGCTGCTGTCTGGAATGTTTCGGGGTGAATCATCAAGTGGGGGCCGAGGAAAATGGTAAGTGCCCAAAATGCAGTTTCCCCTTGCTATTTTTCATAGGAATTTTAGATATGACTAAAGCCCGAACAGCTGAATGGAATTACATCAAATATGGCAAAAAGCTAGATCTTGGTCGAAAAAGAGTGCTTTTTGTCATTTGGTGTAATCTGTTCAACAGTTTGGAGTTATTAAAAGAAAAAAGATTTATGTTTATCTAGAGATGGGAATCGACCGTGATCCACTGTGGTGGATCTGCGGATCCAGGCGCCATCAGCAATGCCGTGATAGGCTGGCTTCAACCAGAGAGAAAAATTGCAGCTGCCATATTGTGAATCAGGACACGGTTCCTGGGGGGAAAATAAAGTAGAAATAGGATATAAGGGATCAGGATAAAGTTATTCTGATCCCCTGGGACAGATGGAGGGGTCTGTGAGGGACCCCTCATGGGTAAGAAATAGTGGAAAAATGTTTTTTTACATGTGAGGATCCGCAGATCCACTGCAGCACCTACCACATCCCCCGTGTGAATCCCCAGCAGTTCTGCGGATCCAGACCCCAATTTAAAAAAATTACACACCTACTCACAGGGCCACTCATGCACCCACAAACACACCCATTCACATACTCACACCCACTCACATATCCATACACCCACTTACACACCCACTCACACAACCATACAGTCACTAACACACTCTCTCACACAGCCATGCAATCACTGATTCATCTACTCAGACATCCATAGAACTAATCACACACCCACTCACGTACCCATACAGCCACTCACACACCACTCAGGGACCCACATGGCCAATTACACACCCACTCAAGCACCCACCCATCACACACTCACATGAAAACTTACACACCCAAACAACCACCCACAGACCCATACAGCCACTTACACACCCACTCAAAGACACTGAAAACCAGTCACACACTCTCTCACTTACCCATACAGTCACTGATACATCTACTCAGAGAACCATTAACACACCCAATCAGAGTCACACAAACACCGACACACCCACACACACATTTTTATACTCATGTTCACACCCACACAGCCACTAACATACCCACTGACACACTCAGGTTACAGGGACGTTATATTTAGCAAATAGCACTAACAACAGTAGAAATTCACTTGAAAAAAAAAAGGTTAGAGTGGTGTTATAGTTAGGAAATAGCATTTAAAAAACATTGAAATTCACTGAAAAAAATCAAAGGTTACAGGACATTACAGTTAGGAAATCGAATTAAAAAAGCCTTAGAAATTCACTAAAAAACTAAAGGTTGCAGGGACATTATAGTTCAGATTTTGCACACACAAAACCATAGAAATTCAGCAGTTATAGTTATCTAAAGTAACTATAACTCATGCCTTAAGGTACCTATAACTCACGCCCTCGCCATACACTGACAATTACCTCATATATTACATCACTCATGACATCTTCTATGACATTATTGATAATATCACTGCAACATTTGCAGAGAAATTATTGAGGAGAAAACGGTGCATGGCGGGGGCACTATTAATACACAATATACTAAGACTCTTTTACTTCAAAAAAGGCTGTTAATACAAAGTATACTTAATACTTCATGTATTGTCCATGAAAGGAAGACACTGACCTGTGTTTTATAACATATTGTCCAATGGGAATCCTTGCCAAGGACTCCGATGGTCCCTGGTTTTATCCGTTCGTGTAGCTGACACAAGGCCCAGCCACATAAATAGGGTATTGTTTTATTGGGACAAGAGGAGAAACACTGGATTGTAGGAATGTAGTGGATTACTGCAGATTCTAGAAGTTTAACTCATAGAAATTCAAGAAAAATGTGCAATTTTTTTCAAAGCTTGAAGTTTGCAGGGCATTGTGGATAGGAAAACATCATGGGATCGATGGAAGGTACACAACCCTTGACATGCCCAGGTGACTAGTTTTCATAAATGTCTGCATTTGCTAAGTTTTATTGGGTGGCGCAAAATCCACAGCTACCAACATTGCAAATAAAGGTTGTTTTTGGGTAGGGTAATTTGATCTGTCCATGTTGCATTTTGGGCACTTTCTTGTCATGAGCGATTGGCCCACCCACACAAGTGGGTACTGCTTTTATTGCAATGTGTGTGATTGGAAAAATGTGGATCACCACAGATTCTGGAATTATCCCTCACAGAAATGTGAGTAAAATGAGTGTTGCTAGCCAAATTTTGATAATTGCAAGGGCTTCTGGGTAAAGAGCCTCATACAGCACACCAAAGCAACTTGCTGGGCTGTGTTGTGTTAAAGAGAGACATCAGAAGTGTGCTATATTTGCAAAGATATGGTATATTTCTGCTGCCTCCCTACACTGGTGCATTGTGAGTTTCTTAGCCCCAATGCAGCACCCTTGTGCCATTGTGCAGGGTGCCTGTGGTACAAACAGGTTTGTTTTTGTGCAGGAAGGAATACCTTCCTGCACAATACAAATCCTCAGAGATATTTTCGTAGAATGCAGCACACATCGAATGAGGAAATAACAAGAAGAAATACATTTCTCCTTGTTACGCCTCTGTTGGGATGGTGTAGCATTTTGAGGTATTCCCAGGTCTACTATTATTAATAAATCTGGGAATGTGCCAAAATCCATGGGTTGATGCAGTTGAATGCCCACACTCCACCAAGGGAACACTTTCCCAACGCAGAGTAATGCAAAGCAGTGACTTATGCTGCGTTGCGTTACTCTAGATTTACTAAGTCCCGTTGAGTCTTAAAATGTGGTTTTGCGTGGCTTATGAAATCTGCTTCAAGGGCTTGCATCAACTTGCGTCGCCTTGAATGATGCAAGGGCGATGCAAGCCCTTAGTAAATCTGAGTCCCACCCCATATCGTGTGGCCAACCTTTTGTTGTGCACTGCTGAAGGCCATGCACAGTGAAGAATGACCGCCCGCAGTGGGTTGGGCAGAGGCCCCCATTGCATAGAGTTGGCCGCAGACACATGTAGGTAATATATATATATATATATGATATATAATATAATGCACAGACTTATTTAACATCATATAGTACATTCCTGTCCTTTCCTTGCGCTGGCACATTTTTGGCTGCCTAGTGCCAAACACAGGCACCTTTGCACCATGGTGCAAGGGTGCCTGCATCGTAAGCAGGACTGTTGTTGTGCAGGAAGGTACAACTGCACAAAATCTTTTTTTTTTTTTTTAAGTTTGAGTTTATTAAAGGATAACTGAAAAAGAAGAAACAGCAATATAATAATACAACAAAGCCTTATGTAACAAAAGGATAAAAAGAGAAAAATGGAAATAAGTACTAATATTCTTGTCATATTGTAAGGAAAACAAGAATGCATCATATAGAACAATAAAGAAAAGGGGAAAAGAAGGGGGGAAGGTATGGGAGCGAAAAAATAATAAATAGAAAAACATTTGAAAATAACACGCAGATTAAGTAAAAACAATTGGCATTGTAAGCATAACAATAAAATGGAAGTGAAAAACAGAATGATGGAACAGTCAATGATAAATGACGAATTAATGAACTAGGAATGAGAAGGCAAAGGGAGAAATTAAGGTGGTTTTCGTACATCATCCGATCCAGTTTTAGAAGAAACATGTAGAGAAGCAGTTAAGGATAAATAAGTTGTCAAGGGGAGCCATAAAAGGTCCCTTTTGATGGCCAAGGATATGGGGGAGACATAGTTAGTATCTAGCCGATGGTGAAAACAAACAGCATTCCACCAGGAGCGGAAAGTAACATTATCAGCTTGTTTCCAATTAGAGGTTATTAAGTGAAATGCGATAGCTAACAGTAAATCCAAAAGTTTTAAACTCATTGGAGATTGAGGCCAATGGGAGGAGAGGGTACCCAGGAAGATGTGAGTGAGGGAAAAGGGGATGTGGACGTGAATTGTTTTTGAATTTGGGACCAAACAAGTTTCCAAAATCGAAGAATTGGAGGACATTCAAACAACATATGTTTGAGATTAGCAATAGGGCAAGGGCATGACCAGCAGGTAGAGGGTAAGCCTGGTGAGAAAGATGCCATAAGCAATGGGGAAAAAAGTATTCGATGGTAAATGAAAAAAAGGGTTTGTGTGGTGTTAGCAGTCCTGGAAGTTTTATGTATTTTAGACCATAATTTATCCCAGATAGAAATCGGCCATTCCTGTGAAAAATCTTTTTCCCACGCTAATTCAACCTTAGTTTTGGATCTGTCCAAGGAAAATTGGAAAGATTTATACAAAATGGAAGCTGAGGGAGAATTGTCTAATAGTGAGGAGAGATTTTTGTATAAAGGAGGGGAGTCATTAGTAATAAGTAAAGTTTGAAGATATTGGATGAGGGAAAGATAAAGAAGATTAAATTGTGATTGAGAGGACGAAGGTAGGGAAAATTGGGATTGGAGATCAGAAAAAGTAAGGGGTTGGTTATCTGAAAGGAGTTGAGAGATCCAACATAAGCCTCTAGAGTGCCATGATTTCCAGTATATAGAGCGATAACGAATCTGTAAAGATTTATTATGCCAAATGGACTGTTGATGAGTGGAGCTAATAGAGGGATAGGAGGAAGATAAAATAGGAGTCAAACGTTTACGAGAATGGGATATGATAGGAGAGCAAAGAGAAGCCACATTAGAAGTGAAGGACAAAATTTCTCTAAAATCGAAAGGAGCAATAGAAACAGTTTCTATTTTTAACCAAAGAGGGGGGTATAAAGGAAGATTTGCAGAGATCCAGCGAGCAGCTTCTTTTAAAGAGAAATCGAGATGATAAGTTTTGAAATCAGGAAACCGGAGACCCCCATGAGGTTTGTCTTTCTTTAAAGAGAATAAGGCTATGCGAGAACGCTTACCTTTCCATAAGAATTTTAGGAGGATAGAATCAACTTTCTTAAAATAATACGCAGGAATACGAATAGGAATCATGGAGAGAAAGTATAAGATAAGAGGTGAAAGCATCATCTTGATGGAGTCTAAACGACCCCACCATGATAAGAAAAGGGGGTGCCAGCGCGTAATGGTATCATTCAATTTTTTAATAATATAATCAAAGTGGAACTTTAAAGTGTCCGATAGTAAAGGAGCAAACCATAGGCCCAAGTATTTGATTTTAAGGGGTTGCCAAGAGAACCCGGAGTGATCAAAAAGGTGTTTTTGACATAAAACATTTAAAGGCAAAATTTCACATTTATCAACATTAAGTCGATAGCCAGAGATTTTAGAGAAGGAGGACACTAGTTGAAGGAAAGGAGGAAGGGAGGATTGAGGATCAGAACAAAATAAAAGAATGTTGTCGGCATAAACTGACAATTTAACCTGATGAGGGCCAAAATGAAAACCAGTGATGCGATCATCCTGTCTAATCTTAGTTAAAAAGGGTTCTAAAGCTATGACAAATAATAGAGGAGATAAGGGGCAACCCTGTCTTACCCCCCTGTGCAATGAAAAATAATCAGAAGTCATACCATTAACAAATATAGATGCTCGGGGACCTGAATATAATAGAGAAATAAAAGCCAGGAATTTAGGAGGAAAACCAGCCCATTGTAAAGCATAAAACATAAAATCCCAACCAATTCTATCAAATGCTTTCTCAGCATCTAAGGAAATCGCGGCTAGAGGATGGTCTAAGGAGGAGGCTTTACATAAAACGTTAAAAAATACTCGCGAGTTGTCAGAAGCAAGTCGTCCCTTAACAAAACCTGATTGTTCTGGGCCAATAAGGTCGGGTAATATGGGATCCATACGAAGGGCTAAAATCTTGGTAAAGATCTTGTAATCTGTATTGACCAAAGAAATAGGTCGATAATTCTTACAAAGAGAAAGGTCTTTGTCCTCCTTAGGAATTAAGGAAATCAAAGCTTCCTGAAATGTACCGCGTGAAGAGCCATTGTCAAGAAAAGATTGAAATAAAAGTAAAAGGTTTGGAAAAAGAAGTTTTGCAAAATGATTATAAAATTCAATGGTAAAACCATCTGGACCAGGAGCTTTTCCGTGTCGCAGGATGGAAACAGCATGACTGATTTCTGCTAGCGAAATATCAGCTTCCAAGGGTTCGAAAGTAGAAAAATCATGTTAGAGAGGAGAGCAAGGGAAAAGAAAGAGAGAAAGAGAGAAAAAAGAAAGAGTAAGAATAGAACTAAAGAAGAAAAGACAAAAGGAGAAACATTAAGATGGAAAGCAAAGAGACAGTACATGTCATACAAAAGACGACTGAAAAACATACCTACAAATACAGAATTAAATGGGGAAGGACTACACCAGAAGACGACGACGACAGCAACGGAACGCCACCGAAACCCGATGAGGGGCAATCAAGACTGCAACGTAACAGGACGGTCAACAAGGAATGAATTGTAGAAAAAAGACACCTGTATGTAAAACAAAGAAGAACGATTAGTAAAGGAATAGTAATAACCGTGAGTAGAGAAAAAGGAGGAAAATAGGGAGAACAAAACACATATAAAATCGAAACAACAATCAATTGACAACCGAGAGGAGAAGATAACTACAGTTGAGGACGTAAATCCAGAAATTTCTTCTGGCGGTCCGCTGTAACTTTAGCTACATCTTGTGAAAGAAAATGATGGTGGCCTTCCCAGAAGATTTTTTTAGCCTTGAAAGCAGATAGGACTTGCAGAAGGTCGGTGTATTGTAGAAAAAGCATGTTGACACCACGAGGTTTTACTGAAATTTTAGGACCAAGTCTGTGAGCCCGTTGGATGTTAAGAGAGGTAGTGGCAGGTAAGTCTAAGAGTTTGAGCAAAAAAGACTGAAAAAAGGCAGTCGGGTTGGAACCTTCAATATTCTCAGGGAGACCATAAAATCGAAGGTTATTCCTGCGATTTCGATTTTCCAGGTCCTCTGTCTGTTTCTTGAGGAGAGATATATCTGACTTCAATGAAGAAATTTGAGAACAAGAAGCTTGGAGAGAATCAGATATTTGTTCCGCAATGAGCACGTGTGAGTCTAATGAGGACCATTTATCATGCAGAGACTGTAGAGTTCTGGTGGTTTCCTCCATGAAAGGTTTCAAGGCACAAATTTCTTCGAGGATGATATCCATGGAGGCTGAGGAAGAATTCACTGGGGAAGGAGGATCTTTTTTTGGACGCTTGGAAGAGAGTGCTGGTAGTTTGCTTAATGGCTGTGTTTTTGGAATGGTGCCTGAAGGGTGATCAGATTTCTGAGAGGATAGGTCATCCATGTCGTTGAGATTAGAATTGGAATCAGAGTCTTAACACACAGCAGATTTAGTGGAAGCAGCAAGCTTAAGATTCCTGATTTTCCCCATAAAGATGCGATGAAGATTAGTAGCAATGAAAACAGATCAGGGAAATGTGGAGTAGTTCCTCAATAAGGGCATCGAGTGAAGCATAAAATGGCGGCTGCTGACTGAGAAGGCAGAGTGTAATTAGCACATTTTAGCGAGAGAAAAAAAAAAAAAAATAGTATCCGAGTGACAATAAATAATGAGTATTATTTACTGTAGACAAAAAAGGAGGTGAGGATAAAGGCTCAATAAGAGAGCATGGCACAGTTCCTCAGAAAGGCATGTAGTGAAACATAAAATGGTGGCAGCTCACTGAGGAGGAAAAGCATGTTCAGCACAGGGCAGTAGAACCAACAACCTCAGAGTCGCTGCATCAAGCAAACAAAGTCATCCGTTATAGTCAGAAAATGAGGCATCAATATAGCCGTAGAAGAGCGAAAACTGAAAGGAACAGGAACATCTTGAGGCACGTTGGGCGCAATAAATAAAGCAGACAAAATGGCGGCCGTTCTGAAAGACAAACCGAATTGCTCAGTCAGAGATCGCTAAAAAGCAATAAAGGTGGCGAAGAGCGGGATGAAAATGCTCACTGCATTGAGTAATGAAGATATCCGATGTCCGATATATGCAACAAAGGGCAGTTCCGTCCCAAAAAAGCTTACATCGGAACACAGTGTCCGGAGCTCCAGAGCTACGCGGCCATCTTGTTGGCGCATAAGCCACGCCCCCACAAAATCTATTTTGAGAGGCATTTTCCTTGTTCTATGTGTGCTGCACAATGCAGCACACATAGAAAGAGCAAAAAACAAGGAGAAATAAAGATATTGCTCCATGTTACGCCTCCCCTGCATTTTGACACATTCTCAGGTCTTCCTCTAATGGAAAGTTTGGGACTGTGCCAAAATCCATGAGTTGATGCGCGGGAACACCCACCCTCCACCCATAGAATGCCTCCCTGGGGCAGAGTAATGCATTACTCCAGATTTATCAAGCCATGCAGGGCCACGTAAGGTGGTGTTACATTGTCCTTGAACCCCCTTGTGTGGCCGAAGGGCAGAAGGGCGACGCAACACTATGATAAATATGGGTCTGAATCTTCACATAAATGAATAAGACTAGGCTCAGCAATGGCACTATAATGGAAGGACGTTGGATTTTTGCAACAGGTAGGAACAGTTGAAAGTTCATTCAAGCACATTAGGAAAGCTTCATTACATCATTTGCCTCTGCATATTTGTGGGTAGAAAAGACGTGCTGGGGGACCAAAGGGGAGGGGTGCATACAGGAGTGGATTGAAAAAGCAGCATCAATTTGATGCAATACGACGTTTCATGTAAAATGTGACATAACTCTGATAAAAATACCTCTATACATTGTATAAAACTCATTTCAACTACTAAATATCAACTCCCAGACTATCAAGATACAAAATATTGAAAGGTAAGTGCATATAGAGAAGTACAGATTTACTATTCCTAACTCCACATCTACATATGTTGAAGATATATATACCAATTCGGTACATACTTGTGGGATTAGTATAGAAAATCTATACCCACATATCTGTAGATATTTCTTTTTGATATTTTGTGTCCCACCAATATTCTGTGATTGATATTCAGGGTACACCCCAATATTATGATGTATAGATATTGTGTATTTTGGGCTACATTGTTTTTGAAATGATTTCTCTTCAAAACATATTTCTCATAGAAAATATGTTATTTTGCCTAAAAAATGAATACTTAGTAACTGTTTGAATGCTTTAAGTAATGTTTTCTTCCTTTTATTCTGCCTCTTTCATGAGCAAAGGCAATTTGGATAGTACGGTGGGGGCAGATTTACTAATATTTGATGCAGCGCCAGGCAGCAAGACAACTTGCTGCAGTGCATCAAATGCAGAGGGTAGGGTTGCACCACATCTATGGTATGGTGCATTCCTGCTCTCTCTCTCTGCACTACTGCACTAGTGGATGCCCAGAACCAATGCGGGCACATTTGCACCATGGTGCAAGAGTGCCTACATTGCAGGTATGATTGTTTTTGTGCAGGTGGTGGTCTGATGATAGAAAAAAATTAGCATTGTATGTTGCCATCTGGATCAGGTGGGTCAACAGCTTCTTAAGTGTGAGTTTTATAACTCGCATTGTATGGTTGAACCTGGTCATTCTTATCCACTCGCCCATGTACTAGTTGTAATCAAGTATACAGGTGGGCTTGTGAACATCAGCCATCTAACCGGGCAAACGCTTTCATTATTGTTAGAAATGGGGGTCTCTAGTTGGCAGAGGTAGGTACCTTTGACCAAGTAGGGGCCCTTGCTTCTAGTCAGGGTAAGGGGGCTACACTGCTAAAATAACCCCTGCTCACCCCCTTGATAGCTTAGCACGAGCAGGCAGGCTTATCTCAGAGGCAGTGTGTAAAGCATTTGTGAACACATACAGTAATACAGCGAAAACACTACAAATGGACACCACACCAGTTTAGAAAAATAAGTAATCTTTATCTAGATTTAACACAAGACCAAACGACAAAAATCCACAATACAGTAAAAAGAATATGACTTTCAAATGGTAGAAATAGCTTAGTTCAATGTAGATGGTAAATGCAACACTTTACTCTCAAAGTACCTTGGATGCATAACGCAATATAAACAAAAGGGTCGCAGGGAAGGCGATGCGTCAGTTCCTTGCTTCGGGGGAGGCGGCGCACCTGTTCCTTACTGCAGCACAGGGGAGGCGATGCGTCTGTTCCTTACTGGAGAGGAGTGAAGCGTCTGTTTCTTACTGCGTCCCGGTTGCGATGCAAAAAGATGGCGCCTCGATGCGACGATCCGGTGCGATGCGACAAAATGGCGTCTTTGTTGCGATGTGACAACTTGGATGCGATGCGTGCACGCCCGATGGGCGTGCGGCGAAATCGGTGGTTTCTTGAGCCACGACAGGCCCTGCAACGCGCTTCTCCTGTGATGCGACAGCAACCTCTGCGGCGGCAGCACGCTTCTCCGGCGATACGATACGCTTCTTCGGTGATGCAATGGCAAACAGCTGCGGCGGCACGCTTCTTCGGCGATGCGAAGGCAACAGCTGCGGCGGTGACACGCTTCTTCCTCGTTGCGTCTAGGCCTGGGGGGTGAACTTCGCTCCGTTCGCGGAGTTTTCTGCACTCCGCACTCTGCGGAGCTCGCGGAGTGCAGAAAACTCCGCTTCGCGATGTGCAGCGGAGTTTTTTCCCCACTCGCGAACGGTAAGTTCGCAATCGCGAGCTGCCGCTCTGGTACAATTTCTACCCGAGCGGCAGGGATACCAGCACAAACTGCAGTTCGCATTGCACTCCGCCACTCGCGGAACTTCGCAGAGTTTTTTTGTAACTTCGAGGAGTTCGCGTTACTGAACTCAACGAAATACGCCCAGGCCTAGTCGCGTCGCGCTTCCAGCTGCCGGCGACATGCAGTCTCTAGAGGGCCCAAAACAACAGCAGGCACCTCTCTGCAAGTAGAATTCCCAGCTAGGAAATTCAGGGGGAGCTGGGTGTGAAGTCTTTGTGTTCCTGAGATTTCAGAACAGGAGGCAAGCTCAGCTTCAAGCCTTTGGAGATCTTCCTCAAGATGATTAAAGTACACACAAAGTTCCTTTTCTCCTTTCCTTGGCAATAAGTAACCACTGCAGGCCAACCCCAAACAGTCACCAGAGCAGGGGCAGTCTCCTCCTTCAGCTTCCTTGGTTTCTCTCCTTGGAAAAGGCTTGTCTTGATTCCCAGAAGTGATCTAAAGTTCTGGGGTCTGGGCCCCAATATTTATACTCCAAAATCCTTTGTTCTCTGAAGGCAGAGAGTGTCTGTACCCAGCCCAAACCAGTTCTGTCCTCCCTGGTGCAGCTTCCTGGCAGGAGGTAGAGACAGCATTGTAGAAAGCAGACCTGGCCCAGGTAGCTGAAAAGAAATCTCCTCCCCCTACTCTCTATTCTATGTAGGCTCAGGCAAGTGAAAGGAAATCTCCTCCCCCTACTCTCTATTAAACCCAGGTCCTATTCAGCCCAGCCCTGACTCATCAGACTGCTGGAGCCAAAGCCCTCTCCAGCCCCCTGTCACTCACAAACCAGACATGTAATACACAAACCTAGCAGAGGCATACTGGATGGTTAGGCAAGAAAATACCTACTTTCTAAAAGTGGTATTTTCAAACACAGAATGTTAAAATCACCCACACTAACAGATTCACTTTAACATTCTGAGTTCAGGCATACTAAACTTTATTTTCCTATCTTGTTCCTTGGGTCAGTTATGTTTATAAGATGTTATAATCAAACTGCCCATTCTGGATTATGGGAACAGATAGCCTTGCAATAGTGAAAAACGAAATTGGCAGTATTTCACTATCAGGACATGTCACACAAAAAAGGGCATGTCCTACCTTTCACATACAATGCACCCTGCCCACAGGGTTACCTTGGGCCTACCTTAGGGGTGACTAGCATGCAGAAAAGGGAAGGTTTGGGGACTGGCAAGTGGGGGCACTTGCCAAGTCAACATGGCAGTCCCAGACTGCACACAGGCTCTGCAATGGCAGGCCTGAGCCATATTTTACAAGCTGCTTCTGTGGGTGGCACAATCAGTGCTGCAAGCCCATCAGCAGCATTTGATTTACAGGCCCTGGGCACTCATGGTGCACTGTCCTAGGTTCTGACAAGTAAATCAAATAAGCCAATCATGGAGTCACTAATCCATTACAACAATTTACAATAGAAAGCACTTGCACTTTGGCACTGAATAGCAGTGGCAAAGTGCCCAAAGCATCTAGACCAGCAAAAACATAGCAAAAACATAGGAGGCAACGGTGAAAAAATGGAAAGGAGACCCACGCCAATGGTGCCAGGTCTAACACGTGTTCCCTCCAGCTGAAATGTGGGGAGAACTACCCACATTCTTGGGGGTTCTCTTCACTAAGGCGGAAAAATCCGGACAGAGCATCAGCATTGGCGTGTTCTGTACCAGGGCGATGTTCCACCGTGAAGTCCATCCCCTGTAGGGAAATGTACCACCTCAACAGCTTTGGATTCTCACCCCCTCATCTGCATCAGCCATCTGAGGGGCCTGTGGTCGGTCTGAACCCGGAAGTGAGTCCCAAACAAGTATGGTCTCAACTTCTTCAGTGCCCAGACTACAGCAAATGCCTCACGCTCAATTGCACTCCACCTCTGTTCCCGTGGAAGTAACCTCCTACTAATGAAGGCTACAGGTTGGTCTAGGCCCTCCTCATTCATCTGTGAAAGTACAGCCCCCACACCATGCTCTGAAGCGTCTGTCTGCACAATGAATTCCTTTGAGAAGTTGGGCGCCTGAAGCACGGGTGCCGTGCACTTGGCAGTCTTCAAGGCATCAAAAGCTTCCTGACAGGTGTCAGTCCAGTTCACTTTCTTGGGCTGCTTCCTGGAAGTCAGCTCTGTCAAGGGGGCAACAATGCTGCCATACCCCTTGATAAACCTCCTGTAGTACCCTGTGAGTCCTAAAAAGGCTCTCACCTCTGTCTGGGTCTTGGGAGGCTCCCAAGCCAGGATGGTATCAATCTTGGGCTGTGGGGCGCCACCTGGCCACGCCCAACCTGGTGTCCCAAGTACACCACGGAAACCTGCCCGATCTGGCACTTACTCGCCTTTATCATGAGGCCTGCCCTCCGCAGTGCCATCAACTCTTCCCAGAGGTGGCGCAGATGTTCTTCCCAACTGGCGCTGAACACCGCGATGTCATCTAGGTAGGCGGCACTGAAATCTTCCAGTCCAGCCAACACCTGGTTGACCAACCTCTGAAAGGTGGCAGGGGCATTCTTCATCTCAAAGGGCATAACCCAGAATTGGTAGTGCCCATCTGGTGTTGAGAATGCGGACCTCTCTTTTGCCCCATCAGTAAAGGCGATCTGCCAGTACCCAGATGTTAAGTCAAACGTACTGAGGTGCCGGGCAGCCCCTAACCGATCAATGAGCTCATCAGCTCGGGGGATGGGGTGCGCGTCAGTCCTGGTGACTGACTTGAGTCCTCGGTAGTCCACACAGAACAGGAGTTCGGGTGTGGCACCAGGCGCTGCAGCCTTTGGGACCAAGACAAATGGCTGGCCCAAGGGCTGTTAGAGGACTCAATCACGCCTAAAGCAAACATCTTGGAGACCTCCTCCTTGATGCAAGCTCTCACCCTGTCAGTCACTTGGTAAGTTTTTTGTTTTACAGGAGGACTGTCCCCAGTGTCCACATCATGGACGCACCACTCAGTGACACCGGGAGTCAGGGAGAACAGACCAGGAAACTGTCCCAACAGTTGGCGAGTAAGACCTCCGACCCTTGGTCTAGGTCCACTCTCTCCCCGCAGCTCCGCTGTGCCATCTCTTGCCTCCAGACCCCGACCTCCTCCTTGGGAGGTTCGAGGCTGCTGCCCACTCCTGCGCCAGCTGCCTGCTCCAACTGGGACCAGACTGCCTGCAACCACCGTAACCTTCTCAGCCATTTTTCCCTGTTGTGCCACTGTTATTGTGCCCATCTGTGTCTTGCTCTAATTCCACCACTGTTTTTATTTTCTCGTGCCTGCCTGTTCCTTTCCCCTTTCGCCGCTGCTGCCCCTGCAGCTCCTCCCCCCCAGAATTCCCCTGCTCCCGCCTCCCAGCCTCTCCACCCTCCCACCTCCCCTACTTAATGGCGGCCGCTGTGCGGTCGTGCGCAGCGGGCACGCCGCCGGCGCACTAAAGGCGTGCCAAAGGAAAGTCCGTCTGCGCCCATCCACGACCCGACTGCAGCCAGCGCCAGGAACCCTGGACCTCCCACTACCCATCGCTACGACACCACCACCGTCCTCGCACTCAACCCTGGAAGACTTAGAGAATGCCAACAGGCCTCGCTGAACATGACCCACGGCCAGTTCTCCTGCCTCCACTGCCACCAGCCCCCCACCACCATCCCGGCCTCCAACACCGCCGACGCCAGCACCGGCCACACCCTAAAATGCATCCTCCTTGGGGGGCGGAGCTTGCCTAAAACGAAAATGGCCGCTTAGCCCGATCGCTCCGTGATGCCATCTAACTATCCGCCAGTTATCTGGCAGTTGTGCTGACTATTTGCCTTAAATTTAATGCCCTCCTGCCCCGGAGTGTCCTGTGAATGCAGAGAGCCGAGTTGGACCATACCCGACTTCCGACGTGTGCCGTGGCTGGAGTCGAGCGCAGCAATCCCCGGACTGCCGTAGTGTGGAGCTGGCGGGCTGAGAGCGAGCGGCAGCGACACCAGCAGGAGTGCCTGGTGGAAGTACTCTCCCGGGCCATTGGCGGTCCCAGTGTCAGCAAAGCGGCTTTCCCTCCTGCTCTGAAGTACCACAGAGTGCTGTGGGCTGCAGAGTGGTGCGGTCGACTGACGGCTGGAGGTAACGGCTGATGGAGCCGTTGCGACCCCGTGCTGGATATCGCGGTCTGCGTGGCTGAGGTCCCCGTGCTGGCGGTGAGGGGCCTCCGCCGCCATTGGTTGATTGCCAGTTCGCGCTAGGTGTGGGACGCTGCCTGGCTGTTCGTGAGACTCCCCCAGACTGCGGGCTGGGCTGTGGTGCTGTGGAGGCCGGAGGAGGCGCAACGCGGCCGATCGTGGGCATTTTGGGTCCCCTGGCAGCGGAAGACACGGGGAATCCCACTACACATTGCTGTGCCACAATTAATCCTGCGGGGGTGCCTGGCGGTATTGCTTCTCCCAGCCGCCGGCGCAGACGTCGCACCCTCTCCCATCTGCTCCCACACATCATTGTGGCACTCAATCTGGCGGCTGGGGTCACTGGTCAGACCTGAGCTGAGGACACATCTGGCAACCAGCGCGACATTGCGGTGTGCTGTGGAAGTGTTTGCTTCACTTCGCAAGTCTCTGCAGTGACCAGGTGAGGGGTGAACTGCTGCTTTTTGTGCCGGGGGTACTGGCCCAGGAACCTAGCCTGCGGAGGCGCGGCTACCTAGCCCCCATCAAAACCCACAGAGTTCACGCTTCGAAGTGCGAGCTGCTTCTGCGATGATTGCGGAGAGGCTGGGACGCTTCATTCGCCTGTTGATGCAGCTGGTGCACAGAGAGGGTATGTGCGTGCAGCGGCGGTGCTAATCTGCCACGAGGCCCGCCTTTAATGATTCCCGGCTGGCGCATTGTCTACTGGGGCTATCAGGCACGAGGGGGAGTCCATAGCGCCTCTTACCTGGTCAAACGAGCTCCGTGGACTCGACGGAAGGCGCAAGTTTGCCGTAGTCATCGGCAGCCCAGCCACAATGGGGAGAGTGGATAAATCGCAGCCCAAATTCAACTTTGAGCCGCGCAAATCTAGAGTGAGGGAGGATACCCCTGAAGAGGGAGACAACGTGCAGGAAGCGTCGCAAGACATGGCAGAAGGAGGTATTCGCGGCTTGCTTGAGGCCATGGAAAAAAGTTTGCAGAACAGTCTATCAGCCCTTGGCAATAAACTGGACTCCCTATCATATCGAATGGACAGAATGTCTGAACGAATGGATAAACAGGTAGAGAGACTAGACATGGCAGAACGTAGGGTCACGGAGGTGGAAGAGGCTCAGACAGAGCTGGACTCGGAGCACAAACAAATGGGTAAGGTGCTACAAGTTCTGCAAGACAAGGCTGAAGACCTTGAAGCGAGGTCCCGACTAAACAATATCCGCATCACGGGCCTGCCGGAGACAACTCAGGTCGGGAACATGGAGCTCTTCGTTGAAAACCCTTGGTGACGCTGCTAGGAAGTGAGGCGTTCTCCCCCATGTTTGTGGTGGAGAGAACGCACTGCTCGCTGGGCCCGCGCCCTGCCCCTGGGGCGCCTCCGAGGCCCATCATCGCAAAACTGTTGAATTACAGGGACAGGGATGCAGCGTTGAGAGTAGCACGGGAGAAACAGTCTTTGCAGTACGAGGGCTCTGTAATCTCCTTATATCTGGATTTTACGATTCGAGTGCAGGAGGCCCGCCGGCAGTTTGCTCCGCTGAACCTCCAGCTGCGGGACCAAAATCTGGATTATGCCATGTTGTACCCGGCGAGACTCCGTGTTAATCGACAGGGCAAATCGCGGATTTTCACGGATCCTAAGATGTTGCAGAAGGCCCTGAAGGAGTGGTCCAAAGAAAAGCAGCGGTGCTCTGTGCAGACCTCCTCAGATGGTGCAGCTGGAGGCAGCCTGGACGACTAGGACTAAATGGCTGCACCGATTGATATGCAGATAAGATGGTTGCTGGCGTGGGTGGTTGGGAGGGCCAAGCGACTGATACTGGGGATCCAGTGGTGGCGGCTGGTAAGAAGTTGCTGGGTGCTACTAGTTACTAAGGTACGGAGTTGGAGGCTCCGGGAACAAACACAGAGAGTTCCAGCTCATAGCGTATATGAGGTTATGTTTTAGGATAGAAATGTATGGGGCAGGGAGGGAACAGTTGTGATATTTCATGTTGCACCGATTTTCCAAGATGGCGGACGGTAGTGGGGCTCGTTAGTCTAGGTAGGTTCAGCTAACCGATCGGGCTGGCAACATCCGCCTACGTGCGTAGCCCGCTCTTGGGGAACTGTTTGGACTATTGCTTTGTGGTTTATTTCTTTTGCTGAATATTTAGATGTTAAACGGGATAAGTTCTGCGGTATTCTGCCATTGCACGGGTACCTAGAAATGTTGTTTCTCTAATGTTGTGGAGGGTGGGGGGGAGCTACTTTGTGCGTCCACAGTTGGGGAAGGCACACCGTGGGTGGGGGGAAAGACACAGAGACCACAGTCCTTTGTTTCTAAATATGTTGAAATGATTGACTTGATACAACGCAACTTGGTGTTGGGACACGAAGTTTCACATGGTCGCACAGTGGTAGCTACGCACTATGCACCTCGATCTTTACTCACTACCTAGATGCATTCTCAGACTCGTAAGCTAAAAATGTTAACTTGGAACGTCTGAGACCTCAATGACTATAGGAAATTGCGGAAAGTCTTGGCTTCTCTTACCAGGCGTGGTGTTGACAATGCTCTCCTGCAGGAGTCACACTTGCCTATTCACAGTGCTTTGTTGAAACACAGGGGTTTGCGGGGTAACACACATGCTGCGGGGTTCACCTCTCATGCCCGTGGAGTATTAACGTGGGTGAATCCCAGATCGGATCTTCACTTGGAAGCACTGGAGACTGACCCAGAGGGTCGCTTCGCTGTTTCACGATGCATAGGGAGAGGGTTTGGACTGGTTATAATCAAGACCTATGGCCCCAACTTTGATAACCCCACCTTCTTTGGAAACTTAGTAGATAGAATGAGTCGCTACGACACGCGTTCCTTTCTCTGGGGAGGTGATTTTAACTGTGTATTAGATCCCAATTTAGACAGGTCAGGGGGTCCGCCTAGATGCCTGACTGCCACCGCTAGGTCCATTATGACGGTTGCCACCCAACTAGATTTATGCAATGTGTGGCATTTACGCTCACCGAGCCCGGGTGGCTTCACACACTACTCGGCATATCATAACCTCCACACTATGATTGACTACCTGTTTATTTCCAGAGATCTGTTTAACCTGATCCGTGACTGTGTGGTTCTGCCTCGCACGCTCTCGGACCACGCTCCTGTCCAGTTAGATATGGTCACCCCACAAAAAGTTATTCCTCCCTTTACTTGGCGGTTCCCTCCGTACTCCTTACTCCTTACTTGACCCCGCCTTTAAAGCGGAACTGGCTGAAGCCATTGAGACATTTTTTGAGATTAATATCGGGTCGGTCGACTCTTTTACCACAGTGTGGGACTCCTTTAAGGTGTACATCCGTGGGATTGCCATGGCTAAGCACTCCGGTGTCCTCGGTACCCTTCGTAGACGTCTCACGGATTTAGAGGCCACTCTAGCAACCCTGGAGCAGCAACTACTAGCGGGGGTGGGCGACGATATCACACAAGAACTGCACCGGACATTGGAAGAGTATCACACTACAGCAGATGCTGAACTAAAGCACTTGGGCAAATATGCGACAGCTCGCATATATGGGGAGGGGGACCGTCCGGGGTCGGTCCTTTCTTCCCTGCTTAAAAACCGGAGGGAGAAGTCTAATGTAGCAGTCCTTCATGATGTGGAGGGGGAGCCCTTAACTGATCCACTCGACATAGCCAACAGATTTAAGCAATATTACTCATCACTATACAGTTCGGAGGGTGGGAGTGATGACAATGCTATTTTGGACTACCTCACTCATATTAAACTACCTTGGCTGCTGAATGGCCATAGGGAATACCTGATGCGTCCACTAGAAATAGACAAGATTACTTCAGCCCTAGCCGGGATGAAATCCAATAGCGCCCCCGGAGTGGACGGTCTCACTGTCTCTTTTTACAAGGAGTTCAGGGACCTAGGTGTTCCGCACCTACAGTCACTGTTTGAGGAAATCATTGAGGCAGGCGAAATGCCTCCTTCAATGCGGGAAGCGCTAATTGCTACCATACTCAAACCGGAAAAGCCTCCGACCGCCTGTGCCTCTTATCGTCCGCTGTCACTCCTCAATGTGGACACCAAAATTTATGAAAAGGTTTTGGCGACTAGACTGTCTCCCCTGGTGCCGCTGTTGGTATCACCGGAACAAGCCGGCTTTGGCCCGAGTAGAAACCTTACTTATAATTTACGAACTGTATTTGGGGCTATACAACATACCTGACGAGGCACACAGGCAGTGGCGGTCTTCCTCGACATGGAGAAGGCGTTTGACCATGTGCTGACGAGAATGGGTCTCGGCAGTGTCTTTCTGCAAATGGTGGGAGTACTTTACAAATCCCCTACATCCAGGATAAAAATTAGGGACTTGGTTACAGACCCTACCCGCATCACTAGAGGCACACGCCAAGGGTGTCCACTCTCCCCACTGCCATACGCTCTGCCGAACCTCTCGCCTGTGCGATGCGTGAATATCATAGTCATAGGGGTATAAGATATCCGACATATAACTTGATTATATCTACATAAGCAGATGACGGTACTGCGTGAGGTGGTCCTTTTTGGGGCCCGATCCGGCCTCAAGGTGAACTGGAATAAATCGCTTATCTTTCCGCTGACGGCGGAAACGGCCCAGTTCACGCCGGACTATCCCCTATGCTGGACGACCGAGCCAGTTAGGTATTTAGGCATTAGAGTGCATACTGACTCAGAAGTGGTCTTCAAAGAAAATTATAGGACAGCGGTGTCCAAATTGGAAGACGATGTGGACAGATGGATATGATTGCCCCTATCATTAGTGGGTAGAACATCGATTATGAAAATGGTAGTCCTCCCACGGTTCTTATTCTTATTCACTAATATTCCTATTGTGCTCGCGAGGTCCTTTTTTTGGGTACTGAAGGCCCTGATGGTGCGGTTGGCCTGGGCTGGGAAACACGCTCGAGTTAAGTGGGAGATACTCATGCTCCCATACAGCTTGGGTGGGCTTGGTGCTCCGGATCTAGAGCTGTACTATAGGGCGGCGCAGGGTGCCCATGCGCACCACTGGATGCACGGTCCCACCGATGCTCCGCATTTTCGTATAGAGAATGTGGTGACGGCCCCAACCCCACTGCCAGCGCTTCTGTTTAAGCCTCCTGATCGTAGGACTGGTATCCTTGACTCTATTAACGCGACAACGCACGCCTGGCTTTACCTTTTGAAATTACAAGCCGACGCTATTCTTTACTCTCCAAAGACACCGCTGGAGTGGTGCCACTGGTTTCCCCCGTGCAGGGAAAAAGGGGTGATTAAGGCCTTGAACACTATAAATATTAGCACAATAGGAGAGATGTTTGTGGAGGGTAAAACGATAGCATGGGAAGACGCTGTACAGGAAGATCGGACAGCTACTCCATTGACTCAATTCAATTTCCACAGGGTGAGACATGCACTGAGGGAGCTCCTGGGTAGCGGGATGGATGAGCCACCAGAGGTTGCCCCGCTCACATATGTTATTAAGGCTGAATCGCCAGTGCAAATTGTCTCAAGGATTTATAACATAGCACAGGGTTACAGAGCCAACCACTACACCAAGGCTAGGTTAGCGTGGCAGGCAGACCTGGGCAGACTGATTGATGACGCAATGTGGAAGTACTGTTGCGAGAGTACGAAACGCATTTCACTAAATGGGCGTCATAGACTGATACATTTCAAATTTTTAAATAGGGTATATTATACACCAGAGAGGCTCTGCAGATACGGTTTGCACGACTCGGCAGCGTGCGAACGCTGTGGTGCGGACCCTGCAGATTTTTATCATCTGGCCTGGCTATGTCCTGGGATGGCGGCCTTTTGGGCGTTGATATTTAAGACACTGGGGGAAATCACGGACACTACGCTTGAACCGGACCCTATGCACGCACTATTGGGGTATTCCAAACAGCTGCCTAAGGGAATCAGACATCTGGTAGGTATGGGGCTCCTGGTGGCAAGACGTAGAGTTGCGATCTGCTGGTCTTGGGGCCCGTTCCCTACGGTTACGAACTGGACACACAACATGACGTATAGCAGCACTCAAACAGAATATTATAGTGAGCTACTACCTCCACGCAATCGGCCTAAAAATTTCTGGGGTCTGTATCAGGCCTACCTGGCTGCCAAGGCAAGCGGCTCAAATCACGTTGACTCACTTGAAATATAGCGCTGGAGAGCGGTTTGCATAACATGTTCTGATTCCCGTACTGAGAGAAATGCCTTGAATAGTAGTTGCCCTTAAGTGCCTCAGGATTTGTACAGAGTACTAGACAAATACAACATTGAACTGATCTGTGAATGTAATTGTTGCGAATTGAAAGGTGATTTTATTGATGCTGTATGCTATAAGATGCTAGTACTGCTCCACAGTGTTGGACTTTGTGTACTGCATATATTGTTGCAAATAAGCTATGTCTCTGCTTTTGTTACCAATAAAACCTAATAAAAATAAAAAAATGCATCCTCCTCAACGTTCGCTCCGTACACAAACACACCATGGAAATCTGGGACCAACTCGACTCTCTCTCGCCCGACATCACCTTCTTCACAGAGACCTGGACCAACGCATCCTCCACCCCCGACATCAGCACTGCCATCCCAGACGGATACAAGATCCAGAGGAAAGACCGCCCCAACCACCCAGGAGGGGGCCTCGCCATCGCCCACAAGAGCACCCTCCACCTCACCACCTCCAGCGAAACCTTCCCCTCTGCCGAACACCTGCACTTCCAGATCCTGACCACCCCCAAAGCCACTCTCCGAGGAACCCTCATCTACAGACCCCCCGAACACCCTTCGCCACCACCATCACTGACTTCATCGCACCCCACGCCATCGCCTCAACAAACTACATACTCATTGGAGACCTGAACTTCCACCTCGACAACCCCAGCGACCCCAACTCCACTATCCTTTGTGACAACCTCGCCAGCATCGGACTTAAAAAACTCGTCAACACACTGACCCACAGAGCAGGACACACCCTCGACCCCATCTTAGCAGCAGGAAACAGCGTCCAATTCAGCCACACAACGCAGCCGCCATGGACCAACCACCACTGTGTACACTTCACCATCAACAAACCCAAGGCACCCAAACCAGCCCCACGCCCACTTCGAAGGAACTGGAGCAAGGTTACCGACGAGCAATTTAACTCCACCCTCACCCAAGACACCCACACCTGGGCACCCGATGCAAACGACGCAGCCAGAGAACTCCACACCTGAATCTCCAACTGCGCAGAAGAGCTCTCCCCGCTACGCAACCCCATCAGACAACGCCCCAGGAAAGCCGCCTGGTTCACCACCGCTCTCCAAGAAGCCAGACGCACCTGCAGACGCCTGGAGAAGAACTGGAGAAACACCAAGACAACCGAAAACCTCACCACCTACAAGGACGCCATGACGGACTACCACAACCAGATTAGAGCCACCAAGAGGAACTTCATCCACAACAAAATCCTGGCCAACTCCACCAACTCCAAGGAACATTTCAGTGTCATTCAAGAATTCACCAACCCACGCAGCGAAGCCACAGACATCACCCATCCCAAGACCTCTGCGACAAGCTTGGAACCTATTTCCACCTCAAGATCAAAAACCTCTACGACAACTTCATTGACCATCCACCAGGCGCCACAGACGGCCCCCCGCCCCCCCAGAAGCACCAGCCAACCTACCATCTCCAACTGGACACCGATCACGGCCGAAGACACCGCCTCGACCATGAAAAGCATCCACTCGGGGGTCCCCACCGACCCCTGCCCCCTATTTACCACAGAGCTGCGGCCGCCATCGCACCCGAACTACAACGCACCATCAACACCACCTTCAAAACAGGCACCTTCCCAGATGACTGGAAGCGCGCAGAAGTCAGATCCCTGCTCAAGAAGCCCACAGCTGACCCCACCGACCTCAAGAACTATCGGCCCATCTCGCTCCACCCCTTCGCAGCCAAAGTTGCAGAGAAAACAGTCAACAGGAAACTGACATGATTCATTGAAGAGAACGCCGTCCTCGACCCGTCCTAATCCGGATTCCGAAGCAACCACAGCACAGAGACCGCCCTACTCGCTGCCACAGACGACATCCGCACCCTCCTGGACCAAGGCCACTCCGCAGCCCTCCTACTCAACCTATCAGCGGCCTTCGACACTGTCTCCCACTGCACACTAGTCACCAGACTACACGACGCAGGCATACAAGGAACAGCCCTGGACTGGATCTGATCATTCCTCACCGGAAGAAGCCAAGGGATCAGACTCCCACCCTTCCTCTCCGACCCAACGAAAATCACCTGCGGAGTCCCACAGGGTTCATCACTGAGCCCCACCCTCTTCAACATCTACATGGCCCCCCTCGCAGCCATCGTCCGACAACACGGCCCCAACATCGTATCCTACGACGACGACACCCAGCTCATCCTCTCCCTCACCAAAGACCCTACCACTGCCAAACTCAACTTCCAGAAAGGAATGCAAGACGTTGCAGTCTGGATGACCAACAGCTGCCTGAAGCTCAACGCTGAGAAGACAGAAGTCCTTGTCCTTGGTACCACCCCTTCTGCATGGGACAGCACCTAGTGGCCGACCGCCCTCGGAAGCCCACCTACCCCCTTAGACCACGCCAAGAACCTCGGCATCGTACTCGACTCATCACTCACCATGAACCGACAGGTCAACGCCGTTACCTCCAGCTGCTTCAACGCCCTCCGCATCCTCCGCAAGACCTTCAAGTGGATCCCCCCTGAGTCAAGGAAGACAGTCACCCACGCACTCTCCACCAGCAGACTGAACTATGGAAACACACTCTATGCCGGCATCAACAAGTCCCTACTCCGCAAACTCCAGACAATACAGAACATCGCCGCCAGACTCGTCCTCGGCAACCCCCGACACAAACACATCAGCTAACACTTACGAAGTGGAGAAAAGAGTCACTTTCAAAATCCTCACTCACGCCTACAAATGCCTACACAACAACGGACCCAAATACCTCAACAACAGAATCAACTTCCACGTACCCAAAAGAAACCTCCGATCTTCCAACCTCGCACTGGCCGAAACCCCACGCATCCACAGAGCCAGAGCAGGTGGAAGATCCTTCTCTCACATTGCAGCTAAGACCTGGAACGAGTTACCGGCTGACATCAGACGCGCCCCCTCCCTGAACACCTTCAGGAATTCCCTCAACACCTGGCTCTTTGGCTAAACAGATCTGCGGACCCCCCCTCAGCGCCTTGAGACCCTCACGGGTGAGTAGCACGCTTACAATTCCCTGATTGATTGATTGATAGGTTCCACAAGACCCATAATCATGCCCTTTAGGGTCCGGTTGAATCTCTCAACCAGCCCATTACCTTGGGGGTGGTAAGGAGTGGTGAACTTGTAGGTTACACCGCACTCCTGCCACAGGGACTTCATATACTTAGATATGAAGTTGGTACCACGGTCTGACACCACCTTTCTGGGGAACCCCACACGGGAGAAAATCCCCATCAATGCACGTCCCACCACGGGGGCCGTCACAGTCCTGAGAGGGATGACTTCCAGGTACCGGGTGGCATGGTCCACCAAGACCAGGATGAACCTGTTGCCCATGGCTGTCTTGGGATCCAGAAGCCCCACAATGTCAATGCCCACCCTTTCAAAGGGGGTGCTGACCACAGGGAACGGTTGGAGAGGAGCCTTGTGCTTCCTCCCACTCTTACCACTTGCCTGGCAAGTCTGACAGGTCCTGGAATGAGTATCTGAACTCTTGCGCATTTGGGGCCAATAAAAGTGGGTGACAAGCCGTTCAAAGGTCTTGTCTTGCCCCATATGTCCTGCTAAAGGCACATCCTGAGTCAGACCCAGTAGGAAGGCTCTGAGGCGCTGGGGTACCACCAGCACACCGGCTGACCCAGGCTCAGCAACCTTAGGCTCGCTATACAGGAGACCATTCTCCCAGTAGATCCAATGTGATCCAGACTTATCACCTGCTGCCTGGTTTGTGGCCTGTTGCCGCAAACCCACAAGAGAAGGGCACTACTTCTGCTCCTCGCAGAACTCTTCCCGGAAGGGGCCTCCTTCCTGCTGCCAATTGGTCAGCTCAGGCAGGCCCCCAGTTCAGCTACTTGTTCCCCTGTAGGCTCCAGGGCATCCCCCTCAAGGTCTGCCTCCTCCTGGACCGTGGGAACTTCGGGGCTGGTTTCCCGCGCCCCCTGCTTCTTCTCTTTAAGGCAGGCACCTGGGCCACTCTTTCAGGCTCCAGATCCTCTTGAATACCCTTACTGGCTGCCATGGACTGAGTGGTCACACACGCCCACTCAGGCAGACCCAACATCTCCAAATGAGACTTTCTCTCCGCCTTAGCCCAAGGGAGCTTTCCAAATCATTGCCTAGCAGACAGTCAACACGCATGGCTGGCCTCACAGCTACTTGATAGGTACCTGAGACCCCCCCCCACTCAAAGGGAACCTGGGCCACCTTACAGTGGCTCTCTGAGTTGTCAGCCGCAAATACAGGGTAAAATGCATGGGGGATCACCTGCTCTTCAGACACCAGCCGCCAACTGACAGCTGTCACACTGGCTCCGGTGTCTCTCAGAGCCTCCACCCTATGGCCATTGATGGTCACCCACTGCCTGTATTTCTTAGTGTTATCAGGCAGCTGGGTCCTAGGGACCATCTCACTGTATCCTAAAGAGACCAGGGACATCTCTGCGGGACCCCACCCACCTTGGGCACCCAACTCCTCCGCCAGGGCTACACTAGCCATCTGCCAGGGCAGTGCACCAGTGGGTGCTGTATTCGCTTTCATGGGACACTTAGGATCCCAGAAGCAGTGGCCCACCTGACCACGAGTATAACATTTCCTGGGCCCCTTTTGAACAGGCTTATCTGTCGGGCCCCTGACTTCTTCTCAGGGGGAGGCTGGGAACCCTTCCCTTGGTTCCCTTGGGGATTACTTTGGGGCCCTGTTTACCCTTGTCCCCCCCACTCTTCTGCTGGGGACCCTGCCCACCTTTGGCGAAGTCTCCCACATGACCCTTGTGGACTCGGGTACTAACCCAGCGGTCCGCCTCCTCAGCAAGCTTCCTAGGGGTAGTCAGCTTGCTATCAACCAGGTGCTGGCGTAGCTCTGGAAAACAATTACTGGACAAGTGCTCCCATGCAATCAAATCATAGAGCGCTTCAAAATCATTCACTTTGCTACCCTTCACTCAACCATCCAATGCTGTGCAAAAAAAAGACACATATTCCACCCAAGTGCTTGACTCCAGTTACTTACAATTCCTAAACCTTTGTCTATAAAGTGCTGGGGTCAACCCATAACTGGTCATTAATGCTTCCTTCATGCGGGCATAGGAATTCTGGTCCTCAGAGGGCAACTCTAACAAGGTATCCAGCCCCTCACTGAGAAAACGCCCCCACAACCCCGCTCCCCAATCCTTCACAGGGACCCGGTGGGAGGACATGGCCACTTCGTAGGCCTTAAACCATTGACCAATATCTTCATGCTTGTGGAACTCCTTAATTACATCTTTGGGGATAAATACTCTTGCTTCTACAGGCACGGATGGTGTGCTGCCACCAGAGGGAGTAATCTCTAAGCTCTTGGCTTTCAGCTCCAATTCCCTCAACATTCTCTCATGCTCTAAATGCATTCTCTTTTCTTCCAAGGCTAACTTCTTGCTTTCTAATTCCATCTGACCATCCAGTTTGAGCTTGGCTAGCTCCATCTTATGCATCCTACCCCTCTCCCTGTCCTCCAGCTCTCCTGGGGACAGGCCCTTTGAAGAAACACTGCTGCCTGCCCTGGAAGGAGCTTTCTCCCCGGTCAGGCCCAATGGCCCATCTAGCTGCCCATCTGTATTCTCTGCCTCCTCCCTAGGCTCTTCAGGATGCTCAGGAGTATTTCTAACTTCCAACCAGGCCTTCAGCACCTTTTGGAACTCCCCCTTCTTGGTTATGCCTTTCACAGAGATTTTAAATCTTTTACAGAGTCTTTTTCACGTCCGTTGGCCGACGCGGCCCCGCCCGTTTAATAGAACGTTCCGCACTGGCGTGGAACGTTCGAAGCAGCAAACGGGTTAAGCTGTGGCACAGTGTAGGTATCAACCCTCTCTTCTTCAAATTGTAGATCCATAGATGCGTTGGATGCTGCTTTGCTCATGGTAACACGGATTGGCAGTTTTTAGCAAAAATAGAAGTCCTAAGGAAAAAAATTCTACCAAAATGTATGTGGTCGCGTTATGGTCTGCACTAGTAGTGTACACCAATCACTGTATATGAGTCACAAATGCAAGTCCAAATCCCACCGCTGCCACCAATGTTAGAAATGTGGGTCTCTAGTTGGCAGAGGTAGGTACCTTTGACCAAGTAGGGGCCCTTGCTTCTAGTCAGGTTAAGGGGGCTACACTCCTAAAATAACCCCTGCTCACCCCCTTGGTAGCTTGGCACGAGCAGGCAGACTTATCTCAGAGGCAGTGTGTAAAGCATTTGTGAACACATACAGTAATAAAGTGAAAACACTACAAATGGACACCACACCAGTTTAGAAAAATAAGTAATCTTTATCTAGATTTAACACAAGACCAAACGACAAAAATCCACAATACAGTAAAAAGAATATGACTTTCAAATGGTAGAAATAGCTTAGTTCAATGTAGATGGTAAATGCAACACTTTACTCTCAAAGTACCTTGGATGCATAACTCAATATAAACAAAAGGGTCGCAGGAAAGGCGATGCCTCAGTTCCTTGCTTCGGGGGAAGCGGCGCACCCGTTCCTTACTGCAGCGCAGGGGAGGCGATGCGTCTGTTCCTTACCGGAGAGGAGTGAAACGTCTGTTTCCTACTGCGTCCCGGTTACGATGCGACAAGATGGAGCCTTGATGCGATGTGACGATCTGGTGTAATGTGACAAAATGGCGTTTTTGTTGCGATGCGACAACTTGGATGCGATGCGTGCACGCCCGACGGCCGTGTGGCGAAATCGGTGGTTTCTTGAGCCGCGACAGGCCCTGTGACACGTTTCTCCGGTGATGCAACGGCAACCGCTGCGGTGGCGGCACGCTTCTCCGGCGATGCGACGCGCTTCTTCGGTGATGCGACGGCAAACAGCTGCGGCGGCACACTTCTTCGGCAATGCGACGGCAACAGCTGCAGCGGCACCACACTTCTTCCTCGTTGCGTCGCACTTCCAGCTCCCAGCGACACACAGTCCCTAGAGGGCCCAAAACAACAGCAGGCACCTCTCTGCAGGTAGAATTCCCAGCAAGGAAATTCAGGGGGAGCTGGGTGTGAAGTCTTTGTGTCCCTGAGACTTCAGAACAGGAGGCAAGCTCAGCTTCAAGTCCTTGGAGAACCTCCTCAAGATGATTAAAGTACACACAAAGTTCCTTTTCTCCTTTCCTAGGCAATAAGTAACCACTGCAGGCCAACCCCAAACAGTCACCAGAGCAGGGGCAGTCTCCTCCTTCAGCTTCCTTGGTTTCTCTCCTTGGCAAAGGCTTGTCTTGATTCCAAGAAGTGATCTAAAGTTCTGGGGTCTGGGCCCCAATATTTATACTCCAAAATCCTTTGTTCTCTGAAGGCAGAGAGTGTCTGTACCCAGCCCAAACCAGTTCTGTCCTCCCTGGTGCAGCTTCCTGGCAGGAGGTGGAGACAGCTTTGTTGAAAGCAGACCTGGCCCAGGTAGCTGAAAAGAAATCTCCTTCCCCTACTCTCTATTCTATGTAGGCTCAGGCAAGTGAAAGGAAATCTCCTCCCCCTACTCTCTATTCAACCCAGGTCCTATTCAGCCCAGCCCTGACTCATCAGACTGCTGGAGCCAAAGCCCTCGCCAGCCCCCTGTCACTCACAAACCAGACATGTAATATACAAACCTAGCAGAGGCATACTGGATGGTTAGGCAAGAAAATACCTACTTTCTAAAAGTGGTATTTTCAAACACAGAATGTTAAAATCATCCACACTAACAGATGCACTTTAACATTCTGAGTTCAGGCATACTAAACTTTATTTACCTATCTTGTTCCTTGGGTCAGTTATGTTTATAAGATGTTATAATCAAACTGCCCATTCTGGCCTATTGGAACAGATAGCCTTGCAATAGTGAAAAACGAAATTGGCAGTATTTCACTATCAGGACATGCCACACACACCAGGGCATGTCCTACCTTTCACATACAATGCACCCTGCCCACACGGTTACCTTGGGCCTACCGTAGGGGTGACTAGCATGCAGAAAAGGGAAGTTTTAGGGACTGGCAAGTGGTTGCACTTGCCAAGTCGACATGGCAGTCCCAGACTGCACACAGGCTCTGCAATGGTAGGCCTGAGCCATATTTTACAAGCTGCTTCTGTGGATGGCACAATCAGTGCTGCAAGCCCACCAGCAGCATTTGATTTACAGGCCCTGGGCTCTCATGGTGCACTGTACTAGGGTCTGACAAGTAAATCAAATAAGCCAATCATGGAGTCACTAATCCATTACAACAATTTACAATAGGTAGCACTTGCACTTTGGCACTGAACAGCAGTGGCAAAGTGCCCAAAGCATCTAGACCAGCAAAAACATAGCAAAAACATAGGAGGCAACAGTGAAAAAAATGGAAGGGAGACCCACGCAAATGGTGCCAGGTCTAACAATTATGAATTGCAGTGAGCATGTAGACATCACGCCTATTACAGAACTTGACAGTGAGCAGTTCATTGGAATGCAATGCAGTGCTCTGGGATTTTTGGAGCTTGTTACAACAAGCTCCTGCTGGAATCCTTTGTGCACAACAAACTGTACTGCATGCCACAGTGCAATCTTTCTACAGCTCACTAAACAGCTCTACTCCCGTATTGAAGGTATTGAAGATATCCACATAAAGGTTATAGCCTTAGTGAAGGAGTGGTTGGACTAGCTCCCATACGATTTTTCCTGTGACTCCTTGTTATGAAGTGTAACCTACAGAGTTTAGAGTAAAGTCCTTGCCTGTACACAAACTCTCAAGCTGCATACGTAGCCAGTAGAGCTGTCACAAAGCATGTACAACTTGATGCCATAGTGAGATTTTTTTCTCGCAATGTACTGCCTGAACAGCAGTTGCCCTTTTTACAGGATCAAGGACTCATCAATGGCTATATTCTTTCCAGGACCTAGTTTACATCTCTGCAAACCTGGCAGACAAATGTTCCATGACAGGCTGAAATTAGAACAACCTGTCATGGTCTGGATGCTCCCTAGGCAATGTAGCAGAATTATCATTGAAATGCAGCATATGCTGCAATAACAAAAAATGATCTCTGCTCATGTATGGTGTGAAGATGGGTGTTACCCAATGCATGCGAGAAGACCAGTAGGACTGCAAGCTTGCTTTGTACGCTAACCCCATTTTGAGCATAAGGCCTAAAAATGCCTTCAGCTCCTCAAGGGAAGTGGGAGTCCACAGCTGTGTACTAGAACGAGGCTTTAAAGTGCCTCCATGCTCCTTCCGAAATTGTTCTGCACGCAAACTTGTTTGCTGCACAATTTGCTCATGGAAGTCAACATCCAAGAAGAGTTAATCGGCATGAAATTGTCTATATCAACTTTACATCCAGCATCGCCAGTGAACAGCAGAATATGGGTCTGCACTTAATTGGAGGTTGCCAAGAGAGCACTCCATCTGTGAATGCCACTACATGTGCCTGCTCCCTGGGTTGGTCTATTATGCTGCAGTTTATCCGCTGTGCTGAAAGTGCTTGTAAGGGGACAGAACAACTGCCATCATCATGTCCCTCAGAATCGCTGGAAGACGAGCAGTCAGATAGAACTCTGCAGACTGAAAAATCACTTCCAGATTCTGCTCCATATTCCTCTCCCTCCGATGCTGTCTCAGTATCTGATCCTGCCTCAGAGCTATCCTCCATAACCCGAGTTAGGGCCTGGGCACCAATTATCCACAAGATGCCATCTCTGCTGACCGGTGAAAACCTTCCTTCCAAAACACTGCACTATGTAGATGGCAGAAGTATTGTTCTGTTAAAAAATAACTTATCTTTTTTAGTGAATCTGCAGGTTCTCCAAAGACACTAATCAAAGAAAAAAAAAAGACAGTATTACTTCATATTGCCACATATGCAATTCCACAGCATACTAGTTTTATCATGGCTTATGCATAAACTTTATTTTTGGAGGATATGCAGGGCCATTGCCAGTATAAAACTAATTTCCCGAAACTGGAAATCTACCTTTGCTCTCAAGAAGCACACATTCACATAGCACCCCTTTGCAACTTTATGCGCAGGCATGCTCCTTATGAAAACTCTGAGTGTTATCACCAGGATCATTGGATTTATGCAGCAGGAATGACTAAATTTTGCAGCTAGAAAAGCCAAACTATACGGCATAATGCTTCACTTTTTTTGATAGTATTACTTGTTTTATGATTTTAAACATGGTATTACTGTCTGGGCAAACATTTCAACTTATTAATACCAGTTTAGCAACCAAATGCAGAAATAAGCAAGTGAAAGATGTCCAATCAACATTTGTGCAGGCCCTTTCACTGCATGCAAAGACATGTCGCCACATTGATCTCTTTGCACAAATCCATGTACTGCATATGCCACATAAATCACCCATATGATGCGTAATCTGCAGATGGTATATTTATGCGGCATATGCACTATATTTATATTTTTTTAGAAATGCGTGTTTTTACTCTGGAGGAGCACAATCTGCCCACATTTGCAAAAAATTGTGTGGGCCACATTACTTTAGCCCATTTGCATGGAATGTCAACCCCTTGACAAATTTTTTTTTTTACTTTTTACCCTATTATGGGGGACTGATTGCACCCATCAGGAAGAAAATACACTTTTTTTTTCTTTACAAATATTGGTACCCCGCTCAGGGATTGACCCGTTACCATGAGTACCGACATCACTCACACTGGTCCCTGGTGACCTATTTTGTTTCCTGGCTGTGGAGCTCAGCACAAGCACAATCCACAGCCAGCAACGGTCTCAGGAATGCTTTGTTGGAAAGGGGAGACTCTCACCTTTCCATCGAGGCCTGTCGGAAACCAGGGGAGGCCGTTTTCAGCAATCTTTCCCCACCGGAGTGGGAGAGAGCACTCACCTGCTTCTTCTCGCCGCTCCAGTGGGAAATCTTTTTACAATAGGGGCTGATGTGGAAGCACCAGAGGATCATTTTTAACCCTCCCCATTGTCAACTAATGTCTGACACATGCACTGGGGAGGGGGCCTTTGGCCGACACTCATACAAAAGGAGTTAAGGGCTTGTATTTCCCTTATATCACCTTGAATGACACTGGGGCAGTGCAAGCCCTTAGTAAATCTGAGCCCAGGTGTCTTGCCTTAACTGTAGATGTTGTGTGAAAGTTGCACTGTTTGCTGTGCCTAGAAGTAGATTCTTTATTTTTTTTAACAAATTTCTGAAAGTGTCCGCAGAATACCACTTTCTCATACCTTTAGTCTTATAAGGCTTGACAGATGGTTTTCTTTTGAAAGCACTTGGCCCAAATTTACACACCTCTCATGCAACACAGTGCAGCACTCAAAATTGCTGCCCTGCGTTGCATAAGAGGGAGAGAGAAGGACAGTGCCAGCTAAAAAGATATGACATTATGCTCTTTTCTCTAGAGCCGGTGCAGAATTATGCTGCCAAGCACCATGCACCATAGAGCAAAGGTATCTGGGTGAGTCTAGTATAGGTTTTGTACTGGAAGGGTACCCTTCTAGTACTAAGTAATATGCTTAGAGGGACTTTACAACTTTTCCTACTTTGTATGTGTGCTATACAGTACAGCACACATGCAAAGTCATAAAAGAAAAGAGAAATTAAAGTATTTCTTTTAAACGGCTGAGTTCAGCCATGTCTGCTATTGTTAGTACATAGGTTTTTGCATCAAAAACCATGGGAGGCAGCACAGGAACATCCATGTACCACCCATGGAACATCCCCTTGCCACAGAATAATGCAAAGCAGCGCCCCTTTACATATTTTTTTAAAACATTTTCAGGACAGGGGACTAAATCCTCAAGTCCTTTAATCGTTACCACATTTTCCTTCATGCTCGGCCAGCCAATCAGAGTGCTAACTCCTGTGAGAGCCTCACTCCTGCCAGAGCAAGATGGCCCAAGGAACAAAAAATCCTCCTTGGCCAAAAAAAAACACTATATTTTTTTAACTTGAGCTCGTAGGTCTCTCACGAGAGGCCCTCAAACCCAACCATCCAGATATACAAAAATGTTTGTACCTCACTTTCACCTAAACTACTGAATGCATTTACACAAAGTCACTAAAAGGCGATTTGGCTGTAGCCCTTTCCCCAAAAAATCTATGCATTGGGAAATTTGGTTTTAATGGATCATCCCGAAACTTTCCAGTGAGGCACTGAGGTGGATGAACCTTTTGTTTGAAAGTCTTGTCAAGATTTGTCAAACGATGCCAAAGTTATTAGCAAACCAAAAAATGTTCTTCCTTTCAAAAAGCAGAAATAACTATAACTACCCTTTGGCAACTGCCACTGGTTAATTATTACATATATATGAATTCAGCAGTTATAGTTATAGTTATCTCAAGAAACTAAAACTTGTGCCCTAAGGTAACTATAACTCGCATCCCCACCATGCACAGTTTTCTCATGAATAATTTTATTGCAAATGCTGCAGTTCTATTTTCAATGATGTCATAGAAGATGTTGTGACTGATGTAATATGTGGGGTAATTAGCAGTGCATGGTGAGGGCACGAGCTATAATTACCTTAAGGCAGGAGATATAGTTTCATGAGATAACTATAACTATAACTGCTGAATTTCTTTGATTCTATGTGTGTAAAATCTGAACTTAGCTATAGCGTCCCTGTAGCCTTTGATTTTTAGTGAATTTCTAAGGTTTTTTTTAAATTCTGAATCCTAACTTTAACGTCCTTGTAACCTTTGGTATTTTCAGTGGATTTTTTATTTTTTTTAATGCTATTTCCTTATTATATCATTGCTATAACTTTGTCATTTTCAGTGAATATCCAGTTTTTTTTAATGTAAAGTGATATTTAATTACCATATGTTAATCCAACCGCCAACGTGCATGGCCTTTGGCCGTGCATGGCAGGGGTAGGCCCCAGAACCTGGCCTGCAGCCAGGACCTGCAGCCAACACCACACCACGCACAGCCTTCGGCAGTACACGGCAAGGGTTACCCCCGCATGCAGCCAACCCCACGGCGCACACAGCCTTTGGCTGCACTCAGCGGGGGTTGGCCACAGGGCCAACGCCCTAAAGGCAGCCAATCCACATGCCCCCTGACCCAGGTCAAGTTTGGCCCCAGGGACCCCATCCTTCGGGGCCTACACTGTATTTGATGGGAGTGGGCACACCGCCCCCCTCCCTAGCCCAGGGTTCCCAATCCTGGACCTCAGAACATTATGTGGGGGAAAGGGGCAAGTGTCCCCCTCCCTGCTTCAATTTTGTCCCCAGGGACCCGATCCCTGGGGCATTTTTTAGGGTGGGGGTTGCGTGGCCTCCCTCCCTGGACTGCCTTTGGCCCCTGAGCCCAATCCCCTGGGCCCACCACCATGTTTATGGGGAAGGAGGGCACGCAGCCCCGCTGCTCGGATTGATTTTGAATAAAGGGACCCCATCCCCAAAGGCACAGCACTATATTTAATGGGGAGAGGGGAACACAGCTCCCCTCCCTGGGCCCATTCAAGCCCTGGGGGCCCCATTCTCTGGGACCTGGCACATTTTGTGGGGGAAAGCGGCATGTGTCCCCCTCCCTTGGCTCATTTTGGTGCCGTGACCCCATACCCTGGGGCCCGGTGAAATGTTTTAGGGTGGAAGGGTATATGGCCCCCCTGTTCAGTCCTTTTTTGACCCTGGGGACCAACCCCTCATGGTCCACCTCTATATTTATGGGGTGGAAGGCAAACAGCCTCTCTTCTTGGGCAGATTTCTACCATAGCCTGGCCAGGTTCCAAAGGAGGAGGGGGCATGCAGCCCCCCAGGCCGATTTTGGTACCTAGGACCTCATCCCTCAAGGCCCAGCCAATATCCAAAGGGAGGGGGCATTGGTACTCCCCTGACAAGGATGATTTTGGCCCCTGGGACTCCATCCCCCTGGGCCTGGCCAACAAAGGGTGGGTGCCCTGGTGCTCATCAAGACACCCACCACAGTATGGTTGGGGGCCGCAGGGTGATCCCAAGGCCACTGTGGCCCCTGCTGGCTTCCCATCTCCAGCAGGAGCCGGCATTGCTCGCACCTTCTCAGAGCATAGAAAATTGCTGCTCCCTGCAGGCGGGAGCAATTTCTTTATATGCTTCCCTGCCCGCTTCAGTGAGAGCAGGGAAACAGATAAAAAGTCCACTCCCAGCAGGTGGAGGCATTTTTCATGGACCCGCCCTCTGGGAGTGGACTTAGTGTTTGTTCTGCTTGGTGGGAGTTTTTTAAAATTGCTCCCCAACAAGCGAAAGCAATCATAGGTTTCCCTGCCCACTCCAGTGTGGGCAGGGAGACCGCTATGTCCAGGGTAGGCAGGAGCAGGCCCTGGGGGATAGGGTCCCCAGGGCCAATTAATGACTCCAGGAGTGGGGCCATGTGACCCCCTCCCTTTTGAAATTGCGGCTGGGCCCCAAATATGGGGCCACTGGGGGCTAAATTGGCCTGGAGAGGAGGGCTGTGCATCCCCCTCCCCATTACTAATATGGCTATGCCACGAGGGATTAGGTCACTGGGGCCGAAATAGGCCCGGGGAGGAGGGACGCGAGCCCCCTTCCAATTTTTAAGTACGATCAGGTGTTTGTTTTTGTGTGAAAGTATATGAGATAAGTACTGTGATGAGTAGTTGTTTAATTTTTATGGGGATCATTTGATGGGCATTCCACGAGGTGGTATAGGATCCCGTGAGAGTCTCACAAGATTGTATGGGGAGAAGTAGAAAAAAAGGGGCAAGGTTAACCAATAGTTAATATTCTTATTACATGGTTGAAGAAATGCTGTGATGTAATTGGTTGCAGAGCCTGAGATAGCTCAGATTGTCCTTGGTACTTTGGAGGAGAAGGAAGTCTCTTAGAGTTGTGCTCAGCAGAAGTTATTTCATCTGGAGTTCAAAGAGACTGGTGTTGTCATTTGCATTTAAGAGTGGAGTTCAAGTTCAGGTATTTAGTAATATATTTCATAAATATTGTTGTGAAGTCTCAGTAAGTGTACTAATGTTGGTACACTTATTCTACACTATGTTTGCAGAGTGAAAAGTTGTTTGCGGAGGTGTAGATGTGTTAATATAGGTTTTGGGAGGCACAGATTAGAATGTAGAGACATATGAGCAAGGTTTTCAGATTGTATTAAAAAATGAAATGTACAAGCTGTGTGTACTTGTAAGTAAAGTAAGCAGTGTTTCTCAAATTATAAAACAAAGGATGTAATAATACAAGCGGTACTATTGTTAGAAACCCCATTGTACATATACTTTAACCCCTTGAGTGGTGATATTGCAATTTATAGAGTGGAAAGCTGTGGTGAGTGCTAGCAATGTTGTCTCATGAGGAATGTGTTACTTTATACATTTTTGGCCTGTTATAATTTATTTGTGATAAAAAAGTGCACTGGGTGAGGGCGTAGACTTTTTCAGGAGAAAGGAATAACACGTTTCCGGTGCATTCGATGTAAATATGGGTGAAAAACATAGAAAGATTTAGAAAATATAGTGTTGTATCACAGTTATCAATTTTTTACCAAATGTATACTTTTAACTTTTTGTTTATTTTGTCCTTTTTAGGAGTAAAATAGAAACTTGTCTCTGAGGAACTAATTATCCGCTTGTATAAGCAGCAAAGACTAGCATTGTTAAGAGAAACAGGATTATTCAGCAATAAGTACCTCTTCAGGCACAGTTTATTTCAGGTTGGAAGGATGTGGAGTCACCTGAAATATTGAGTGGTGTAGCAGCACAAGATAACTCTGGATGAACTATGTTTTGTGAACTGTATATATAGATTTGCTGCTTTGCTGAGACTTTGTTGCCACCTAGCCTGCCATAGCATTGCGCGAATTTAAAGACTCTTCGGTAAGCTAAGGCAGGTAAAATAATGGAAAAGAAGTGCTACCAAGATCAAAATCCAGTATGTAAATAGAGCGAAAAGGTGAGGGTGTTTTTAGGAGCAGTTAATGAGCGTCAGATTTATTTGATATATTTGAAAGTTGTTTAAAGTTGTTTGTTTTCTTTGTGTTGTAGTTGTTTATATAGTTTGGTAATGTGGTTGTTGTTTTGTACTGTTAATAAAGTGTTTGGTTGTAATAAAAGAAATGTACAGTTACTTTTGATTAGTTTCTTTAATACTTATTATACATTTCAAGTTTATTATACTATTACAGTATTCAGTAAAACTGGCAGTTCTATGTTCAAGGACTGTGAATATGGTGCCACTTGTATATGTATGTCAATGGTACTATGCACATCTTTTACCCTACAGACACTTGGCAATGGAGAAGCCAATGATTTTTCTATGCAGGTATGGTTGCTTGTCATGTAACAGTGAGTTTTGGCATGCTGTAGGGAAGTGTGATACAAGAGAGAAGTCTTATACTCTAATACACACTGCTATCAGCTGCTGTGAACACTCTATTGTGCACACAATATTATGTATGGGTGTTCCCATTGGGAGGCATGTGAAACAGAGGTAAGTATGTCTTTACAATGAAATCTTGACACGAGTTGTCCGAGACACAGTTCTGAACAGAGAGGATACTCCATTTTTAGGTCGAGCCTCGAGTAGCGCGCAAGCGCTGCATAGAGGCGAAGACTTAATGTAAGTGAGTTTTCAAAGCAGTCCAAGAAACGCTCGTGCGTCGTGGCTGGCCTTTTTGAGATGGTACGCGCGGCAAACATGTGTTTCCAATTATCGTGCCCAGACGCGGGCGCGATAAGTGGAAACACATGTTTGCCGCGCGTACTCATCCAAAGGCCAGCCACGACGCTACGAGCGTTTGGGACTGCTTTGCAGGCTGCCGCGCTCGCTCGCCCCCGCTCCTCCGTGCTTGTTATAGGACTTGTGCCCTGCCGGACAGTTATTGCTGGGTTCCCTTTAACTGTTTGAAGGATACATTTTAGCACGCTCCCTAAAATAGTTTTAGCACCGATGCACCAGCAAAGTTGAACACACAAGTATTGTTATTATATTGTTTTAGCTGCCAGGAAAAGATGAGCTTTTGTGCAGCCAAATCTAATACGAGGCAGGGCAAAGAGCACAAGCCGCCTTCGCTTTGCCCACGTACCCCGACAGCTTGTTGCACTCATTGCCCCCAGTGCATATCAGTGAGTGAGCTCCGGACAGAAAGGCTGGTGTTTCCGGAGAAATGATCCCTCGAGCCCTTCTTCTCTCTCCCTCCCCCACGTACCCACATGATAGACGTAGAATTGTCTCCTTGTCTCGGGCCACACAAGCTGTAAAGTATTCCGCCAGCAGCACTCACCAACCTGGTAGTATTCTCCTCAGGTACTCGGTGGTACTTTTCATTGAAGCATCCATCACCCCGTCAGCATCCACAACCCCTCCAATATTCCCACCCCTTAATGCTCACCTTGCAGTAACAGGCGCACAGCCCCCATTGTAGTAGTCGGCCGTCTTTAAGTAGCCCCCTCATGTGCTCTCATTAGCACCTTCCAGCAGCGCCTAACTCCACACAACAGCCTCCTCCATAGTACACCCCAATCCGCCACTCTTCTCTAATAATGCATGCCCAGTAGTAAGCGGCCCATGGAGTGAGTACACCCCCTTCTGTACTCAAACCACTGAAATTAATTCTCTCTGTGGGTTTCTACTTTGCTCCATACAGGAGGGGGCATTATGCAGGCATAACTAGTACACCTTTTGGTGATCTCAGATGACATTTTAATCACTCGCCTAGCATGAAGGTGAGGTTATTCATTCCAGAGTCCCAGATTCCAGCTGCAATGCATATAAAGACAAAATATTGGATAAATATGCAAAACAACAAAAATTCTCCTATAACCTGGTGCTTCATTAGCTGTTTGTTGCCGTTGACACAAGCGAGCTCTCCTCACACCCTGCACACTCGTTGACACTAACAACTTGCAGCTATCTATGCATGTGAATGTGGCCACCACTTCACCATTACAATATTTCTGATGTCAGCACAATAAATCAGTAAGTTAGTATATGTGCAAATTGGTTTCACGTTCTAATATGTTGGATCAATTTTATTTTCATTAATTTCGGTTTACAGTCATTTGCTTACTTTCTTTATTTTTTTACAAGACAAGATTCTACAAAGACTAATTTCATCTTCAGAAGTTGCAAGAAAAGGTCTCAACGCCCTTGCTACCTCATTCCATACAAATACACTGTCATGAACGTCTGCGACAACCAAGTGCGCAATACTCTCCTAAAGCACCAACCAACCTACACTCCTTAAGGTCTCATGCTCTGCACAGCCCACATATCATATCAGTCTCGCCTTTGGGACCTTATAAGTATTTAGTTATGCAGCACAATATCCTTACTGCAACAACATTAACTGTTGCATGGCTAAACACTTATAAGGTCCCAAAGGCGAGACCTATTGGCTATGCCAATGCTTGTTTACTTTACTATGGTCATTCATCAGTGTGAAGAGAGGTATGTGCAGAGAGAACAGTTTCTACCCACAGCCTACTTTGCATATATTTTACTCCGGGGAGATGTCTCACCTGAGAGGGCAGTGTGTTTTCAAAACATAGTCTCTATAGTTGTTATGCAAGACAGACTTTTGAGCATAAAGGTAATTTCAACTCTATATTTTACTTGTACATCTGTCATGCTGGGTAGAGCTGTAACCAGAAAGGTAAGCCACTTTTTACACCCTAATTTGCACAAGCATTATCCAAGAGACAGGTCACTGGAGAGAGACTAGTCTCTCTCTGAACTATACAATGAAGAGCTATCATGCAATAGATTTGTGTAAGGAAACAGAGTACTTTCTCCCCACAGCCTACTACATATCTGTCAGCATGAGAAAAGGTATGAGTAGAAGGATACATTGTTCTCAAACCCTACTAAAGACACCTCTTACCCTGGCAAGATGTGTTAGGAGAGAGGTGACTCCCTTCCCAGGCAGCACTACATATCACTGTTGTTCTAAGGAGAGGTGGGAGCACAGAGGCCATTGGCTCACTAGACAGTACTGTACATTCAAGTTGTGCTGGAGATAGGTGTTAGTGCAGAAGACAATGCTTTCCTACATACTACTGTATATATCTGTTATGCTGGGTCGAGCTGTTAGTAGACAAGCAAATCCATTCCCATACATTAATAATTATGTTTATTTCCCTGGGGAGAGGTGTCAGTGGGGAGGCTAGTAATTGTTATACCTAGTTTGGATTATTGAGGTCTTATGTGTGAGGTGAGTACCTTCCCCATCCTACTATACATACTACTGAGCCTGGGGAAAGGTGTGAATGGAAAGGCAGTGTCTCTTTACATCCTACTCTGCGTACTAGTTATCTTCATTCAAGGTCTCAGTGGAGAGGCCAGTCTCTCCCCATAGTGTAGTAGTGGGGATCGTAAGAGATAAGTATTGTAAAGAAGGAAAATGCAAATTCTTGCTCTAAAGTAATTTTACGATCTCATAAGAATCTCGTGGAATCATATATAAAATAAAAGTGAAGCAAAAATCTGGTGCATATAAATTATACCTATTACAAAAAGATATGTTCAGTGAAAATGCAAATTCCATTATAAAAGTACACCCTTGCGAGAGAGCGTAAATCAGCAAACACTACCCCCTCGCAGTAGACGCAGAGGAGTGTGCCTGGCTCTCGCGAGAGGCCTGCGAGATTAAACCACGCTATGGACGAGCATCGTGGCTCTCGCGAGAGTCATCAAGGGAAAAAAAGGGTAACAGTGCAACAACATACATAATGATAGTATGGGGTAGTTCTGAAAAGAGCTTTTTAAATAATTTTTTTAACAACTGACTTTTTTAATGTTTTTTAACATTATTTAATTCTTTGTACTTTTATTTTTAAAAAGGGTACAATAAAAAGAAGATATTGAGCGTAAACAAAAAAAATCTCGTTCAAAACAGAGGCAAAAAAATTAGGAAAATCTCTTTTGAGGAAAAAAGCTACTGCCTAGGTGCGTATTTATGATCCTGGACAAGCCTGTCCTGGGCAGCCCTGCTTGCCTCATAAGATAAAAAAATCTGCTTGCATAAGCAGCAACAATGGGATTTGTTTAGCTAAGCAGGGTCGTTATCTGCTTGAGCAGGGAATACCTGGGCAGGCACAGTGTCACCAGGTTGAAAAGATGTGGTTGCCCTTGATAAGTTATCAAGCTCTGCAGCATGGGCAAACTTAGCACGAGCAAGGTGTTGAGGGTGAATAGCTCACAAATGTCACCACATCCCAGTGGTACTCACACTGTATTGCTTGTTCCGGCTGCCCCTTCTGAACTTCTTTTTGCATATGTTACATAGTACATATTTCTCAGATACTTTTTACCCACCTGGTCTCATTTCAGAAAATTTCCACACCAAGGACTCCTTGGGTGGCTGAGGTGACAGAGGTCCAAGAACAGCAGTAGGTTTCTCATCTGAATCTGAGCTAGCCAAAAGGCCTAGCCACAGCAAAACCCAATAGCAAAATGAAGCAAGAAGGAATGAAGCAATCTTTCTTTGATAAATAAAGACATCCATATGAACCAATCCTTCCTTAGGGTGTGGTTCTTCTCACAGACCTCTCGCAAGATACCTGTGGATGTCTTGCGAGATGTTGGTCATTATTGCCACATATTTGCAGCAGGAAGCGGGCAAATTGATGGTAACAGAATTTGATGGCTCCCCATCCTTCCCAAAGCTATTAGTATTCACTAGTTGTTGTGAGGCACATTCTGATGGGGATTTAGATGGCTGTATACTGCCTGGCAAGGTAGCCATATTATTAATTCCTGTCTGGTGTGGCTAAGCGAGAGGTGGAGCCTTTGCTGGCCCTAAAGCCCTGGCCATATTCACATCCCCCGTCTGCCTAGGGAGCCCTCCCACATTTTGAGATAAATCAGCAGCAGTTTGCAGTTGATTATCGTATGGGATACTATTACACTGTGCAGGCCCGTTTGAAGGTGCATACAATTGATTGAGTGTGAGGTCCCTTGTGCCATATGATTTGTTTGAACCAGTGAACCAGCAAACGCACTGTACATTGTCTTAGTTTGGCCTAGATGTCCTTCCTTAGCTCCTAACCTTGCATAAATGGGAGAGAGCAAACTTTCCACCACCCCCTTCACGCAGGACAACAATTTCTCTTGGTATGAGTCCACCTAAGCAGACAAAAGTACAACAGGGCTCTCTGTATTAGGGACCGTTGCAAAAGTTTAAACAGTTTGGGGTGCAGTAAGGGCATGTGATTTTTTTTTGTCCCCTGTCATCTCTTGTGCTTAGCCAGAGAGGCACTATTAGTTGGCAAACTCAGAAAGGTGCTGGTATTCCATCCTGTGTCACCATGGGGAGCCAGATTTAATGACAATGGCTCTTGGGCTGTTGATGGACCCTGGACAGACACAGAGACGGTATCAATGGCAAACAGCATGGATGGCTGTGGGTGTAGCGTCATTTCCGGAGATGCAACCGTAGTAGCAAATAGCCTGCACTCCACCTATTCAATCTCCTTGTTTAAGGCACCCACAGCCTATTTAATATAGCCATCCAAGGATCAGGAGGCTGAGAAAGGCTTGGGTGAAGTGGATGCTTTTTGCTTTGTCATGGTGAGGAAAGAGGCACTAAAATGGCACAAGGCTCAAAGAGGCTCCACAGAATAATGTTGTTTCAAATGGCAGAAGTTCAGTAGCTAACCCAGCAACCAAAGCACTCTATATGAAAGTCTGCCACTAGGAGAATGAGTTCAGGATTAAAGAGGGAGGGCCCAGCCCAGTCTCGTTCGACCACGGATGGGTGCAGACAGGCTCGCTCTTGGCCCAGTCTTCGCGCGGGCAGTGCCCAGGCCTGTCCCACGCTACGGGTCCGGGCAAAGCAATATATAGCACTGATTTGAGGCAGAAGCAGGTGCAGATGGTTGAAAGGGCCACCTCTTTGGGCCCACAGACTCCTGGGATGCGTAGTCAGTTTGAAAACACTCCTGTGGGGAATCTTTGTCAATGGGACCAGGGCGGTGCACCTGTAAATCACTTCTGGGTAGCCAGTCTGCGGTAACGAAAGTCAAGCCGTGGAGTCCATGGTTGATTCTGGATCTTCTGTTCACCCTTTAAAAATTCCTCTGTATTGTGTGGAAGCGGCAGTCAAAGTTGGCAAGGATGTGCTCAGCATGGATATCTATTCATCTGGTCTTCATCATCACAGCTGCTACGCATTGAGGTGGAGTTGGTGTCCCTGTTTGATACAAATAAAAGCTGTCTATAGTATGGCATTTCTTTTGGAATTGACTTTCTCTGAATAGTTGTGTACAGATTGTACACAATACGCAATGAGGGTTTCCCATGTATCCATGTTGATTCGCAATTTAAACTATGCTATGGGTAAAGCAATAGCAATTTGTACAGCAATATGCAGGAAAATGAAGCTTGGATGATGTCATCTGAGAGGTCATCACTTATGTCATAAATGATGTCATAGAACATGTCATGAGTGATGTTATATGTGCGGTCATAAGCAGATCATGGCAGGGGCACAAGTTATAGTTTGCGCTGCTAACTATACCTGGTGAATTTCTGTGTTTTTTTTGTTTCAAAACATTAATGATGACACTGACAAATTCACCTAACTATAACGTTACTTTTAACCTTTGGATTTTTCAATTAATTTCTAAGATTTTTTAAACCGAAGACTGACCTTTTCAATTACACCTAACTACAACGTTACTTTAACCTGTTTATTTCAGTGAATTTCTAGGATTTATTAAAAGTAGAATATATATTGTTTTTTAAACTGTATGTATGGTAGACTAACTGAACAATATGTCCTGTGTGTGAACATTATTCTGAAAGGAAATTGCTTTTGCATTGCAACTGAACAAGAATGGGTGCACACTTTTCAAATTGTTTCTAAAAATGATAATTGAGTATAAAACAGAATAATACAACAACATTTGTCTTGAGATTGTCTATTTGCTCAGTTCTTCTTCCTCTCATATTGAGACATTTTCCCAGCAAGTTCATTAATATTGTAATAGAATACTTTTCATTGCCTTTGTACGTGTTTTTACAATAAAGTCTTAATTATAATTCAGAGAGAGCATAATCAGTTTTTTAATACTGTACAGTATTAAGTTTTCTTATATAAATCAATTTTTTAAGTGTGTGATTACTCACTAGAGTTATATATTTTATTTTAATCTACTATTTAGAGTTCTTTTTCACATGTTCAGTTATTATTTAATCTTAATCTGTAATAAGAGTGTCATTAAAAGATGGTTGTAATATTTATTTATTCACTTTTTTTAAAAAGAGGTGGTGACTCTCACGGGAAGCTTGTGGGAGTCGAACACACAATCCCCTGCACGGACTCTGAGAGGGATTTACTTCCTGGTCATCTCTTGTGACCTTCTAGTGAGATTGTACGTTTTTATTTTGTTAGTGAAATTTATTATGCAATGTAAATGTATTATAATTTATAATACATTTATTAGTAAAATGTATTATTAATTTTGTTCCATTGAATATATAAAGCAATAATATTGTTACGATCTCATGATCAGCTTGCAGGAGTCAAACACACAATCCCCTGTATGGACCCTGAGGGAGCTGTACTTCCTTTTCGGCTCTCGCAATCTATCTGCGAGATCGTGCATTTGGAATTAGGCTAATAACAGTTTTTCTTGTAATTCTAAACAAATTGAGACATTAGAGATATTAATTTGTTTTGAAAAATTGATTATGAATCATTCCATGAAATATATAAAGCAATAATATTTTTTACGATAAGAGTTCATTCTATACCACACTGTTTGCAAACAGTGAAACACTCATGAGAAATAAACCACAGCGTATTTTGAGTATTCAAATAAATCTACTAAGAACAGTGTACATTCTATGCAACAGTTGTCAAAAAGGCACTATTTGCTCAAAATAACCAAGATCTGAAGGTGCTAAAGATCATACTACCTGCATCATTCATATTGTGGTGAAAGCTTCACAGATAGTCCTTTGTCTGAAGCAAAACAAGCATGCGTACATAGGTTAGTACCTGGTGCACACACTCTTCCATGTTAAGCATAAATTATCATGCTGACACGATTCTCTCTAATAGCTCTATGCTGCTTACAAAACCTAGGGCCTAATTACGATCTTGGGGGACAGGGTTAATCCATCACATATGCCAAATTACTTTCCATTATATCCTATGGAACTTGTAATACGGCAGATGGGATATCCGTTATATTTGTGACAGAGTATCTGAGCCGGATGGAGTATCCCAGCCATCAAGATTGTAATTAGGCTCTTAGTATCTAATAAGTAGAATCTTTCTCCTGTTGGAAACTTTTTCTGCAAAACCAAAATGTTGTGTGGAGCATAATCAATATCAGTCAACTGTCACTTGTACACAGAGTTACTCTTGAATGCAAACATTTATAACATGTTCAATGCCTCTACACAGCTATGGTGCATTGAAAGTGCACCCCCTCCCCAGAGAAAGTATGTTTGGCCTCTGGGGTGGTCTCCCCGGTGCCTCTCAAGGCTTAGGGAGGGGGACCATGCATCCAAACTCCCCGTACATATTATGTTCGACCCCAGGGATGAGTTCCCCGGGGCTTTTAAAGCCTCAGGGATCAGGGCTGTGCATCCCCTCTCCCCATAAACAATGTTTTCAGCCATTGGGGTAGGCTCCCTGGAGCCTTTGGAGGCTAAGGAGGGGGGCCACGAAGCCCTCAGCCTATTATGAATACAGCCCTAGAGGTGGGCTTATAGTTTAGAAATGTGGCCCAGCTGCCATTTTCTTTGATCCTGCGAGAGTCTTGTGGGATCATGGCACTTTTTCTGTATTTTATTTTGGGCTCCAGGGAGTCCCTCAGAGTCCTGCGCTTGGGCCGTAGGGGGTCGGAGTATCTCCACCCTGCCCCCATATATTTTTTTTTTACAACTTCAGAACAGGGGACTAAGTCCCCAAGCCTCTCAATGGCTGACAGCAACATTTCTCTCATGCTGCTGGTAGCCAGTCATAGTGCTCACTCTTCTGGGAGTCTGACCTTGCAGTTACACCAACTTTCGAGAGGGTCACCATACTCCACGCCTCATGGTTTCTGACTTTAGACCATTGTGCTTGTTTTCATTAAGACCTCATCTATCATTGTATTATTAAATCTTTATTTAAATATGTATTTGAGAATGTAGAAATTGATGTATGGTCATTTTCTGGTCATACAGTTTCCTCTACTATTGGATCGATTTCCAGAAACTTTTTAGTGTATATACAGATCATCAAAACATTGTATAAATGTAGCACTATTGAGTGGGGAATTTGCAGTGGAAATTCCAAGGATAAACATTGAATGAGCCCTGCAGAAGTCCTATTGGTGAAACGCATTGACTACAGCAAAAATCCAAGAAGAAAATGAAATGTTTTAATGAAGAATCAATGAATAATTTTATTAAGGAAAAGATTCTGGGAGTCTGTTCATTTTGCTCTCCAATAACTGTTGCTATTAATCAAGTTATTTCTAACCAAAACATCGTTGGGGTGTGGGTGATGAGTCACATTTTTGTTGAATCCAAAGAAAGTATATTTGGCCCTGGGGTTGGGCTCCCCGGGGCCCCTCAAGCCTTGGGGAGGAGGCCGTACATCCCCCTCCACATACAGAATATGTTTGGGCCCAGGGTTGGGCTCCCCAGGACCTCTGATGGCTCGGGGAGGTGGGAGATGCATCCACCCTCCCTGTACATACCATGTTTGACCCTGGGGGTGGGCTCTGCAGGCCTTTTATGCCTCAGGGATTGGGGCTGCGCATTCACCCCCGCATAAACAATGTTTTCAGCCTCTGGAGGCTCAGGGTGGGGGGTCACGCAGCCCCCACTCCATTATGAATACAGCCCTTGCAGTGGGCTCCCTGGGGCTTATAATTTATAAATGGGGCCCAGCCACTATTATTTTTTTTGAACCTGCGAGAGTCTCGCGGGATCATGGCATTTTTTTCTGTTTTTGTTTTTTGGGGCTCCAGGGGAGCTCCCTCTGAGTCCTGCTCTTGGGCCCTAGGGGGTCAGAGTATATCTACACTGCCCCCATATATCTTTTTTTTCTATAACTTCAGGACAGGGAACTTAGGGCCATATTAGCAAGAACGGCTTTAAAATTATCGCCGCTTTAGCGGCAGGAAACTGCCGCTAAAGCGGCAATAATGGGCTTGATAATATGCGCTATAGATTTCCAATAGAAGCACAGGTTAGATGTGCAGGACATCTAACCTGGGCTTCTATTGGAATTCTATAGCGCATATTATCAAGCCCATTTTCGCCGCTTTAGCGGCAGTTTCCTGCTGCTAAAGCGGCGATAATTTTAACGCCGTTCTTGCGAATATGCCCCTAAGTCCCCGAGTCCTGTAATGGCTGCCAGCAACATTTTTCTCATGTTGCTAGGAGCCAATCAGAGAGCTCGCAGGAGTATGATTCTCACATGAGCAAGATGGCCCAAGGGAAATAAAGCTCCTTGGGCCAATCAGAGCACTCTAGTTTTATATTGGCGCACCTGCGAGAGTCTTGAACCAATTGCCTGAATATACAATTATTTGTTACCCCAAATTTCACAAAAACTACTGAACGGAATTACACCGAATCACAAAATGCACTATCTGCAGACCAAGATCTAGCTTCCTGTCGAATTTTGTGAAATTCCGTTTTAGCAGTTTGTGTTGTGGCCCGTCTTAAAAGAAGTCTATGGAAAATGCATGGGTATTTTTCATTTTGTGACCCCCTTTTTTCTTGGCCGCAGCTTGATGAATCACCCCGAAAGTTTCCAGGAAGGAGCTGAAGTGGATTCACTTTTTTTTTAATGTAAGTTTTGCCTTATTCTAGTTGAATACATTTTACAAATGCTTGTAAAATAATATATTTTAAGATAGAGTAAATATATTGTATCTCTATACTTGATTTGTTAATTTCAGTATTTCTTTGAAATATTGAATTAGTTTGCATTATTCTACTCCTATCAGTAGGGTTGCAATTTATTATGGCTATTGTTAATATTTATTATTGTTATTCAACTCACTTCGACTGTAGCATATTTGTGCTAGCAACAACCAACAGATAAATGCATAATGTGACAAAGTTACACCAAATGACCAGCGGATGAACAGTACGACCTTCTAACATTCCAGAGAGAGTATTAGTGTCTAGAAGTGAGCCCAAATATAGGTTCATTTAGCCTTTTTTTAAATGCTGTGAAGTTACGGATAGGACAGATCTCCAGTGTCAATCCATTCTAGAGGGCGGCGCTGAGTGACTGTAAGGACCTTTCTCTTACTTGTGCCTTTTTACTATGCGGTATTTTCATCAGAACTACAGCACTTGATTGGACTGGCCTCATTGGCTGGTAGGGGGTGACTCTCTCAGAAAGAAAGAGCAGGCCTGTCTTATAGTATGCACTCTGGACCAGACAGGCTGTCTTGACCATGATCTGCTTTTTTATGGACATCCTGCTTACCTGAGCATGTGAGATGCAATCACATTTCTACATCCTGTCACTATTTTCACTGTCATGTTCTGTGGGGGATGAAGCTTTGCAATTGAGCTGCTGAGCAGATCTATATAGATGACATTACAGTAGCTCAAGTGACAAAGGACACAGGTACGAAACACCTTGCCAAATCTCTCCACAGGGATGAAAGAATTAATTTTCCTCTGAGGTTTGAGGAAGCCTATTGACCAGCCTTTCTTATTTGTGTGAGTCTTCTCCTATCATTAGCACCTTGGTCATACCACCAATTATCTTTGGACTATTAGTAGACATTCACCTTTGGATGCCCAGAAGACAATCTTTCAGCATAGTGATGGAGTTTACTAAAAATTGGTAACATTTAAGAAGCAGCTGTGTTGGCTGCATGAGAGAGGGTGTTAAAGCCTAAAGAGTGAATCAACCTACTAATGGACTGCCTGCATAGATCAAATCGGATTGAGAACAAAGCTGAGATCTAAGGGATAACATAGGGCAAGGCAGTCTCCAGAGAGCAGGATGAAGACAGCTCCACATATTGGGATCTACTGTTAAAGAAGGAGATAAACCAAGATAATGCATATTGTACAAGTCCCACTTCTCTCAGCTGGTCTACCAGGTTGTTGTTGGCAAAGAGGAAGGGCTGTAAAAGTGAGGATGGTTTCCACAAGGACTTTTACCCCATTAGTTTGGGAGTATGCAGGAGTCACTCCCACCAACTGGCTGGTGGCAGGCATAAAAGGGGTACCTCAAGGCACCTGCTAAGACCATTTATTTTCTGGACCTAAGGGAGATCAGAAGAGGACTGGCTCTGCTGTCTGTGACCTGAGGGGAGTCCTGAATGACTGGACCTGTTCCCTCTTGTACCAAGGACAAACAAAAGAACTCTAAGGGTTAGATGGGTGACTATCTCTGCTGTGTGGTGTTCCTCAGGGCTCCTCCCTGAGCCCTACTCTTTTTAATATTTATGTCGCCCCTCTTGCGAAGGTTGTGAGATCTTTTGGGCTGGAAGTATTGTCCTATGCGGACGACACCCAAATTATGGTGTCTATTTCGCATAGCATAAATGATTCGGCCCTTAATTTTAGGAACTGTATGCAGGCAGTATCCTCCTGGATGGTGGAGAATTTTTTTAAACTGAATGGAGAGAAGACGGAGGTCTTGGTTTTTGGGAGTAAGCAGGAGGTGTGGTCCAGTGACTGGTGGCCGGATGCCCTTGGCGTCTGCCCCTCTCCGGTCTCCCATGGCAAAAACCTGGGGGTTATCGTGGATAACTCATTGTCCTTGAACCTTCAGGTTAGTAGGACAGTCTCCACGTGTTTTGGGATCATTAGGATCCTACGGAAAATCTCCCACTATCTCTCTTTCGATGCACGTAAGCAGGCTGTCATCGCACTGGTTATATCCAGATTGGATTATTGCAATGCACTTTATCTGGGCATTAACAAGGGTCTGATGCGACGTCTGCAGATGGTGCAGAATGCCGCTGCCAGGCTGGTGATGAATTTGCCTAAATATGATTCAGTCACAGATGCTATTAGGTTGCTGCATTGGCTGCCTGTGGACCGTAGGATCCTTTTCAAGACCCTGTGCATGACTCACAATGCCTATTATGGGTCAGGACCCGAAGCGATTAAGTCCATTTTCCATCATTATGTTCCCAACAGGCGGCTCCGTTCTGCAGATAAGAATCTGCTTACGGTACAGAGATTTAAGAAGGTCACATGGGGTGGTCGAGCTTTCTTCACTGCTGCTGCTAAACTGTGGAACTCCCTCCCGGAACAGCTCTCAAGTCAGGTGTCCCATTCTCTTTTCCGTAGGGCCTTAAAGACCTGGCTTTTCTCTCAGACCTCGGTATGAGCATGTCTTTCTGTTTGCATTCTTAGGTCCGTTTATAGCGCCTTGACGCCCTTGGGCTTAGTTCGCGCTTTACAAGTTTTATATTCATTCATTCATTCATTCTATCTGGGTAGCTGCAGCGGCACAAATAGCTACATGCTGCTTTTTTCCGACAGTGCCCAGCTGACCAGTGGCAAGTGGCCCTGGTTGGACTTTGCTATTGGCCTTTGCCTGACACGCTGGGAGTCTCAAAATGCTTTCCCTGAGGTCCTGGGTGCCTTAGAAGTATACTATTGTGGTTGTTAGGGAACCAGAGGAACATTTGGAAACTTTTGAAAAGTTTTCCTCCAGGGCACCAGCAAGACCCGTGGGAAAAAAGTATTCAACAGGCAATTTCACAGCATTGGATTGAATTTCAGCTTCATCCAAGTTCAAGGCTCCCAGCTCCTAAAAAAAACCTCCTAAGTTGCATTCTATGTTGGGACTTACAAACTTCTGAGCAAGAAATCTCCAAAGTTCTAAAGCTGCAGTGGGATCAAACTGCTTCAAGCATCTGGTACTGCTTCAGAGCCACAGAGGAGGCTACAATTGCAGCAGTGGACTGGTAAGGGAGGATTTTACTTCTCAAAATATAACAAAGTCCCTTTTTGCTTCGGGAAGAAATTTCAATGCTTTTCTTCACAAAAGTTTCAAAGTCCCTTTCTAAAGTGAAACTTTTATAAACGTTTTGATTTCCAGGCTTTCACCTGGACCAATGCACTTGATGTTTCTGACTGGAGTTCCATCACAGTCAGCCTTAAATCATATTTGGTTCCCTGTCTTCTGCGACCATTGACTAACATTGACGCTTTGTGCTTTTTGGCACTATTTTCACTTAAATCTCTCAAAATTGATATATCTGGTTCCCGTTATTGGATTTTTATTGTTTTGTTGTCACTTTGCTTCTTCAGTTTTCCCTATCTGTATAAATTGGAGTGAGATTTATATTGTATTATGTCTTTGGCCTTTTAACAGTTTTGGCCTACTAAACTTTTCTGCAAAATAAGTCTGCCTGCTCTGTGCCATAGGAACCAGGGACTGAGCTCAGGTTAAAGCATTAAAACAGTTGACTGAATATAGCAGGCTAGTAACTTTATTACTTGTGGTTGACTACCATCCATCCGAATTAACCCCTTCCTTGCTCATGACGAGCTCAGCTCGTCATGCTGCGCGGTCGGGCTGTGCGCATGACGAGCTGAGCTCGTCACGACCACGCCCGCGCTTGGAATGTCCAGCACCTGGCTGGAATTCCGCTCGCAGTGAAGGCGTTAAGAATTCACTTTCTTACACTGTTTGATAATTTTCAAGAAATTTGGCCAGGTGCTTCTCTATCAGTCTAACTGTCACTGGTAGCTGAGTGATTGGTCAAATGTTTTTTAAACTAGCCATGTCTAGATTTGGGGTGGGTAGAACTCATGGAGTTTCACACTGCAGAATTCCATGAAGTTACATAAAAACTACACAATATTCCCTAGAGTTCCGTGAGTGGGCAGAGTTCGGCACATCACACTGTTCGTGCTGATTTGTAGTGCCGGGAGCTTGTTCTAAGCTGTGAAATCAGAACAAATGGCACCATGTGGCGTGCCAGAGGGTGCTGTTTCTTTCTGCTGCTCGAGTAGATTTTCTACTCGAGTGGCAGCTTTCTCAATGCAAATGGCTGCGATCTGCCGTGACTGCCCACATTGAGAACTCATACTGGAAGGCATTCTGGCACCTGAAATTCATGCTAGGGGCGCAAATTCTCAATCACCAACTTAACGTTCTAGGGCTGCACAAGGTAAAAAACAGCAACATGGCGGTTGGGGGAGTTTTACCAGAAATTGACGTTACAAGCAGAACACGGAGTGCCTCCCATTGTCAAGAACGAGTAAACTACACCATATAAGCTCTATTATTACAGGATTTCTAAGGCTCTGGACCCCTTACCCCCCCACTCTCAGAACGCGGAGTGGCCAAACCTCTGCGAACTCCGCCGGCAGAGTGGAATTTATCACCCAGCCCTCGTCTAGATCTTGTTTTTTTAGCACGGAATCAACACTCCTCATTATAATTGATCTGACACTGAGCTTAACCTTTAAGATATATTAATGGCTGTTACAAGGTGGTCTGCTATTACTGAAAACAGCCCTTTAAAGGGTTCTTAGTTGGGAAGGATGTGCATCCTACCCAAGTAATAAGGCATAATCTTCTGTCTAATGGGATCCAAGTGCACCATTGTAGCATGCGAGTCTCATGAGGTAGCAAGGCAGAGGAGTACAGGAGAGTTCACGGCCTACTCAGAGGAGGTGGTTGGGGCTAGTATCTCAGGTCATGGAAACGTAGTAAACAAAACCCAATAAATCGTTGTCCAGTGAGTGCTTTCACTTAGAAAAACGAAACATACTTCATTATGCACACACTACTGAATACTATGCACGTATTAACAAATGCATACATGATGGCAGGTGGAAATGTCTACTGTGACAGCTTCTTAAGAGTTCAGACCCTTACAAAGCCCTGAAAACTAAAACTACATTAACCTACATATATGCTACACAAAATATAATTGGGTGCATTTATCAAAAGGTAGGTCTTCTGGCTTTTTCAGGATGTTACCACCTTAATAAAAGTCCTAGTTGTAGGAGTGCTTGAAACAGCTTTAAAACTCTCCTGATGTCACAGATTTTACTCTCTAGGAGACTTAGAGTGACTTTCCTGGGCATTTTCAAGGGCCCATTTTAGGGGGTTAGTGCATCGAGTCTTCCGGGACTTTCCAAGATTGTTGGGTCACCTACCCTTCCTGAGCACCACTGGGACAGGATATGTTAATTTTGGTGCACTCCAAAATTAAAGCTAAAGTTTTCAGGAAGTGACCTCACGCTGCAACAATGTTTTTCCTTTTGGTTTCATTTCCTTATTTTATATGGACTCCAGAACAGTGGGTTCCTAGACAGTGTGCCCTGGTCCCAAAAAGGGTATCGCATTTCTCAGACCACATTGGGGCTGTGGGAGAGCTGCACACCCTTTGATCTCTGTTGGTTCCCTGCAGGACCAGGACAGCTACTGTGTGCCGCACAGGAGTCGGCTTCCTTTCCTACTCTCCCGCCCACCCACATCCAGAGCAGACAGGAGCAGGTATAAAACACTTTTTCCCGTCCATGGTCAGTGAGGGCGGGAGGTCCTCTAAACCTTTTTAATAGAGTTTACAGTTGGTGAGACTCAATCACAGTAAAAGTCCAAAAACTGGGTTGTCCTTGATGGAACCCATTTTCCATCGAGTAACTTGAATTTGGCCTGGGTCTTCTGGAGAGCTTGATCTCAATAAGAATAGCATTGCTTTGAACTTTGCCAGGCTCTGTGAAGGCAGCTCCTGAACAAGAGGACTTCCCAGGGAGGGTTGGAATTGTAGTCTTCCCTCTCTGCTCTAGTGAATTCTGATAGGTAACTAAGGTTCCGCAATGAAGGCTGTTTTTGCATCCTTCAAGAAGGCTTTATATTCCTTTAGGATACTTCTAAATTCACTTTCAAGGTGTTGGCCATAGTCCTTCATCGTTTTCTGCTCTAATTCATTATCTGAGTGTCAGCTTCTTGGCACTGAGCTCTGCTGAGAACCAGTTTATTTCGTGGCTTTGCTATTTTTTACACGATGATGGTCCTGAGATGCATGTGGTCATCAACTTGAGAAATTGTCTTAGAAACTGTATTGACTAACATTATGTGGGATTGTTAATTAACTGGGGCTGTGTATAGGTCCCTGAAGAGGGTACACGCTTTCACCATATTAACTCTCCAAATGTCCTAATTTGGTGAATCTCTGATCCCTTTAAACTAATCGTACACAATAATAAAAGTTCGAGAACGATATTGGGCCACATGCATCAAGCATTTTACCAGTTGCAAACGGGCCAATTCGCAGAATCGGGCCGTTTGCGACCGGTAAAATGCCTTTTCAGATGCATCAAAGGCATTGCATTCGCAAAATAGGTAATCGCAATTAATTGTGATTACCTAAATTGTGAATGCTTTTAGGGAAGCGCAAATTGCGATTCCCTATTTGGGATGCAACAAACCTTTCCTAAATGCGACTTCTCATTTAGGATATGCTAATTACCATCAACTGCAAGTTGTTGGTAATTTGCAAAAACTTTGAAAAATGCACAAAAGTGCATTTTTCAAAGTGCCATGTGGCGCACACACATGCCTTTCGGGCATGTGTGTTCGCCACATGTGCACACATGCCAATTTTGGGGTGCATCAGGGTGGCCTTTTGGCCCCCTAGCACCCTTGAAATTGCATGCGCAATTTGCGATTACCTATTTGGTATTCGCAAATTGCGCATGCAATCCCATTCATTCCTATGGGCCTCTATTTGCGATTCGCTATTAGGGAATGTGTAGGAATCGCAATTTTGTTTGCGATTCCTACATGCATAAGGAATTGCGAGTCCTTAATAGCGATTCCTTAATAATCGCTATTAAGGAATTGCAATTCCTTACTTTGATGCATGTGGCCCATTGAGTCTTAATAAAAATCGCAAAAACCTAAAAAATGGGGTACCAGTTCTTCTGAAGAGAGATGTCTCCTTTTTTTTAACCCCCTGTGCCTTAAAAAGAGATGTTCTGCTGGTAATATTACATACCATAATTTTGCTTTAGTATTTATCTTACATAGTTCTATCTGTGGTCTTGTTAGTGTGAGAAAAGAGAGGCAGGGGGGTCTTTATTTATTACAGTGATGCTTATCACTCTGTGGAATACTTATTTCTGTTCGTCCTAGGGGTGGCAAAAGACAAAATTACTTTGAACTACCAATCAATGTATCTTGACATAAGGCTCCTTTCAAATTAGTGTTCAATCAAGTGAGGGAAATCAGATACACGTAGAACCTCTGGCATGAAAAATGCCCAAGTATAAGGGAGACAATTTCTTTCAGGAGTTTTCCTGTGACGCTCAGTATTTTTAATTAATTTATCACATGCCGACAAATGTAGAAAGAGAGCACAGAATCATTTCCGATATTTGCATGTGTTCGTCGTCGACTTGTAACTGTAGTCTGAAATGGGTATGGAGAGCAGCAGCAATTTAAAAGAATAATTCCTCTTTGTGCATGTGTTTTAATTTTCTAGCGTTTCAGTGTACCTAATTAATCTAGTCTAAATTTGTTTAAATTACCAGTGGCAGCTTTTAAACATTGTGACCACTCTTACATGTCTCTTGACCTATACTCGTTCCGTAATGATAGGGAGGCGTGTGATCAGTTTGGTCTCTGTGCGCCTGGTACTCGGCAGTTACGTGGAGCATTTTATGTAACAGCTCACTTACGTCATGGGCAAAACCACATCTGGAAGCAACACGAGCGTGCAAATCTATCCAGTGTGCATTAGCGCCACTATATCACGCTACAGACATCAATGGCCACTTGTTTCTATGAATTGTGTGGCCTGTGCATGCAATCTTATACAATGCACAAGTCAGTATTTCCATTAAATTATCAATTGATTCCGTCAAATCATAATTAAAGATGGGATTGATGCATCCGTTGAGATGCTTTATATTTAAAGGTACATTGGGGGATCATATATAAATAATTTGAGTTGATGCCCTAAATTGCATGCCATTTGTTTGAAATTCATCTGAAACGCCCATCTGATATACATTTTGCATAGTATGCAGATAGAGAAAAAAATCTGGTTGTGCATTTTGTATTTTTGAAATATGCATGCTTCTAGTTTAAATAAGTTACAACTTTCCTCAGCAGAAAGTCATAGGTAGGCCTGGAAAAAAGCTTTGTGAATCTCCACCGAAGCTTTTGTGAATGTCTTCCATATTTGTTATCACCAACTAGCATGCAGCCAGATATATTATTCCTCAGTGTAATTCTGTTGTGTGTTATCGTTCTGCCATCTCTGTCGCACAGCTCCATAGCAACAGTACAGAGTTACAGTGTATGGAACAACCCCAGCAAAGACATTTTAAGGATTGTGCGGTCTTCAGGTCATTTTACAGTGCTTAATTTGTAAATAAATGAGTGCCAGCGCCCTCGTCATGAGCCACTGAAGCTTATACTACCCATTGCCCCTGCCAGCGCTGCCAATAACAGTACCAACACAAGTCTACTACTGAAAAGTCATTTTTAATGTATACTGAATTAATAAACAACTGTTGTGGTGCTCATCCCAAAATTCGAGAAACAGTGCCACCTTGTGGCAGGCAGATGGAAGGCAGGCGGAGAGACCAGCCACCACGGATCGGACCGTTGGAGGGACTGCAATCCCTACAACAGTGGCGGTGTCTGCTCAGGCACGGCCGTAGGGATTACAATGTCCCTTTCCGCCGGCTGTTTTATGTCATGGCGGTTAACCCGCCATGAAAAGGCAGGTTGTAAAAGTGACAATGCACAAGTCAGTATTTTCATTAAATTATCAATTGATTCCTTCAAATCATAATTAAAGATAGGATTGATGCATTCGTTGAGATGTTTTATATTTAAAGGTACATTGGGGGATTATATATAAATAATTTGAGTTGATGACCTAAATTGCATGCAATTTGTTTGAAATTCATCTGAAACGCCCATCTGAATTTCTACTTCCAACACGTCCTGAAAAATTCCTGGTGTCAAATAGATATAAATTTTGCATAGTATGCAGATTGAGAAAAAAATCTGGTTGTGCATTTTGTATTTTTGAAATATGCATGATTCTAATATAAATAAGTTACAACATTCCTCAGCAGTAAGTCATAGGTAGGCCTGGAAAAAAGCTTTGTGAATCTCCACCGAAGCTTTTGTGAATGTCTTCCATATTTGTTATCACCAACTAGCATGCAGCCAGATATATTATTCCTCAGTGTAATTCTGTTGTGTGTTATCATTCTGCCATCTCTGTCGCACAGCTCCATAGCAACAGTACAGAGTTACAGTGTATGGAACAACCCCAGCAAAGACATTTTAAGGATTGTGCGGTCTTCAAGTCATTTTAAAGTGCTTAATTTGTAAATAAATGAGTGCCAGGGCCCTCGTCATGAGCCACTGAAGCTTGTACTAGCCATTGCCCCTGCCAGCACTGCCAATAACAGTACCAACACAAATACTACTGTTTAGTCATTTTTAATGTATACTAAATTAATAAGCAACTGTTGTGGCGCTAATCCCAAAATTCGAGAACAGTGCCACCTGTGGCAGGCAGATGGAAGGCAGGCGGAGAGACCAGCCACCACGGATCGGACCGTCGGAGGGACTGCAATCCCTACAACAGTGGCGGTGCCTGCTCAGGCACCGCCGTAGGGATTACAATGTCCCTTTCCGCCGGCTGTTTCATGTCATGACGGTTAACCCGCCATGAAAAGGCAGGCGTGAAAGTGACTTGGGGGGCCTGCAGCCCCCCTTCCCCCCTGGCCCTCCGGTATGGGCCCTGTGGGGTACCTATGTTCCCCCTACATATCCCTGCACCATGTTGCAGGCACCGCATGGTGCCTGTCACATAGTGCAGGGAGAAGCAAACTGTGTTTTGTTTGTATTGCGGCGTGTGCTGCAGCCCGCAGCACACGCCGCAATACAAAATATACACATTGCAACCGCCTTGAAAGCGGTCGCATCATAATACTGGTAGCGGGACTGCCAACAGCTAGTAGGGCGGTCCCATTCCCGACAGGATGGCGGTCAGACGAAAGTGTGAGCACCGTAAACGACCAGCTAAAATTAAGCACTGCCAACCATATTATGTTTTCCCCTGATGGAAGAAATCTTCAATATCATTTCAGCTCTTTCACGCACTCATGATGCCAAGCATTATTTAACTGCATGTTCAAACTCTAGAAGCAGCAAACAAGAAAAGGTAAATGGCATGCAATTACTGACATGAAATCCTGCAGGTATTATATTTGTTAAATCTACAGCCAGCAACAAGTGAAGCTTGGGGCTGCATCCCAAGCACTAGAATGTTGGGGTCCTAGACAGTAGAGTTGGAAGCACTCTGCTTACTAAAGAAAACTGCACTCTGGCAGTGCTATACAATATGAGGGGCTTCCAGGGACCAGCAATGTCAGTGCTCATAGCGACTAAAGGTGGCAGTGCTCTCATGCACTACATATACTAGGTGTCTCAGGCACTAGATGACTGTACTCTCAGGTACTCAACAGGGCTGAAATCTCAGACATTACAGATGGCTGTATCCTCAAACCCTACAGAAGGTAGTTGGCTGCAGTAACATAGATGTCTATGCATTCTATCACTAGAGATAGCTGCGCTCATCACAAAATATTTCTTGCTGGAGATCCTGCTCGCCAAATCCCTACATGGTGCCTGCTTATTTGCTCAGTGCAAATGGGGCTGTAATGGACTTTTTGCCAGGGCTGCTTTCAGTACCTAGACTGGCCTTTGCCACCAGGCCCACTGCAGTTTCTTAATGTAAGAATCATTTCTAATGCTCCAGCTTTTGACTCACTGGGAGGAAACTTAAAAAGTCTTGCTACGCAGGCCTTCATCCCTGTGATGAGTTCAGTCCAGCCCAAACTATTTGACTTGGCAGTTTGTGCTGGACTGCTCTGGACTGTTCTATTGGAGCAGGACCAAGACTGATTTGCATATAGCTTTTCCGGTCCTATGCTACATGGTAGACAAAACAAGTGGACTGGGATGCAACCATAGTAATTAACAGTGGTGAAGATTAATTCAAGCATTCCACCTATCCCTTTTTGTGTACCTCATTTCCATATCAGCCCTGCTCTTGCAAATTTCAGCACCTTTTGTGGATCCCAGAAGCAAGGACCCTGCCAAGCCAATGAGTGATAGAGACATGCGGATTTTTGCCACCACATTTGGAGTTCATTACATCTTTTAAGAATTTCCCTATCAATCTTTGGGATTTATTATAGATCATATAATTCCCCAATACATCAAAGTCCACAGTGACATGTTTCATTAATGGGGCAATCCCCTATTCACAACTATCATTTTTAAATGTACATTCGGAACCTCAAGCAACATCTTCCGGTATCACTATTCTGTAATCCCTCGCGAATTATCGATTCTATAAACCCATACTCGATAATTGTATTTTTTTTGTTGTACCTCCATAGCAGTTGCTAATAAGAGATTTCCATCTGCTTGAAAAATTCTAAAATCCCCCTGTACAACTTAGTTACTGGTAAAGCTGATGTAGTTACATGACCTCACTCAAATTCAAGGCACACATAATCCTAATTCTCAAATTAAAATAAAACATAATTTGGTCTAAAATGCCATAAGTCAAAAAGAAAATACTTTTTTTTCACTTTCTTGTTTCCAGCTATCGTTATCTTTTGATCTGGAGTATTAATGATCAAATTCTACTTACACTGAATGAGAAGAGCGAGTCTCTGGAGGGCAGCTGGCATTTTTGACAAGAGGACAGTGCCATCCATTCGTGGCAGAACAGGCAGGAAATACAGGGCACACCTATTGATGGCAAGGCCCTGTCCTGGCACAAACTGTAGGAACAAAATGAAAACAGAGATAAAAAAAAAAGCTAATCATTAATTAACCTAGTGAATGATTGGCCTATTTTGCTGTCTGGGTTCATCTTTTACAGTTACTAGTTAAACTCAATACATCATGAATATTAATATTGAATGGCAATATTAAAGCCACAAACTTCCCCTCAGCACCATCATGTTTATAGAAAACCCTTGATACTTCAACACAGTGTTCCAGAAAAACCGAGAACTCCATTTTTTGTGACCTACCTGGGGCTGCGACTTAAAGTGGAAATATTTTACAGAACAGTTGTGAGCTCAGCATAACTCCTACTCACCTGCCACTCACCATAAGCTGCTGCACTAAGACCCCACCCCACCAACAGGGTTGTATGACGGAACCATACATGCCATTACAATGCATGCCTTAATGACACGGTCATTATAACAACCTCCTCTTTACCACGCATGCCTTTACGTCAAAGGTCTTTACCATGCATATGCCTTTACCACGCATGCCTTTACAATAAAAAAGTAAGTATTTAGCAAGTAGGTAAAAAGCTATATATATAAATATATATTGATATACACATTTCACTCATACAAAACCAGAGAAATTCAACCATTATAGTTAGCTGAGCTAACTATAACTCGCGCCCTGGCAATGCACTGCTTATGACGTTGCATAGTACATCACTCATGACATGGTCAGTGCCATAGTACATCCCTCATGACATGACATGGTCACTTATGACAACACTGATGACATCTCAAATGACATCACTGATGACATCATCCAGTGACTGAGTATTTCTAAAAAGTTTAAGAATTATATATATATATATATATATATATATATATATATATATATATATATATATATATATGTGTCAAAGGTGTATTCGAACAATGAGTGGGTGTATGAGTGTCTGTATGGATGATTTAGTGGGTGCGCGACTGACTGTATATGTGAGTGATTAAATATGTCTTAGTGAATGTATGGGTGAGTGAATAATCTGTGTGAATGTGTGTATCAGTCTGTCAGTTGGTGTGTTAGTGGCTGCATGAGTTTATGAGTAGGTACATGAGTGTCTATATGGGTTATTGATTAGTTGTCTGAGTACCTATATGGGTGTCTCAGTGTTTGTGTGGGTGAGTGAGGGGGTGTGTGACTCCATGTATGGATGTATGAATGGGTGAATCCCTGGGTGTATTGGTTCATGAGTGCACCTGTGAGGGACTGTGTGGGCGAGTGAGTGTGCGTATGGCTGTGTCGGTGAGTGAATGGATGTCTCAGTGGTATATGGGAGATTAACTGCATATGTGAAAGGCGCTATATCTGAGTGTTGGAGTATATAAGTGACTGTATATGTGAGTGAGTGATTGTGAGAGTGGCTGTATGGGTGTGTGCTTGTGTCAGCGACTGTAAGGAGAGTAAGTATTTGTTAGTATCTGTATGATTAGCGAGTGTGTGTGTTTTTCTGTATTGATGAGTAAGTGGCTGTGTGATTGAGTGTGTGAGTGAGTAGGTTTATGAGTAGCTCTATGGGTGACTGTATGGGTGTATGAGTGGATATATCAGTCAGACTGGTGAGTGACTGGCTGTATGAGTGCCTGTATGGGTGAGTGAGTGGTTGTGTATTTAGACCTATGAATCAGTGAGTGGGTATGTACGTACTGGTATTGGTGTGCCAATGGTTTCAAGAATAGTAGTCTGAAATTTGGAGTGGGTGTATGAAAGGTTAGATTGAGGTGTGAGTGGGTGCATCAGAGATTATGTGGATGATGTCAGTGATGTCATCAGTGATGTCATCTGAGATGTCATCATTGATGTCACTGACCATGTCATGAGTGATGTATTATGTGACGTCATCAGCATTGCGGGGGCGCGAGTTATAGTTAGCTCAGCTATCTATAACGGTTGAATTTCTCTGGTTTCGTGCGAGTGAAATGTCAGCCTAACTATATCGTCCCTGTAACCTTTGTTTTTTTCTGTGAATTTTTTAGGTTTTTTAAAATGTGAATTCCTAACTATAACGTACCTGAAACCTGTGTTTTTTTCAGTGAATTTCTAAGGTTTTTTAAATGCTAATTCCGAACTATAACATCCCTGAAACCTGTGGTTTTTTTCAGTGAATTTCTAAAGTTTTTTAAATGCTAATTTCTAACTACACCTACATAGGTAGTAAATTGAAATATTGGTCTATTGTTCATAATTTTGTAGAGTATGATATTATATGACAGAATTATGAATAGAAAAAGAAAATTTGTATTTAATATTTTGGGGTCATTCTTTTTACTGTTTTTTGCTAAATTAAGTTTTGTATGATTACTTTTAATAGTATAAAAGATGTATTGTTGTGTCATTATGATAAATATCTTCTTTATATATATTTTTTTGTTTTGTTTTCAAAAAAGGGTCGCGCACCGATCGTGAACCTACGCGGTCGGGGCACAAATCCGCTATACGAATGTAAGTATAAAATACATATTTACAACTAAATAATATATATTTTTCATGAAGAGGTTTATTATTGAGTGTGAAAAATTTGTATTACAGAAGTTATAAATTTGCTTTGAAATGTTTTAAAAAGATTTTTATGGATGCGACGGTATCTCGCACCAGTCATGGATCTACACGTTTGGTGCGCGAATCCGTTATATGAAAGTAAGTGTAAAGTACGTATTTACACTGAAATAATATATTTTTAAACAAAGAGGTTTATTACTGAATATAAAAAATTAGTATTAGTGTAGTTGTAAAATATTTTTGAAACATTTAAAACACATTTTTATGTACGCGGCACCATCGCGCACCAGTCGCGTAGGAGTCGCGAACCCAGCCAGCACGTATTTCCGGGATCGCGTAGGGGTCACGACTATGGCTTAATTTTAAAAAGTATGAAATATCAATGTGCTAAGTTTAAATATCTGTTTTGCTTAAAGACTTTCCACTAAAAAAGTTTCAAACACAATTTACAAATAGCAATTTATACTATTTTAAATTTAGCACATTTAACGGGTGCGCGACGTATACGCAATGGGTGTGCGACTCTTACGCGACTCCATGTGACATGAAAAGAAATCTTTTTATTGGTTAAAAAGGTTTTCATTCTCTTAGAGGGAGGATCCAAAACATGTTCTTTTCCTCTTATTTTGGGTGTGTCTGCATGTGTAGACAGCTTTTTTGTAGGCTCTAGTAACTTTTTTATATTTTTGATGTTTTGACCAACAAATATCTTAAAATGGCATCTGCACATCCAGAAAAAGAGCAGCTGGAGGAAGTTGAAGATATCGAAGAGCCAATCAAAAAGTGCAAGGACAGCATTGTTTGGGCCTTTTTCACAGTGCCTGAGGGTGAAAAAAAATGAATGCTCACAAAGTCACCTGCTCCATTTGCCAGAAAGTTCTCTCCAGAGGATCGGAGAAAAAATATTCTTGTGGCACATCATCTATGAAAAAATATCTTGAGACGATGAATCCAACTCGTCATGTGCGAGAAGTGATGGCTCGGGAGAAGAGGGAGCAAGCTGCAGAAGGTGGCCCAAATCAGCCATCAACATTGGCTGGAGCTGTTCTCACCACTCCTCAACCCCAGATCTTCTCCAAACTGGCAGATGCAGGTATATACTGCAGGAAGTGCCTAACTACTCTCTGCATTGGAGAAATTTCTATTGATGCTATCATCAACCTTCTCAAAACACACAAGTGTTTATTTAGTTTGGGTTTTGGAACCTTGTGTTTCTATGTTCTTTAGAAACACTAAAGTTGGACTTAAGTTTAAATTTCTCAATAAAAATGTCAAAAACACCAAACAAAATAAAAAATTGTTAGAAAATACAAAAAACCTCAAAATAGTTTTTAAAAAAAAGGTTCTTACAGAACCACCTATACTGGTAAAAAATTGAGAAATTGTATGTAGTGAAACTAATGGCTTGCATTAATGTGTGTGTGGATGAATATAAGGATAGTGCTTGGATGATTGAATGAGTGCATAGTTAGTACCTCAGCGAATGCATGAGTGTAAGGATACTGCCTGAGTGAATGGTTGAGTGCAGGGTTACTGCCTGAGTGATTGCATGAGTGCAAGGGTAGTGCCTGTCATTGGATGAGTGTATGGGTTGTGAGTAGGTAATTGGATGAGTGCATGGGTAGTGCCTAACTGAATGTATGAGTGCAAGAGTAGTGCCTGGGTTATTGGATGAGTGCATGGGTAGTGCCTGGCTCATTGGATGAGTGCATGGGTACTGTCTGAGTGATTGGATGAGTGCATGAGTGCATGTGTACTGCGTGAGTGAATGGTTGAGTTGAAGGATAGTGCCTCAGTGATTGGATGAGTGCATGAGTAGTACCTGAGTGAATGGATTACTACAAGGGTAGTGCCTGGCTCATTGGATGAATGCATGGGTAGTGTCAGAGTGATTGGATATCTGCATGTTGAGTGCCTGGGTGATTGAATGAGTGCATGGGTACCGCATGAGTGAATGGTTGAGTTAAAGGATACTGCCTGAGTGAATAGATAAGTGCATGGGTAGTGCTTGAGTGAGTAGTTGATTACAAAGATAGTACCTTAGTGACTGAATGAGTGCATGGGTAGTACGTGAGAGAATGGATGAGTGCATGGGTAGTGCCTAAGTGACTGTTTTAGTGCAAGAGTAGTGGCTGAGCGAATGGATGACTACAAAGGTAGTGTGTGTGTCATTGCATGAATTCAAGGGTAGTTCCTGAGAGAATGGATGTGTGTATGTATAGTGCCTGAGTGAAAGGCTCAGGGTAGTACCTGAGTGATTGGATGAGTGCATGGATAGTGCCCGAGCGAATAGATGAGTGCAAGGGTAGTGTCTAGGTGATTTGATAAGTGTATGCGTAGTGCCTGGGTGATTGGATGAGTGTGTAGGTAGTGCTTGAGAGAATGCATGAGTTCATGGGTAGTGCCTGAGTGATTGGATGACTGCATGGGTAGAGGTTTAGTGATTGCTGAGTGCATGGGTAGTGCCTGGGTGACTGGATGAGTGCAAGGAGAGTACCTGGGTGATCGCATGAGTGCATGCGTAGTGTTTGTGTGATTGGATGAATGAATAGGTAGTGTCTGAGAGAATGCATGAGTTCATAGGTAATGAAAAGGTAGTGCCTTGGTCATTGGATGAGTGCAAGCATAGTTCCTGAGAGAATGCATAAGTTCATGGGCAGTGCCTGACTGAACTCTTGAGTGCAAGAATACTGCCTGAATGATTGGATGAGAGCATGAGTAGTGTCTGGGTGACTGGATGAGTGCAAGAGTAGCACCTTCATTATTGTATAAGTGTATGGTTAGTACTTGAGAGAATGCAGGAGTGTATGGGTAGTGCATGATTGAATGGTTGAGTGCAAGACAACTGCCTGAATGACTGGATGAGTGTATAGGTATTGCCTGACTGATTGGATGAATGCATGGGTATTGCCTGAGTGAATGGATGAATGCAATGGTAGTGATTGGGTCATTGGATGAGTGCCTGGATAGTGCCTGAGAGAATAGATGACTGCATAAGTAGTGCCTGAGTGATTGGATGAGTGCAGGGTAGTGTCTCGGTGATTGGATGAGTGCATGGGTAGTGCCTAAGAGAATGGATGAGTGCAAGCGTAGTGCCTAGCCAATTCAATGAGTGCATCAGTACTGCCTGTTTGATTGGATGAGTGCATGGGGAGAGTCCAGATGATTGGATGACAGCATGGGTAGTGCCTGAGTGAATGGATAAGTGCATAGATAGTGCCTGAGTGAATGGTTGAGTGCACAGGTAGCGCCTGAGTGATTGCATGAGTGCATAAGTAGTGCCTGGGTGGTTGGATGAGTACATAGGTAGTACATGAGTGAATGGATGAGTACTGGGTGGAACATTAGATGTGTGGATGCGTAGTGTGTGAGTGATTACAAGAGTGTATGGATAGTACCTGAGTGAGTGGATGAGTGCCTGGATGATTGTATAAGTGCATTGCTAGTGCCTGCATCAATGGTTGAGTGTAAAAGTAGTGCCTGAATTATTGGATAACTGCACAACTAGTACGTATGTGATTCCATAAGTGCATGCATACTGCCTGGTTGACTGCATAAGTGTATGGGTAGTGCCCTCAAATGAGAACATACATCAAACTTCAAAACTGTTAAATTTCCAAATATTATAAAAAACTCTTTCAAAACTCATCTGTTCCGTATAATAAACAAAACGTAATACATACACTTTCTTGTACACAAATTTAGACAGCTTATACTATAAAACAGAGGTATTGTGGTATTTGTAGTCTTCTTTTGATGTACCATGTCACCATAAAGACAGACAGATACACACATTGACATTTTCAAAAAGATTGTAACACTTACAACAGAGACATTAGATGAGTTGATGTTTTATATTTGGCTAGGCGTAAAATTGTAAGCAGTAAGTGAATAATTAAGCTGCTTATTATGAATATTGTATTATATATCCTTATCTCTCAAATAATTTTCATATATCACTTACTAAATTAATTCTTGAGTATTATTCTCCTGAACAGCATTAAAACTATTTTGAATCTTCAACAGTACCTACCATGAAAAAGAAACAAAAATGTTAACTAATGATAATATATTAGCGGAATTATAATATAATTTGTTTGAGAAAACAACATTAATTTAGAATTAGATCATAATATCAGTTTCCCTTTTCTGCTGTTCTCAGATTGTACATAACTTCACCATACACAGTGCTTTCAATGTGGCATCATCATTGAACAGCGTGGAAAAAAAGTTTATTGTTGAGAAAAAACCAAAAAACATAGTACATCATTATGAATATGTGTAGCTATGAGTTTTACTATCTACACTTTGTTAATCACTTCTTTCATCTACATTAACTCCATTATGTATTGCAAATATATTTGGAATAATGTAGAATCTCATTTATATCTGGTACAATATTGACAACAGATTTATAAACTATTTGCTTTTAAACACAATTTTTTAAAAGTAATATCAATTAGGCCAAATAATAATCAAAACACTAATTATAAACAGTAATAGGTTGCAGTGCTTTCTACTTTCTGTTGACATCTTCCCCAATAGGCCGAATGATGTACTCAAAACTTTGGCTGGAGAAATAACATAAGAATTTGGTAACTGAGAAGTCAATCTGGCTTTGAATTCCAGGTGGGCATCAATGCAATGTGTCCATCCTTTGTTACTCTTTTAATAAACAGTATAGTGTCCAGATGTAGTAGTAGGTCCATCATGAAAAATAATAGCCACTGTTGTATAAGTTCTCCCTGAAATAGATATTTGACTTCCTTTAAAACCTGTAATATTTGTTTCTAATTTTCTTCCATTTGGTCTACAATGTTGTAACATTAAATGAGATATTTTCCAAATCTTTCTATACGTAATGTAGACAACACCTCTGATTTACAATGTGAACATGTCATATCTTGATTTGCTGTTTTAATCAATTTGTTAAAAGGTACTGAATTGCAGTCTGGTATTGTTAAGTATAGGAATCATTTTGATTGTATTTCAGTGGTAGAATTAAATGAACACTCTTCGCAGTTATGCTCCCATTTGTAACTTAGTCCAAATAAGTTATCAATGTGTATTCTTTCGTGTTCTAATACTCCAAGCATGAGCATTAGAAATTCTTGTGCACTTGTTCTATGTTTAGAGTGAATGTCAATGAACCAGTACATATCTAAAAGATGTTGAATGCCAGAAGCAGTATGTATTTTACTTCTATCAGGTACCAACTGTTGAAATACATGATGTAGAGCAGAACAGAATCTTTTTCCATGATTCTCCATGATTTCATGATGAAGATGTTAGATGTGGTAAATGAAACACAACATTCAGAATCACATTAACATAACAGTTGATACCTGAAGTATTTTCCAACTGGCATCCTTCAACTTTTTCTTCAACTGGTTTCTCATTTTCAGCCTCACTTGATTGTTTGATGTATTTCCGTTTTGGACACAGTATACGTTTCTCATATATTGGATATTCGCCTACATAAAGTCTTCTTAAATGATTGAACTCTCTTACACAATTTGCATCAGCACAAATCTTTTTCTCATCAAAATCTATCAAATACAAACCAGACAATGTTCTTACTCGAGACAATGCAACAAATGCCTTCCCCTCTTTGAACACTGTGCTCCCAATATTTACAAAAGCTGTGTCTATACTTAAACCTTGAGATTTATAAATAGTTACTGCATATGCTAGAGACAGAGGGAACTGTTGTCTACGAACATGCAAGTTTTTTACAAGCAAAAAACGTACTACACAACGCCCAATCTGTCTTACCTCATCAATGTGGTCAAATTTTATAATCATAAATTCTATTCCATCTCTATTTTGAAAATAAACAAAATCAACCACTTTTCCCATTGCTCCATTTACTAATCCTTCCTCTACATTCAAATTATGCCGCAAAATTACTAGACAGTTTTTACATACATGTAAACTCTTTTCTAATCCTGCAGTTTTAGATACAGACTTTTCCAAGGAATCCAATTTAGTCTGTAGTTTCTCATTAAGAAGAATTGTTACTCCTTGTTCGATTTTGTCAATAGCTTGAATTTTATGAATGTGTTGTTTTTCCAGTTTGAGAACTTGTTCATTAAATGTAGAACATTCTTGCAGTGTAGGCATTAGGCAAAATGCAGACTTGTTTTCTACAAGCATATTGTAAATTACTTCTGCTGCTTTTTTTTCAGATGTATCCAAGTTCCTTAATAGCCGACTTTCTAAAGCTTCTATACCATGTTGCGTCAACATACCGATTGATATGTCTTTTAGTATATTTCCATACTTCTCATCACTTGCTTGACGCATATTCTTAACAAGTTCTTTATATTCAAAGTTTAACCAAATATTTACATTCCCAATACTTCCCAAAATTTCCTTCTGTCATCATGGATAAGTGTTTTAAAAACAGGTTCTCCTGTAACCGGTGTAAGTTGTAGTAGGTCTCCAAATACAATTAAATGTTTTCCTCCAAACAGAACATCATAATCTGTTTCTAAAATCTGTTGCATACGCAAGTGCACAAAGGCAGGCATTAAGTTTGAGACCATGCTAACCTCAACAATGATTAAACGTTTCAGTTTTTTTTGTACTCTTGAGACTTCATAGCAAGCTTCTCCAGATAGCTTCTGATATTGTAGTTTATTATCATGTTTAACTGGAAGCATAAGTAATCAATGTAAAGTAATACCTTTAATATTGTGTGCTGCTAATCCAGTTGGAGTTGTTATGACACAAGATGAATGTGATTATGTAGTTTTCTGTAGATAGCTGGTCAAAACTTTAATTAAGAAACTTTTTCCTGTTCCAGCTTAACCACTAATGTACGATAGGATCGGTTTAAATGATGAACATTAGCATTCTTTTTTTTCATGAAGCAAACCATGTTCTACCTGTTGTTTGACTTGTAGATATATTTCTTTTTGTTCAATATTTAGGGCCCGACTCTGATCTTGCTAGGAAAGCCCTCCGTACGACTCGGGCCTCGAGGGCTTTCCAAGCGAGACGCGCTGTGTGAGTCCAACCGAGCGAGCACGGTGCAACCTCATGGTTACAGACTCGGTTCAGTCGGACTCGCATTAAACTCAATGGGAGCCTGTGTACAGATGCGTACACAGGCTCCCATAGCAAAAAGGGGTGGGTGGGGAAAAGCGGACACCCTGTGGCGGGCACCCCATGGTGCCCTCCACACTGTGCATGCCTGGATTGGTGGGACCCATGGGCACACCCACGTAACAGATTCGGAGGGCCCCGGGTGAAGGGGGGCCTGCTACGGCCCCCTGAAGTACGATTCCGACAGCCGTTTCATCTCACTGAGTCCGAGGCGAAGCAGCTGTCCGAATCGTGCATCGTACTCACACGGTCGGAATTCAGCTCCATTGCGTGGCACGATTCGGCACAATTTGCACGGCGCATACGGGATATTTGCATCGTACTTGGTTGTTCGGAACGAGGGACGATTCGGACGGAAAGATTGGCTCTGAATCGGATTTGCGCTTTACAAATCCTGTTTGGAGGCCTTCCTTATGAGATCGGAATCGGGCCCTTAGTTGTTCCCCTAACTTTTCAAACTGAATAATATCCTGTAGTGCTTGCTGCATTGCAGTTTCTTCTTCATTCATGGCTATTGCTGCTTTATTTTCAATAAGTGGTTGTCCCAGTGTATCTTCAGTCAGTGGACCAGAACATTGACTGCTTTGTGAACTTTCTCAAGCTATTTCAGCTGCAATGGTACCTTTGTTCAATTTCATCATTTATCATTTGTAGGTAAGTTGGAAAAATTGTGCACTGAATGCTGTCTTTAGTTGCATTAAAAGAATCTTCATAGTAGTCACAATCTCCAAGCAATTCTGTTTCACTACGCCAAGGCTTGAACAGTTGCAGAAGTGCTAAATAGAAAAATTATTCGCAGTTTCACAACTCAGTTTTTTGTGGTTCATGAGATTCCCTTTCACATGTTTCACTAAACATCCATCACATCCAATCACTACATATTTTCTTCTTTTATATTTTCTTGAACATTCTTTTTAAATTTATAATGCTGAAGTATATCATACAGACACAAGTTTTCAAGATGTGGACTCATTTTGGGATAGTATGAATCCAACATATTAGTTTTGAGAATATCAGTACTTTCTGGGTCATATTGTGTTAAGTATTCGATTTCTTGTAAAGATTTCAATACTCTATTTTGTGTGGAGGCAAGACCTAGACTTATCCAAATGATTCTTCTTGACTTAGACTATAAACTGGCTGAGCTCAACCGATCCAAACATTCATAGGATTCAATATCTCTATGGCAAAGCTTTTTCAAGCTGAAGCTGTACAATCTTTTACAAAGACTCTTTTCTGCTGAAATTTCTTCCCAAATTTCATTCATCTCTGACTTTTCGGATTTATTCAGATATGATGTAACATGACGAGAAACAGCAATTGAATTATCTGCAACATACTGAATATCCATGTTTGCATTCCACATTTTCAAAATAACCGGATTATAGTCATTAATGTAATTTGAAGCTTCTGTTCTTTTCAAGTTGTATATATTCTTGGGAGATTTACGAGTTATAGTATGCCTTACTGCTGAGAAAAAACTATTACTCTTCCTTTAGAAATTATAGGACGTGGGAATCTGAAACAACATTTTGCATAAAATTTCCCTTTACATTTATATTTCCATCTGCAGTTTCCCACATCTATGACTTTGAAACCCTAATACTTGTTGTCTCAAGCTCTTCTCTCCTTCATCTCTTGGAATGGCACATGTAACATACTGTTCAATGAAAGACAAAACAGCGTCATCACTATCTGTTCCAAATTTTAGTGCATTTTTATCCATAATAGCATGTGTATATGAGGAGCACCTCTGGCTTGGTACTTTTTTTGCCAAAAGAAATCAGTTACCTCTCCAAGAGGTGGAATCTTTTTATTGCAGATAAATGACATCATAGCTTGAAACCTGTGGTTAAAATACCTGCAAACATTTACAGGATCCAAGGAACAGAGTTCTCCAGCTGTCTTCAATTGAATGTTTTTAACATTTGAATTTGCTTCTCGTAGAAACTCAAGTAAATCATCCCACCCATATTCAGCATAGCTAAGTGTTACAAACCATGTAGGTGTACCTAAGTTTCTTAACATGCATTTAAGCTCACCATGACGGCGATAACAATATTCATTGGTACCATGTTGACACGCCATCAAATTAATTAACTGAGATTCTAAATTTTCATCTCTTCGTTCAACTTTGTCCATGAACTGTTTTGCAGAAACAGATGAACTCTGGTTTTTAATAAATGGTTCACTGCATATGAAAGTGCACACAAATCGCTTTCAAACAGAAGATGAAATATATATGGAATACATTGCCGAAATCTTGGATCTTCTCAATAGATTCTTGTTGATCAGTATTCTGAAGCTGGAATCCGTACATCTCGCTCATCAAATCGTCAACCTTCTTCAGTGGGGAATAGCAGTGGAAAACAACAAGCTTCTAAACTTTTTTCCCATACATTCATCGGAGTTCCCTTTGCTTCCTTCATTTGAAATAATTCAATACTATTTCCTATAATTTCTTTAGAATGCAGAGGATGTATTGTATAATGTTCATAAATCTCTTCAGTCCTAGACTTGTCCACTTTTTCAATTTGGCAACTTGACATTACTGTTTCATCTTCTAAGCATATTACTTCCTCATCAACATTTACATTTTTATAATAAATATTATTCTGTACCAGGTATAATGTAGCATTTCTAAGTTTATTAACATCTACAAATTCGTGCCAGATTTTCCTACCCTTTGTTGGTATCTCATTTACTAGAATAACTACTGGCTCATTTTCCTCTCTCTCTACACCAACAGTTTCAATGTTTTTCTTAAAATCTAAAGGTAAGTACACAACTCTTCCTTTGAGACCTTTTTACAAATCTGTTGGTGGCAGCTTACCTGTTTTAGGCTCCATATGAACTATGGCCTGAAAAGGGTGTAGAGATTGAATAAGAATAGACTCATATACTTTTAAAATCTGCCAGTTCCTGAGGAATAGGTAAAAACTCTAAGTTGTTATGTACTGTTCTAGCTGGCATTTTGTTGTCTTCTAATTTGTTGTAATAGTACTTACAAATTACTTGATCATTACCCAAATCAAACTGACTTTCTACAAACAAATAAAGACAAAATTGCTGCCACTTATCATTGTTTTCTTTTTCACTTTTTAAATATAAATCAACATTCCTAGTTTGACTTCTATAGTGAGTACGTCAACAACAAATACAAATATAGTTTGGTTTTTCAGACGAAACTGTGTTAAACTTTGTAATTTCTTCTGCAAACTCATCTATACTAATCTCTTTCTTGTGTTCTTCAACACCTACACTTATCAAACTCTCAGTTTCTCTACACTCGTCTTCTGAACCAAAAAAATGAAACTGTATATCATCACAAACTTACTCTCTATCTGATACAGAACCGTGCAAAAGAGCTGTATTAATTTCACTTAAACATAATGCAGGAGTTTTTACATAATAGAGTCTCCTTAATAACTTCTGCATTTCAGAGTGGTCTACAGCTAACATTCTGAAATGATGAAAAGTACTTTGGCACACTTTTTTTGAAAGACAAGCCAGAGAATGAACTTGCAAATTAGTATATTTCCTCATTTTACATGGATCTAGTCCTTGTAACATCTTAATCTTCTGTTTAACACTTTGTTTGGCATATCCTCGTAAAAACTATTTGTATATGTCAATAGATTCCTGTTGAATACTGCAAATACTGCTACAATCCCAGTTAGATACAGGAGCTTGTGTATGCTTCCTTTGAACATCTTCAGCTATTACTTTTTCCACATTCCTAGCAGCCATTTTTTCTTTTGCAATGGGAGAACCATCTTTCACCTCATAGCATTGACCACTAGTATCAACTGCATGTACTAATGTGTTCTGTTGAAAATAGGTTTCTTCATTAAAGAAAGGCTCAGTACTGGAAATGTGCTTCCATTCACCAGTGAAAGTTTTACAAAAGTTACTTCTATTAACCAGTCTTTTCTTTTGCTTTTCTCCTTCATAAACATCATTGTTTTATCCAATGTTCTCATTCTATTCAATATTAATATAAATAATGTTTGTTTTATTTCAAAAGCTTTATCAACTACACTTTCGATCTGTTGCTTTTTCTTATAAGCTGATGATCTTTTATATTTTTTACAATCTTTCAATAAAATTGGTAGTTTTCTACTTCTAAACATTCTCCTCCTTATATCCTTTTGTTATTTTACCCTTCTTGTAATATACATTGTTTTCACATAAAATGATTTTGTTTTATCATGTCCTTTTTTCCTTTGCTTCTGATTTGTTTTAAAACTGTTCTTTATCTTTTCAAAATGTTTGACTTTTTTCAAACTCTGTAAAACTGTTTTAACAAACTGTTTAGTTCTCTTACCAGAAGACTTTTTTCGTGTCTAATGTTTTGCGCTTCATCTAATTTCCTCTTTTCACTTTTCTTTAAGTATACTGTTTTTTTCTCTCTCTTTTAGTATTTTCATGCCATATTCAATTTTTTTCCCAAAAGAGGTAAATATCTATAAAATAAAAAACTGTTTTAATACTTTGTTACATTATTTTATTCTTTAGAAATAATTATATATTAATATTCATAATAATAAATAACCCATGTTTACATTTACATTGGAGAATCTCTCCAACAACTAAATATGTAGAATATAGTACTTTGCAAATTAGCAAGCCTTTCGCAAGAGCACACAGAACTTTAAACAGTGCTTTAGGTGTATGATTGAAATGGGAAGTGCAGTCTGTCAAGTTTAAAGGCATGAGTGCTCTCGTGACTGAGGTATGTGTCTACTTGTACATGTATTCTCACACGTGTTATGCATCTGAACATGCTAGCTTTAAAAGCTGGTTGCTTCTCCTATAGGTCCCATTTCAAGTAGACACTAAATTTATACGGCCTATTTCGAGTGTACCTTTCCACAGGCTCATACGAAGTAGCCTAACCACTAATCCCTCTGCCAACATGTCTTAAACCTCACTTTTCTCTTGGAGCTTCACTATTTACGGACTGCTTTGAATGTTGGGCCTAGACAAATTTAAAACAGCAAGCCTTCCCATGTCACTGTTGTGATACAACCATGTTTCTCAAAGCATGCATGCGTGTGTCTGTGCCTTTTGGTAGTGACATGATACTTAAAAAGAAGCATAAAAATAGTTGCATACCTGTGTTTCAGATCGTATGCTCTCTAAATGTGTGTACAAGAATGTGTATGCATTCCTTTCTGCTCATAAAACAGGGCACATGGGTATTGAAAAGTCTATTTGAGGGGCTCTATAACACCTACATACGTAAGACAAGCCTGCCAGTGCAAGCGAATAACAGAGCAGAACTGAGAAGATTTGTCCACCTGAAGGAGAAGCTACCAGGTTTTTAAGCTAGCATCTTCAGGTGCATAACACTTGTGAGAATACATGTACACGTAGACACATACCTCAGTCATGACAGCACCCAGGCCTTTAAACTTGACAGACTGCACTTCCCATTTCAAGCAGACACCTAAATTTATACAGCCTACTTTGAGTGTACCTTTCCACAGACTCATACGAAGTATTATTTTATTCGATCAAAAGTATGATCATTCACATCATAAAAACAGTACATCAGTACACCCAGGCCTTTAAACTTGACAGACTGCACTTACCAGTTCAAGCAGACACCTACATTTATACGACCTACTACAAGTGTATCTTTCCACAGACTCATACAAAGTACCCTAATCACTAATCCCTCTGCTAACATGTCTTAAACCTAACTTTTTTTATGCAGCTTCACTATTCAGTGACTGCTCTGAATTTTGGGCGTAGCCAAATTTAAAACACCAATCCTTGCCATGTAACTGTTGTAAGTCTCACCATGTTTCTGGAGGCATACATGTGTTTGTCTGTGCCTTTTTCTAGTGACATGAAACATAAAAAGAAACATAGAAATAGTTGGATGCCTGTGTTTCTGACCGCATGCTGTCTAAATTTGTGTACAAGAAGGTGTATGTATTCCTTTCTGTTCATAAAACAGGGCACATGGGTATTGAAAAGTATATTTGAGGGGCTCCATAACACCTACATACGTAAGACATGTCTGCCAGTGCGAATGAATGACAGAGCAGAACTGAGAAGATTTGTACACCTGTAGGAGAAGCTACAAGGTTTTTAAGATAGCATCATTAGATATAACAGGTATGACAATACATGTACAAGTAGACACATACCTCAGTCACGAGAGCACGCAGACTTTTAAATTTGACAGACTGCACTTCCCATTTCAGGCAGACACATACATTTATACAGCCTTCTTGAAGTGTACCTTACCACAGACTCATACGAAGTAGCCTAATGACTAATCCCTCTGCCAACATGTCTTAATCCTCACTTTTCTCTTGCTGCTTCGCTATTCACCGACTGCTCAGAATGTTGAACCTATCCAAATTTAAAACAGCAATCCTTCCCATGTCACTATTGTAAGTCTCACCATGTTTGTAAAGGCATGCATGCATCTGTCTGTGTATTTTGCTAGTGACATGATACATAAAAAGAAACATTCAAATAGTTAGATACCTGTGTTTCAGACAGCATGCTCTCTAAATTTGTGTACAAGAAGGTGTATGTATTCCTTTCTGCTTATAAAACAGGGCACGTGGGTATTGAAAAGTCTATTTGAGGGACTCTATAACACCTACATATGTAAGACATGTCTGCCTGTGTGAGCGAATGACAGAACTGAACTGGGAAGATGTGTCCCCCTGTAGGACAAGCTACCAGGCTTTTAAGCTAGCATCTTTAGATGCATAACACGTGTAAGAATACATGTACAAATAGACACATACCGCAGTCACAAGAGCACGCAGTCCTTAAAACTTGACAGACTGCACTTCCCATTTCAAGCAGACACCTAACTTTATACGGCCTTCTGTGAGTGTACCTTACCACAGACTCATACGAAATAGCCTAATGACTAATCCCTCTGCCAACATGTCTTAAACCTCACTTTGATTTTGCTGCTTTGCTATTCACAGATCGCTCAGAATGTTGGGCCTAGCCAAATTTAAAACAGCAATCCTTCCCATGTCACTATTGTAAGTCTCACCATGTTTGTCAAGGCATGCATGCATCTGTCTGTGCCTTTTGCTAATGAGATGATACATAAAAAGAAACATTCAAATAGTTATATACCTGTGTTTCAGACCACATGCTCTCTAAATTTGTGTAGAAGAAGGTGTATGTATTCCTTTCTGCTCATAAAACAGGGCACGTGGGTATTGAGGGACTCTTTAACACCCACATATGTAAGACATGTCTGCCTGTGTGAGCGAATGACAGAGCTGCACTGAGAAGATTTGTCCACCTGTAGGAGAAGCTACCAGGTTTTTAAGCTAGCATCTTCAGATGCATAACACGTGTGAGAATACATGTAGAAGTAGACACAGACCTTTAAACTTGACAGACTGTACTTCCTATTTCAAGCAGACACCTAAATTTGTACAGCCTACTTTGAGTGTACCTTTCCACAGACTCATACGAAGTACCCTAATCACTGATCCCTCTGCTAACATGTCTTAAACCTCATTTTTCTCTTGCAGCTTCACTATTCACCAACTGCTCTGAATGTTGGGCGTTGCCAAATTTAAAACACCAATCCTTCGCATGTCACTGTTGTAAGTCTGACCATGTTTCTGAAGGCATGCATGTGTCTGTTTGTGCCTTTTCCTAGTGACATGATACATAAAAATAAACATAGAAATACATGGATACCTGTGTTTCAGACCACATGCTGTCTAAATTGTTCTACAAGAAGGTGTATGTATTCCTTTCTGCTCATAAAACAGGGCACGTAGGTATTTAAAAGTCTAGTTGAGGGGCTCTATAACACCTACATACGTAAGAGATGTCTACCTGTGCAAGCGAATGACAGAGCAGGACTGAGAAGATTTCTCCACCTGTAGGAGAAGCTACCAGGTTTTTAAGCTAGCATCTTCAGATGCATAACACGTGTGGGAATACATGAACAAGTAGACCCTGACCTCAGTCACGAGAGCACGCAGATCTTTAAACTTGCCAGACTGCACTTCCCATTTCAAACAGACACCTACATTTATACGGCCTACTTCGAGTGTACCTTTCCACAGTCTCATCTAAAGTAGCCTTATCACTAATCCCTCTGCCAACATGTCTTAAACCTCACATTTCTCTTGCAGCTTCACTATTCACCGACTGCTTTGTATTATGGGCCTAGACAAATTTAAAACTGCAATCCTTCCCATGTCACTGTTGTAAGTCTCACCATGTTTCTGAAAGCATGCATGTGTGTGTCTGTTACTTTTGGTAGTGGAATGATACATAAAAAGAAACATACAAATAGTTGAATACCTGTGTTTCAAACTGCATACTCTCTAAATTTGTGTACAAGATGGTGTATGTATTCCTCTCTGGTAATAAAACAGGGCACATAGGTATTGAATAGTCTATTTGAGGGTCTCTCTAACACCTACAGACATAAGACATGTCTGCCTGTGCAAGCGAATAACAGAGCAGGAGTAAGAAGATTTGTCCACCAGTAGGAGAACCTACCAGGTTTTTAAGCTAGCATCTTCAGATGCATAACACGTGTGAGAATGCATGTACAAGTACACACATACCTCAGTCACGAGAGCACACAGACCTTTAAAATTGACAGACTGCACTTCCCATTTCAAGCGGACACGTAAAGTTATACAGCCTTCATCGAGTGTACCTTTCCACAGACTCATACTCATACGAATCACTAATCCATCTACCAACATGATTTAAACCTCACTTTTCTCCTCCATGTTCACTATTCACTGACACCTCACAAACCGAGGACTAGGCAAAAATAAAAGACCAACTCTTCTCATGTCACTATTGCAAGTCTCATACTTTTAAACTTATTTCAAGTGTATATGGTGTTACAAAGCAAACTATTACAACGAATACTTTTACAGCGTGATTTCAACAACGCAGCTCACATTAAAATGCATACTATTACAATACAAGCCATTACAACATATGCACCATTCTAATGCCTGCATCGTAATGGATGGTTCACATACACATACTTATTTAGACTGAGATACAGTTTAATACATCTGGCAACATGTTTTAAACCTCAGTTTTCTCTACTACTTTCATTAGAAACTCCAAAAATACACATATTAGTATGCACAACCTATTTCAATGTTAATTTCAGTACAATAAAACAGACTACAATACACGTGCCTACATTACGCAACATATTTCAAACATCACATTTATGCTTTTGAAGCTTTATAAATAATGCATTACAAACCTAAAAATATAATTACAAACACTGAATCTCTCCTACCCAAAACTTAACAAACCTTACAAATTTGTAACTCATCTCTCAAATAGAATTGCAGAATATGAAATATCAGAAACTCATAAAAGATTTTCTTTCCCACACAATAAATGTGATGCAGCACTCTCAACAAGGTAAAACCAGTAATGGCAAACTTTCCCTCTCTTTCTGCACACAAATGAATGTAAGTAACAAATCAAAATGCTTCCTTCAATATTTTAAATTCTGAAACCCATTTCTATTGGTTAGACATATTAACACTTTATTAGTCTCTTCTAAAAGTGCCCGAACTGGTTCTGTAATTTACTGGAGTCGGGACTCCACCGCGGTGCTGCAGTGTAGTGTCGTGATGGAGTCGCGAACCCTTACTGGAGTTCAGAAACCTATTTCCAACAATACTAGTATTATTTTTTAAGAACATACCACTTCTGTACATAGTACTGATTTGGAAAAACTTACTTTAGAAGCACATCACATATATATAACTTACCATTTCTTATTTTAAAACCACAGTAAACTTTCAACTCTTCCCCCTTCTGCATAACCTTAGTTTCCATAGTAACATTTTCTGCAACATTCAACTGTACCAGTAGGTCACAAGTTCATCATATTTTCAAACTCAGCACACTAGCTTACAAATGCAAATAGCAAGTGTGGTTGACTTTTGAAAAATATTAGCTTATCCTGTCTACTGTACCTTTCAAACGTTTTTCTATAAACAATCAGAAACATGCTTGATCAACAAAGTAACGTGCATCCTATTTTTTAAGTACACAAGGTTTAAGAGCAGCCAATCGGTTATCTGCTTTTTCTAAAATAGCATCTTCTCCACCATTTTAGATACCTCTCATTCCACCAACTGACTTAACAAGCTACAGGCATCTTTGGATTCCTTCCACGCATCCCTTCAAAATGCTTACAGTATGGATTGTAGGACACCACTATGTTTTCTGGGGCAAAAGGTATGCTGAACACAGAGGTATTGACAAAGACCTAGGTTTGCAAAATGTGAATATTAAATGGTTTGCGCAGAGAGGATTAAAGTGGCACCAATTGATGCCTTTGTGTTAGAAGGTGGTTCTGACAATCTGAGCCGCCCGGATTTTTCGCTTTTTGAGCACCTATTTGTTGAGCTTTTACTGTGGGAGAGCCTCATAAGTTGGGACTCACCCACAGTGAACTCATGATGAAAGAGACTGCATGTGGATTTTACTGGTGTCCCCCTAGCTTGACTAGGCCGCTGCGCAGCAGCTGGAGGAAGGGGCACCGGGCTGGTTACATGCAGACACATGTGTACATGCGTGTGCACACATGTATGGGCTGCGCAGGGGAGATTCCTGGCTTGCGCAGCCCAGGAGTAGCTACAAAGTGAATGGTGTGGCCGGACTTATGCAGAATTGGGTGGTGACATGGAATGGGCTTTATTCAGTGGGAAGAAACATGCCAGGGAAAGTCAGTGTGCTTTACAGTGTTTATTCCATTATTCTCTTATGGGGACAGGGAACACATGGGCTAGTTTTACTTTCCTAGGGCCTACACATTCCAGACACGCACCAAAGTCCACTGTAACCTATGTGAGAAGAAGTATTCTGCAGAATCCAAAGTCATATTTGTACTGCTTTTGGGTCATCCAGAAATGTTATATTTCTCTGAGTCAGCTCATTACCAGGGCCTGGCTGGGGGCTGACCCCAGCAGCCTGGATTGATGACCTTCCCTCCAAGGAGAGAAGATGGCTGGAGCTACAGGCTAATCCATCAGCAGCTGTCACTGGGTGCCAGGCACCTAGCTGCACAAGGGAAAAGGCAGCTCTGGGGGGAAGGGGCTTTCAGAGACCATGTGGCAGGAGACCCTGGATGATGCCATCTTGAACCAACCCAGAGGCCTGGGCAGGAAGGAGGGAGTAGGGGCAGTGAAGTGATGTGTCGCTGTTTGATAGGACAAACAGAGACTTCCTGCCAGCCCCCTCCCCATTCTCTTAAAAAGTGTTTGCACAGGAAGAGAAGCTCTCTCTGGGGTGTGGTCTACTGAGGCAGAAGGTGCTGGAGCCTGGCGCAATTGGCAGTTGGAAGGAGGAACCTACTGACTGTCCCAGGATCCTGAACAGCGCCAGGAGAAGAGACCAGGACTGGTGCGCAGAAGCAGGGGCCTCTGCGCAGGGAGAAGAGAGGCCCAGGAGGAGGGCCAGGCGAAAGGGTGGCGCAGGGAGCCCGTGAAGACAGCTCCCTGCTGAATCCATCCTCTGTGAGACCCAGAGGCTGAACGAGAGTGTTCCCAGTGGCCAGGGAGCACCACCAGGAGCAATAAGAGGCCAAAATTGACAAGATCGGTCACCTGGGAGCTGAGATAGGGCCCCCAGAAGGTAGGCGACCTTTGACCTTTGGCCGACCGACGACGAAGCGCATGGTGCTCCGCCGCCGGTCCAGATGATGCCCCCGGGGTGGGTCAGATCCCGGGGCTGCCCCCAAAATGAAGTAAAGTCGGGGAGCACCGTTGTGCTCCCCGTGAAGTGTCCCCCAAAACGGGTGGCCAAGAGCCCACCCTGGCCCCCGGCAATAGCGGGGGAAGGGGGGCGCTGTTGCGCCCCCCACAAAGAGGTCTCTGGGGGCCCAGGACCCCATCCCCTGGCCCCGAAGCAAAGCCGGGGAGCGCCGTCGCACTCCCTGTGAACAAGTCCCAATGGGGGGCCAGGAGCCCACCCTGGCCCCCGGCGAAGAAGCGTCAGCCGCACTCCCCCGAGGCCAGCGGGACCGGTGCCGGCCTCCGTGTCTGCCCGCCGGAGTGGGCAGACCAGATCTGCAGTGCCGGCTCCCACGACAGCACGCAAGTGTGCTGGCCGGGCGGGGAGCCGGCGGGGGCAGCCGGGGGTGGGCTCCCAAGGCTGCCCTCCAATGCGGGTGCACGAAGGGAGGCCCGGGTGGGACCGGGCCTCCGTGAGGAAAGGAGCGGCCGGGGGTGGGCTCCCCGAGCCGGAATGCTTACCTGGGGGTCCGGGTGGTACCGGACCCTCCAACGAAAGGCAGACGTGGCCGGAGGCCCACATCGCGGCTCTCCCCAACGCAGCAGGAGATCCGCTGCTAGGATATGCGCAGGAATGGAGGGAGCACCCCATAATGCCTTGCAGGCCCGGACCGGCCTGCAAGGAAAAGTCCGCTTTTCTCTGCTCGTGGTGGCCCCAGGAGAACGGGGTCACCACCAAACTTGTGACAAGGTGCAGAGGGAGCTGCAGGAGCAACGCAGTCTCCCCCAGCACAAAGAAGAGTCCCACCCTAAGTCTCATGGGGACTTAAAAAGAATAACCCCTCAAGGGCTCAGCCAGCATTTTAACTCCTCCTGGGCTGGAACCTTTGTTCTACGGTTGGAGGTGTATTGAGAAGTGCGCCAAGAGATGAAGGACTGAGTTGGGGATGTCTGGAGAAGGGCATCACCTGGAGGTGAAGAGGTGTAATTGCACCAGAACTGCATTTACTAACGTTATTTCTTTTAGAGGGACTGAAAGTCACATGTGGAATGTGAAGTACCTGTGTAAGGTGATGTTAAGCTAAATGGGGTTATGTTGCTGGTCCTTCCTGCTAGGGGGTCTTGCTATATTTACCTAATCCTATGATTTTACCTGTGATTCCCTTTTAAAGTGAAGAGGTGCAACTGCGGGAGAAGTGCAGTTGCCAAGGTTATTTCTTTTAAAGGGACTGTAAGTCACATGTGCAAGGTGATGTCATAAGCCAAATGGGGTTATGTTGCTGGACATTCCTGATAGGGTGTCTGGCTGTATTTGCGTAATCCTGTGATGCCTGTTAGAGGCTGTGATTGCAATGCATTACAACTGTTATCAGCTATGAAAGTACCTCATTTAAAGTGGTGCCCAAACATGTATTCTTGCTGCTGCGTTAGGTGAAGAACAACCCAGACTGTTAGCCCCTAAGATGTAGAGGTGTATACTATATGGTCAGTATGACATGTGCAGTCAGGGTTATGTGTCACCAGGGCAGGTGTACCTATTTTTAATGCTGGTTGAGGTAATGGGGTGGGTCATCACTGGGATGGTGCCAGTGCGCAGGGCCCTCGCCCCAGGTTGTGTTCAACTAAGTGCATTAGGGTACAAGATGATGTGCATACATGGGAGTGGTGGTACTAGACCACCCCCCCTTTAGGAGGGGTGGGACTGCTACGCAATGTCACAAAGTAATTCCAACAGCTTATGTATATTTGTAAATTGTTGCATAGTATTGGGTAGTGTGTGTGTTTAATAAATGTACTCTTACTTTTATAAAGCAAAGTACAGACTGGACAATCAATTATTGAGTGCTATTTCTGCGTACTGGTAAATGGCGATTACTAGCCCACACCACCTCCCTTGAGTAAGCCTCAGACTGCTCTGCAACGCTACCCTCTGAGAGTCAGGCGCTACAATTGGGTGTTTGGTTCCCAGTGAAGGACAAATGTAGTCATGTTAGTTGTGCATGCCTCACAGATACTGCCTCGTTTTCCAACATTTTGGTTAAAACCATTTTGCATTTCCAACCCCCTGAACTCATGATTGTGCCCTGTGGTGGCAATGACCTAGGCACATTGACTGGGGTAGAATTGGAAATCATAATGAAGGATAACTTTGCACAACTGATGTCGGTTTTCCCTCACACTGTCTTTGTATACTCTAATATATGCCTAAGACAGAAATAAAAGTGGTCAAATCAATTCTGTCCACAGATTGACAAGGCTAGGAAGCATGTCAATAAAGCTGTTTCTGCTTACCTCAGAAACCATAACATGGGCTCTATCTATAACAACAATCTATGTTTTAACATGCAAAACATCTACAGAAGTGATGGAGTTCACTTCACAGATGAAGGGAACAGGGTGTTTCTCAACAACCTTAATCTGTGCATCCGCACTTACATGTAGCTGCAACAAAGCCAACAAAGTCATAATAAACACATCAGCTCTTCTTAGAGCCACCCTATAACCCAACAGTGAAAGTTATATATTTTAAAACATATATAGTATTTTAAATTTTTTAGGGATTCACGAACCCATCGCGAATCTACAAAACAAAACACAAATTTAATGTACTGCAACACATATAACCTTTCAACTATAACTTTTAATTTACATGTTAAATATTATATCAAACTCTGACAATTTTAATGTGATTATGAAGTTCAATATCACTACCTCTATAAAACAGTTCACAACTACAACACTACCTTCTGAATTAGATAGTATTTAATGATTTATTTAAGATGGATCTGCGATTCCACTGCGATGTTACACTGGGGGGCCGTGCTGAGAGCCACGATAGGGTCACAACTCCTACCACGAGAGAAAAAAAAAAATAATGCCCCCCAGTTCCATAGGGCCATTTCGGCCTCGGGGACCCTAACCCCTGGGCCATACCATTTTATTCATTATTTAAATTCATTAGAAGGGAGGCCAAGCGCCCCCTCCCTAGGCCGATTACGGCCCTGGGAGCCCCATCCCCGGAACTTAAGCATTCATTTTAAAAAAGAAAAAGGGGAGTGCGGCCGAGCAGCCCCCCTCCCGGCCATTTTCTGCCCCAGGGACCCCATCCCCTGGGGCATGGCCAACTCTTTAGGGACCACGGTCCCGGCCGGCTCCTGCCTCCTGCGGGAGCCGGCATTGCTTTATACCCCTAGGGAGCTGCTAACATGCAGCTCCCTGAAGGTAAAAAGCAAAGTGCTCCACTGTGAACAAGTGAGAGCAAAATTATCTCACTTGTTCACAGTGGAGCACTAGTTTGCTATGGGATGCCATCCCATAGCAAACTGCCATGTCCCGGGGTAGGGCACCCCAGGACATTGCTGGAGCTGGCCCAAGGGGTTGGGGATCCCCAGGGCCATTTACGGCTCCACGAGGGGGGTCATGCGGCCCCCCTCTAACACCATTAAAACCCCGGGGACTTGGTGGTCATTGGGGCTGGGGGTCTGCAACGGACTCCTGCATTTAATTAATCTGTGCCCCGTGGGAGGTGGTGGTCTCCAGGGCAGTGTGGTGGGGCTCGAGCCCCCCACACCTTTTTTTAAAGTTAGCCCTGGGGAGGTGGCGGTCCCTGGGGCTGGAGAGGGGCCCCATGCCCCCTGCATTTAATCAGTATCGCCCTGGGAGGTGGTGGTCCCCGGGGCAGTGAGCGAGGGCTCCAACCCCCCACACCATATTTTTAAAGTTAGCCCTGGGGACGTGGCGGTCCCTGGGGCTGCGGGGGGCCACCTGCCCTCCACATTTAATCAGTATCACCCTCGCGGGCCCCTGCGTCATAATTCCTCTTTCCTCCGGGACCTGGCCCACCCGGGCGCTTAAAACAAATGAAGCGCGGGAGGCTGCACTTTGACTTTTCTAAAACCTTTGGCGAATCCTGCCAAATCTTTTTTTTTAAATACTTTTTTGGGCCCTCAGGGCTACAGCCCAAACTGCAGAACGGAATTACACCAAATCTGGCAGAAAAATAGCTCTTGGTGCAGAAAGCACCCTTATTGTTAAGTGGTGTAAATCCATTCAGTAGTTGTGGAGAAATTAAAAGAAATTCCCAGTTGTATATCTAGGGACATAAAGGATTCGCGAACCCTCCCGATCTCGCGCCTGAGATCTGATTGGCTGCCAACACTTCAAACTAGGAAGTGTTGGAAGCCATCTTGTGACTCGGTTGAACTGAGTCACAAGAAAAAGAAGATAAAAAAAAGAAAACGGGGTCGGGCATTGCAGGGGCGCGAGTTATAGTTATCTCAGCTAACTATAAAGGCCGAATTTCTCTGGTTTTGTACGAGTGAGATGTCCAACTAATCTAGAACGTCCCTGAAACCTGTGGTTTTTTCAGAGAATTTCTAAGGTTTTTTAAATGCTAATTCCTTACTATAATGTCCAAAAAACCTGTGCTTTTTTTAGTGACAATCTAAGGGTTTGTAACTTGGTTTTTTAATTTTAGATTAGAACAACAATGGCACTATATGTTCAACAGTTTCAGAAAAATTGCAGTGTGTATAATTTACATTATGGATTAAAAACCCTTGTTCTAAATTTTCAAGCTTTTATAAAGGTAATGTGATGTTTTATCCTTTTTAAAATATGCATTTACATATATATATATATTTTTTAAACTGAGATTCGTGTACCGATCGAGTACCGGTCATGGTGGGTGAGCGAATTCAAGAATCCTGCCGCCATATTGGTTAAACCGTGCACGATACGCGTACGGTATGCGATGGGTGCGCTGTTCTCATTTTTCATGTTTTAAACATTTAAATACATGATATATACTATAAATGTATGAAATCAATTGTATATGCTTTATTGAAAGAGTTATAAAAGCGATATTTACATAAATAATATTGATATTAAACTTCTTATAATGAAGTTACGGGAGCCGCGACGGTCCTGAATAACCTCACGTATGTATTTCCGGGGTCGCATCAGGTACGCGAATCCGGCACAAGTTATTTAGTTTTAAAAGTATATATATATATATAACTTTATTATATATATTATACCAAGAGATTAATATACACATTTGTAAATATTGTATATTTGTAACTGGAATAAAGATATATTATAGTTAAATATATTTTTCGGAAATCACGTCTGGTGCCCACTGGTTGCGCGTCGGGTACGCGAATCCCATGTGACTTCAAAAGAAAGCATTTCATTGGTTAAGAAGCTTTTTACTCAAGAACTTGCAGGACCCCACCCACATTTTTTATTGTTCCAAGAACATCTTCAGAAGACACAGCTCTTGTGTTTTCTGTTCTTCTTTATTGCATTTTTTGGGTGTTTTTTTCAGTACACTAGAAAAATGGCTTCTCCAATTCCACCACAGGACATTCTTGGAGAAGAAGAAGATTTGGAAGAACCAGTTAAGCAGCATTATGAAAGTGTTGTGTGGGCTTTTTTTTCAATTCCAGCTGGTGAATAAAAGGTGTATGCACGCAAGGTGACCTGCACTTTATGTCAAAGGGTGCTCTCTCAGGGATCCGACAAAAAATACTCTTGTGGCACTTCATCAATTATGAAGCACCTGCAGAGAATGCATCCACGTCATCTTGCGCGAGAGCAACACCGCCGCGAACTACAGCAACAAAGTCAGCAAGATGATCAGGTCGCAGGGCCCAGCACCTCGGCAGGTTCTTCTGCATCAACCCAAAGAGCCCAAATAATGCCTGAGTTTGCTGGACTTGAGCAGCGGTGCATTAAGTGCAAGAAAGTTCTTTGTTGTGGAGAGCAATCTGTGGATGCTGTCGTGGTTGCTATGACGTGAACGTGGGCAGTACTATCAGACCCCTTAGAGAAAGGATTGGGGAACATGCTAGGGCTCTGCAACAACAAGACGCAAGATACCATATGGCGCTACACGCCATAGATTGTCCTTCTCAGGGACCACACAAGCGCTTCACGTTTTATGGGATCGATGTTGTGGAACCGAATCTCAGAGGAGGTAATAGAGAACTGAGACTCAGACGCACCGAGGCGACATGGATCATGCATCTCAGAACGGTGGAACTGGGCCTAAACAGTGACCACGAGATGCAATACTTCTTGGGAGATTAAGATCGAGAAGACTGGGCCTATGATGATGGTAACGCGTTTATCATCACATTGGTAATGTGTTTCCTTTTACATGCACTGATGTGCTTATCAACAATCTACAAAGATATAATTTGTTTACCAAACAATCCAGATAGATTATGCACACAAACTATAGTTTCTTATTCTCTGTTTTATATACCTTGCTATTATGTGTTGTCTTTAGATACATATGTCACCAAAGAAGTGAGAAACAGTATATGTCCTATTATCGGATGTATATAGTGAATTGGGGCTTATACGTTCATACTATAGATATTTATTATAATTTTTATCATGATTTTGTTCCGATACACATGGTTACAGTCTTATTGAATACATCAATGTAATAACAATAACTGTATAGCTATGAATATGACTATAATTGTCCTAATCAATGATGTTCTGACACCGGGATTTACACTACATGGTGGACTAGTATATTCCACAATGAACGTCGGGTCACAGCAACGTTTGCATATGGTTATACGTTTCCGCACATATGTCACTTCTTTCTTCTTTACAACTACAGATAGTATTAATACGTTGTCTCTCGGGATGCCTTTACCTTCACGAATAAGATATATACAGAAGTTCTCATAGTACACGGTGTTAGTTACACAACATGACAAAGTTTTGCGTGGACCTGTATGCAGTGAAACATTGCACGTAGCAGTGGTAGGAACAAATGGGTTTCTGTCCATCCATTAGACCACAATAGACGTTTGCTAATAAAGCATTTACGATTGAATACGGAGTATTGGAGGCATATGCTCTAGTCTTTTAGAGCCGGCATTCTATATCTATTCACTTCCGGGTGGCGTTTCTGTCCATATCCGACACAGAACGCACACCCGGTGCCGATTTTGGATCTCAGCGTACTCGCTTCGGGTAAGGATAGTCTCGTACAATAGTCTTGTACACTTGCTTATTGGACCTCTATTATCATTTAGTTCAAGTCTAATGGGGATTCTATCTATATTACAGATCGTGCTAGAATTTTGCTGAATTGATACGTCCTTTTCGCATATCGGCACGGAATAACCACTGATCACCTTTATACTTAGATAAGGATAAGAGGCATTTGCAATAATCATGAAAAAGTTATGTTAAGCTTTGTGGGGCTTATGCAATTGTATATTAAAATGATATTGCTCCTTCATGTTTTATCATGGCCATTGGAGTTGATTTTTTAATCGAATACCGAGGATTCCTACACAATTGACCAGCTGGGTCGGAATTACAACCGGTGGAGTGGTGAGGGAAATTTAAACTTTATACAGTATTTTAGACCTCTGGTCCTCCTTGTTCATAGACATTATTTTTTGACCAGGGCATGGATTTCATTGCCCATATTTGTTTTGGTTTTAGATCACTCAATATAAACACAAAGACCTAAAAGGTAGAACCTCCTTTAACACAGGCACTTCAGACTATTTATGTTCACCTTTTTTGATAGGTGTTTTGGTACATTTCACTCACTGCCTTACCTTGATCTGGTTTTGGAGTCTTTTTTGATGTGGGCTATACGGTACATATATAGAACACACGATACACCTCACATACTACTTTTGCTAAACTAATTTTATATTGTGCTCATGTGTTCATTCAACGAATCTTAGGATTCCTAAGTCACTTTGTTTGGAGTTTAAGTTTACATAAGGTTTCCATGTTTTAAGGTGATTTGTGCTCACCTTTCAAACAATGAGGTGATATTTCTCACCATACTGTTTCCCATAATTTTGTATTACTGTTTATACGAAACCTATTGTATCATTTCCAGCCCTGAAGAAGTCGGGGGGTATTTCCCCAAGCGACGAAACACTTATTGGCTGGACGCTTTTGGTTGTTTGAATAAAAGACAAAGAAAAGACTTTATGATACTTTATCAACATCTGTGCTCCAATTAGATGATGAACTGTCACAGAACACTCACAGCGTGTGCATAGGATCTTGGGTCACAGGAACGTGTAGGATTTGATCCTTCACAATTCAGGGGTTGCAGGGTGTTTTCCCCTACCTCTTGCACCGCACAACCTTTCAAACCAACATATTACACGCAGAAGGAGTCAGGCGCCACCACTTCCTATACAACTAACACCCCATATCACTGAGCACCTTGCTGCGAAAAACCACAGTTGTTAATTTTTTTTTGTTTGTTTTTGCAATGAGTTTTTAATTGCAAAATGTTTGGAAAAATTTTCTCAGTTCATTCTGTTTATTTTTACAATTTCTTTTTTTAAAAACACCAAAAAAATACGTAAAAGAGTTCAAAAACACAAAAAAAATTAAAAAGAAGAAAGAAAAACATCCTTTACATCGCGGTGATTACACCGCGATGCATTTAGAACGCTGCCATTACAACGCAAGCGTTACATCGACTTGCACTGGACGGCGCTATAACCTAAGGAATAGTAAGATTTACTATTTCAACACCTTCCCTACTGTACGTAGACTGGTGTTGGAATAGTAAATCTTACTACTCCTAAGTCCAGCGCCCTCCAGCGCAAGTCGTTGTAACGACTTGCGTTGTAAAAACTGCGATGTTACATACCGCAATCATTTTGATCGCGTTGTAACATCACATATTCAAAATAGACAAACTTCTATGTGTTGTATGAATTGCGACAAATGTAATATATGGAGGAGTGCATGGGTAGTGTGTGAGTGATTGCATGAGTGCAGGGGTAGTGCGTGGGTGATTGGAGGAGTGCAAGGGTAGTGCCTGGGTGATTGCATGAGTTCAGGGGTAGTGCCTGTGTGATTGGAGGAGTGCATGGGTAGTGTGTGAGTGATTGCATGAGTGCAGGGGTAGTGCCTGGGTGATTGGAGGAGTGCATGGGGACTGCTTGGGTGATTGCATGAGTGCAGGGGTAGTGCCTGTGTGCATGGATGAGTGCATGGGTAGTTCCTGTGTGATTGTATGAGTGCATGGGTACTGCCTGGGTGATTGGAGGAGTGCATGTGTACTGCCCGAGTGATTGCATGAGTGCAGGGGTAGTGCCTTAGTGCATGGATGAGTGCACGGGTAGTGCCTGAGTAATTGGATGAGTGCATGGGTAGTGCCTGGGTGATTGGAGGAGTGCAAGGGTAGTACCTGGGTGATTGGAGGAGTTCATGAGTAATGCCTGTGGGATTCCATGAGAGCAGGGGGAGTGCCTAGGTGATTAGAGGAGTGCATGGGTAGTGCCTGGGTGATTGGAGGAGTGCATGGGTAGTACCTGTGTGATTCCATGAGTGCAGGGGAAGTGCCTGGGTGATTGGAGGAGTGCATGGGTAGTGCCTGAGTGCTTAGAGGAGTGCCTGGGTACTGCCTGGGTGAATGGATGAGTGTAACAGTAATGCTTGAGTTATTGCATGCGTGCATGGGTAGTGCCTGGGTAATTGGAGGAGTGTACGGGTAGTGCCTGGGTACATGGATGAGTGAATGAGTAGTGCCTGAATAATTGCATGAGTGCATGGGTAGTGCCTGGGTGATTGGAGGACTGCATGGGTAGTGCCTTGGTGATTGGAGGATTGCGTGGGTAGTGCCTGAGTGCATAGAAAAGTGCATGGGTACTGCCTGGGTGAACGAATGAGTGTAACAGTAGTGCTTGAGTGAGTGCATGAGTGCATGGGCAGTGCCTGGGTGATTGGAGGAGTGTATGGGTAGTGCCTGAATGAATGGATGAGTGCATGGGTAGTGCCTGGCTGATTGCATGAGTGCAGGAGTAGTGGCTGATTGTAGCTGTGCATGAGTAGTATCTGAGTGCATAGATGAGTGCATGGATAGTGATTGAGGGAATGTATAAGTGCATAGCGAGTGCCTGAGTGTATAGATGAGTGCATCAGTAGTGCCTGGATGAAAGGATGAGTGCAAAAATAGTGCCTGAGTTATTGAATGAGTGCATGGGTAGTGCCTAGGTTATTGCATGAGTGCAGGGGTAGTGCCTCTGTGATTGGAGGAGTGCATGGATAATGCCTGGGTGAATAGTTGAGTGCAATAGTAGTGTCTGAGTGCATAGATGAGTGCATGAGTAGTGTCTGGATGAATACATGAGTGCAACAGTAGTGCCTGAGTGATTGGAGCAGTGCATAGGTAGTGCCTGGGTGATTGCATGAGTGCATGGGTCGTGCCTGGGTAATTGGAGGAGTGCATGGGTAGTGCCTGGGTGTTTGCATGAGTGCAGGGGTAGTGCCTGGTTGATTGTTGGAGTGCATGGGTAGTGCCTGAGTGATTGAAGGAGTGCATGGGTAGTGCCTGGGTGATTGCATGAGTGCACAGGTAGTGCCTGTGTTATTGGATGAGTGCATGGGTAGTGCCTGAGTGATTGCATGAGAGCAGGGGTAGTGTCTGGGTGATGAAAGGAGTGCATGGATAGTGCCTGGCTGATTGGAAGAGTGCATGAGTAGTTGTTGGGTGCATGGAAGAGTGCAGGGGTAGTGCCTGGGTGATTGGAGGAGTGCATGGGTAGTACCTGGGTGATTGCATGAGTGCAGGGATAGTGCCTGGATGATAGGAGGAATGCATGTGTACTGCCTGAGTGATTGCAAGAGTGCAGGGGTAGTGCCTGAGTGCATTGATGAATGCATGGGTAGTGCCTGAGTAATTGAATGAGTGCCTGGTTTGTGCCTGGGTGATTGGAGGACTGCATGGGTCGTGCCTGGGTGATTGGAGGAGTGCATGAGTAGTGCCTGAGTGTATAGATGAGTGCATGGGTACTGCCTGGGTGAATGAATGAGTGTAACAGTAGTGCTTGAGTGATTACATGAGAGCATGGGTAGTGCCTGAGTGATTGGAGGAGTGTATGGGTAGTGCCTGAGTGCATGGATGAGTGCATGGGTAGTGCCTGAGTAATTGCAAGAGTGCATAGGTAGTGCATGGGTGATTGGAGGACTGCATGGGTAGTGCCTAGGTGATTAAAGAGTGCATGGGTAGTGCCTGTGTGATTGCATGAGTGCAGGGGTAGTGCCTGGGTGATTGGATGAGTGCATGGGTAGTGCCTGAGTACATAGATGAGTGCATGGGTGCTGCATGGGTGAATGGATGAGTGTAACAGTAGTGATTGCATGAGTGCATGGGTAGTGCCTGGGTGATTGGAGGAGTATACAGGTAGTGCCTGAGTGCATGGATGAGTGCATGGGTAGTGCCTGAGTAATTGCATGAGTGCATGGGTAGTGCCTGGGTGATTGGAGGACTGCATTGGTAGTGCCTGGGTGATTGGGGGAGTGCATGGGTGGTGCCTGTGTGATTGCATGAGTGAAGGGACAGTGCCCGGGTGATTGGAGGAGTGCATGAGTTCATAGATGAGTGCATGGGTACTGCCTGGGTGAATGGGTGAGTGTAACAGTAGTGCTTGAGTGATTGCATGAGTGCATAGGTAGTGCCTGGGTGATTTGAGGAGTGTACGGGTAGTGCCTGAGTGAATGGATGAGTGCATGGGTAGTGCCTGGGTGATTGCATGAGTGCAGGTGTAGGGCCTGGGTGATTGGAGGAGGGCATGGATAGTGCCTGGCTGATTGGAAGAGTGCATGAGTAGTGGCTGGGTGCATGAAGGAGTGCATGGATAGTGCCTGGATGATTGGAGGAGTGCATGGGTAGTACCTGGGTGATTGCATGAGTGCAGGGGTAGTGCCTGGGTGATTGGAGGAGTGCATGGGTAGTGCCTGGGTGATTAGAGGAGGGCATGGGTAGTCCCTGGGTAATTGGAGGAGTGCATAGGTAGTGCTTGTGTGATTGCATGAGTGCAAGTATAGTGCCTGGGTGATTGGAGGAGTACATGGGTAGTGCCTGAGTGCATAGATGAGTGCATGGGTACTGCCTGGGTGAATGGATGAGTGTAACAGTAGTGCTTGAGTGATTACATGAGTGCATGGGTAGTGCCTGGGTGATTGGAGGAGTATACAGGTAGTGCCTGAGTGCATGGATGAGTGCATAGGTAGTGCCTGGGTGATTGTTTGAGTGCATGGGTAGTGCCTGGGTGATTGGAGGAGTGCATGTGTACTGCCTGTGTGATTTTATGGGTACAGGGGTAGTGCCTGGGGGATTGGAGGGGTGCATGGGGAGTGCCTGAGTACACAGATAAGTGCATGGGTACTGCCTGGGTGAATGGGTGTGTGCAACAGTGGATCTTGAGTGATTGCATGAGTGCATGGGTAGTGCCTTGGTGATTGGGGGAGTATACATGTAGTGCCTCAGTGAATGGATGAGTGCATTGTAGTGCCTGGCTGATTGCATGAGGGGTAGTGGCTTATTGTAGCAGTGCATGAGTAGTACCTGAGTGCATAGATGAGTGCATGGATAGTGTTTGAGGGAATGGATGAGTGCATAGGTAGTGCCTGAGTGCATAGATGAGTGCATGAGCAGTGCCTGGGTGATTGCATGAGTGCAGGGGTAGTGCCTGGGTGATTGGAGGAGTGTACTGGTAGTGCCTGAGTGCATGGATGAGTGCATGGGTAGTGCCTGAATAATTGCATGAGTGCATGGGTAGTGCCTGGTTGATTGGAGGTCTGCATGGGTAGAGCCTGGGTGATTGGGTGAGTGCATGGGTAGTGCCTGTGTGATTTCATGAGTAAAGGGGTAGTGCCTGGGTGATTGGAGGAGTGCATGGGTAGTGCCTGAGTGCATATATGAGTGCATGGGTACTGCCTGGGTGAATGGGTGAGGGTAGCAGTAGTGCTTGAGTGATTGCATGAGTGCATGGGTAGTGCCTGGGTGATTTGAGGAGTGTACGGGTAGTGCCTGAGTAAATGGATGAGTGCATGGGTAGTGCCTGGGTGATTGCATGAGTGCAGGTGTAGGGCCTCGGTGATTGGAGGAGTGCATAGATAGTGTCTGGCTGATTGGAAGAGTGCATGAGTAGTGGCTGGGTGCATGGTGGAGTGCATGGGTAGTGCCTGGTTGATTGGAGGAGTGCATGAGTAGTACCTGGGTGATTGCATGAGTGCAGGAGTAGTGGCTGATTGTAGCAGTGCATGAGTAGTACGTGAGTGCATCGAGGAGTGCATGGATAGTGTTTGAGGGAATGGATGAGTGCATATGTAGTGCCTGAGTGCATAGATGAGTGCATGAATAGTGCCTGGATGAATGGATGAGTGCAACAGTAGTGCCTGAGTTATTGAACGAGTGCATGGGTAGTGCCTGGGTGATTGCATGAGTGCAGGGATAGTGCCTCAGTGATTGGAGGAGTGCATGGATAATGCTTGGGTGAATGGTTGAGTGCAACAGTAGTGCCTGAGTGCATAGATGAGCGCATGAGTAGTGTCTGGATGAATAAATGAGTGCAACAGTAGTGCCTGAGTGATTGGAGCAGTGCATAGGTTGTGCCTGGACAATTGCATGAGTGCATGGATAGTGCCTTGATGATTGGAGGACTGCATGGGTAGTGCTTGGGTGATAGCATGAGTGCAGGGGTAGTGCCTGAGTGCATGGATGAGTGCATGGGTAGTGCCTGGGTGATCATGGAAGAGGTGTGGTGCAGCGGCCAGGGTGCCTGACTCCGGACCACGGGGCTTCACGGTTCGATCCCGGTGCCGGCGGCAGGTTAGTCCAGCACCATGTGACTCTGGGCAATCGCTCGCTTAATCTTCCCGAGGGCCCGCAGCGCCGGGACACCTCTCCGGAGGTAGCTGTGTGCTTCACAAATGCTGGTATTTCATTTCGTATGAGTGCATGGGTAGTGCCTGGGTGATTGGAGGAGTGCATGTGTACTACATGAGTGATTGCATGGGTAGTGCCTGAGTGCATGGATGAGTGCATGGATAGTGCCTGAGTGATTGCATGAGTGCATGGGTAGTGTCTGGGTGATTGGAGGAGTGCATGGTTAGTGCCTGGGCGATTGGAGGAGTGCATGTGTACTGCCTGAGTGATTGCATGAGTGCAGGGGTAGTGCCTGAGTGCATGGATGAGTGCATGGATAGTGCCTGAGTAATTTCATGAGTGCATGGGTAGTGCCTGGGTGATTGGAGGACTGCATGGGTAGCGCCTGGGGGATTGGAGGAGTGCATGGGTAGTGCCTGTATGATTTCATGAGTGCAGCGGTAGTGCCTGGGTGATTGGAGGACTGCATGCGTACTGCCTGGGTGAATGGATGAGTGTACAAGTAGTGCTTGAGTGATTGCATGAGTGCATGGGTAGTGCCTGGGTGATTGGAGGAATGTACTGGTAGTGCCTGAGTGCATGGATGAGTACATGGCTATTGCCTGAGTAATTGCATGAGTGCATGGGTAGTGCCTGGTTGATTGTAGGACTGCATGGGTAGTGCCTGTGTGATTGCATGAGTGCAGGGGCAGTGCCTGGGTGATTGGAGGAGAGCATGGGTAGTGCCTGAGTGCATAGATGAGTGCATGGGTACTGCCTGGGTGCATGGGGGAGGGTAGAAGTAGTGCTTGAGTGATTCCATGAGTGCATGGGTAGTGCCTGGGTGATTGGAGGAGTGTACGGGTAGTGCCTGAGTGAATGGATGAGTGCATGAGTAGTACCTTGGTGATTGCATGAGTGCAGGTGTACGGCCTCGGTGATTGGAGGAGTGCATGGATAGGGCCTGGCAGATTGGAAGAGTGCATGAGCAGTGGCTGGGTGCATGGTGGAGTGCATGGGTAGTGCCTGGGTGATTGGAGGAGTGCATGAGTAGCACCTGGGTGATTGCATGAGTGCAGGAGTAGTGGCTGATTGTAGCAGTGCATGGGTGGTACCTGAGTGCATAGAGGAGTGCATGGATAGTGTTTGGGGGAATGGTTGAGTGCAACAGTAGTGCCTGAGTGCATATATGAGTGCATGAGTAGTGTCTGGATCAATAAATGAGTGCAACAGTAGTGCCTGAGTGATTGGCGCAGTGCATAGGTAGTGCCTGGGTGATTGCTTGAGTGCATGGGTAGTGCCTTGGGGAGTGCTTGGGTAGTGCCTGGGTGATTGCATGAGTAGTGCCTGGGTGATTGGAAGTGTGCATGGGTAGTGCCTGGGGGGCTGCATGAGTCCAGGAGTAGTGCCTGGTTGATTGTTGGAGTGCATGGGTAGTGCCTGAGAGATTGAAGGAGTGCATGGGTAGTGCCTGGGTGATTGCATGAGTGCATAAGTAGTGTTTGGGTTATTGCAGGAGTGCATGGGTAGTGCCTGGGTGATTGCATGAGTGCAGGTATAGTGCCTGAGTGATTGGAGGAATGCATGGATAGTGCCTGGCTGATTGGAAGAGTGCATGAGTAGTGGCTGGGTGCATGGGTAGTGCCTGGGTGATTGGAGGAGTGCATGGGTAGTACCTGGGTGATTGCATTAGTGCAGGGATGGTGCCTGGATGATTGGAGGAGAGCATGGGTACTGCTTGGGTGATTGCATGAGTGCAGGAGTAGTGCCTGAGTGCATGGATGAGTGCATGGGTAGTGCCTGAGTGATTGCATGAGTGTATGGGTAGTGCCTGAGTAATTGGAGGAGGACATGGGTAGTGCATGAGTGATTGCATGAGAGCAGGGGTAGTGCCTGGGTGATGAAAGGACTGCATGGATAGTACCTGGCTGATTGGAAGAGTGTATGAGTAGTGGCTGGATGCATGGAGGAGTGCAGGGATAGTGCCTGGATGATTGGAGGACTGCATGGGTAGTGCTTGGGTAATTGCATGAGTGCAGGGGTAGTGCCTGGTTGATTGTGTGAGTGCATGGCTAGTGCCTGAGTGCATGGATGAGTGCATGGGTAGTGCCCGAGTAATTGCATGAGTGCATGGGTAGTGCCTGTGTGATTGCATGAGTGCATGGGTAGTGCCTGGGTGATTGGAGGAGTGCATGGGTAGTGCCTGAGTGCAGAGATGAGTGCATGGGTAGTGCCTGGGTGAATGGGTGAGGGTAACAGTAGTGCTTGAATGATTGCATGAGTGCATGGGTAGTTCCTGGGTAATTGGAGGAATGTACGGGTAGTGCCTGAGTGAATGGATGAGTGCATGGGTAGTGCCTGGGTGATTGCATGAGTGCAGGTGTAGGGCCTGGGTGATTGGAGGAGTGTATGGATAGTGCCTGGCTGATTGGAAGAGTGCATGAGTAGTGGCTAGGTGCATGGAGGAGTGCATGGGTAGTGCCTGGGTGATTGGAGGAGTGCATGGGTAGTACCTGGGTGATTGCATGAGTGCAGGGATAGTGCCTGGATGATTGTAGGACTGCATGGGTAGTGCTTGGGTGATAGCATGAGTGCAGGAGTAGTGCCTGAGTGCATGGATGAGTGCATGGGAAGTGCCTGGGTGATTGTGTGAGTGCATGGGTAGTGCCTGAGTGATTGTAGGAGTGCATGGGTCATGCCTGAGTGATTGCATGAGTGCATGGATAGTGCCTGGGTAATTGGAGGAGTGCATGGGTAGTGCCTGGGTTATTGGAGGAGTGCATGGGCACTGCCTGTGTGATTGCATGAGTGCAGGTATAGTGCCTGGGTGATTGGAGGAGTGCATTGGTAGTGCCTGAGTGCATAGATGAGTGCATGGGTACTGCCTGGGTGAATGGTTGAGTGTAACAGTAGTGCCTGAGTGAATGGATGAGTGCATGGTTAGTGCCTGGCTGATTGCATGAGTGCAGGTGTAGTGGCTGATTTTAGCAGTGCATGAGTAGTACCTGAGTGCATAGATGATTGCATGGATAGTGTTTGATGGAATGGATGAGTGCATAGGTAGTGCCTGAGTGCATAGATGAGTGCATGAGTTGTGCCTGGGTGAATGGATGAATGCAACAGTAGTGCCTGAGTTATTGAATGAGTGCATGGGTAGTGCCTGGGTGATTGCATGAGTGCAGGGGTAGTGCCTCAGTGATTGGAGGAGTGCATGGTTAATGCAAACAGTAGTGCCTGAGTGCATAAATGAATGCATGAGTAGTGTCTGGGTGAATACATGAGTGGAACAGTAGTGCCTCAGTGATTTAAGAAGTGCATGGGTAGTGCCTGGGTTATTGCATGAGTTCAGGGGTAGTGCCTGGGTGATTGGAGGAGAGCATGGGTAGTGCCTGAGTGATTGCATGAGTGCAGGGGTAGTGCCTAGGTGATTGGAGGAGTGCATGGGTACTGCTTGGGTGATTGCATGAGTGCAGGGGTAGTACCTGAGTGCATGGACGAGTGCATGGGTAGTGCCTGGGTAATTGTATGAGTGCATGGGTAGTGCCTGGGTGATTGGAGGAGTGCATGGGTAGTGCCTGGGTGATTGGAGGAGTGCATGGGTAGTGCCTGTGTGATTCCATGAGTGCAGGGGTAGTGCTGGGTGATTGGAGGAGTGCATGTGTAGTGCCTGAGTGCATAGATGAGTGCATAGGTACTGCCTGGGTGAATGGATGAGTGTAACAGTAGTGCTTGAGTGATTGCATGAGTGCATGGGTAGTGCCTGGGTGATTGGAGGAGTGTACGGGTAGTGCTTGAGTGCATGGATGAGTGCATGGGTAGTGCCTGAGTAATTACATGAGTGAATGGGTAGTGCCTGGGTGATTGGAGGACTGCATGGGTAGTGGCTGGGTGATTGGAGGAGTGCATGGGTAGTGTCTGTGTGATTGCATGAGTGCAGGGGTAGTGCCTAGGTGACTGGAGGAGTACATGGGTAGTGCATGAGTGCATAGATGAGTGCATGGGTACTGCCTGGGTTAATGGGTGAGTATAACAGTAGTGCTTGAGTGATTGCATGAGTGCATGGGTAGGGCCTTGGTGATTGTAGGAGTGTATGGGTAGTGCCTGAGTGAATGAATGAGTGCATGGGTAGTGCCTGGCTGATTGCATGGCTGCAGAAGTAGTGGCTGATTTTAGCAGTGCATGAGTAGTACCTGAGTGCATAGATGAGTCCATGGATAGTGTTTGCGGGAATGATTGAGTGCATAGGTAGTGTCTGAGTGCATAGATGAGTGCATGAGTAGTGCCTGGATAAATGGATGAGTGCAACAGTAGTGCCTGAGTTATTGAATGAGTGCATGGGTAGTGCCTGGGTGATTGCATGAGTGTAGGGGGTAGTGCCTTGGTGATTGGAGGAGTGCATGGATAATGCCTGGGTGAATGGTTGAGTGCAACAATAGTGCCTGAGTGCATAGATGAGTGCATGAGTAGTGTCTGGATGAATAAATGAGTGCAAAAGTAGTGCCTGAGTGATTGGAGAAGTGCATAGGTAGTGCCTGGGTGATTGCATGAGTGCATGGGTAGTGCCTGGGTGATTGGAGGAGTGCATGGGTAGTGCCTGGGTAATTGCATAATTGCATGGGTAGTGCCTGGGTGATTGTATGAGTGTATGTCTAGTGCCTGGGTGATTGGAGGAGTACATGTGTACTGCCTGAGTGATTGCAAGAGTGCATGGGTAGTGCCTGGGTGATTACATGAGTGCATGGGTAGTGCCTGGGTGATTGGAGGAGTGCATGGGTAGTGCCTGAGTGATTGGAGGAGTGCATGGGTAGTGCTTGGGTGATTGGTGGAGTGCATGGGTAGTGCCTGAGTACATGGATGAGTGCATCGGTAGTGCCTGAGTGATTGGAGGAGTGCATTGGCAGTGTCTGAGCATATGGATGAGTGCATGGGTAGTGCCTGGGTGATTGCATGAGTGCATGGGTAGTGCCTGGGTGATTGGAGGAGTGCATGTGTACTTCTTGGGTAATTGCAAGAGTGCATGGGTAGTGCCTGAGTGCATGGATGAGTGCATAGGTAGTACCTGAGTGATTGGATGAATGCATGGGTAGTGCTTGGATGATTGGAGGAGTGCATGGGTAGTGCCTATGGGGCTGATTCACAGAACTAATCTGAGATAAAATCCTAAACTTACTCCTTTTGGTATTCACAGAAGGCATTTAGTAGTAGTAAAGTTAGGACTCCTAACTTTACTACTACTAAACGGAGATAAAATCCTAAACTTACTACTTTTGGTATTCACAGAAGGCATTTAGTAGTAGTAAAGTTAGGACTCCTAACTTTACTACTACTAAATGCCTTTTGTGAATACCGAAAGTCGTAAAGTTAGGATTTTGTCTCAGTTTAGTAGTAGTAAAGTTAGGAGTCCTAACTTTACTACTACTAAATGCCTTCTGTGAATACCAAAAGTAGTAAGTTTAGGATTTTATCTCAGATTAGTTATGTGAATCGGCCCCTGAGTGATTGCATGAGTGTTAGGGTCGTGCCTGGGTGATAGGAGGAGTGCATAGGTAGTGACTGACTGCATGGATGAGTGCATGGGTAGTGCTTGGGTGATTGTATGAGTGTATGAGTAGTGCCTGGGTGATTGGAGGAGTGCATGTGTACTGCCTGGGCGATTCTAGCAGTGCATGGGTAGTGCCTGGGTAAATTAAATAAGTGCGGGAGTAGTGCCTGAGTGCATGGATGAGTGTATGGGTAGTGTTTGAGGGAATGGATGAGTGCAGTAAAAGTGTCTCTAAACATTATTTCATGTTATCATTTTTATTACATTATTTGTTCTTACCTGTTTTAGTAATGTAGATACAAAACTCAGTGGAACTATTTTAGAGTAGGTTTGTTGTAAACTGAATTAAAAATCTTTTCAAACTTCACCATTACCTTCTATAAAAAAGAAGAAAAACTGTTATTGAATATAATATTATACTTTTAAGAACACAACATAATTTTAGAATTACATAACATTTTTAGTTTCCCTTTTTTGCTGTTCTCAGATTCTACTGAATTTCACCATACACAGTGATTTTAATGTAGTATCATCATACAACAGTGTGGAAAAAAACAATCAACGAGATAGTTAAAATAAACCCAAATCAGTGTTGAGCATTATTTAGAATATGTTTAGCTATGTGTTTACCTATCTACAGTTTCTTAATTACATTCTTCAAGTACATCAAGTCTTTTATTTCTCTCAAGTACATTTTGTAAAATGTACACTCATTTAAATCTCGTATAATGTAGACAACAAACATATAAACTATTTATTTCTAAACACAATTTTCCAAATACAATATGAATTAGCACAAACAATTATCCATACACTAATTTTTAACATCCTACCAATAGGCCGAATAATGTTTCTGAAACTTTTGCATTGAAAATATCCAAAATAAACTCGTTAATTTGTGTTCACATCTTCCCAATAGGCCGAATGATGTATTCAAAACTTTGGCATCAAAAAATATCAGCTATGAATTTGGTAATTTCTAAGGCAAACTAGATTTGAATTCCAAATGGGCATCATTGCAATGTGTCCATCCTTCATTGCTCTTTAAATAGACAGTATAGTGTCCAGATGTTGTAGTAGGTCCATCATGGAAAATAATAGCCACTGCTTTAAAAGTTCTTCCTGAAATTGATACTTGACTTGCCACAAAAAAATTTATTTTGGTTTCCAATTTTCTTCCATTTGCTCTGCATCGTTGAAGCATTAAAATGACATATTTTCCAAATCTTTCTATATATTATGTTGACAACATTTCTGATTTGCAATGAGAACATTTCATATCTTGATTAGCTGTTTTTACTAATTTGTTAAAAGATACTGATTTGCATTTCTGGTATTGTCAAGTATATGAATCCTTCAGTGTCTATTTTAGTAGTAGAAGAAAATAAACACTCTTCACATTTATGATCCCATCTGTAACTTAGTCCAAATACATTTTCAATTTCTATTCTTTCATCTTCCAATACACCAAACATAAGGATTAGAAATTCGTGTGCATCTTGTTGTATATAGAGTGTAAATTTCAAAGAACCAGTACATATATCCAAAAGATGCCGAATGCCAGAAGCAGTATGGATTTTACTTCTGTCAGTTACCAACTTTTGAAAAACATAACGTAGTAAAGAACAGAATCTTTTTTCACGAATTTCCATAATTTTATGATGAAGATCTTGTAGATAAAACACGACATTCACAATTACATTAGCATAGCAGTTGATACCTGAACTATTTTCAAACTGGTTTCCTACAATATCATCAACAGTGTGCATTTTCTTTTTCTTTGCACCTTCATGATTATCTTCAATTGTTTTCTTTTTTTGAATCTCAGTAGAATGTTTGTCATATTTCCATTTTGGACACACTACACATTTCTCATATATGGGATATTCACCTAAGTTAGGAGCATAATGTCTTCTTCACCGATTGTACTCTCTTACACAATTTGCATCAGCACTAATCTTTTTCTCATCAAAATCAATCAAATACAAACCAGATAATGTTCTTACTCGAGACAATGAAACCTATGCCATTCCCTCTTTAAACACTGTACTTCCAATATTTACCAAAGCACTGTCTACACTTAAATTTCGAGATTTAAGAATAGTTACTGCGTATGCTAAAGACAGAGGAAACTACGAACATACAAGTCTTTTACAAGCAAAAACGTACAGCACAACGCCCAATCTGTCTTACCTCTTCAATCTGATCAAATTTAATCTTCAAAAATTCAATTCCATCTCTGTTCTTAAATTTTACAAAATCAACAACTTTTCCCATTGCTCCATTTACTAAACCTTCTTGTACATTCAAATTACGCCATAAAATCACCAGACAGTTTATACATACATGTAAAGTCTTTTCTAAACCTGCAGTCTTAGATACAGACTTTTCCAAAGAATCCAATTTTGACTGTAATTTCTCTGAGAGAAGAATAGTCACTCCTTGGTGTTCCATTTTATCAATAGGTTCAATTTTCACTATTGCTAGTTTTTCCAGTTTCAAAAGGTCTTGATTGAATGTAGAACACTCTTGCAGTGTAGGCACTAGGCAAACTATAGACTTCTTTTCTTCAATTTTTTTGTACATTATTTCAGGTGCTGTGTTTTCGATTGTAAACAAGTTCCTTAGTAGCCGACTTTGTAAAGCTTGTTTACCATGTTTCGTCAAAACACCAATTCTTATATCTTTAAGAATATTTCCATAATCTTCATCACTTGCTTGTCGCATATTCTTAATAAGTTCTTTATATTCAAAAGGTAACCAAATATTCAGATTTCCAATACTTCCCAAAGATTTCCTAGTGTCTTCATGGACAAGTGTTTTAAAAACTGGTTGCCCTTTTACAGGAGTAAGTTGTAGTAGATCGCCGAGTACAATTACATGTTTTCCTCCAAACAGAACATCATAATCTGTTTTTAAAATCTGTTGCATTCTTAAATGTACAAGGGCAAGCATTAAGTTTGAGACCATGCTCACCTCATCTATGATTAGAAGTTTCATTTTCTTCAGAAACTTCATAACAAGCTTCTCCAGATTGCTTCTGATATTCCAATTTATTTTCATGTTCAACTGGTAGCATGAGTTATCGATGTAAAGTAATCCCTTTAATGTTGTGTGCTGCTAATCCATTTGGAGCTGTTACAACACAAGATAAATGTGATTCAGTAGTTTTGTGTAGATAACTGGTCAAAACTTTAATTAAGAAACTCTTTCCTGTTCCAGCTTGACCACTGATGTACATTAGAATAGGTTTAAATGATGTGCATTGGCATTCTTTTTTTTCATGCAGCAAACCATGCTGTATCTGTCCTGTCACTTGCTTATATATTTCTTTTTGTTCAATATATAGTTCTTCGTACCAACTTTCCCAACTGAATAATATCCTGTTGTGCTTGTTACATTACCGTTTCTACTTCATTCATGGCTATTGCTGCTTCATTTTCAATAATTGGTTTTCCTAGTGGATCTTGACTTAGTGGAACAGAACTTTAGACTATCTTGAGAACTGTCTCTATCTATTTCAGCTGCAATAGTAGTTTCTTGTTCAATCTCATCATTTAACATTTGTAGATAAGTTGGGAAAATTGTGCATTGAATGCTATCTTTACATTCATTAAAAGAATCTTCATAGCAGTCAAAATCTCCAAGTAATTCCATTTCACTACGCCAAAGCTTGAAGAGTTGCAGAAGTGCTAAATAGAAAAATTCTCTTTTATCTGGAGTTTCGCAATTGAGTTTTCGGTGGTTAAAAAGATTTCCTTCGGCATGTTTTACCAAACATCCATCACATCCAATTACTGCATATTTTTCGTCATTTATATTTTCTGTAACATTTCTCTTAAAGCTGTAATGTTGCAGTACTTAAAAGAGACATAGGTTTTCCAGATGTGGACTCCTTTTGGGATCGTACGTATCCAACATATTAGTTTTAATAATATCTGTACTTTCTGGTTCATTCAATGCTAAGTATTCAATTTCTTGTAGAGATTTCAATACTCTATTTCGTGTGGCGGCAAGACCTAGACTTACCCAAACGGTTCCTCTTGACTTTGAATATAAACTGGCAGAGCTCAACCGATCCGAACATTCATAGGATTCAATCTCTCGATGGGAAAGCATTTTCAAGCTAAAGCTGTACAATTTCTTACTAATATTCTTCTCTTGTGAAATTTCTTCCCACATTTCTTTCAACTCTGTCTTTTCAGATTTGGTTATATATGATGTAACATAGCGAGCAACAGCAATTGAATTATCTGCAACATACTGGATATCCATGTCTGCATTCCACATTGTCAAAATCACTGGATTGTAGTCATTAATATACTTTGAATCTTCAGTTCTTTTTAAGTTGTACGTATTCTTCAGAGATTTTCAAGTTATAGTATGCCTTACTGCTGACATAAAACTATTGACTCTTCCTTTTGAAATTATTGGACATGGGAATCCAAAACAACACTTTGCATAAAATGTTCCCTTTGACTTGTATTTTCGTCGACAAAATTTTCCACATCGATGACTTTGAAACCGTAAAACTTGTTGTCTCAAGATGTTTTCTCCTCCTTTTTTTGGAATGGCACAGGTAACATACTCTTCGATGAAAGACAAAACACTTTCATCAGTATCAGTTCCAAATTGTGGTGCATTCTTGATCCATAATAGCATGTGTATATGAGGAGCACCTCTTGGTTGGTACTCCTTTTTCCAAAAGAAATCAGTAACTTCTCCAAGAGGTGGATTATTTTTATCGCAGATAAAAGACATCATAGCTTGAAACCTATGATTAAAATATCTGCACACATTCACAGGATCCAAGGAACACAGTTCTCCACCTGTCTTCAATTCAATGGGGAATATTCTCAAGGACTTATCGCCAATTTATCGGCACTTTAGCGCCGCAAAAGTGGCAATAGATTTTTCGCCCTATTCTCAAGCTGGTGCAAACTGCCGATATCGCCAGTTTTCCAGCGATAGCTGCCGCAAAAAACATCGCCATGGATGAGAGCGACAACTAACGCTAATGATATGCAGAATAGGCATTCCCGTGCAAAAACACACGAAAACACCACTATGCGATATTCTCAACGACCAGCCAGATCGGCGAAGCGATCCAAAAACAGGCGATAAGGAGTGTTAACAGCAGGGATTTAACACCTGCCTATTACTGGTGCTAAGCAGGACGACAACCTGCAGTAGAAAGGGAGCCCAGCCCAGAGCCACATCTGAAGACCAACAGATGCCATGGAGCCAATGATCATGCAGCTTGGAGACCCAAGAGGGCCACAACACCTACCGCCACCACCCCCAGGACCCCCCCCGGACCACCCCTGACTACCACCTAGGCAGCGCAGAAGAAGACAGCGGACGTTCCTAAAACGCACCAGCCTCAGACACTCAACGCCAGAGGATGCCATTGCCCACTACAGGCTCAAAAGGACAACCATCCTCCGCATCCTGACCCACATTGCCCACAGGCTGACGGTACCAACACAGCGGAGAACCAACATCCCTCCGCAGACAAAGCTGCTGGCTGTGCTGCACCTGTTGGCCTCTGGTACCTTCCAACCAACAACTCCCAGAGTCGGAGGAGTCTCACAGCCACCCCTATCAAAGTTCCTCACACCTGTCTTGGATGCATGTCCACAAAAGCAACGGAGGGCCCCTGTATCCGCACCACACGCTAGTTCCAATTCGTAGTGTCCCTGCACAACCAACCCCAACGCCAGCCGTTGCTTGACGCCTCTGTGCTACAGATCCAAGATTGTAGTCACTGAAATGGGGGTGCGCCAGGTCATGAAGTCCAGTAGTCAACAGTAGTGTAAAAACAGTACTTTATTACAAATACATAAATCAACAATACGAAAAGCTCAGCCAACGCGTTCCATTCCCAACGGGGAACTTCATCAGGGCAACGTGTGGATTCAATTAACTGTATATGCTGCGGGAACTCCCAAATACAATTCCATATTCCGAAAGTCAGTATTCAGAAACCTGTTGGATAAATGGTGACAATGGTCAAGCGTCCGTATAGTCACAAACGTAATCTTGCACAGTGTATTGCACTTGGACAAACCGGAATGTTAACAGGTATGACAAATCCTGCATAAAAAGACCGTAACAGAAGTTCGTGTGGTCGTAACCTTCGTAGGAAAGAAAAGGAAGGTTGCGACCACACGAACTTCTGTTACGGTCTTGTAATGCACGAATTATCATACCTGTAAGCATCACGGTTTGTATCAGCTTGATACCCCTGCATCTCCACTTCCCCCACACTGCGCAGGAACAGCTGGAGACCAAGCAAGGGAACTACGCCATAGCTGGCTTCCCGCACGTGTTGGGGGCAATTGACTGAACACATGTACTACCTGCCGACACTGCACACAATAACCGCAACAGAAACCACAGGCATTCCATCAATGTGCAGGCAAACGTGGACCACCGGGGCCTGTTCACGAATGTCGTCGCAAACTTCCCAGGCAGTGTGGAAGACCTTGGACATGTTGCTTTGTCGTCCCGCCCCTGTAAGCGTGAGCGGAGTGGCCTTGGCCGGCGTATGTCGTGAATAAATAGCCCGGGGCACTGGGCGTGGTTCAGTTCCGGGATGGCCACCAAAGTAACTACTGCGTGTGTCTCTGTGTCCGCCATATCCTGTCCATAGGCCTACACACACATGGCCGACCACCTTCAACGACCAGATTTACACTGGAGACGAGGTGGCTACGTCCCAAGCCAACCCGTGCACATCTCGCCATCGCATGCAGGGTCGTGTCTGCCAGGGCGGCGCCCCCCACCCAGCCATGAGGCCACCGCCGTGACCGGTGGTGCCTGCGCAATCCTGTGCACCTGCTGCACCCCAGCCCTGGTCCCCAGACCGGTCCGCCGCCCAGCAATGACTGGCCGCCCCTGCACACCCAGGCCTCAATGCTCACCTGCCGCCACCGGCGTGTCTCCAAGAAGGCCCACCACGTGCCGGTGCAACCTCCTCAGCTGATCGCTGGATTCCGCGCCACAGGTCCCCAGAGCACCCTGCGGCACCGCACTGCGGAGTCATGTGTGTGCTGACTGCTGCCTTCGGCGTACACTGCGGTCCAGCAGGGCTCTCAATTCAAATCGAATCTTGATTGGCAGGACGGCGTATCGAGGTCTACGCATCATCGCAGGCTGCACACCCGCTCAGCTCTTCAGGTGCCCCTACCTCACTGCACTGCAAGCCATCGTCCCGTGGCAGTAGGCCCATGCCGGCCGCAGTGCATCGGGTGACACCAACTCTGTGCACCGCAAGTCATCGTCCCGTGGCGGTAGGCCCGTGCCGGCTGCAGTGCATTGGGTGCCACCAACTCTGTGCACCGCAAGTCATCGTCCCGTGGCGGTAGGCCCGTGCCGGCCGCAGTGCATCGGGTGCCACTAACCCAGTGCGCCACAAGTCATGGACCCTTCATGATTGAGTCTCGTGGTGCGGACGCCATCATGTCACCTCCGGCAGTGGGGAATGTGATGTGGTAGGCCCCTTTTATTGGCAGGGTCACATGTCCTGTGACGCCTGTGCTGGATGGGTGTGGTGTGGGTGTAAACCAGCCCTCAGGGAGCGGCTGTGGCATGCTGACAACTAGTTCATTTTCCAAGTTCAAATTCTTTTATTTCTCCGATGTCATCAAAGTTTTAAACCTTGTTGAAACGTTGTTATAAACAATCACATGGGAGACGATCCATATATATTTGACACTTCAAATGTTGCAGATTGCCCATCCAGGCCTTTTCTTTCTACAACACGGCCTGGATGGGCAATCTGCAACATTTGAAGTGTCAAATATATATGGATCGTCTCCCATGTCATTGTTTATAACAACGTTTCAACAAAGTTTAAAACTTTGATGACATCGGAGAAATAAAAGAATTTGAACTTGGAAAATGAAGTAACCTTTTGTGATAAGGAGTTATGCTGTGCATCCGATAGGGGCGGGATGCTGCTCCATTCATGTGTGATGTTTATCAGAGTGGTTGTTAGGCAAAAAACACTATTATCAGGACTGCACGCAAAGTAACAAAACTTAAAAGATTAAAACAAGCAGATAGATATACATTAAAAAAAGTGGTGTGCATTTCGTCACTCTTGATGGAAATGCTGACAACTAGACCAGTGATCAGCAGATCACTACAGGGAAGACCTGGGACATGTAGCTTTGTCGACCCCCCCTGTAAGCGTAAACGGAGTGGGCTGGGCTGGCGTATGCCAGTCCAGCGTAGGGGTGTGAACAATGAGCCCGGGGCTCTGGGCGTGGTTCAGTTCTGGGCTGGACAAGGAAGTAACTAATGCGTGTGTCTCTGTTGTAGTGTCGGCGCCACCCGGACCGCAATCGGCAATGTTGCACCCTGTGACTCAAGTCCCACAACATGAGCAACATGGATGTAAGGGGGAATCACTGACCCTACATTCATCCATACTTTCATACTTGAATGATCATTGACATGACACATCTGTGTGAATTTGAATGTTTTATTCACATTCAGTGGAGTGTTGAAGCTGGAGCAGTACAGGGCCATGCAAACCCCACTTTACATTGTTGCCCCGTGGAGGGCAAGCCAGAGTCCTTCAGGGAATGACAAGTTCATCGGAAGAGGAAGAGTTCAGTCCGCAGTCTGATTGCTGTGTCATTGGTAACCAAACAGAATATGTCAGTCCGTGTCGAGGTCCAAGGTGAGGGTCGCAGAGGGGATCGGGGGACAGTGGAAGGTAATGATGCAGAGGGCAGAACCAAGCAGTAACAGGCCATATGGCGGAGATGAATGCTACCGCTTCCTTCTTACCACTAAGGCAGACTCACCCGCATCTTTGTCTTCTGATGTTTCATGTGCCTCACATGTGGGTGGTGTTGTTTTGTCTGCATCACTGTGTGGCAGTGACACATCAGTGGCCGGAGGTGGATGGTCTGCAGCACTGTGTGTCACTGACACATCAGGGGGCGGAGATGTGGATGTAGAAGCAGCAGCAGCATTCATCGGTGCCAGGCCTTGTGGCAGCAATGCCATGATTAGGGTCTGCAGGGCATGGAAGATCCCAGCTACATCTCGCTGGTGTGCAGTCGTGGCAGCCATTCTTTCCGCCTGCATCCGCTACCTGTTCTCCATGATCCTCCGCATGTGTTCCAACTTCCGGCTGACATAGCTGGAGCCACTCTGACTAGACAGTTGTTCTTGTCTCAGAGTCAGGACTCCAGCGATGTCAGACATGGATCGTTGGAGAGCATGGAGTGGACTGTGGGTGTCCGTTATGGACTGTAAGTGGTCCCTGATGGGACTTAGACACCCACGTATGGCATCTAGTTTGGCTGCCATGAGGTCGAACCCCACCCGCACCTGATCAGCCATCTTCTCCTGGCACCCTAACACACAGCGTTGGAAGGCCATTTGTTGTTCGTGGGGGTCCTGGGAGGCAGCCTGGGTGGTGGGTGCTTCCTGCTGTGTGGTCTGTGCAGGGGGTGAGGTCTCCTCGATGCAGCTGGGCTGCCCTGCTCCTGGAGGTGAGGTGCCGAAGCTGTCCATGAGCTCTTGGAGGGCGTCGGTGTCGAAGGTGTGGAGGTCCTCTTCGTCATCAGTGAGGAGATGTTCGGTCTGCTCTGCAGGAGGTGTTGATTCTCCCTCTGCAATGTGAAGGGGAGATGCAGTTTAACATTGTGTTCACATGTATGTTGACGCATTGTACAAGTTTACATGCAGACTGCATGACAATGTACATTGTGACTGTTTGGGAGGAGCTGCCTATTTGATGCGGGACAGTGGACATTTCGACAACATCACGGATGTGTGTTTGTACTTGTACATTATCATCTCACATTTCCCTGCTATGCCAAATGTGATTGGCCAGTTTCTACACACAAGCAGCACCAGTTGTGTCCTCTGTTCTGTTGTGAACATGTTGCAGTCTGTACCACATTGTTGTCGAAGTTGATGTGCTCTGAATGTTATGTGTGTGTGCTGCATTTTGGGAGAGTCGCCCCTGCAGCTCTGATTTTGCTGCCCCTTATCCCTTTCAGGCGGTGTGCCTTTGACTTCTGTGCTTATACAGTGCTGAGATGTTGCATACTTGGGTAAATTGGTCTCTTGGTGGGAGTTGGGACTCTGAGGCATGGTTTGTCCGCAGATGTGTTGTTGACATCAGGGGTTGTTTGTGCACGTGGATGTGTCAGAGTGTGACCTGCTCCTTTACAGATGTGGTCCACACTCAGCCACCTCAGTGTCGTGGCATGCAACATGTCATGATATATTGACTGCAGCCATGCTATTCGTCATGCAGTGTCACTTGCATTGTCAGAGTGGCTCACAGACACGCCACTTTGCTGTCTTTGGCACATGTGCATGGGTTGGTTGTGAGATTGGTGATGTGTGGGAAGGGCTCCCTCTGGACACATAGTCGACGGGGGCCTACTTGCTGTTTCTAGGTGTGCTGCCATGTGCCAAGGGGATCAGGGACATGATCCAGAGTCATTCTGGGTGTGCACTGTGCTATACTTAATTGTGCATGTGTGCTATTGTGCCCATCTCCCCCGTCCCCCCAGTCCCTGGTCGTTACTCACCCTGTTGCTGTTGTGTCAGGTCATGTTGAGCAGTGTCCGGTCCCCCAACTCCTGCCACCGTCTCCACACTGATGACTGTGGACACCATTTCCTCCATCTCATCCAGCTCCTCCTGTGGTGCTGGACTCCCACCTGCAGTCTGCATTGCTGCCTTTTGGTTGTTGCCGAGTTTCTGCTTAGTTTTGCGCTTCATATCATTCCAGCGCCTCTTGAGCTCTTCCATTGTCCTCCTCAGCACTCCGACTGCATTCACCTTGTCCAAGATGGACTGCCATATTCCATTTTTTGCTGCCAATGACACAGTGGAGGTGACGAACAGTTGTTGATGGTGTTCTATCACCTCCGTTATCAGGATCCGGTTTTCCTGCGGACTGAACCGCGTCTTCCTCTTCTTTTTCTCCTTGCCCTTCCCTGACCCCATGGCTGGTCCTCCATGGGGGATGTGGGGTTCTGGTTGTCCTCTGTACTTGCTCCGGCTACCTCCATTGTGCTTCGCAGTTTGTTTGGTTTTGTTTGTGGGTTTGTTTCTGCTTTTATAGTGATTTTTCCCGCCTGACGTGTGTGAATTGCAGGCCTGGCGCAGCTTTTTGCTGATTTTTTTATCGCGGTTGGGCCCATCGCCACTTTTTTCACGTTCGGCTTTGGATTTTTATCGCCGTCCCGGTATTTTCATCACGGACATTTGACGCGTTCTCGGGAAACTATCACATGTTATCGCCATGTTGAGAATACGACGTTATTTTCCCGCGATAGGCGGCGGTATGAGAAATTGCGTTAACCTATTTTGGCGATGATTATCGCACGTTCTTGAGAATATCCCCCAATGTTTTTTACATTTGAATTTGCTTGTCGTAGAAATTCAAGTAAATCGTCCCAAGCATATTCAGCACAGCTAAGTGTTAGAAACCACATAGGGGTACCTAAGTTTCTTAACATACATTTAAGTTCTCAGTGACGACGATACCAATACTCATTAGTACCACGCTGACACACCATCAAATTAATTAACTGAGATTCTAAATGATCGTCTCTTTGTTGAACTTTGTCCATAAATTCTTTTGCAGAAACATGTGTAAGATGAACTCCTGTTTTTAATATGTGGTTCACTGCATATGAAAGTCCGGACAAGTCACTTTCAAACAGAAGATAAAATATATATGGAATGCACTGTCGAAATCTTGGATCTTCTGAGTACAATCTTGTTGAGCAGTATTCTGAAGCTGGAATCTGTACTGCTCGTTCATCATATCGTCCACCTTCTCTAGTGGGAACAGCTATGGAAAACAACAAGCTTCTAAATGTTTTTCCCATACATTCATGGGAGTTCCCTTTGCTTTCTTCATTTGAAATAATTCAATAGTGTTTCCAATCACTTCTTTTGAATGTAGAGGATGTATACTGTAATGTTCGTAAATCTCTTCACTCCTGGACTTGTCCACTTTTTCTATTTTGCCAGTTGAAATTTCTGTTTCATCTTCTAAACATATTTTCTGTTCTTCCACATTTACAGTTTTATAATAAATATTGTTCTGTACAAGATATAAAGTAGCCTTTTGAAGTTTGGTGATATTTACTAACTCTTGCCATATTTTCTGACTCTTTATTGGTACACCATTAACTAGAATAACTACAGGCTCACTTTCCTCTCTCTCTATACCAACAGTTTCAATATTTTTCTTAAAATGTAAAGGTAAGTACACAACTCTTCCTTTCAGACCTCTTTGTAAATCTGTTGGAAGCAGCTTACCTGTTTTAGGCTCCATACGAACTATAGCCTGAAACGGGTGCACGGATTGAATAAGAATGGATTCATATGTATTTAAATCTGCCAGTTCCGGAGGAATAGCTGCCAACTCTAAGTTGTTATCTACTGCTCTAGCTGGCATTTTGTTCTCTTCTAATTTGTTGTAACAATATTTACAAATACGTTGATCAGTACCCAACTCAAAACGACCTTCCACCAACAAATAAGCACCAAATTGCTCCAACTTATCATTGTTTTCCTTTTCACTTTTTAAATACAAATCAACATTCCTAGTTTGACTTCTATAGTGAGTACGTCGGCAACAAATACAAATATAGGGGCAGATTTACAAGAAAGTGACGCATCTGTATAGATGCGTCACTTTCCCTGCGCCACCCTTAGAAACCCTTGCACCACCATAGATGCGCTGTATTTACAATACAGCGCACTATGGCGCAAGGATTGACAGATGTGTCAGAAATTCTGATGCATCTGTTGGCGGAAAAGTCGCGCATTGCTGGAGTCGTGTCGCAAGCACAACGCAACTCCAGCAATGCGTATTGAGGCCTATTACCAATACACTGCGTCACTCCTTATGCCTGCTTCAAGCAGGCGTAAGGTTTTGACGCAGTGGCATCCTAAAAGTGACGGAGTGAAATCTTGTAGATTTCACTGCGTCATTTTTACGAGGCCTTCCTGCGTTGGAATGCCCACCCTGCATACATTATACCTGGCGCAGGTATAATGTGACGCAGGGCTTTACAACGTGATGCATCTCCCTAGATGCGTCACGTTGTAAATAGGCCGCATTGTTTACACGGCTGTTGCGTCAAAAAAGTGACGCAACTGCAGCGCAAAAGTCACGCAAGCGGCTTGTAAATCTGCCCCATAGTTTGGTTTTTCACATGATAGTATCTTAAACTTTGTAATTTCTTCTGCAAACTTCTCAGTACTAATATCTTTCACCTGTTCTTCAACACCTACACTTATCAAGCTCTCACGTTCTCTACACTCCTCTTGTGAACCAAAATAATGAAACTGGATATCATCAAGTTTTTTTACATCCGATACTGAACCATGCAAAAGAGCTGTGTTCGTTTCACTTAAAGATAATGCAGGACTTTTTATGTAGTACATTCTCCTTACTAACTTCCGCATTTCTGAGTGATGTACTGCTAACATTCTTAAATGATGAAAAGTACTTCGACACACTTTTCTAGAAAGACAAGCCAGAGAATGACTCTGCAACTTAGTATATTTTCTCACTTTACAAGGATCTAGCCTTTGCAACATCTTAATCTTCTGTTTAACACTTTTTTTTTTGCATATTCTCGTAAGAAAATTTGAAATATATCGATAGATTCCTTTCGAATACTACAAATACTACTACAATCCCACTTATACACTGGAGCTTGTGGACGTCTCCCTTGATTTTCTTCAGATATTACTTCTTCCACATTTCTAGGAACCATCTTTTCTTTTTCAATTGGACAACCATCTTTTATCTCATAACAACGACCACTGGTATCAACTGCATGAACTAATGTATTTTGTTGAAAAGAGCTTTCTTCATTAAAAAAAGTCTCAGTACTAGAAGTGTGCTTCCATTCACCAGAAATATTTTTGCAAAAGTTACTTCTATTAACCAGTTTTTTTCTTTTGCTTTTCTCCTTCAGAAAGTGCATTGTTTTTTCAATGTTTTCATTCTCTTCAATACCAATATATATAATTTTCGTTTCAATTCAAAAGCTTTTTCTACTATGCTTTCAATCTGTTGTTTTTTCTTGTAAGCTGCTGATCTTTTTTTATATTTTTTACAATCTTTCAATAAATTTTGTAGTACTCTACATTTATACATTCTCTTCCTAGTGTCTTTATATTCTTTCATTCTTCTTTCAACATGGATTGTTTTCCCATAACTTGATTTTCCATTAATATGTCCTTTTTTCGTTTCCTTCTGATTGGTTGTACAACTTTTCTTTTTCTTTTCCACATTTTGAAAATTCATTACATTCTTTAAAAGTCTTTTATCAAATTCTTTAGTTCTCTTACCAGAAGTCTTTTTCTTTAATGTCACATTTTGAACTTCATCTAATTTCTGCTTTTCTCTCTCCTTTAAATAGTACTTTTGTTTTTTTCTTCACTTTTATTTTGAACTTTTCTTGTCATACTCAATCTTTCTTACTAATAATGGTGAATATCTGAAAAAAAAGAAAAGTTTAAAAAGTTTCTAAAAATTATTTTATATTATTAAAATAATTATATACAAATATTCTCATCTATAAATTAACAAACAATTTCAATTGCATTGCAAAGCTATGTTAGACACTGAAAAATTCCTTCATTAAGAAGAAATCACAACCTCTGAATGAGAGAGCACAACTAAAGAATTTATCTACTACTACCCAAACCAATCAGGTTCACATGTATAATACATCAGACAATAGACGTATAAGTAGACATATACGTCATTCACAACACCATAAAGTCCCTTAAACTTCACAGACTGGTGTTCCCAATTCAAAATAACACCTAAAGTGTTGAGCTTACCCAAATATAAAACAGCAACCCTTCACATGTCTCTATTGTAAGTCTCACCATATTCCTGAAAGCATCCATACGTGTCTGTACCTTTTGCTAGTGACACCATATATAAAACAAATATACAAATAGTTCTATACCTGTATATTTTCACAGACTCATACAAAGTACCCTAATCACTAAACCATCTGCCAACATGTCTTTAACCTTACTTTTGTGCTGCAGCTTCACCATTTTACGACTACTCAAAGTGTTAGGCCTACCCAAATATAAAGCAGCAAACCTTCACATGAGTCTATTGTATATCTCACCATATTGCCGAAAGTATGTATGCATGTGTCTGTACCTTTTACTAGTACTATCATATATAAAAGAAACATACAAATAGAGGTATACCTATATTTTATACATCTAGTACCTTCAGATGCATAGCACATATGAGAATTCATGTGCAAGTAGAGACATACATCAATCACAAGACCATGCAGACCTTAGACTTAAAACTTGACAGACTGCACTTTACATTTGAAAGAGACACCTACATTTATGCGGTGTACTTCAAGTGTACATTTCCCCAGATTCATTGAAAGTAGCCTGATCACTAATCCCTCTGCCAACATTTCTTAAACCTCACTTTTGTGCTTCTGCTTCACCATTCTACGACTACTCAGGATGTTGGGTCTATCAAATATAAAGCAGCAACCTATCACATGTCTCTGCTGTAAATCTCACCATATTCCTAAAACCATGCATGCATGTGTCTGTACCTATTACTATTAATACCATATATAAAAGAATACAAATAGATGTATACTTGTTTTTTTACAAATGTAGCATCTTCAAATAGATAACACATATCAGAACACTTGGGTAAGTAGAAATATATCTACTTAGACACCTACATTTATGTAGCGAACTTCAAGTGTACCTTTCCACAGACTCATACAAAGTAGCCTAATCACTAATCCATCTCCTAACATGTATTAAACCTAACTTTTGTGCTGCAGCTTCACCATTCTGCAACTACTTAGAGAGATGAGCCTAGCCAAATGTAAAGCAGCAACCCATCACATGTCTATGCTGTAAGTCTCACCATCTTCCTAAAATCAAGCATGCATACGTTTCTACACCGCTTAAATGTAGGTCTCTATGTACATATGTCTCTACTTACTCATAAATTCTGATATGTGTTATCCATCTGAAGATGCTACATGTGTAAAACACAAGTATACATCTATTTGTATGCTTCTTTTATATATAGTCAAAAACAACAATTGATGGACAGAATGCAGAACAATGTCATACATTCACCCCAGTACAGAGATCTGGGCCTAAATCCATCGTTTTTTTGCTCACCATGCCATTCCAGTTTGGACCCAGCCATATGCCAATCAGTCTTGACCCTGCACCCAAAGGGAACAGTCCAGCGCGAACTGCCAGGCCAGGTCCTCCCTAGACTGGAAACAAGCATCCTAGGACCGGTTTCGGGCTTTCAGCCCTCATCAGCCAGGATAGCTTGACTCCAGTGGCATGGAGAGCACGAAACCCACGTCTGGGGATATCCGTCCCACTCGGGGCGACAAATGCAAAAACAACAATTGATGGACAGAATGCAGAACAATGTCATACATTCACCCCAGTACAGAGATCTGGGCCTAAATCCATCATTTTTTTGCTCACCATGCCATTCCAGTTTGGACCCAGCCATATGCAAATCAGTCTTGACCCTGCGCCCAATGGGAACAGTCCAGCCCGAACTGCCAGGCCAGGTCCTCCCTGGACTGGAAACAAGCATCCTAGGACCGGTTTCGGGCTTTCAGCCCTCATCAGCCAGGATAGCTTGACTCCAGTGGCATGGAGAGTACGGGACCCAGGTCTGGGCATAACCGTCCCACTCGGGGCGACAAATGCAAAAACAACAATTGATGGACAGAATGCAGAACAATGTCATACATTCACCCCAGTACAGAGATCTGGGCCTAAACCCATCGTTTTTTTGCTCACCATGCCATTCCAGTTTGGACCCAGCCATATGCAAATCAGTCTTGACCCTGCGCCCAATGGGAACAGTCCAGCTCGAACTGCCAGGCCAGGTCCTCCCTGGACTGGAAACAAGCATCCTAGGACCAGTTTCGGGCTTTCAGCCCTCATCAGCCAGGATAGCTTGACTCCAGTGGCATGGAGAGCACGGGTCCCAGGATGCTTGTTTCCGGTCCAGGGAGGACCTGGCTTTGCAGTTCGGGCTGGACTGTTCCCACAAGGAACAGGGTCAAGACTGATTTGCATATGGCTGGGTCCAAACTGGGGTGGTGTGTTGAGCAAAAGAATGATGAATTTAACCCAGATCCTTGTGACTGGGGGGTGAATGTTTGCATTGTCCAGCATTCCGTCCATCAATTGTTTCTTTTGTCTTTTATATATAGTGGCACTATCAAAAGGTACAGACACATGCATGCATGCTTTTAGAAATATGGGGAGACTTACAACAGAGCCATGTGAAGGGTTGCTGTTTTGTATTTGGCTATGTTCAATACCTGAGTAGTAGTAGAAGGGTGAAGCAGCAGCAGCAGAAAAATGATGTTTAATATATGTCAGGTGAGGAATTAGTGATTAGGCTACTTTGTATGAGTCTGAGGAAAGATTCATTTAAAGTACGCCGCATAAATCTAGGTGTCTGTTTAAAATGTGAAGTGCAGTCTGTCATGTTTTAAGGTCATCATGATCTTGTGATTGAGGTATGTGTATACTTGCACATGTATTTTGAAATCTGTTATGTATCTGAAGATACTAGACGTATAAAACACAGGTATACATTTATTTGTATGTTTCTTTGATATATGATGCTACAAGCAAAAGGTACGTACATATGCATGCATGCTTTCAGAAAAATACTGAGACTTACAGCAGAGACATGTGAAGGATTGCTGCTTTATATTTCGCTAGGCCCAACACCCTAAGTAGTTGTAAAATGGTGAAGCTGCAGCACAAAAGTGAGGTTTAAGGCATGTTAGGAGATGGATTAGTTATTACGCTACCTTGTATGAGTCTGTGGAAAGCTACACTTCAAATAAACCGCATAATTTTCAGTGTCTGCTTGAAATGTGAAGTGCAGTCTGTCAAGTTTTAAGGCCTTTATGGTGTTGTGACTGAGATATGTCTCTACTTGCGCATGTATTCTGATACATATTATGCATCTGAAGATGCTAGATGATAAAACACAAGTATACATCTATTTGGATATTTCTATTAAATATGATGCTGCTAGCAAAAGCTTTAGACATATGCATGTATTCTTTCAGGAATATGGTGAGACTTACAGCTGAGACGTGATGGATTGCTGCTTTATATTTGGCTAAGCCCAACACCATAAGTAGTCAAAGAATGGTGAACCTCCAGCACAAAAGTGAGCTTTAAGACATGTTAGAATACGCATTAGTGATTAGGCTAGTTTGTATGAGTGTGTGGAAAGGTACACTTAAAGTGTGCCGCATAAATGTAGGTGTCTGTTTGAAATATGAAGTGCAGTCTCTCAAGTTTTAAGGTCTCCATGGTGTTCTGACTGAAGTATATCTCTGTTTACACATGTATTCTGATATGTGTTATCCATATGAAGATGTTAGACATGTAAAACACAGGTATACATCCATTTCTATGCTTATTTTATATATGGTGTCACTAGCAAAAGGTACAGACACATGCATGCATGCTTCTAGAAATATGGGGAGACTTATAGCAGAGATATGTGAAGGGTGGCTGCTTTGTTCTTAGCTATGCTCAATACCTGAGTAGTAGTACAATGGTGAGGCAGGAGCAGCAGAAAAGTGATGTTTAAGATATGTTAGGTATGAAATTAGCGATTATGGTACTTTGTAAGAATCTGTGGAAAGGTTCACTTGAAGTACGCAAAATAAATCTAGGTGTCTGTTTGAAATGTGAAGTGCAGTCTGTCAAGTTTTAAGATATGGATGGTCTTGTAATTGAGGTATGTCTCTACTTGCACATGTATTCTAATACATATTATGCATGTGAAGATGTGTACTTTTCCACAGACTCATACAAAGTAGACTAATCACTAATCCCTCTCCTAACATGTCTTAAACCTCACTTTTGTGCTGCACCTCATCATTCTCCAACTGCTTAGAGTGTTAGGCCTAGCCAAATATAAAGCAGCAACCCATCAAATGTCACAGCTGTAAGTCTCACCATATTCCTGAAAGCATGCATGCATATGTCTGTACCTTTTGTTAGTAGCATTATATATAAAAGAAACATACAAATAGATGTACACCTCTGTTTTATATGTCTACCATCTTCAGATGCATAACACATATCACAATGCATGTGCAAGTAGACAAATACCTCAGTCACAAGACCATGAAGACCTTAAAACTTCACAGACACCTACATTTATGCGGCGTACTTCAAGTAAACTTTTCCACAGACTCATACAAAGTACCATAATCACTAATTCCTAAGCCAACATATCTTAAACATCATTTTTCTGCTGCTGCTGCTTCACCATTCTACTGGTACTCGGGTATTGAGCATAGCCAAATTCAAAGCAGCAACGCTTCACATGTCTCTGTTATAAGTCTCCCCATATTTCTAAAAGCATGCATGCATGTGTGTGTACCTTTTGCTAGTGACACCATATATAAAAGAAGCATACAAGTACATGTATTCCTGTGTTTTACACGTCTAGCATCTTCAGATGGATAACACATATCAGAATACATGTGTAAGTAGAGACATACTTCAGACACAAGACCATGCAGACCTCCCTAAATACTAACAAACTACAATACACATGTCTACATTTAATAACATATTTCAAACATCATAGTTCTTCAATAATTTTTAAAGTTAGAAAATTAAGCTAATACATAATACACCTCACAAATTTGTAACTCACCTTTCAAATAGTATTGTAGAGTATGAAATATCAGAAACTCATAAAAGATTTTCTTTTGCACACAATCAATGTAATGCACCACTCTCAACAATGTAAAACCAGTAATGGCAAACTTTCCCTCTCTTTCTCCACACAAATAAATGTAAGTAACAAATCACATTCCTTCCTACATTAATTCAAATTGTGAAACACACTTCTATTGGTTAGACATATTAACCCTTACCAACTGTCTTCTGAAAATGTCCAAACTGATTTTCTGAAGTCGCGATTCCACCGCGGTGCCTCAGTAAAGCGTCGCGATGGAGCCAAGAATCCATACGGGAGTTCAAAAACCCATTACTAATAATACTATTATTACTTTTTATGAACACACCACTTCTAAACATACTACTGATTTGAGAAATCTTACTTTAATAACATATCACTTATATATAACTTACAATTTCATATTTTAAAAGCACAGTTAACTTTCTACCCTTCTCCCATTCTGCTTAATCCCAGTTTCCATAGTAACAGTTTCTGCAACATTCAACTGAACTGGCAGGTCACAAGTTCACCATATTTTCAAGTTCAGCACACAAGCTTACAAATGCAAATAGCAGGTGTGGTTGACTTTTGCAAAATATTACCTAATCCTATCCAATGTTCCCTCAAATTTTTTTCCTCTGTGTGCGGCAGTGTAAGGTCTCTGTGCACTGCAGCCCAGGCTATGTGCGCCGGGAACCAGACCGCGCGTAAGGGTGCAGCGCCAAATATCACTCCAAGTTTTTGCTTAAAAAAGTGAAAGGACAGTGCATTTCCACGCCGGTAGCACCACATGAAGGGTCTAAAGGCAGGTGTTCAATTTATATACACACGCCATGACATGAATTGGTTACACAGGCAAGTACACTTCAGGTTTAGAAAAGCATAGGACTCCAACGATGGTACCTTAAGATTTTACTAAAGATCCTCAACTCGAGCACTGTTCATAGGGTGGGAAAATGTTGGGAGCCTATACAAGATCACAGATATACAATACACATAGATATGGCACTAGATGAATCTGGCTGTGGGCGGCTTGGAGAAGCCTTTAAATACACAAAGTGCAAGCACTGGGTCTAGCCTCACAATGACCCCGGCGCCTTTTCTTATTTTCCGGCTCCTGAAACTACTGAGCTTAAACACGGAGTTGCATAAAACCGTGTTCCAATACTGCCCCGCGCATTGGCTTGCAATGCCAAACGAGTGTGTAGTAATTACAAGGAGACTGACCCAGCATCACCCAGCTTGTCAATGAGGTGCCTTACACAGTGTTTGGTTAAAGATAGAACATCCTTTCAAGCAATAATACAGTAAATTACCTTTGACACAATTCTGTCCCGAACAGTACAAAAAGAAAGAAGCTACCCACCCATTCAAGGATTATAAAGGCCCACAGAGGAGTCCTGTATTGATTAGATAAACAAAGCAATCCCGTGCATGCATTGAGAAAACCACAATAAATACAATGAATAATTTTATCTTTTTATTATCAGAATATCAAAAGGTATCATAAAATTTGATTTTATATTACACAAAAAAAATATACATATAACTAAAAAACAGTGAAAGAATTACAATGAATGACGTACCCCACACACAATCTTCATTCATACATGCACACTCATACATATCACATGAGCTCCTTTCATCCAACTAACATATATAACAAATCATCCAAAGTTAAAAGGAAGCCAGCAAGGTAAATGAATGTTCTGATACACTGGTCCAAATAGAGGATAGAAAATCTCTTCAGGGTTTAGAAAGACCAACGCCGACGCGCGTTTCGGTGAAGACCCTACTCCCGGGCCACACCTTCCTCAGGGCAAGTCGTAAACCATGAATTAGATGGCGTGGGACACTCAATCAACCTATAATAATATAGATATAGATATATAGTTTCCAATGCTATAAGGCAAACTTAACATCATAATCAATGCATGCACGAGAAGCTTAAGCAAATATAATATCAGAGGATACATGGATAAAAGTACGACAGCAATGGTCAGAAAGACAAGGTCAAGGAAATGTGCATCACATAAAATAGAAATAAACAAACAGACAGACTAATAAGGAAACAAACAATTCAGAGAGAAAGGTATATCATCAAAAGATTAGGTGACAGTGGTACTAAGGACCTCAGAAGAAATAAAAACCAACCACCAAGCATGAACTATTGATCAAAATAATCGCAATATATAGAAATACCACGTGGGACTAGTCTACTGAAGGGTGAATATTCTATTGGATAAAGACCCCACACCATAAATATTAAAAGCATCAACATACCTATTGAGGTATTCAACACAGAACATAATCCAACAGCGGAAAGATAACCAGATCGGTCTATAGGTTCTCAAAGGATGTAACCTTTATCTATATGGGGCGAGCAAACAGGCAGCAATAAGCAATAGGTAACACACAAATATAATCAACACCCGATGATAGGGAGGGCCCAATGCGAACCTACCAAATAATGTAGGCCCAGATACATATTAGGCGAAGAATCACAAGCATAAAGCTTCAGCCTGTTTAATCTTGATGGGAATTCATTTGCGGAACGCAGAATCGATGAGGATCTTAAAAGAGATACCAGAAAGTGGAAATTAACAGAATCCTAGAAAGATCTATGGCAAGCCACTGTGGCAACTTTAAAATGGTAAGCACATCACAGCGTATGGCTAAATGTTGTAAAGACTCCCACATATCCTAACTCAGGAGTAGATACGATTAATAGCGGCAAACACTCGATAAAAAAAGCGATCCTTAAAGACCCAAAGACATTCAAACAGCTAGTGGGCCTATGCAGGGATGTGTGTCTAACTATAATATCCCCTAGGGCCGGTCTCATTACCTGGATATACGACACACGTTCAAGCTAGGGGTACGGATATCACCCGTTGCCTTCTCCCGTCTGCATAAAGAATGACGGAGAACCAGCTAAATATAGACAACCATTCAGCGAAAAGCCCGCCGAATTTCGGCGTAACAACACAAACAAGGGACCTATATGTTTACAAAAGATAGGCAGCAAAAGGCAGCAGCCATCAAGAAGTGGTGGGAGAGTGGGATTCCCAAAGGAGAGATAGTGAATCTCCAACTAATCCCTATGGCCAAGATCGTTAACTAAACAATCGATCCACATTTAGACAAAAGAATGAATATAAATAAACCAAAAACAATAAAAAACTCACCCGTTAGTTTGTGCCGTCCGAATTGGAGATGAATGAGGCTCGGCTAAATGACATAGACGGATAATACGGGAGCCAGAAAAAACGTGCAGACACAAACAAGGGACTTAAAAGTAAAAAAAGATGAGGTGACACAGAAACAGCGGCCATCTATAAGAGGGAGAAATTGCCAAAAATAGCAGATACTAAAACAGAAAAGTATATATAAGAAACTAGTCCGAAACATTGGAACCTGCACCATATTAAACCAATAATAAAGGAGATTAATAAAAAAGAGGAAAGAAAACACCAACATGATTAATTCATGATAATGACTCATTATCAAAGGGGAGTCTGTAGAGCAGAAAGAGCAGAACTGTTAGGGGCCCACATAATACAGGAAAGAACAGACCAAGTTTACATAATGGCATTCTCCCAAGGGCAATGCTCATTAAGGCCGTTCTTTACAGATTTGAGAAAATAAATCCAAAAAACTTCGCGTTTTTTTCTAATCTGCATGGAATCCTGTCCCGTGGGCACCTTAATTTTCTCAAGAATGGACCATCTGAGATCAAATTCAGTATGTTGTTTGTTAATCCAATGCTCCACTAAAGGTGCTGAGATCTTTTTGGTGCGTATATTAGATTTATGCTCACCAATTCTATATCTTATTTCACGTCCCGTCTCACCAATATATATGGAATCACACGGGCATGAGATAATATACACCACATTGGATGTCCTGCAATTCGTCATGTCCAAAAGTGATATGGAGTGTTCCCTCGTTTTGATGACATCGCCAACCAAGGCATTGGCACAGGCCTGGCAACAACCACATTTATGGTTGCCGTGAATGGGATTGAGACCTGTAATAGACTTCTGGCACAAGCCCGAGGTTTGATTTACCTTACCCGTCACTAGATGGTTTTTCAAGTTTTTATTTCTTTTGAATGCAAAAAGAGGCTTGGCAAGTTTAGGTTCCACTTCTAAACATACTACTGATTTGAGAAATCTTACTTTAATAACATATCACTTATATATAACTTACAATTTCATATTTTAAAAGCACAGTTAACTTTCTACCCTTCTCCCATTCTGCTTAATCCCAGTTTCCATAGTAACAGTTTCTGCAACATTCAACTGAACTGGCAGGTCACAAGTTCACCATATTTTCAAGTTCAGCACACAAGCTTACAAATGCAAATAGCAGGTGTGGTTGACTTTTGCAAAATATTACCTAATCCTATCCAATGTTCCCTCTAATTTTTTTCCTCTGTGTGCGGCAGTGTAAGGTCTTTGTGCACTGCAGCCCAGGCTATGTGCGCCGGGAACCAGACCGCGCGTAAGGGTGCAGCGCCAAATATCACTCCAAGTTTTTGCTTAAAAAAGTGAAAGGACAGTGCATTTCCACGCCGGTAGCACCACATGAAGGGTCTAAAGGCAGGTGTTCAATTTATATACACACGCCATGACATGAATTGGTTACACAGGCAAGTACACTTCAGGTTTAGAAAAGCATAGGACTCCAACGATGGTACCTTAAGATTTTACTAAAGATCCTCAACTTGAGCACTGTTCATAGGGTGGGAAAATGTTGGGAGCCTATACAAGATCACAGATATACAATACACATAGATATGGCACTAGATGAATCTGGCTGTGGGCGGCTTGGAGAAGCCTTTAAATACACAAAGTGCAAGCACTGGGTCTAGCCTCACAATGACCCCGGCGCCTTTTCTTATTTTCCGGCTCCTGAAACTACTGAGCTTAAACACGGAGTTGCATAAAACCGTGTTCCAATACTGCCCCGCGCATTGGCTTGCAATGCCAAACGAGTGTGTAGTAATTACAAGGAGACTGACCCAGTATCACCCAGCTTGTCAATGAGGTGCCTTACACAGTGTTTGGTTAAAGATAGAACATCCTTTCAAGCAATAATACAGTAAATTACCTTTGACACAATTCTGTCCCGAGTCACTATCAGGGAAGTGTATTTGTTGTGCTTGATCCCATTAAAATGGAAAAGGTTGAAAGAGTGGCGGATTTCAGAAAGGAAAGAGTCTATTGTGATTTAATGTAGTTCTCTGCTCATAAAGTTTGTTTTGCTTAATTTTGATTCTTCTTGAATCTGTACATTTGTGAGCGATAAAAGGTTCACACCTTTTAATTGCTGCCTAGTACCAGTGATCACTCATGTTCAAGGGTTAGTAGTTGAATAGTGGTTATTGGAGGTAGATGTGAAGACGTCTTTTTCAAAGAAAATCCTGCAACACCTTGTATTGCAAAGGAATTGGTTACTATTCGGTATGCTTCAAGTGTTATGTAGATGCCTTTTTAATTTCAGAACAATTTTATATGTAAAAAGGAAACATCATGAAATGCAATGCAAGCTTTGTAAAGTATACAAAGGCAACACACACTAAAATCAGATGTGAAATCACAAGTTCTACAGTTTAAGGTGCAGTGCTAATAGGGATTAAAGACTATGTTAATTAATTCACTGTTATATTGGTTATGGATCAAAATGTTGGTGGGAAGCAAAATATTGAGACGCATCAGACATAAAAATAGAAATGTCACACAAACACAAGGAAAATATGAAAATGTCACATAAGGAAAATGAAACTTGCCAGCTATTTTTTGCTGGAAATAAAGCGTCACTCATAGTTGTTGAAATGTCACTAATAATTACACTGAAATCATGAAAAGGTCACACAGAGCAATGTGAAACCTTGACAGCTATGCATGTAATTTCTATATATGTTTCCCTCCTCTTTATGGCTTGATTTTGCTGGCGAGAAAGTGTTACTCACAGCCCTGCCAAGGACCACGCATCAGGTGTTAGACTAACGCATTTCAGCCTTGGCTGTCAAGCCATAACGCCGCTATGCTGAAACTGGAGTGGCAGCAGGCCTGTGCGAGAGCGCTGTCCTGGTAGGCTTTGCGGGCTGCTGGCTACAATGTATTAGTTAAAATAGGAAGTAATCCTCATGGCTGCGTGCGGCATTACGCAGGACGTGGCAATGCCAGGGCAGTGCTTCCACCGCAGCGCAGTAATTTAAGCATAATCATGAATGATCCCTGCCACCGCCGAGACCCAATCCCACGGACTTTTGGTGGCCGCTGGAGTCTAGAGCACGCTCTGTGCAGCTGCTGAGTCTGAATGCAGCCCGGGTGGCACGTTTGCTGAGGGAGTCATTCGTTGTGGGCAGGAGGACTCTGGTTTCTATGATTCGAGAGAGGGCAAAGCTCTGGTAAAATAGGCGCGTCGGTGCTTGTTGGTAAGTGTGCTCGGTTTTAAGATGCATGCTTTTAATAAATATGCATACTTAAGCTCATGGTATTTAGAGAAAAAACGTGCCTTGGAGTTGAAAAACATTCCCGACTTCAGCCTAATCTATATCTAATCACGAGTGTATGATTTTTATTGATCCAGCTAGCTCTTTAGTGGGGTGATCAGTGCCCCAGTTGTACGCCGGCAGAGCCAGAGGGCAGGGCCGCCAGTCACTGACTCTGTGCCCCCTCCCGTGGAGAGCGAACAAAGACTTTAACATGCGAGGGGTGCTCACTTTGACCTTTTGCAGTAACATTCCTATACCTGAAGCGGAGACAACATTTAACAGTATTTAACATTATTCCTGCACTGGTGAATATTGTATTGTCTTTCTATATCTCAAATCTTGCACCCCACAGCCCACTTTCTCCACCAGTGGCGCCAGCAGAACCCCTCCAGGCACCCTCTCCTCTTATGCTGCAGTCTGGCTGTTTTCGGCTGCCTCCAATGCCGCCTCATTGCAAACACGTCCCCCGGCTGGCAATTACCAGAACCCCTCGGGGTGATCTAGGCAGGCCCCTGTGTTATGACCGATCGCCTGTCTTGACTGCAGCGCAGCCGGTTCTCACCAGGGGCTCTTCAGCCCCCCAGGGCACCCCCGCAAAAAGACACCGCCCTCCACTGGGTCAGCCCTCCTTCACGCAGCCTCCACTTCGGAGTCTTCTCCTCAGGGGCCTCCGCACCAGTGCCTTGCTGCAGGCCTCACACAACTTTGTTTCTGCCGTTAGCCCCTCTTTCGGCTCTCTGTCCTAACTCAGGTGGCGGGGACTGCAGGATTCAGCGTTGGATTAAAAATTACAGTTTTGTGTCCAGGATGAAGCACTTCTTGTCGACATCTTGCCGGCCATGCCTTCCCATGTGTGGGCATTTCAATGCCAAAATGAGTGTTTCTACTCAGGGCCGGCTCTGGGGCGGTGCGATCGGTGCCATCGCACCGGGCGCTGACTTGGGGTGGGGGTGCCATGTTTATTATTTTAGAGGCAGCTGGTGCCGAGTTCTTAGTTCCAGCAATAAAAATCTCAAGATAACTCATCTGATTAATGTTCTTCCTGGAGAGAGACCGGAGCTATGTCTAAGAAATGTTGACTTTGAGTGCAGAGGGTTAATATGTCAGCTGCAAATAACGTGTCCCATTCATATCACAAAGTGAATAAAATATAAATTGGTCAATGGGTTACCGCTTTTGGCAGAGAGATCCTGTTGTTACTTGTATAAGTTAAAATCCTAATATATTCACTGTCATCAAAGAGCTGCATGCAAACTGCAAGGAATGTGTTAAGAGCTATGTGTGTTTTTTGCCAGTCTTTTGTTATCCTAATATTGCAAAAGGGTTCATTTATGTAGAAATCAATTCTTATTATTTAGGAAAACCCCAACATTGGTGTAACATTTTTAAATTCTGAATTTGTATTTTTCAAGACCAAAGACTCAAACTATACTGCCTACCAGAATGGATGACATTTTACTCCTACACCTTGTAGGCCTTTGTCTTATGTAACATTTCCTATACACTCATTTACACATGGGATTGTCTCTGTGCAATGTGTGTGTGATCTAAAGTGTTCTGACACCTTAAACTGGTATGAGTCGCGCTATAAAACGAAATTAATCTAAGAGACCGTGGTTATTGAGACTTGAGGAGCACTGTCAAATGGTGGTAGTGTGGGAATCTGTGGCGGAGGTGGTCATTGGGTGGGGCGCCACAAAACATTGTCGCACAGGGCGCAACCATTGCTAAAGCCGGCCCTGTTTCTACTTATGCCTTGTGCAGGCGAATGCATCAATAATGTCGCCTTGCACCTAATTTGTGTTTTGACTCTAAGGGGAAATGAAGGGGAACTTAGTCAAGACCTATGATTTAGTGATTTTGTAAATGTCATGAAAAAGAGTCCACCTCACAGTTTCTAGTGGTCGATAGTTTTCACGAACAGTGCAACGTACTTGCAATAATACAGCGCCCTTGCTCACTCCGCTGCTGCCCGGCTATGTGTGCCCCTCAGCCTCTCTTGCACCCCAATTAATGCCCCTTAGCTGTTTGCCGTGGCGGTTGTTAAACCGTGAATTTTAGTGTGTTGATTTTGCTTGTGAGAAAATATCACTCATATTACACTGAAACATATGAAATTGTCACACACAGCAATCTGAAACCCTGGCAGCTATGTACTCATGATCCTTAAAATGTCACTCATATTACACAAACATATGAAAATGTCCCACATGGCAATATGAAAACTTGGCAGCTATGAAGCACACGTCCTGCGTTACATTTGCTACATTCCTTTTGCTACAAGTGGGCAGCTGCGGGGCTGAATGTGGGCCTTTGAGATAATAATCATGTTAATTGAAGCGCCCGTGTGCACTGCAATTAACAAGAATACTATCTCAAAAGCCCACATTCAGCCACGCACTTTTAACAAAAGAAATGCAGGGTCAAGCACGACATGTGATTCTGAAAGCACACGTTGTGTATGACTCTGCATTCGTTTTGCTAATAGTGCGGGGCTGAATGTGGGCCTTTGAGATAGTATTCTTGTTAATTGCAGTGCACACGGGCGCTGCAATTAACAAGAATACTATCTCAAAGGCCCACATTCAGCCCCGCAGCTGCCCACTATTAGCTAAAGACTGCAGGGTCAAATACGACGTGTGCTTTCAGATGATTCTGAAAGCACACGTTGTGTGTGACTCTGCATTCCTTTTGCTGATAGTGCGGGGCTGAATGTGGGCCTTTGAGATAGTATTCTTGTTAATTGCAGCGCCCGTGTGCACTGCAATTAGCATGAAAACTATTTCAAAGGCCCACATTCAGCCCCGCAGATGCCCACTATTAGCAAAGGAATGCAGAGTCAAACACGAAGTGTTCTTTCAGAATCATCTGAAAGAACACATCGCGCTTTAGATTGCTGCATTACTTTTCCTAATAGTGCACGGCTGCGGGGTAGATTGTGGGCCTTTGTAAAAGTATTCATGTTAATTGCAGCGCATGACGGCGCTGCAATTAACATGAATACTTTCACAAAGGCCCACAAACTGCCCCGCTGGCGTGCACTATTAAGAATAAAATGCAGCAAGTGCAGGCGCCACTTGCTCGTAAACCCGAGCCCTTCCTAACCATACAGGACATAAGGGAGACACTTTCCTGACGCTCGGCTGTGTCCTCTCCACCGTTGTCTCCAGCTCTGCGTGGTGCAACCAGGAAATTGCCGTTTTTCGCCCGCTCGCGTTTTAAAAGCGGTGGCGCGAACGGACTTACGGGCTGTGCTGTGTTTGCGCGCGCTACAATTGGGACACTGAGAGTGGCCCATTCAGTCCAAAGTCAATAAATATCTGTGAGAAATGGGAGACACAGAGGCAGTGGTAACTGGCAACTACCAAGAGTGTTGATGCGGGCAAATGGGTGGTCGTGGGTGCATGTATGCTTGCTACATATAAGGCACCTATGTTATAAAATAAAATAAAAAATGTAATCACTTACCTTGCTTGCTGCATGACACATCCTCCTTGCTCCAGTCCGGCATTCTTCTTCTCTTGACAGGCTCCAGTGGGGGCCGAGCCAACTCCCTTAACCAATTCTGGTGCTGCTGTCATGCTGTTAACTAGCATGAGAGAAGCACCAAGATTGGAGGGAGTGGCCTCTCTCGGTGCTCCTGAGGGAACTGGAGACCTGTGCTTGCTTGAAGACAGCTGGGTTAGAGAGGTTTAAAGTGCGCATATCTGGCTGGCCGTCGAAAGGCAGTTCTCCAAAGTGACATGCACATTTTAAACTTAAGTGCACAGGCAGCCCACCCCTCCTCCTTGCTGCTGCCACTCAGAAGGCACTGCCCCATTCTGACACTCGGTTCGGGATGGGTTGATGAAAAATAAAATGGTAAGAAAGTTAATTTGGGCAGTGCCTGGGGGCATTTTAGTTAGTGGGGTGATGCTCCTCCCCTCTAATGGAGGAGCTGCCCATGCTCAGAGGCCCCTCATCATATTCTGCAGGAGGGCCCCATCATTTTACGTTACGCCACTGCCAAGGAAATGCCTGGTGGAATGAAAGACCTGTCCATCATTGAAACAGGGTTCTTACATCTCTGTTTGCTTTCAGCTTTTATTCCTTCTTTCAGAAACCATGAAACCAGGGGTAGCAAGGGCAATGGTACTGATACCGAAGGGCAAGCCAGGGGTAGCAGCTGGTTACTTTATTTGAAATCCATGGGTACATGATAGGGCTTTTTGTGTGGCAATGAATATGTCCCTGCATTGCTCCCCCATTAGTTCACAGACTGGCACAGCTATTACTTTTTTAGTCGCATAAATGACGTTCTCTATTGTGTGATGGGAATATTTTCATATTCTAACCAAAATCAACAGGGGACTAAATATTCCTTCAACTAAAATGAGAGTCTGTGTGCTATGATTGCACTTACAGGCGTTTTACTGAACTTGTAGGTATGTATCCACCTTTGGAATTGTGTTTAAACGTATTATTATACGTTTTCAATCTGGAAAAAATATGTGTGGGATGAATGTAGAGTTCCCCCAGCACAGCTACTTACTCTGAGAATAAAACAGAAGTTAGTATTGTCTCCCGGCTGTTCATCAATAATTAATATATGGTTTCGTAATTTGAAACCAGGCCTTGTTGGAGACTGCAAAGGCTCTATACAGACTACTAAACTGCAGCTCATTAAATTGAGTTGCACTGTTTATTTCCAAAGTCTACAGGAGGCCAAAGCTTATCTTTAATCAGCTGTTGTTGCAGCAGGGGAGATAAGTAATGGCGCACATCTCAAAGCTTCCAGGGTTATTTTAAAAGAGAAGCGCGGTTATTTCATTAACTGTCAGTCGTCTGCAAGGCCCAACAGCTTGCCAGCTCGCTTCCATTGGAGCCAATCCCTCGGTGGATGACAAGTGTGATCAGTGAATCAAGAGGTGTTTCAGGAGAGGAGCAGCCTGCCTGGATTGTGACAGTTGCCTGCGTGTATGGAGCCGAGTTATAAGTGGGGCTGTATGGAAAAGCCTGCATATTAATGCCCGATGAATCAACGGGGTGCCAGGGCATTGAAACCTTCTCTTCAGAGGGGCAAAAGACACCGTTGCCGTCGGGCCTCCGCTAACCAGCCCCGTCTACGTGTACCACAGTGGCGAAATTGCAAACGTTTAGGAGATGCTGTCCAAGATCAGCAGCACTGATGCTGCTTCCTGTCAGTCAAAAAAAACCATTCAAAATCGATATGCTTTTAAATATAAAGTGGGTTCCCCCCAGGGCTGGGCATTGGCACATATTTGACCAGTAATCTGAACAGTGCAATAAAATCATGACCAACTCGCCACATCTCTTAATAATCTTAGATCTACTGATTTTAACATGTGGCTCTTGGAAGTGGTCTACATGCTGCAAAGAAGGTAGATAAATTAAGCTATAGTACCCACATTATTTCCATGGCTTGTATCAAAGATAAAACCCTCAACGGCCCACATCTGCACTAAGGGGGCATATTTACCAAAAAGCCATGCTATTTACCTTGACTCAACACTAACATTCAGAATGGAAGTCCTGCAGCACTTAACTTTAAAAACACCTTCCTTTTTAAAGACATTTTACAAAAAATGTGTAAAAATATTGTAAAGTCTCTTCAAAATTTGAAAATGTGTATTTTATTAGCATTCAGAACCTTTTCACCTTAGTATATCCGATATCACTGCATTGAGAGGTATTTTTTAAAATGATTGTTTTCAAACATGAATTTAGAAACATTCATGCTTCCACCGACCCTGACAACAATGCCAATTGTGATTTAAGAGGCAAAGTCATTTGTCATGTGCACCCTTCTGGGTGGACTGGATTGCTATTATAAATGGACAACAACATAGTTTATTAAATCAAACACAAGAGAAGGAAAAGGAGACAAAATGATTAAAAAAACCAAGCGGCTTAGTACGATGTCGGTTGCGGATTGGGAACCGCTTGACCTTAGGTTGGCAGTGCTGAACGCAGTTTTGGATGAGAGCACCCACAGGGTGGTCGGAAGCATCAATTTTTCAATGCAAGCTTGTGCAGCGGGCGGAAAAGGCCCGCAGCACAAGCTTCTATAGAAAAGCTTCAAAAATTGATGTTTTCAAACATCCCTGCACCTTGTGGCAGACACCGTGTGCCACACGGTGCAGGGCTGTTTAGGGGCGCACCAGGCCCCAGAGCGGAGGGCCAGGAGGGAAGTTGACCCTGCTAGGGGCCCCAGTGTCACTTTCTGACAGCCTTTCAATGTCGGACAGGCTGACATGGAATAGCTGTCGAAAACCGACATCATAATCCCGACAGCGGAGCCACCATCAGTAAGAGATTATGAAGGGTTTCCGACACACCGACGGGCTCCTTAAACCAGTTGGAAAGCGTCGGACAGTCCTGCTGCCTCTGAGCGCACGAATTGTAATGTGTTGGTCGGACCACCACAGCCAGATGGTCGTCCGTCCGCAACCGACGGCTCATCGGTTGCGGTCCGAGCGCCATCTTAATCGGCCCCCAGGTGTCTAGGATCACACAATTTGGTCAAGTGGGGAACCCAGGTTTGACCCCAGGTTTTCTGGTTTCTCATTGTGCAATGCAGCCACTACATGTACATGCTTCGCTTCCCCTACACCGACCTTACAAACCCCATATCTCCTGACCGCCACCCTGCTGGTATCAGTGCGAACCTTGGTCACACCACAGATGATACTTTGTGGCCCTTGGAAAAATGTTTGTGGATACCCATGGTTCAGAGCTTCTCTTAACTCCTCTGTGCCATGCCAGGCACTAGATGACGTGCTTTGTGATGCAGTGGATTTTATCCTGCAGCTCTTTTTAATGTGTCTTTTGGCACCTCTTTCCCCCCCAGTCTTCCCTTCTCCCCCTGCACCTCTTCCACAGCCCCTCTCCTGCTGTCCCTCTCTCGCATCATGCTGATCACTGCTATTGGTTTTTGTTGTGTGGAGGCTTTTAATATGAGCCAGCACTGGCAAAGCCAATCGATGAAATTCTATCTCTCATACTTTCAAGGTGGTTGCAGTGTTGTGATACATGTGGCTGAGTGATGTAACCTACAACCAACTGAAAAGTACGCAAAATATTTTCCTACTTTCAGTTTGGCAACCACAATCTGTTATGTAATATCGCACGGTGACCATTTTGAAAAAATTAAAACATTATTTTCTATGGTCCGGCAACAGGCGTTTTTAGCCCCAACGTCCTGCTGGAACGCCATGGTGTGGTGTCTTTTACCTTCTGGCTTTTTACTGCATAAAGGCACTAAAATATAAGATACATGGCACATAATGGCATGGCAGTGGACAGGACTCCAGATGCCAGTATTTCTGGAATGAGGGTACCTATTTCAATTCTAACCTTCAAGGTCCCCAAGAAGCAAAAGAGCTACTCTGTGTCATACAGCTGATCCTCTTTGGGAGTTGTCACTTTGCAGTTAGAAAGAGTTGCCGGTGATTAACTATGCTGAATAACAAGTGCAGTTGCCTTAAAAGTTTTTCCCCAGAATTTCTTAATAAATTTCATGTGAACCCCTGTCTAAGATGCCTGCAATTAACCACTTTGCATGGACAGGTATTTAATCTCTACAATTTCTTGAAATCATGATTTGAAATGTGGATTTCTGGTGCCTGTGCTGTTACCCCTATCTACTCTGCACTTTAACGATCAACTGCTTCTGAAACCTATGGTCTCCAAACACAGCGTCGGCTGCGTGACTACGTGCTCTCCATATTGAAAGCAAACCTCTGTAATTGCTGTCCACCCCACTTATTTCTGTCCTAAACTGGGTGCACAATGTAGATGAGATGTTTTACTTCCTGAACAGTATTTCCACACATGTCACTCTTAACCACAGAGTACTGCTCTGGGTACCACGCTGTCCACTGTTTCTGACCGCGTGAGACATTATAAAAAAGGATGTGCTCTATGTAGACGAGTCTTGACCTTATCCCTAAGTAACAGTTTCACCCCAACTGCTTCTGAAACCTATGGTCTCCAAACACAGCATGGGCCATATTGAGAGCAAACCTCAGTGATTACTGTTCACCCCACTTATTTCTGCCCTAAACTGGGGGCACAATGTAGGTGAGATCTGATGAGCAGTTTTACAGCCTAAACATTACTTCCACACCCCTCACTCTTAACCACAGAGTACTACTGTCCACTGTTTCTGACAGTCTGAGACATTATAGAAAAGGATGTGCTCTATGTAGATGAGACTTGACCTTATCTCTAAGTAACAGTTTCACTCAAACTTCTGTGGCAGAAGAAATAAGCCGAGTTTAAACAAAGCATCAGCAGATAATTGCCACAGCTGTTTCTGTGCCTCAGAATTCCAGTTCCTAAAAATGAAGCATTCTAAAACTAGCTCCCACAGATAATCTCTTGACCTTGTTTAGTACAAACTTGTGGCATTAGATTATTCAACACCAAAAACTCTACCCAATTTAACTTCATTCTTCTGACCCCATGCACTGATGCATGTGACGGCAAGAACTGCAACGCACAACTTTTGTCAGATATATTGACCAGTTCTGTACAGAAGGCTTCCATTTTACTGTTTACCATACATATTCCCTACATGCCTGCTGTCATCTCAGACTTCTTCTGTGCTAGCATCCTGAAGCAGTCAAAGGGCGATTTGAGATCAGAAAGCGAGGAAGGGCTGTTAGCCCTGTTGCAGAGGAAGCCCAATACACTTATGAGGTTAACCTTAACACTCCTACTGGACCCATACGGGTAGGATTTTATTTTCAGTTTTAAAACTTCAACTCAGAGGCAATGGTCCTCCGATGGACCTTTCTGTCATTGTAGGGTTAAGGAAACAGGATGTCTACCTGTCAGCTATCCAAAGATGACCATTAATTGGTAGCCAACTCACAAATTAATAATCAGGTTCAGGTATATTACTCTCAAAACCATGCTATAGAAATAACGTAATGCAATTGGTAGATTGAACCTTCTAAGGATGTTTAGTCTAACAAGTTTCATGCAAACCAAGAGTTCTGCTGTAGCTACACAGAACAAGAGCAAAATAACCTGACGTTCTGAAAGTAATCTGTAACTATCTGTTATGCATTTAAAATCAGCACAATTTCTACCGAAAGAACAAGTGAGATGCAATAAGACTCAGACAACTTTAGATAATTTGGTTATTGTATTAAAGATCCAAAATCAATGTATAGAAGTAACAATTTAAGAAGCTCAGTCATGAATCTAATAGTCCAAAATATAAAACCATCCATCTAGTTGAAATAATCTATCCCTAAATAAAAGAATCCATAAAAGTATGGTGTTTGGTAAACAAAACAATTTCAATCACCAACAAAGCAAGAAGTTGGTTCTCAAAAGGTTCTCTTAGCATGGGCAAGGGGTTCAAGTTAAAGTCCTCTAGGGGATAAGTCCATTGCAATGGGCAAGGTGGAATGGAGCATAAATCAGGAAAGTTCAAGTCTGGTTTCTCACCATACTGCTCCAAATCGTCTGACAGGCAAGTTCATCAGCAAGGTCAAAAAGAAAAGCGCATAAAAATAAGTTCGGCAAGCAGGTTGGAGGCAAGAAAAGTGAAATGGGGTCGTCTGAGTTTACGCAAAGATTTCCTCAAAAAGGCGCAATAAAAGCAATGCAATGGAATGCCATTCCACCTCCTCCTCCTGAACAAAGCATTTATATAGGTCATATTTGTCCTCATGACATCAATGGTCAGTCCACAATGGTCTGATCATCATGTGATCATCCTTCCGCCTTTCCAGAATCAAATGTTTACTCCGGCATATTTTCTCACACACATCATGAGAAATGACTGTCCTTCCATCCTCACAGGTTAGTTGACAAAGAGCTTATTTATTTTGCTACTCTCCACGGATATAAGCATAAAGTCATTTTCCCACCATTCACACACAAAGGAAGTAAAAAGAAAGCTCTTTGTTGTCAAAAGGAATGTTGCATGAACCAGGAACAAATAAAGCAACATTTGAGAAAACGTTTCAAAGTCCATTGCACAAGCCTATCAAATAATGCAGCCTAAGGAGAAAAGACATCTCAATCTGTTTTAAATTCTACATTTCATATTTAGTAACATAAACTCCTAATAACATGACTGAAATATAATGAAATAAATCATACATATCATATATAAGCATTTTGTAATGTTGTCAGTAATTGTTACACCGAAATGTTCGACTTCGAATATGGCCTACTGCCACAATTTCAAAAAGTAGCAAAGTGTAAATTAATTCTAAAAATAATTAAAATAAAATTGTTCTTGAACTCAAACGTTTTCTATCATGTTAAGCACTTACACTGAAAATTCCAAACATCCGACACTTAGTTTAGCAATTGCACCAATATCAAGTTTGTTAGAACACTCTGCAAGAAGTCAATAGGGCAGCCGCATACCGGGACTGAAGGAGAGCGGAGGGGAAGCCGTGCAGGCAAGAAGCACCACTGTGGGAAGACTACAATCCCTGACTCCCTCTGTGCCTGACACCTGATGCGCTCTTAAGTGCCATGCAGTCCAGCAGGAGGAAGCAGCCGCATACTGTGACAGAAGGAGAACGGAGGGGAAGCCGTGCATGCCTGCTGTCATCTCAGACTTCTTCTGTGCTAGCATCCTGAAGCAGTCAAAGGGCGATTTGAGATCAGAAAGCGAGGAAGGGCTGTTAGCCCTGTTGCAGAGGAAGCCCAATACACTTATGAGGTTAACCTTAACACTCCTACTGGACCCATACGGGTAGAATTTTATTTTCAGTTTTAAAACTTCAACTCAGAGGCAATGGTCTTCCGATGGACCTTTCTGTCATTGTAGGGTTAAGGAAACAGGATGTCTACCTGTCAGCTATCCAAAGATGACCATTAATTGGTAGCCAACTCACAAATTAATAATCAGGTTCAGGTATATTACTCTCAAAACCATGCTATAGAAATAACGTAATGCAATTGGTAGATTGAACCTTCTAAGGATGTTTAGTCTAACAAGTTTCATGCAAAACAAGAGTTCTGCTGTAGCTACACAGAACAAGAGCAAAATAACCCGACGTTCTGAAAGTAATCTGTAACTATCTGTTATGCATTTAAAATCAGCACAATTTCTACTGAAAGAACAAGTGAGATGCAATAAGACTCAGACAACTTTAGATAATTTGGTTATTGTATTAAAGATCCAAAATCAATGTATAGAAGTAACAATTTAAGAAGCTCAGTCATGAATCTAATAGTCTAAAATATAAAACCATCCATCTAGTTGAAATAATCTATCCCTAAATAAAAGAATCCATAAAAGGATGGTGTTTGGTAAACAAAACAATTTCAATCACCAACAAAGCAAGAAGTTGGTTCTCAAAAGGTTCTCTTAGCATGGGCAAGGGGTTCAAGTTAAAGTCCTCTAGGGGATAAGTCCATTGCAATGGGCAAGGTGGAATGGAGCATAAATCAGGAAAGTTCAAGTCTGGTTTCTCACCATACTGCTCCAAATCGTCTGACAGGCAAGTTCATCAGCAAGGTCAAAAAGAAAAGCGCATAAAAATAAGTTCGGCAAGCAGGTTGGAGGCAAGAAAAGTGAAATGGGGTCGTCTGAGTTTACGCAAAGATTTCCTCAAAAAGGCGCAATAAAAGCAATGCAATGGAATGCCATTCCACCTCCTCCTCCTGAACAAAGCATTTATATAGGTCATATTTGTCCTCATGACATCAATGGTCAGTCCACAATGGTCTGATCATCATGTGATCATCCTTCCGCCTTTCCAGAATCAAATGTTTACTCCGGCATATTTTCTCACACACATCATGAGAAATGACTGTCCTTCCATCCTCACAGGTTAGTTGACAAAGAGCTTATTTATTTTGCTACTCTCCACGGATATAAGCATAAAGTCATTTTCCCACCATTCACACACAAAGGAAGTAAAAAGAAAGCTCTTTGTTGTCAAAAGGAATGTTGCATGAACCAGGAACAAATAAAGCAACATTTGAGAAAACGTTTCAAAGTCCATTGCACAAGCCTATCAAATAATGCAGCCTAAGGAGAAAAGACATCTCAATCTGTTTTAAATTCTACATTTCATATTTAGTAACATAAACTCCTAATAACATGACTGAAATATAATGAAATAAATCATACATATCATATATAAGCATTTTGTAATGTTGTCAGTAATTGTTACACCGAAATGTTCGACTTCGAATATGGCCTACTGCCACAATTTCAAAAAGTAGCAAAGTGTAAATTAATTCTAAAAATAATTAAAATAAAATTGTTCTTGAACTCAAATGTTTTCTATCATGTTAAGCACTTACACTGAAAATTCCAAACATCCGACACTTAGTTTAGCAATTGCACCAATATCAAGTTTGTTAGAACACTCTGCAAGAAGTCAATAGGGCAGCCGCATACCGGGACTGAAGGAGAGCGGAGGGGAAGCCGTGCAGGCAAGAAGCACCACTGTGGGAAGACTACAATCCCTGACTCCCTCTGTGCCTGACACCTGATGCGCTCTTAAGTGCCACGCAGTCCAGCAGGAGGAAGCAGCCGCATACTGTGACAGAAGGAGAACGGAGGGGAAGCCGTGCAGGCAAGAAGCACCGCTGAGGGAAGACTACAATCCCAGGCTCCCTCTGCGCCTGACACCTGACGCCTGATGCGCTCTTAAGCGCCACACAGTCCCACAGCACGGGACGTGCATGTGGACGTGCCCGGGCTGCACCCAGGCCGCGTCCAGGCCAAGGGTGGGCCCGTCAATGCTTGTCGGAGCCCAAAGGAGGCTGGGTTGGGCCCCCCTCTAACTTCCACAATCTGAAAGTTCTGCAGACTGAACTAAGCGAGCGATGGGGAAACGGAAAATGAAGAATGCTGAGCAAGGTGGGGATTCTATTAATACCTTGGATTCTTTTCTATCCAAAGCAGTGAATACATTGGCAAAGGAGATTGAAAGTGCAGAGCAAAGACTTTCGGTTGGGGAGGTAGGACTTTTACCACCTGTTCTGGGAACTGTATCTCCTGGAGCATTGCCGGGGGTGGAGACTGATCATAATGTAGATATTGCTAATATAAGTGGTAAAAAGCCCGAATATGACATATATACCTGCCGAGGTCGAGATTGCCAACTCCCCCACGGAACCACCAACTAGGGAAAAAAAAGGGGGGCATCCAAATAAATCGGCCTGTGGAAAAGCAAAAGTTATGACCCACTTACACCTAATACTACTTCAAATACTCCATCTGACTGTGACATTCTATGCTCTAGAATGAAACAGACACTCAAGCTGTCTTTAAAACCTCTTATGGAGAGACTAAGTATAATTGAATAAAACATTGGCTACAATTCTGGCTACAATTTTATCACAAGGGGGCATAACTCGAGGGACAGAGGTAACAGCACAGGCACCTACTTTGTATACAATAAGTGAATCCTCCCCTCCCTCGGGCCCTGCCTTACTGAATCAGCCAGAAATACAGATACAGACACGGGGGAACGACCAAAGATCAGGCATAGAGACTGCAGGAGGTAATAGCTCCAAATCCCAATTGTATTCAGGTACCCGGTCATGCGGAGGAACACAATTACAACAAATAAGGCTGTCATGCGCCCTAGTGGTTAATTTTAAGAGCCACCTTTTGGTACAGAAACTATAGGAGCTACTACCTAGCTGTCCATCTCTTAATTCACAGATTTATGCTCTACCCCATGGCTTCTTTTTACAGACCCATAAACAGAAATGTAAACCAAGGGGAAACCAGGCTTTAGCATGTCAGTTTTATGAACCGCAGATAAACCCCCTGATACCTATTAATAATCGATTTGCATCTCTAGAAGGGCTGGACTCTTGCGATTGACAGAGGGTAGATAGCACGATCTTAGATATACCGCAGGCTCCCGCCAGCACCTCTCCAATGCTTCTCCCAATACCCGAAGAGGGAACTGAGTGGTTGAATTTAATTAGCTGGAACATAGTGGGGTTAAGACATAAATTAGCAGATCAAAACTGGATCGAACTTATAAATAAATATGATTTCATCTGTGTACAAAAGACATGGGAAACAGGTTCGGTCCATTTAGACGGCTTTCAATCATATTTTACCCCAGCTCTCCCGTCCAGAGCAGGACGTGCGAGCGGAGGTATTTTGACGCTGGGAAAAAATACCCTAAATTTCAAGATACTAGCTTCCCATAATGATTCCTTATACTATAATCTCTTGTTGATTAAAACCCCGGAGCGTGCTCTCATCCTCTTAATTAACTTCTACGATAATAATTTTACAATAGAGAAGTCAAGGATCCTGGATGTAGTGGAAAAAGCAATTGAAGCATATACTAGAGACTATAATAGTGCTATAAATATTCTATGGGTGGGTGATTTTAATGTCCACAGCTATCACAATATGATAAAACCAGTGTGTGGACTAGCAAATGAGGAAGGAGAAGTGATCCCTCGTTTCACACATAATGATTATGGCCAAGCACTTAATAGATTGCCTATTACAAGAAATTTAGAAATTATCAATCCTGCTGATAGTAACACAGGCATGTTACATTAAACATTTGGAACCAACTCGCAGGGCACCACCATTGATTACCTGATAGTCTCATTACCACTAAAAGTCCTCTTTAGAGATATACAAACATATCCTTTGCACTTCAGTGATCATATGGCATTAGTGTGCAAAATGAAATGGAAAAAAACACATGTTACGGATACTAGTTGTATTCCAAAGCTGTATATGGGGAAAAAATGGGATATCTCTTAAATGGGGCAATATTGATAAAGAAAACGTGGCCCCTTTGGTGGTTAATAATAGATACTCTGAAATAATGATCTGCCTTATACTAGACTCTCCTCAAACAAATGTGGTGGCAGCTTTTGAGTTAATTTTGCAGGAGGTGAAATCCAATTTTGTATGTAATGCCCCTAGTCGAGGCTGGTTCGATTCAATCTGTACTAAAACTCTAACTAACCTCCATAAAGCTCTTAAGCTAAATCCTAGGGATCAGTCATTGGTTAGTTCCCTCCGTAAACAATATAAAGAGGCCAGAAAGAATAGACAGAAAGTATTAAAAGAGGAGGCCTGGGAGCGTCTTAAACAGGCTGCCATCACAAATAATTCAAAAGATTTTTGGGCAGTAATCAACTCTCCATTTTTGACAAATAATTCAGACCCTACCCTTGAGACCCATGTGGATGAAGATACTTGGGTTGAACATTTTCAAAAAATCTTTGGTCTTATTTCTGGTGAGCTGGAATCTTATCCGAAAGATCCCATACTAATTTCAAACACTTTTTTATTGTTTGAAGAATCCGATGTCAGAAAGGCCATAGAGCAGTGTAACAGGAATAAGGCTCCTGGACCGGATGGCGCACCTATTAATTTCTCTTTTGATAAACCGGATCTTTTGGGTCCTTTTACAATCAGTGTTTTTAATGTAATAGCCAGAGTGAGGCCACCAGAATCCTGGTCTAAATCAATTATAATCCCAATATACAAAAAAGGTGATAGATCAATCCCCAAAAATGATCGATCCTTTTCGCTGACGGATAGCTCTGCCAAATTAATGGGACTTGTCCTATTAAATAGATTAGAGGAATGGGCCAGTCAGAGAAATATTCTGATCCCTGCACAATATGGCTTCAAGAAACATACAGGTACCATGGATCAATGTTTAAATCTACATTTGATTATTTCTAAATATACCATAGCTAAAAGGGGAACGCTCTATATGGCGTTCATGGATTTGTCAGCAGCCTTTGATTGCGTTTCCCACCCCCAACTATGGCTTATTATGGAAGAGATGGGCATTGATAAAGCCATCATCTCCTTTATAAGACAATTGTATGCACAGGCTACAGCGTGCATACAATATGGAACTTAGGGAGAATGTACCAGGTGATTTAGGATTGAAAGAGGGGTTAGACAGGGATGCGTCCTTGCCTGTTTTCTATTTTCTTTATATACGAACGGTTGGAGGCGCCCCTGCTTTATCCCTATGATAAATCAGACCCGTATTCCCATACTCCTTTATGCGGATGACACAGTTCTAATTGCCCGGACTGGCATGGCACTGCAGAAACTGATAACGGAGTATGTGTCATTCACGGAAAAGCTGGACCTTCATGTAAATGAGGCTAAATCCTTTGTGTAAGTGGTTGGCCAACGAGCAAAGAAAATCCCTGTCTTTCACCTAGATGGCCGCAAAATTGAACAAATAGACACCTTCTCTTATTTGGGAATATTGTTTAATAAAACCGTCTCTTGGAACCATATGGTTGCTAACAGAAGCTTGTTTTTAGAAAAAGTATTAATGCAATTTTTAGTTTTATTAAAAAATTGGGGTCCAAACCACTGGATGCTATAAAAGATATATAGTGCCAAAGCTATCTCTGTTGCGACATATGGAACAGTAGTATGGGGATACATGTACTCTGAGTCACTTAAATCGAAAGAAGATACCTTTTTGAAAAAATGAGTAGCCTTCCCTAGAAGTTGTTTCTCTTTTAATTGCTATCGTGAGCTAGAAGTATCATACATAACTGACCTGGTTCGCCTAGCACCAATCCTGCTGTGGCACTCAATATGGAGAAGGGAATCATTCACCTAACTAAAAATATCATTAAGGACTGTCTTTCCCTTGATAATGCTTATAAGATGCCATGGATCTCGTATGTTCAACATACTTTTACTACTTTAGGCCTACAACATCTTTTATGAGACCCCATTCACATGTGGGTCACTATCTACAAAATTAATTAAAAATAAATGTTTATGTAAAATGGAAAGAGTAAGATATGTATATAATAATAAAAAAAACTGTTCTAACTTATTTGAACATACTTGTTATCCCTGAGGGAACAGTCTCCTATCTGCCATTTGTAACAAATTCTCAGCATCTATTTGTACTGTTAAGGTTCAGACTAAATTTTATCCCCTGTATGCTGTGCTATCCCTCTGGTATCTACTCGCAGCAAGCTTTGCCTCCTTGCCAATGTGATGGAGTTTCGACTCAAAATGATCTACATTTTTTGCTTATTTGTAAACACTGTGCACTTTATCGGAAATCTTTTATAGTCCCAATCATGCGCAAATATAATTTTAGGCAATGCCGATTAGCGTTATATTTCTTACAAATGTTACAGGATCATTACACCTGTTATTCGGTAGCATCTTTCCTATGTCTAGTGATAAAAGCAAGAATGCTTATGATGTAATTATGAAACAATTATTTTTAAACATGTGTTTTTATCTGACCTATTTTATTGCTTCTTGTGTATGATATCGAAAACTGTGCTTTGTGCTTTTATGATCTATGTGCTTTTTAGATCGAATAAAGTATTTTGAATTGACTTCCATCCTCACAGGTTAGTTGAAAAAGAGTTTATTTACTTTGCTACTCTCCACGGATATGATGGAGCAGGGTTTTGCAAAAACAAACCTGCTCGAATAAACTCCCCCATAATACTTACTAACAGTGTGAAGTGAAAACTAACACGCAAATCACATGAGCTACATGGGAAACCGCTTTGCGCATGCATGCACTAATGTGAACTAATGCATGAAAGAACTAGGCCGCATTTTACATTGCATTTCAAAAGAAAACGGAAATTAATGCACGTTTAGGCCGCATTTCGCATCTTGCATCTTGCTTTAAACGATAATAATTAATGCTGCTTTGCATGAAGCTTATGCTAAGAATATATTAACAGGGAATAGTGTAAAGGTGGGTGGTAAACAGTGAAAGGTGCATTTCCATGTAATTAATGAATGTATGTGTTTATTTCGTCATAGTGAGCCGAATGGGCCTGCATTTTCTTAAATTGACCGGATAGATGAGGGGCTGAAAAATGAGCAAAAATGACCTGACAAGACAGACAGAAGTGCTGAGCGCTGTGGATGATGAATAAAAGTTCAAGATTGATCAGCTCAGAGAACATTATTTGCCTGCCAAAAGATGAGACTGGCCATGGGACTCAAGATTTCTTCCACAGACGTGGCTGAGAAATTTGTGAAATGTAGCAAGAACAAAATTGTATGAACTGGTCAACACATATGTAATGGGAAAGGAAGTAGAACAATGAGCATGAAGAATTTTGAATGAAATCACGGTGGTGTGATACACCACCTCCCCAAGCATCCAATGAGCAGTCGAATTCTATGTAATGTTTCAATTAATGTGGGTTGGACATGTAGGTTTTAGGGTATAACTGGGGTGCCTTTGGGGGTGTGGCCGGAAGGGGAGAAAGAGAGAGGAGAGAGAGAGAGCTGCAGCGGTAGGAGATTGAGAGGGGAGATGCGTCGCTGTCCGTCAGTTTGCAGAGAGGCTTAGCTGTTCCAGTCCTTGTCCTGTCCCGTTCCTGAAATCCTTGTTTCCTGACTCTATTTCAGGAGACCCCCACTACTCCCTTGGCCAGGGGGGTGGTATTTCATTGATTTTTGGGTTTGTATTATCTTCTGACTCGTAATTTGCATATTTATTGCAAATGTAATTTGTCTCTGAAACTAATGTCTCTTCATCTATCCACCCAGTCATAAGTATCTTGTTTCGCATTATTTGCTGAAACTTATGTCTCTTCATCTATCCACTCCGTCATAAGCATATTGTTTCGCATTATTTGCTGAAACTTATGTCTCTTCATCTATCCACTCCGTCATAAGTATATTGTTTTGCATTATTTGCTGAAAATTATGTCTCTTCATCTATCCACTCCTTCATCTGCATATCGTTCATGGATGATGAGTATGACACTGTTTGCAATTTGTTAATTGATTTTCTCTCCTTTTGTGGGATTCATTGTTTGCATTGCAACCTGTATTCGATGAGCATTTATAAATTATATTTATCTGAGATAAACTTTATTAATCTTACCAAGAGTCTGTGATTATTTAGCTGGTTAGATAGTTAGTTAAGTTCTATTATTAACATCAACTACTCAACTAATTGGTCTTTCGACCGAGAGGAAAGAGTTGATATATAGGTCTAATTATGTATTTAGAATTGTTAAATGTGAACCTGTGAAGGAAATAATTTTTCACGACATTAAAGCTTGACCTCCAGCGCAACAGGGATTTATGAGTTGGGTGAATGTGTATGGGCCATTTGAATGAAATATTGATGAGTATCAATCCCTGATAAAGTGTATCGCTGGATCAGATATAAGCAAAAAGTCATTTTCCCACCATTCACACACAAAGGAAGTAAAAGGAAAGGTCTATGTTGTCAAAAGGAATGTCGCATGAACCAGGAACAAATAAAGCAACATTTGAGAAAACTTATCAAAGTCCATTGCACAAGTCTATTAAATAATGCAGCCTAAGGAGAAAAGACATCTCAATCTGTTTTAAATTCTACATTTCATATTTAGTAACATAAACTCCTAATAACTTGGCTGAAATATAATGAAATAAATAATACATATCATATATAAGCATTTTGTAATGTTGTCAGTAATTGTTACACAGAAATGTTCAACTTCGAACATGGCCTACTGCCACAATTTCAAAAAGTAGCAAAGTGTAAATTAATTCTAAAAATAATTAAAATAAAATTGTTCTTGAACTCAAATGTTTTCTATCATGTTAAGCACTTATACTGAAAATTTCAAACATCCAACACTTTTAGTTTAGCGCTGCACCAATATCAAATTTGTTAGAACACTCTGCAAGAAGTCAATAGCAATGCTAGGTTACCATCAGTTTTCATATAAGGTAATCAGTTACTTAAACAGCTTAAATTCACTATTTGATTAATCCTACTGTTTCTGCCTAGTCAAACACCTTTTACAGTGCTGGTACATCAATTTTTCTCAGTTTCGGGGTCGTTTTTCTAGACTTGTGTAAAGTGCACATTTATGTTTTCATTGTCGAAATAGGTTTTCAGTGTCGTGCAAAACAAGATAAAAGTTTTTGCTGCATCAGTCCCAAGCATACTACCTGATAGTCATGGATGCTGGTTTGTTGGAGTGTGCCTAGAAACTACTCCATATCTGGAAATATGATTAAGCACAAGAGAGTGGCCACAAATGTGCTTGCTATCCGTCTAATATTTTGAGGTATGTTATTTTATGATGTCATGTTGTGTTATCTGTTATGTTATGTCATGTAATGTTAATTGTTTTTTGTAGAGGGCACGTATTCCATTGGTATTTCCTTGCAATGTTTTGGGATGGTTTGTTGATGCCTTTGCAAGTGGACTGGCTTTATGACAAGGTGAAGCCTTATCAATGTATTGTTTGATATTACATTAAGCATTGAAGAAGGTATGTTATGTTATGGCATGTTATGACATGTCATGTCTTGCCATATATTGTCATGCTATGCCACACTTTGGCATGTCATGTTATGTTATTCCATGCCATGTTACCTCAACTGTTTTTGTACACTGCACATACTCAATTGTTATTTCCATGCAATGATTTGTGTTAGTTTGTTGGTGCCTTTGCATGTGGACTGGCTTTATCACAGGGAGAAGCCTGATCAATGTATTGTTGGATATTACATTAAGCACTGAATAAGTTATGTTATGTTATGTTATGTCATGTCATGACATATCATGTCATGCTATGCCACACCACACCATGCTGTGTCATGTCATGTTATCCCATGCCATGTTAAGTCGATGTTTTTGTAGAATGCACATATTCCATTGTTATTTCTTTGCAATACTTTGTTGATGCATTTGCATGTGGACTGTCTTTTTGACAGGGTGAACCCTTATCAATGTATTGATGGATATTACATAAAGTACTGAAGACGTTATTTTATATTATGCTATGTCATGTCATTTCATGCCATCTCATGTCATGTCATTTCACATCATGTTATGTTATGTCAACTGTTTTTATAGAGAAAATATTTTCTATTTGTATATACCTGCAATGCTTTGGGTTGTTTTATTGATGCCAGCTTTATGTTAGGCTGAAGCCTAATCAATGTTTTGTTGGATATTATATAAAGTACTGAAAAAGTTATGTTATGTAATGTTATGTCAACTGTTTTTTGTAAAGAGCGTATTTTCCTTTGATATTTTTCTAGATGCCTTGGGTTGGTTTATTGATGCCTGCTTTAAATGGGGTGAAACCTGATCAATGTATTGTTGGATATTAGAAAAAGCACTGAAGAAGTTATGTCATGTCATGTAATGTCATGCCATGTTATGTTGTGTCGTATCATGTTACATTGTGTTACGTCAACTGTTTATTGTACAGTGCACATTTTCCATTGGCATTTCCTTGTAATGCTTTAGGTTGGTTTGTTGATGTCTTTATACGTGGACTGGCTTTATGATAGGATGAATCCTGATCGATATATTGCTGTTTAATATATAAAGCACTGAAGAAATTAGGTTATATTATGTTATGTGGTTTGATGTGATGCAATGTTATGTTATGTTATATTATGTTATGTTATATTTTGTCAACTTTTTTTTTCGTAGAGTGTACATTTTCCATTGGTATTTCCTTGCAGTGCTTTTGGTTGGTTTGTTGATGCCTTTGCATGTAGACTGGTTTTATTATAGGGTGAAGTCTGATCAATGTATTGTTGGATATTATATAAAGCACTGAAGAAGTTATGTTATGTCATGTTATTAAATTTTGTTATGTATTGTTATGTTAATTAGTACTTGTATAAGGTGCTTCTGCCATTGGTATGGCCTTGTACTTCTTTGAGTTTGGTCGCTGATACCTTACCATGTGGGCTGGGTTTGGGAAAGGCCAGAGTCTGATCAACATATTATTGGCTGGTCATGTTCTCACCACCGCGAGCCAAATTGTCAAGACCATGGCAAACAGGCAGATCTAAGGAGAGCACAGTCAGCTAGGGACTTGCATACTCAGGGTACAGGTTGCTGCTGAAAATGGGTTATGGTTCCAAACAGTGGGACACAACACAGATCCAGGCAGGAAGTAGGAAGCTACAAGGGACTGTGCATTCATTCCGTGACAACACTTATTGTGAGAGAAAGAAGCGTGGGAGCAACATATAGGCAAATGTAGGTATATAAAAAAGCAGATAGAGAATGGGACACTTATCCAGAAGGACCCAGCTGCCTCATTCTCTTTTCTACTGGTAGGCAGACAACACAACAGGGCCTGTGTGATGGAACACCCAAAAGGCAAACCGTGAGTTTGGGGGAAGAAGAATCATATTACTGCAGCGGGGAAGTGTTTCCAAAATGAGTCACATGTCTCATCCTCTGGTCTGCAGTATGAAGGGTTCACAGAGCCCCTGGACTGTAGCTAATTATGAAGGCAACCTACTGGATAATAATTATTATGTGTGATGTCACATGGCTTCTGTAGAAATACAGAAGCTTGACCACCCGAGTGACCTTTTCTTTTCCTTCCTAATGTCTCTGTCAATTCTTTTTTTTTGTGGTCTCTGTCAATTCTAACTGAGTGTTATGTGCAGTATTTCAGTTCATACCAATTATGTTTCAGAAAAGTGGGCATGGTTCCCCACTGCCCAGTGTGTCAGCAGTGTGCATTTTGTGTGCTGGAAAGAGATCCTTTACTATTTGCATGTCTGATTTGTTTGTTGCCTTGTAAGGCCATTTATTGCCATCTGCCTCATCATAGTCACTACTGTTTGGTGACAAGTGTTTTGATAAAATTGCTACTATCTATAGCACATACCTATCCAGAGGGGCAGCAGAGTGTTGTATAATTAGATTCAAAGAGAATCAAAAGAAAAGGTGCAACAATTCACAATGTGCTGAAACAGACCATATAGAAACTTTACAGGCAAAAATATCGGTTACGGCTGTACACCTAGGCAAACTGAGAGGAATCACAAATAAAAGACTGGTATCTCTGGTAACATGAGTGAGAGCTTTTCCTAGATTTGCACATTGTTGTTATTTATTTTGTTGACATTTCTGGGATGATAGTGGTTGTGGTTTTTGGTGTGCATTCCCATGACATTTTTCATTGTCAGATTTCTGAGGAGGATTTTATGACTTTTGAGAGAGAATTGATAGTGGGACCTTGATATGCCATCAAGTAGGACTTTGCTCTGCTTGGCCTGCCTAATAATGCCTATGCTCTGCAATACTTAAATCAAATCATACTCAATAAAACAGGTTACTATAAAGAAAGAATTTGCACAGGATGGTGTACTTCCTAATTGATATTGCATGGAATCTTGGGTGTTTCTCCCTCACTAACCGAGATATCACTAGCACAATGTGCTAACATGGGTTGGGCTATCTATATTCATCCTTAGGCAAAATATTTCTTCTTGGATAGATGTCACAGCTAGTAATCTCTAAGGGGAAGATTTTCAAACATTTTGCGCTGGATTAGGGTCACAAATGTGACACTAGCCAGCACAAACGTTTTTTTTAACCAAATTGCATTCCAGCGCAAAACTTGTTTTGCGCTGGAATGCACTGCCTATCCTAGAGAACATAGGGTGGATGCGATTCTGCCATATACCTTGGAGTGGTCAGCTCTGGTCCGGCTGTCATTGTTGATTCTACCCAACCAGAGTTATTGCCGAACAGACAACAACAAACAAGGCCAATTTGTCAGTGTACCCAGTCCTTGGACAAAATGTTCTAAGGTATGATAATGTGTCTACGAGGAAATGTATTTGTAAGCAAACCTTTTCTGAGTGCACTATCTCATATGAGCGCACAAGCAAATGTGTGCTAAAAGTCACAGTTTAAAAAGATGTCAACTTTAAACTTGAACATGTAAAATGGAAGCGTTTGTGCACAGAGTCTATTAACCTTATGACAATAGCCCAGCTGTTACTTGACTAGTAATCTTCCCAGACCACTTTTAAGGGGCATTTCAGAGCATGGGCTATTGAATACGGGCATCATTGACTGCTGTGTTTATTTGTTGGGAGCAGGTTAGATCACAGTGAATGAGTGCACATAGGCTCTCTACTTTTTTCAATGAGGATCATACTTTTTCAGGGTTGCAGGCCAGTAGAAGCCACCTTAATATCTGTATTATCACTCACTGGCCACAGTCCCGTCTTGGAATCATTACGACTGAGATAGTTCCTGTAATATACCAAGACATTTGGTGATGTTGACATGACTCCCAAATTCTAAAATAAGGTGATTGAAGAGGTCAGATCACTTGGTGGCGGTGTATTGATATATTGAAAATCAAGGAGAAGACAGGAAGCCCTTAAATGTTTCTTACACAAATGGAAAGACCCACTTCTGATTTATTGGCTGTAGTTTTAGAAGAATAACTATCCAAAACAGGTAAATTCCTCAGATTATCATCCACTACTGCAACATCCCAAACAAAGTCCCACATTCTAACCTTATAAGAGACCAGGGAACATGAGTGCCGTATTGAAGTCTTCATAGAATTTTCTTAACTCATCCATAGCTTAAATTCAATTTCCAGTGAGGAGAAATTAAGCCAGTTCAATTAATTATTTAATGCCAATTCCAATCCAATCCAATCTTTCTTTATTTCGGTCCGTGGACCATAAAAGAGCATTCACAAACACATACAATATATAAAAACAGATTAAAAAGCTAAAACCCAGATAAAACAAAATAAGATTATTACAATACAGATATAAAATCAGCAAGTGTTAAATCCGGTGCTGGTTCCTAAAAAAAAAACTTTGCGCCTACCACATAGAACTTAAAAAATGGGATGCAGCATAAACAATTGACAATTGAGTGTTGTATTTTAGGAGCCTAAATGCTTCTTCACAACGTCGTGTACCTAAGTTCCTGCACAATTGTACCAACCATCTTTGTCTAATTCCTTGATATCCTGGACAGAAAAAAAGTACGTGGAGTTCGGTCTCCTCTCACCCTACTGCATGCCGGACACCCCAGGGCTGGGCTGCCGGACCATTTATTAGTAAATGCACGAAGCGGGAGAGTGCCGTACCTGAATTGTACGTACAGTTTCCTAGCTAGGGCCGGTTGTATTTCATCTAAGCATGGCTCCAGATTATAGGTATCTTTTATTTCCAAAAATGTAACTGTGAAAGAACTAATGGCAGAGTTTTCATAAAGTTGGCTGAGTTTTCCCCCCTGTAGCTGCTAACTAGTTGTTTGCGTTGTAGGAAGGTGGAATCTGACTACATGGTTGCCCCCACTTTTTTCCTGGTGTTTTGCTGGTTTATGACTTAGTTGGACTGGGATCCTGCTATTCAGGGCCCCCGTCTATCTGCTTCCTCTCTAAAATGGTTTCCATGTGCCTTAGGCACATCTCTGATTGGAATCTGGAGTGCCCTTATAAGTCCCTAGTATATGGTATACTATGTACCCAGGGCATAGGTACCTCAGAGGCCTGCCAGGGGCTGAAGCATGTATTGTGCCACCCCTGGAAGGCCAGCCAAAAGGACACCACAGGTCTGCTACTGCAGCCTGGGTAAGGTGGTGCATGCACCCCTTACTGTAATATAGGCTACCTATATCACTACATACATACACACATATAAACCTATAAGTCACTCCTATGGCAGGCCTTAACAATCCTGAAGGCAGAGTGCGTGGTTCCTATGTGAGAGGGTGCCCCTGCATGAGCTGGGCCCCTCTGCAGCGTTCGGAGACCCTTCTCTGATGCTGTTTGTAGTGCAGCCCGACCATATACTCTTAAGCGCATTATAACCTCGCGTTAAATGCTAACTTTGGGATGGCTGCACGGAAACATGTCGTGTTTGGTGTCAAACATCTTAGAATACTACCCCCCCCCCGCCAGTTCTGGCGGCGGGGGTAGCATTCCACCCTTCTAGAGGGAGAGACATGTACACAACGGTATACCCGGTACTGACTTTCCAGAGCCCTGGCATCACAAAATGGATGCCGCTGCCACAGACACGAGTCTGGCCTCCTGCTGCTGACCGAAACTCCGGCAGGGGAGGCCTGAACAATAGGTTTCCTGTCCCAGGGAGTTGTAACCACCTCCCCAGACAGGATAGTGTGTATTGGGGCTGTGCGGGAGCACTCTCTGGTGCTTTGAAGTCCTGCACTGGGGGCACATTTGGTGTCCCTGTGCATACCCCAGTTCAAACCGGCTCAGGGGCTTCCAGCCCCTGCTCTGGCGCGAAACTGGACAAAGGGAAAGGGGTGTAACCACCCCTCTGCCCTGACCCTCCCATAGGTGGGTCCACAGAGTATGTCCCACCCCCTACCTTAGTATAAGTATGGGACCCCAGTCCTTAGGACTTTAGATTAACCTGGACGAAACTCTGACACAGAATCCTGGACCTTCGACGCTCTACTTCAAGATTAGAGGACTGAAGAATCTCCCTTGGGGTCAAGGAGTGACTCCCCTGCTTGGCAGGCACCAAAGAAGCAATTGTCTGGTCTGCATCGCTGAAGCTCCCGCCGGACGCCGAAGTCTTTGCATCACCAGAGGTGGATTTCCAGACTTCCCTGAGGCTGCCCTGAGTCCCCAGCAAAGCTGAGGCCCATAGCTCTCGTGGGTAATGTGGAACCGTGACCCCTGGACACCAATCGCATTTGCAAGTGCATCCTCTTCTGGGTCTTCCATGAAGTCGTGCTTTGGGCTCCGAGTAGCTCCAGCCTCCAGCACCAACTGCACTGAAGATCACTGGCCTCCACTCCACGAGTGTCCTGTGAGCCAGCTCCACGTGCATCGACTTGAGGCTCCTTCGCGGTCGCTAGTCCGTTGGCTAGTAGGCCCTCCCGAAGGCCAATCTTCTTCTGCTTAGGCTCCCTGGTTGCTCCAGGAGTGCCCTGACTTACCGTCGCTGGGTGAGTCCCACAGACCTTGCTGGTCTGCAACATCGTCCTTCTTCCATTTCCACGAGACTTGCCGTTGCCAAGGCTTGTTGGGTCCAATCCGGTCGCCGATACCCCTGCAATCGACAAACGTTGTGGGACAGCTCAAATCCAGCTCCTGGTTGTCGTCGATGCCTCCTGGACCTCGTGGCTGAAGAGTCAAGATGACTGTCAACCTACCTGAAGCACTCGACATCGGTGGGCATCTGCTCATCGCCTTCCTGGTCACTGGCTAGTGACCCAGACTCTGTCCCCTCTGCTTTCAGGTTCTTCAAATCTTCGATCCACCTTTGGATCCACCCGAACACTTTCGACTTGGCCGCCAGCAGCACTTTGCAGCAGATCGCCATTGAAAGCGACGACGAAACCCGACCCCGAAAGACACCTATGCACCCGGCTCCCTGGGTGAGGTAACTCGAGTACTCCGGTGCTCCCGTGGGTATTGACACTAGAACAGCCTAGTTCTCAAAGGGTTTGCTCCAAGTCCTCCTCTAAGTGTCCCTTTTCTTTTAAATTCCAACCGCGACTTTCCCCATAGAAGTTAACGGCGATTCGCGGCTGTGTTCATACACTGCACGCGTCCCCCGTGGGTCCCCTGTGTCACTACCTTGGGTGGTTCCTTGTGGTCCAAGAACTTCTACAGGCTCTCGGCCCTGTGTCTAGCTCAGTCGTGGTTCTTATACCACTTTATTGGTATATGGTTTGGTACGCCCCTAGGGCTCAAACGTGTATTTGTGCTACTACTGTAGATAACTAACTTATAACTTATGTACTTCGAACTCTAGCCTCATAAAGAGACTAGAGGGGTGTGTTTAGCAATAAATACATATATTTTGAATATATACCTGGTGTGGTCCTCTTTCATTTGGTCACTCAAGAGATTATAGACTGGTAAAACAAGCTGCTTTACATTCCTTCAAGACTTAGCCGGAAGGCTGCTCTCCATAGCTACCACTAGGATAGCTTTCAATAAAGGTTGTCTTTAACCTATCTCCAATAAGGGGTTGTTTGGACTGGTGCAAGGTGCCCACTATAATTAGTGGACAGCATATGCCAGGCCAACTTCTCACATTGGTGTGCAGCGTGTGGGATTCCAGCTTGCTATTGTTTTACCAGATAATCTCAATTGAATTGATCAACTGAAAACCACTAAGGGTACCTAAGGTACATATAAATCAAGCTTACTATACAGTAAGTTCTACTGAACTTAGAGTTGTGTGTTAAGGGATAGCACACCCTTTCTACAACTCAAGAGAGTTTAGTAGGCCACACTAGAGTAGGTAGTGCATACACCACACCTCACTAGTAATGTCTTCAAAGCCAGGACCCAGTGAGTCCTTGCCAGAAGCCAGTGGGCTTCTTCCCTCCAAGTATGATAAACTCCCATTCTTGGAATTGAGAGCATTATGCAATACTAGGAAGCTGAAGGCAGGCAAAAGTGCCAGCACCCAACACCTCAGGGAGGTGTTACTGGCTGATGATCTCAGCAGGCCCCTAGGGTCTGAAGGGGTAGGCAGAGAGGGTGGGGCAGAAGATGAGGAAGGGGTCAGGGGTGAAGAAACCCAGGCCCCCCCCCTCTGAAACTGGCCAGGAAGGTGAAAATGACCTTGTCCTGGAAAACCCAATTCCTCCTGTGGAGGAGGAGGAGGATCAGAATGACCTCCCCTTTGTCCCCCCAGGAAGAATAGTGAGTGTGCCCAGAAGGTCTAGATCTCCTTCTCAGGAGTCTAACCACTCTGACACCTCAATAGGGACCTCTGTCTCCTCTCATAAGAGAGAATCCTCTCATGACAGGAGAAAGAGACTGATTGAGTATGAGCAAGCCCAGCTTGAACTCAGAAAACAGCAGTTGGCTATAGACAGGGAGTCCCTAGATCTCTACAAAGAGAGAAAAAGATGGGACTAGAGTCCCATGGTGGCAGCAATTTCCCCAGAGATAGGGAAAGGTCTTATGACCATAGAAACCTGAGCAAGATTGTCCCTCCCTACCAGAGTGGGGATGACATCCACAAATGGATAACTGCTCTAGAGAGGGCCTGTAAAGTACAGAGGGTCCCTCAGGAGCAGTGGGCAGCAATCTTGTGGCTCTCCTTTGCAGACAAAGGTAGAGATAAGCTCCTCACTGTTAGAGAGGAGGATGCTGACAATTACAAAGTCTTGAAGAGTGCTCTGATAGATGGGTTTGGCCTAACCACTGAACAGTATAGGTTGAAGTTCAGAGACACCCAAAAGGCTCAGACTCAAGACTGGGTTGATTTTGTAGATTGTGCTACTAAGGCTCTGGAAGGTTGGATACATGGCAACAATGTGCATGACTTTTTAGGATTGTACAATTTGATTATGAGGGAGCAGATCCTTAATAATTGTCAAAACCAGCTTTTACACCAGTACCTGGTGGACTCTGATCTGACCTCTCCCCAAGAATTGGGAAAGAAGGCAGACAAATGGGTCAGAACCAGAGTAAAGACTAAGAATCAGGGTGGTGACCAGAAGAAAGATTCTACCAAGTCCCAAGAGAAAGGTGGGGATAAATCTAAGGATAAATCCACTACAGGGCCCCAAAAGTCCTCTTCTGGGGGTGGGTCCCAAACTCCTTCCTCTCCTGAAAGGAAACCATATTGCCATGTCTGTAAAAAGCCTGGACACTGGAAAACTGATCCCAGTTGCCCCAGGATTGGCAATAAAGAAAATGTTCCTCCAGCTACCACTACCACCCCTCCTGGTACTACCAGTAGTAATCCTCCAGTTGGGAGTAGTGCACCCAAAAAGTTAGGTGCTTTTGCAAGAGGAACAGAGGTGGGCCCTAGTTTAGACAGGACCCCCTCAACAGACTCCTCTGACTCTGATGGTGGTATAGGATTTGCCACCTTTACCATGGGTCCCAATGCATTGGGCAGGTACAGACTGGAGCCAATGATTAATGGTCAGAAAGCTGTGGCATTCAGGGACACAGGGGCTAGTGTCACCATGGTGGCAGGGAAACTAGTCCCCCCTCACCAGCATTTACCTGAGTTTAAATACCAGGTGACCAACATAGATGATGTCAGAACAGATCACCCCATGGCCATAGTCAACCTCAGCTGGGAAGGGGTCACAGGCCCAAAAAGATTGGCAGTGTCCCCCAACTTGCCTGTAGATTGCCTGATGGGCAATGATTTGGAACTTTCAGCCTGGGCTGAAGTTGAACACCAAGCCCATCTGAGAATGCTGGGCGTCCCTGAAAGAGTTAGTGGGGCTGTGATGGCCACAGCCCAAGCCCAGGGAAATTTTGGAGAGATGGAGCCTGGAAGAATGGCCCACTCTCCCCCAAAGAGAGCACAGGGGTTGAAGAAAAGTCTTCTCCCCTCCAGACAGTAGGTAAGGGTCAGCCTCCTCAGGGAACTGACCCTACCCCTAGTGAAGGAACTGCCCCAGAGGTAGTCAGGCCTGGCCTGGCCCCACCCCTGATGGCAGAGGACCCTTCCAAGGTGGCACCCAGTCTGGAGCAGGTAACCTGCCCCTCTCTACCCTGCCTCAGTCAGCCCAGGGCTGCAGAGGTCAGGAGGTCAGTGGACCCCCGGGCCCCCTGTCCAGAGGAACCCCCATCAGCAGATTAGGGGCACCCAGTCTAGTAGCCCTAGCCAGGTGAAAATTCCTCAACACACTGAGGGATCCCCCATACCTTTGTGTAGGGACCTCCCCAGAAGGACTCTGTGAGGCAAGGGCAAACCTGGGACCAAAGGTTCCAAACCTGCCATGTCCCTCCAGTGGTCCATCCAAAGGGACCCAACCCCCAGCTGTAGGCAGCCAAAGGTTGACCCTTAGAGCACAGTGCAACTCAGTCATGGAAAGACAGGCATACATGGTGACCAGTGATCTGAGGAAGCTGAGACCAACCTTCCTAGGGCCTCACTTCCCTTCTCAGACACCTCACCAGCCTTGTACTTTACCAAAGCACACCACAGGTAGTAATTCCCCATGGTGGAGACCCTCTCATACCCTTAGGGTGAGGGATTGCTTAGTGGACCATAAGACAGGGGGCAACCATGCTAGTGCAGGTGCTTCCTTATATGGCCACTTAGTAAATAAAGGCTCAACTGGCCAAGGTTAGCCTTATCTCCTTTCGTTTGAGGGGGGTTATGTAGGAAGGTGGAATCTGACTATATGGTTGCCCCCACTTTTTTCCTGGTGTTTTGCTGGTTTATGACTTAGTTGGACTGGGATCCTGCTATTCAGGGCCCCAGTCTATCTGCTTCCTCTCTAAAATGGTTTCCATGTGCCTTAGGCACATCTCTGATTGGAATCTGGAGTGCCCTTATAAGTCCCTAGTATATGGTATACTATGTACCCAGGGCATAGGTACCTCAGAGGCCTGCCAGGGGCTGAAGCATGTATTGTGCCACCCCTGGAAGGCCAGCCAAAAGGACACCACAGGTCTGCTACTGCAGCCTGGGTAAGGTGGTGCATGCACCCCTTACTGTGATATAGGCTACCTATATCACTACATACATACACACATATAAACCTATAAGTCACTCCTATGGCAGGCCTTATCAATCCTGAAGGCAGAGTGCGTGGTTCCTATGTGAGAGGGTGCCCCTGCATGAGCTGGGCCCCTCTGCAGCATTCGGAGACCCTTCTCTGATGCTGTTTGTAGTGCAGCCCGACCATATACTCTTAAGCGCATTATAACCTCGCGTTAAATGCTAACTTTGGGATGGCTGCACGGAAACATGTCGTGTTTGGTGTCAAACATCTTGGAATACTACCCCCCGCCAGTTCTGGCGGCGGGGGTAGCATTCCACCCTTCTAGAGGGAGAGACATGTACACACCGGTATACCCGGTACTGACTTTCCAGAGCCCTGGCATCACAAAATGGATGCCGCTGCCACAGACACGAGTCTGGCCTCCTGCTGCTGACCGAAACTCCGGCAGGGGAGGCCTGGACAATAGGTTTCCTGTCCCAGGGAGGTGTAACCATCTCCTCAGACAGGATAGTGTGTATTGGGGCTGGGCGGGAGCACTCTCTGGTGCTTTGAAGTCCTGCACTGGGGGCACATTTGGTGTCCCTGTGCATACCCCAGTTCAAACCGGCTCAGGGGCTTCCAGCCCCTGCTCTGGCGTGAAACTGGACAAAGGGAAAGGGGTGTAACCACCCCTCTGCCCTGACCCTCCCATAGGTGGGTCCACAGAGTATGTCCCACCCCCTACCTTAGTATAAGTATGGGACCCCAGTCCTTAGGACTTTAGATTAACCTGGACGAAACTCTGACACAGAATCCTGGACCTTCGACGCTCTACTTCAAGATTAGAGGACTGAAGAATCTCCCTTGGGGTCAAGGAGTGACTCCCCTGCTTGGCAGGCACCAAAGAAGCAATTGTCTGGTCTGCATCGCTGAAGCTCCCGCCGGACGCCGAAGTCTTTGCATCACCAGAGGTGGATTTCCAGACTTCCCCGAGGCTGCCCTGAGTCCCCAGAAAAGCTGAGGCCCGTAGCTGTCGTGGGTAACGTGGAACCGTGACCCCTGGACATCAATCGCATTTGCAAGTGCATCCTCTTCTGGGTCTCCCACGAAGTCGTGCTTTAGGCTCCGAGTAGCCCCAGCCTCCAGCACCAACTGCACCGAAGATCACTGGCCTCCACTCCACGAGTGTCCTGTGAGCCAGCTCCACGTGCATCGACTCGAGGCTCCTTCATGGTCGCTAGTCTGTTGGCTAGTAGGCCCTCCCAAAGGCCAATCTTCTTCTGCTTGGGCTCCTTGGTTGCTCCAGGCGTGCCCTGACTTACCCTTGCTGGGTGAGTCCCACAGACCTTGCTGGTCTGCAACATCGTCCTTCTTCCATTTCCACAAGACTTGCCGTTGCCAAGGCTTGTTGGGTCCAATCCGGTTGTCAACACCCCTGCAATCGACAGACGTCGTAGGACAGCTCGAATCCAGCTCCTGGTTGTCGTCGACGCCTCCTGGACCTCGTGGCTGAAGAGTCAAGACAACCACCAACCTACCTGAACCACTCGACATCGGTGGGCATCTGCTCATCGCCTTCCTGGTCACTGGCTAGTGACCCAGACTCTGTCCCCTCTGCTTTCAGGTTCTTCAAATCTTTGATCCACCTTTGCATCCACCCGAACACTTTCGACTTGGCCGCCAGCAGCACATTGCAAAAACAACAATTGATGGACAGAATGCAGAACAATGTCATACATTCACCCCAGTACAGAGATCTGGGCCTAAATCCATCGTTTTTTTGCTCACCATGCCATTCCAGTTTGAACCCAGCCATATGCAAATCAGTCTTGACCCTGTGCCCCATGGGAACAGTCCAGCCCGAACTGCCAAGCCAGGTCCTCCCTGGACTGGAATCAAGCATCCTAGGACCGGTTTCGGGCTTTCAGCCCTCATCAGCCAGGATAGCTTGATTCCAGTGGCATGGAGAGCACGGGACTCACGTCTGAGCCTACCCGTCCCACTCGGGGTGACAAATGCAAAAACAACAATTGATGGACAGAATGCAGAACAATGTCATACATTCACCCCAGTACAGAGATCTGGGCCTAAATCCATCGTTTTTTTGCTCACCATGCCATTCCAGTTTGAACCCAGCCATATGCAAATCAGTCTTGACCCTGTGCCCCATGGGAACAGTCCAGCCCGAACTGCCAAGCCAGGTCCTCCCTGGACTGGAATCAAGCATCCTAGGACCGGTTTCGGGCTTTCAGCCCTCATCAGCCAGGATAGCTTGATTCCAGTGGCATGGAGAGCACGGGACTCACGTCTGAGCATACCCGTCCCACTCGGGGTGACAAATGCAAAAACAACAATTGATGGACAGAATGCAGAACAATGTCATACATTCACCCCAGTACAGAGATCTGGGCCTAAATCCATCGTTTTTGCTCACCATGCCATTCCAGTTTGAACCCAGCCATATGCAAATCAGTCTTGACCCTGTGCCCCATGGGAACAGTCCAGCCCGAACTGCCAAGCCAGGTCCTCTCTGGACTGGAATCAAGCATCCTAGGACCGGTTTCGGGCTTTCAGCCCTCATCAGCCAGGATAGCTTGATTCCAGTGGCATGGAGAGCAAGGGACTCACGTCTGAGCATACCCGTCCCACTCGGGGTGACAAATGCAAAAACAACAATTGATGGACAGAATGCAGAACAATGTCATACATTCACCCCAGTACAGAGATCTGGGCCTAAATCCATCGTTTTTGCTCACCATGCCATTCCAGTTTGAACCCAGCCATATGCAAATCAGTCTTGACCCTGTGCCCCATGGGAACAGTCCAGCCCGAACTGCCAAGCCAGGTCCTTCCTGGACTGGAATCAAGCATCCTAGGACCGGTTTCGGACTTTCAGCCCTCATCAGCCAGGATAGCTTGATTCCAGTGGCATGGAGAGCACGGGACTCACGTCTGAGCATACCCGTCCCACTCGGGGTGACAAATGCAAAAACAACAATTGATGGACAGAATGCAGAACAATGTCATACATTCACCCCAGTACAGAGATCTGGGCCTAAATCCATCGTTTTTTGCTCACCATGCCATTCCAGTTTGAACCCAGCCATATGCAAATCAGTCTTGACCCTGTGCCCCATGGGAACAGTCCAGCCCGAACTGCCAAGCCAGGTCCTCCTGGACTGGAATCAAGCATCCTAGGACCGGTTTCGGGCTTTCAGCCCTCATCAGCCAGGATAGCTTGATTCCAGTGGCATGGAGAGCACGGGACTCACGTCTGAGCATACCCGTCCCACTCGGGGTGACAAATGCAAAAACAACAATTGATGGACAGAATGCAGAACAATGTCATACATTCACCCCAGTACAGAGATCTGGGCCTAAATCCATCGTTTTTTTGCTCACCATGCCATTCCAGTTTGAACCCAGCCATATGCAAATCAGTCTTGACCCTGTGCCCCATGGGAACAGTCCAGCCCGAACTGCCAAGCCAGGTCCTCCCTGGACTGGAATCAAGCATTCTAGGACCGGTTTTGGGCTTTCAGCCCTCATCAGCCAGGATAGCTTGATTCCAGTGGCATGGAGCGCACGGGACTCACGTCTGAGCAGCACTTTGCAGCAGATCGCCAGTGAAAGCGACGACGAAACCCGACCCCGAAAGACACCTATGCACCCGGCTCCCCTGGGTGAGGTAACTCGAGTACTCCGGTGCTCCCGTGGGTATTGACACTAGAACAGCCTAGTTCTCAAAGGGTTTGCTCCAAGTCCTCCTCTAAGTGTCCCATTTCTTTTAAATTCCAACCGCGACTTTCCCCATAGAAGTTAACGGCGATTCGCGGCTGAGTTCATACACTGCATGCGTCCCCCGTGGGTCCCCTGTGTCACTACCTTGGGTGGTTCCTTGTGGTCCAAGCACTTCTACAGGCTCTAGGCCCTGTGTCTAGCTCAGTCGTGGTTCTTATACCACTTTATTGGTATATGGTTTGGTACGCCCCTAGGGCTCAAACGTGTATTTGTGCTACTACTGTAGATAACTAACTTATAACTTATGTACTTTGAACTCTAGCCTCATAAAGAGACTAGAGGGGTGTGTTTAGCAATAAATACATATATTTTGAATATATACCTGGTGTGGTCCTCTTTCATTTGGTCACTCAAGAGATTATAGACTGGTAAAACAAGCTGCTTTACATTCCTTCAAGACTTAGCCGGAAGGCTGCTCTCCATAGCTACCACTAGGATAGCTTTCAATAAAGGTTGTCTTTAACCTATCTCCAATAAGGGGTTGTTTGGACTGGTGCAAGGTGCCCACTATAATTAGTGGACAGCATATGCCAGGCCAACTTCTCACATGCGTGAGATTGCAGCACAGGCTATCTCCGGGTTGCTCCATAGAGTATCTCTACCTACGGTATGGAGACCTTCCTTGATGTATGCAAACCAAGCCAGTTTACCTATACCGGGGAGTCCCAGTAGTTCTTGTAGCTCAAACCTATATTCGGCCAATTCAGGGGTCACCCATACTCGCCGCCAAAATAATAGGGGTTTACAGCCAATTTCCTCCGCAATGGGTCTCACCCCTAAATCCAAACACAGTGGAACTAGTGGGGAACTCACTGGTAGACTGAACAACTGTCTGAGAAAACTATTCTCTGTTTTAATAATGGTCTTAGGAAGACGATGCCCCCAAAGTTCGGCCCCATACATAGCAGCACTCCTTAATTGGGTTTTATAGATCTCTATAATCGGTCCTACAGGCTTGTGAAAAGAGTTTCAGGGTATCTTACCCAGCCCGCCAGCGGTCTGAGCTAACTTAAGGCTTGACTTATCCATTTGTGGACCCCAGTCCATTTTTCCTGTTAGGGTGAGACCTAGGTAGTCAAAAACAAATACCCGCTCAAGTTGGATGCCATTCATGTGCGGGTTAGGGCGGGTTGTGCTAGCGGGTTGAAGAACATGTACTTTGTCTTTTGTATATTGATCTCCAGCCCCCTGTTTATACAAAACGCACAGAACCAGTCAAGGATTCTCTGGATGTCCATCAGAGATTTGGAAAACAGGAGGGTGTCATCTGCAAACATCATTGCTGGGATTAACTTGTGAGCTAACTTGGGGGCATCTATATCCTTCAGTCCGCTCAGCGCACAAACCAGTCCCTTGATGAAAATACAGAACAGGGTAGGGGCAAGCACACAACCCTGTCTAACTCCTCTGTTGATTGGGATAGGTGGAGTGAGTGCCCCATGCTTCCCGTACCTGATTTGGGCATAATTGCCTTCAAGCAGTCTTCTGAACATGTTCAAGAGATAATGTGGGATTCCAAGGTCACTCAATACCACCCAGAGGGCATCTCTAGGGACCAGATCAAAGGCACTTTTAAGATCCACAAAGACCAAGTAGAGACTACCACCTTCCAAATACACTTATTTCCAGTAGAGGAGTTGGAGCCTAAAAATTTGGTCGATGGTGGATGTTTTTTCCCTGAAGCCAGCTTGTAAGGGACTCATGACCTTTTGTTCCTCCAACCAGATCTGTAGACGATCCAGTAGGATCCTGGCAAAACCTTTTTGCCATACATCGATCAAACTGATCGGTCTATAGTTGATGGGTAATAAGGGGGACCCTTTTTTGTATACTGGAAGAATTTCAGCTCCAGGCCAGGTTGCAGGAAGTGCCATCCCTTGTAATATAGGGTTGAAAAGCACCCACAGGTAAGGCCCCCAGATATTGGGCTCGGCACGGAAAAGACCCCCAGGAATCTTGTCCAATCCTGGGACTTTGCCAGGAGCTATTCTTCTTACAGCTCTAATAACTTCTATCAAAGTTAACTCAGGGGTCTCTGCGTGGGAGTTTTGAGGTGGCTGAGTTACTAAGCTCTGGGTACTGACCTCAGCCTCCAATGGAGCAAAAAGGGTCTGGAAATGCTCTTTCCAACTATCAGCCGCTATGTGTGGCTCCAGAGCCGCCTTTCCCTTGCTACTACCTGTGCTTACGTATTCCAGAAGGCTTTCATGTCCTTGACCGCTAGAGCCTGTTTCAGGGATGACCATTGGTCCATTTCCCAAGATTTTTTTGCGAGTGCAATAGTGTCTTTATAAAACGCCCTCGCTGTTTTGGTTTGGGTTCTACTCTTGGATTTTATAGCCACTATCAAGGCCCTCTTTGCCTCCCGACAACTACTGTTAAACCAGGACCGCTTTACCTTTGCCCCTCCCCCCCCGGTACCCATTGGCCAGAATATGTCCACCAGTTTAGCAGTCAAGGCCTCATGAATCCTGGCAACATCTACTGGGGATGCAATAGTAACATCTGCAGTTGAGAGCTTTACTAGTTCCAAAAGAGTAGGTATGATGGATTCAAACAAAGAGGCCATTCTTTTGGGTGATTGTTCAATCCACGCCCACCTTACTTTCCGCCTACCATTGGTGAATGTTAGTCTATTATCTATCATTATGGATGAATCATGATTTCCCCGGTATCTGGCAACAGCATCTCTAAAGATAAAGCATTATGATCGCTGTTGTGTCGTGGCAAGACAGCGAAGTCAACAACTCTATCCCACATCCTAGTTTCTACCAGGATGTAGTCGAGGATGCAAGAGTGGCCGACCCTATTAAAAGTGTACTTCCCAGGAGAGTCAGATATGGTTCGACCAGTGCAGGCTCTTAAAGAGTGTTTTAGGGTAAATGATTTGATCTGGAGAGCCAGCTGTGTCGAAGCCCTAATTGGGAAGATGTTAGACTCAGGGATGGCCCAGAGCTCATCCTTCTCTGTGGATGGTGTATCATTCAGATCTTTCATTTGCTCGAATTAACAATTAAAATCACCACCTAAGACTACCAGAACATTTTTGGAGAGTCTAAAGATTAGGCTGTCTAGTAGGTCTAGGGTCGGGGATTCTTGGCCAATCCTCACAGGCCTAGAATAAACATTGACTAGGACTAATTTGAGATTTGTTGAGAAAGTAAGCATGATACACAGATGGGGACTCCACTAGAGTGGCCGTGCAACCTAGATGAGAACCTTCCTAGATACATAATCCTCCAGAGGGTCTACCCCTTCCCCGTGAAGTGGCAGGTATTTTAAAAGTTGCGAACCCCACATGCGGGGTCTCCTCCATTGCCCATGTTTCCAGGAACATGCATATGTCAAATAGGTCCGCAAAGTCCCCTCAATCAAGAAAGCTCAGTGTTCTCTTAAGGCCTGCTACATTCCAGGATAATACCCTCAGTTTGTTCATTACATTTTGTCTAACTAAACTGCCACCCTGGGTTTCAAGCTCCAAAGGTTCATCTATCTCAGACAGCACACTGTGGCACCTGCTCATAGTACCGGCGGAAGCTTCAGGTGTTGCCCTGTTGGTTACAGCTCCAGGGGTTTCTGAAGTTTCTGGAGTATGGAATTGAGCATTCACAGGGTTATCACTGGGACTCTGACTTACGGGCCTAGGCTCTTAATTTTGCCACCCCTGGCCATGCCCATTGAGGTCTCGCTCATTGGTGCCATCTTTTTTTCCCTTCCTGCCCTGTGCGGCACAACCAATTTGAGTCGCGAACTCAGCCATGAGCCCCTCCCCATTAGAGGCCTTGGACAGGTAGTTTGTAGATCAGGAATAGATTTTGATATGAGTCAATCTACCTCTTCCAGGACCCCAAATCTATTTGGCATGGGCAGGTTAAATATTTGAGGTCTCAGATGTTGATACCCCTGTCCCAATGGTGGCTGATTCTGATACCAATCGTCCTGTAATTGTCTGTTACTTGCCCTAGTTAGGATCATCGTTCTTGGGATGTAAAAGTAGGTAAGTGGGAGTAGCCTGATTGAGATACCTAGATCCTAGGTGAGATGATTCAATTGCAAGAGATGTTGTACAGTCCGTGGGTTTTTAAAATTAATTATGACACAATCCCCAAATAGGTCTTTAGGCCTATTTCCCACCCAGCTGACCCTATGGGTCATAAGGAGTTCGTTAGCATGTGAAGAGACAAACTGGTGATATCTAGCCAGCCAGTGCAGACACTTATTTTTAAGCTCTGGCTGGGTTTCCCTCTGACCCACTTTAGCTTCAGGAACTCCTGCCAGTACAACACCATATGGGGATGAAGCTGGGGGAAGGTAAATTGTTGGTAAGTCAACCCCTACCCCAACCCCCTTTGTTCTGGCGCCCAGCCCTGGCCATCCTGTTGTTCAAAGTACCCTTGGTTGATAGCGCCCGTTCCTCCTGCTCAAGTCCAGAGTCTGGGCACGTGTTAGCCAAAGCCAGGGTGGCAGGGACCTCCTCACGAGATGCTTTGGGCCTTTCCATAGCCTTTGCAGTGCCAGTGTCTATGTGACCAGAGAGGTCGATTTCGCTCGCTCTGGCTGGTGCGGATAATTCAAGGGTTTTTCCGTCCCTGTTGACACACAAATTGGCCAATTGATCAAGTCGAGCTAGCACAGGGGCAAGCGCGTCTCTCACAAGGGTTCTGATCTGTTCTTGTAAAGCATCCATCAGGGAGGCCACCCATGGTGGAAATGCTGCATCCAGTTGCAAACTTTGACCGTTATCCGGGACCTGGTTGGTTGATGCTCCCATGTTTACAGGTGTTCCGTCGTTAGATTTTTTCCCCTTTACCCCCGCCCTTGTGGACTGTTTGGATTTATTGTTCTTGGCTGTACCCTTATTCTCACCCCCCCTCCACGTAGGTATTTTTGGTATAGTTCCTACTTCGATGCCTGGGGCTTGCAGGTACAACACCGGGATACTTTCCAGATCACTATTGGTTGTGGGTGTAGTCGATTCTGTCGGTGTGCACCGTGGGTCTGGGGTCAGTGACAACCGACATTCGGTTAGTTCTATCTCCATAGCCACTACCCCTACGGCCCTTTGGAGCATCCGGTCGATGGAGGTTTGCGGCAGCGGTGGGGGTATTAGTTGGGGCAGTGCTTGATGACTGTCATTGATAGTACGCTTCCCCATTATTTATAGTTAGTTGGGCAAGGGACATTATACTCCAGTCGCAAGCTGCACAGCATAGATTACTTGAATGAAAACTCACATTCAAATTAATTTCTTCATGTCAGTCATTTTTATTCATATTCTTCAGTTTTTTCGAAATCTTTTTCCAATGTTTTTCAAATTCACGACGGAGGTAACTTTATTCCAAACTTTAAATGCTGCAAGCATGCCCATCCAGGCCTTAACATGTAGCACAATGGAATCAATCCTGGTTAATAAATGTATTTTAGTTCCACAGTTATGTTTTAATTTCAATCCATGTTTTTACCGTTTCTTAGAGAAAAACACCTGTAGGATTGTGGTCTATGTAGTTTTGGGGTTTTCAGTTCACTTTGGGTTTGAGGAGGTTTGTCACATGGTTGGGTTTAATTTAATGGGTTGCACAGGTGGTTCATTTAAACGGGTTTGATATACGTGGAGGGCTTCATTTGTTGAACTTCGTTGTTTGTGCACGCACGCATTCGAATCAGCCAGTTTCGGCGCTGAGAAGAGAAAACATGACATTTACAGTCAAGGCAAAGTAAGTTTGAAATGAGGCTTAAAATGGGGGTTTGCACTTTATTAAAAGTTTGGTATGTGGCATAGTTTATTACGAGCTTGTAGGGTGACAGCACGCATATGTTAGTGTAGCAACAGATATGAGGTGGGGTTATTCCAGTGTTTTGAGTTTCAGTTTGCACGCATTTTATGGTACATTTGGGCAGAGGGAGGTATGCTTTTGTATGTAAAGGTTTTGTACTGCACGTTTGGAAGTTTTGTTTGTGACGCAGTTGCTTAGGATCCTTCATAATACTAATGGGCCTCTTTTGAAAATTGCAGTTAGCCCTGAAGAAGGGCTTTTAGCCCGAAATGCATTGGGACAATATTTTCATAATTAACCAGGATTGATTCCATCGTGCTACATGTTAAGGCCTAGATGGACATGCTGGCAGCATTTAAAGTTTGGAATTAAGTTACCTCCGTCGTGAATTTGAAAAACATTGGAAAAAGATTTCCAAAAAACTGAAGAATATGAATAAATATGACTGACATGAAGAAATGAATTTGAATGTGAGTTTTCATTCAAGTAATCTATGCTGTGCAGCTTGCGACTGGAGTAAACACTGCTCCAGCTCACCTTTGAACTTCTAACAGGTGCCCACTGGGACAGGGCATGCAGCTAGCGAGCATGCAGAACTCTGTGCCTGGAGCAGTTATCGTGTTGAATATGGGATAAATTGGTGTGCATGGACCTATTCACTGTTGACAAGTGACATTATACACCCGGCTCTCGTGTTGGCCACCACGACCACAAAAGGATAAAGTTTGTTGGTTTTTGAGGAGGGACTCCAAAAGAAAATAAGTGGTACTACTGTGGCGATACAGAGATGATTAGAACCGTCAAAAAATCAAGAAAAGTACTTTCAGCTCATCTTCCCGTTGTCCTCTCAGAAGTTATCATAGGTTCGACCCAAAGAGTGCAGGGTTGTTGCTTGATGAGATATGTTGACCGTGTAGATGACTCTGTGCAGGAGCAGAGCGCGTCCCGGGTGCAGAACCATGGGGGGGGGCCAGCCCAGTCTCTTTGGGTCTATGACGGGCTAAGACGGGCCCGTCTTGGCCCGGTCTTCGCCCTGGCATGCCCCACGCACGTGTCGCGGCCCCTCCTCCTGGGCCAGCAGGCAGAGACGAGCACAAGCGGTAGGTCCCACTATGCGGGACGCCTCCCGCGTTTTTATGGTGCTCCAGCGCATCCTCATGGTGTCGCAGCCCCTCCTCCCGGGCCAGCAGGCAGAGACGGGCAGAATCAGCACAAGTGGTAGGTTTAATGCATATCAGAAAGACTTTCATGAGAGTGTTCATGCATGAGAGAATACCAGGACGTTTTCTAACCAGCCCATGCAAGCAGAAGATCACATGAGCATTAGGCAGTGGAGAGAGATGGAGTCCACACTACAAGATTCGGTTCATTCCCCTCCTTGGCCCTCCTCAAGGTTTGATGGACTAATAGCATTACTTAATTTAATGGAGACTCTGCATAACCAATTCCCAGACTTCTGTCCATGCATGTATGCAAGCAGATCTTCACCAAGGTGCCCAAGACGTTCCACTAACTGAACATGGAGGCGGGAACAACATAAGAGGCTGTTCTGACTTTTTGCTCTGACATTACTGCCTATTATATGTTGCAGTTGTTGTCTATGGTGCTGTGCTGCATCACATCCCTCCCATAAGTGATTTTCATATAGTTTCATCTAATTGTGGCAAGTGCCTAACACTGCATTTAGGCCCTAATTATGTGTAAGGTGGGATTTTGTGCAGAGATTCCCAGAGGCTATTAAGAGTTAGGCCCGCAAAATTGGGAATGCGTTCACAGACACGGAATTATCATGCAGACTTCAGCACAGTGTTCATTATTCCGAGGGATCCAACTCTCGTATTAAACTCCTGCTCTGAGCAGGTGAATAATGGGAGCAGTGGCCTCCTTGCAGGTGTGGCGTAGAGTAAGGGAGGTTGGTAGTGTAAGAGAGGGACAGGGAAGACTAGTTTTGCAAGGGTAACAGTGCATTCTCCCCCTCCCTTTCCAAAAACAAAAATTAAACAAGGACTGGGGGAACGAGGCTTAACTGCTGCCACAGCAATGATTACCAGGTGGTAAAATTGGGTCTGGAGTTCCCTCATCTGCAAAAACGGAGTGCTGAAACATCCGGCCAGTCCTGATCAGGTGAGGAATTCCACACAGTAATTCTGCTCCTCCTGACCCATAATCAGGGCCTTAGTTACTATTGCTAGTCTTTATGCTTTTGAGTTTTTAACAGTAAGACTGACTTATTCTCTTTCGGTCCTTGCACACCTGTAGATATGATCCATTTACTCCTGATGCTTGGCCTTGCATTTATGCATATATCCAGTGGATCAAGCTCTTCTGTCCCCGTGCCTGAAGGCTAAAGGCAGAATAAATGCATGCTATACAGACATTGTACATGCTTCGAATATTTCTTACTATATGAATCCTTGTAACTTCTTATATTGTTTTGTATCAACATTTCTGTATGCCTGTCTCTTATATATTTTTTTTTCCACCGGTTTGATGACTTCCTCCTGAAGCTCCTGCTGTTTATTGTTAGTACCAGTTCATATTACAGCAGGTCATAAAAACTGCAGTGTGAACTGATCACAGCAGATGGGATTATCAAACATTAATTCAGACAAACACATTTCAGTTTAATCTCTTCAAAAGGTAGAGACATTATGCTGCTTTTATCAGCAATGAATATTAGGTGAGATCCTATGTAATACAGAGCAGCGTTGCTGCCTTGATGATTTACTGCACTACATCTTTCCGCAGTAACTTGTATCACTTTATGTTCAAAACCATTTGTTGCAACAGCATTTGGAATGCTACACAGAGATCCCTGCTATGGAAACTGTCTCCACCTGTTCATCCCTTGCCAGACTGTTTGTTACTGCTGGATGTAGACATAAATGTGCCAGTGAGCTGTAAATAATAGGTTATTCTTCCATTTTACAGAATAATGCCACTCAATTACACGAAATCACAGGGTAAATGAGTCTGGAACTTTTCAGTTCTGTCTCTTTCAATTCTGTCACTTATGCCCTGAAACATCTTTATGAAATAGCTCTGTCTGGCCTTATTTTTCATTTTGAATGAACTAAACCCCTAATTTTAGTGAATGAAAATCTAACAATGGAAGAAAGTGAGTGATGTTTGATTTGTCTTCAACATAAGGAGGGTGTTGTAAACATGATTTTATGGTTGTAGAATTGTGAAAACGGCAGAATATTTCTATTTAAAAAAAAAAAAAAAGTATTCCCCCTAAGTATTGTTCTTCAGTAGTGCTATTCACAAAGGCTTTTTGGTGTATGTAAAGTAGTATTCTTGTAGTACTTTTTTTACGTATTCTTACATTACTTTGTGAATTGGCCTCAAAGCATCTAAAATGGGAATAAATAGGGCAATATTCATGGAATGTTCATGTAGAGTTAGTACAAACAGAAAGAGCTGTGCCCTCTTTGCACTTTTACTAATACGAAGCTGGACGATTTGATTCACAAAGGAAAGGTAGAGTACGTAAAGGAGTACTGTTGTAGTGCTACTTTGTGTCCTCATTAATGCTTTTGTGACAAGCCCCCCCGATTTGGAATTGTTCATCTCTCTGATCTCCATGTTACAGTCCCGCTTACAATTCCCCTTTTCTTCATTGGGGATGGCAGTCTCGTAGTTTTGTTGCTAAGGGTCACATGTATCAACATTTGTTATTGCTACTACCTCATTGCGATTTTCAGGGAATCACAATAAAGGGCCCGATTCTGATGCAGGTTGGAAAAGCTTCCCGACCGAGGGCCTGATTCTGATGCGGTTAGGAAGGCCTCCTAACGGCATTTGCTCCTTCCAAATCGGATCGGGAACGTGTCTTCCCGACCGAGGGCCCAATTCTGATGCGGTTAGGAACAAATGTTCCCATTGAAGTCAATGGGAGTTCAACCAAATCGTATCTGGAAGCATCCGGATGCATCCTACTCCGCCGGTCGGACTTTCCCGATCCGAGTGGGTCGGACACCATTTCCCAACCGATTCGGTCGGGAAGCTTTTCCAACCCGCATCAGAATCGGCCCCTAGGTAATTGCTATTACAATTGTATGAAACTCCAAGAGTTTCATATAATTTATACAACATAAGTGTTTTATGTTGCATAACATTGTAAATTACTAGAATGTGAAGCGACATTATCATCAAACTACATAGATGTGGAGTATAAAGCAGTATAGCTACATTTGCATGTATATATATACCTTGATTGTATAGTGGCATTGCTTAATTTGAGCTAGTGGTTTGCAGGGCTGGGCACCGGCACTTAATTGTCAACACCTGCACTTATGACTCTCTGGCACATGGTTTGCTTGATTTAGAGATGAGCACAACAATACTTTATTATTTCAATATGCATTAGAAATGACTTTCCCTGCCACTCGAGCCATTCTTATAGCTTTCAGGGCCTGGGATATTCTGAATTGTCACACTGGTAGGAGTGTGATGGTTTGTAATTGTGTTGGTACTGTCATTATGTCATTAGCAGTACTGGCAGGGACAATGGGTGATACTAGCTGTAGTGGCCTCCTGACGAGAGTTCAGGTACATATGTTTTTATACAAATTAAGCACTGTATAGTGGTAGTACATAATCTGCAGATGATATTCTTGTAGGTTAATATTTTTGACATTGGTGTATTAAAATACAAACTTATTAACTGTGAACAGGAATAAAATATTAAAGTAGACACTTTTGACCATAAGCCCTGTGTTGGTCCACCGTTGTCTTAGACCAGATTTGGTGAAGGTTAGACATACAAAACATGTGCAAGCAGCAAAACCTAGGTTCTGAGCTTCCATGATGGCAAGTGTTACGTCTGTAAATTGTGCTGCATTGGGCTCCATTAGCTTATATATGGGTTTAATCATGACTCTGCCATTTTCTGCAGAGGAAGTGGTATTGTATGTTATTATAGATGGAAATGAACGTATCAGTGTGACAGAACATGTTGCCATGGGCTTCTTGGGGTGCCATTTTGCCTAAAAATTATGTTTGTATATTTATATGCACATGGCTGATAGCATTTGGAAATAACATACATCAGAATATCCGTCCGAATAGGAATCCGGGTTTCTGACCTAGCCAATGGTTCAGACCAAAGTTTATGGTCTGACACAATGTGATGTACACACTCAAAAAATCAATACAATCTTGTACTTCACTTTTGTGGAATAGAGGGGCACATCCCCAGAGTGAGCCAAGGCTTGCAAGTATACCTGTAAGACACCAAATTTATGCTCAATGACACTGCTAGGGTTGGGTGATTCTTATATTTGTTTATAGAACGGGATGCAGATCACATACCTCCGTTTTGCATATGTTCTGCATCCACCTACTACATGCAAAAAACCAGACCATGTGATTTGATTCTCTGGCAGCGGTAATGGACAGCAGCTAAATGATTTCCAGCGCTATTCACAGACAGTAGTCAGATGAGCTGTTATTAGTTTAGAAGCAGTCAGAACAGTTATAAGCAGAACCACGCCTCTTTCTGCAGCAATTTTTTCATTCCAGGTGTTCCATGGCAGCTGGATCTCAGGCGTTTTTTTCCTGTGTTAGTGCAGGATATTCGCCCATTTTTCTTGTTGACTTGTCGACCAGAATTGAGCAGATTTGTCTTCCAATTTCGCAACGCTGGCAAATTAAAAAAAGATAGACATTGCCAGATTCTCCTGTTGGCAAATTATTCCGCCCAGCCCCATATACATGCTTATTTGGACTTCTGTTGAGGTAAAGTGGTAGCCTAAAAGGAGGAAGCCAGGAGGTATGGAATGAAAGGATATGTGGAATTATCTTTACGAAAACAGTATATAGCTCACTAGTTGTGTGCTGAAAATGCAATTACATTTTTGACACATTACATGTGCAATCAACGGAGTCTGCTTATGTGAGTAGATCACCTTGTTTCCCTCAAAGTTACAACAGTGTGTTTTATGTAATATGGACATTAATACATCTGTTGCCTTCTAGAAGTCACTAAGGCTCTGATTACAACTTTTTGGCGGAGCAGTGGTGCAGCAGTTCAAACTGCAGTGCCACCGCTCGCCGAAGGTCACTGCAGACCGCCTGCCAGATTACGACTTTTTAGTGGCCTGGCAGGCGGGCGACTTGGCAGTCCCATGGCGGTGCCTCTTTTAAAGGCCTCAATGGGACCGCACTACAAGGTTCCTGCATGGCATGGACTCGAAAGTCCATGCCGTACAGAAACCTATGTGCATGCACACAGGGGGGCACATGTTATGCCCCCCTGTGTGCATCCATATGCAGTTGAGGCACAGGGGGACCCAGTAGGTCCCCCTTTGTTTCCTCTCCTCCAAGGTTTACATGGAGGAGGAACCTCTATGTAAACCCTGGAGGAGAGGAAACTCTTAATATGCTTTGTGAGACCACTGCGGTTCTGCCAAGCATATTGCTGCCTCTGACCGCCGCTCCAACGCCAGAGAATGGTGGTTCCCTGATGGAGCCAGGGCGGTCTTAATGGCCAACTCATAATGGGGCTGTCGGACCACAGATGCAGCGGTGGCTGGACCCGCCACTGGCGTGCCAAGACAAGTCTGGCGGTCCTCGGACTGCCAGACTTGTAATCAGGCACTAAGTAGCTGCTTCTCCATAGCTTCCAGCCTGAAATTATGCTGCAATTGGGGCTGCATTATATGGTATTTCTAGAGAGCTCACATAGTCAAAAGGCTTCAGGCCGCTGTACAAGGTCAAAGGCAAGCATTAAGTCAGCGAAGATAGCCAGAAGATGAAACTCTAAAGATTTTCACCAGGAAAATAGGTATTCACATTGGTGAGGTGTTCCCTAACATCACTAGCAGCTTGAACATTGATGGATTGCCACCTGTTTTCATTGCAAAACAGGTGTGGCTTGAATATGATTTTACCTTAAATAAATTAAAAGACAAGAGGCATTTGACAAAACAGGAACAAGTTGGTTTGATTAAACGCAAATGCCAGGAGAGTATTGACAGAGGCGCGTCTGAAGTCAGTCTCAAACTACAGACGTTTTGACTGCACATATATACATTTAGTGGGTACAATAAAACACTTTGACATTCTTTGAAAAGCATCATAGTCATAAATAACAAGAAAAACCATCAGGTGAGGGGAACTCAGATGGCTCTCGACCTCGAGGAGAGCTAGTGTGGGCCAGTGTGTGCATGTCCAGATGTTCAGTGTGGTGAGCGCGAGATCATCTCGTGCGGTGTGCATGTCGTGTCCTGGTTGGCTGAGCGCTCCTAACTACATGTGGCATCTACCTTTTGTGGTATTTTGGGAGCATGCCTTTGGTCAAACTTGTTTTTTTAGGGCCAATATCCTGGGACCTGTTTGTGGTGTGACTACCTATCTGTGGGATTGATCAAGGTTTTCCCTAGGTGCACATTTGTCTTTGGGCTAAGTGTAACCCTACCTATAACCTGTCAATCAGTAGGCTTGGGTTGCAGAGCCAGTCTGACCATGTACCCAGGGCAGCCGCAAAGTCATGCTGCCCTGGTGGAAACACATTCAAGTGAAATACAGAGCAGCTTTGAAGCAGCTGCCTCATGTTTCACTTTGCAGGTGGCAACCCGCCTGCACTTTTACAGGGGATTAGAGATTGCCTTGGAGGCAGGTGCAGTGAGTGACTGCACCTGCCTGCAAGGGGATGTCTGGGGTGTCCATAGGACTCCTTTTCCCACCTCCAGAGGGCTGCTCTCAGGGGGTACACTGACAGTGGCACACTGTCAGGAAGCCTCCTGACAGCTTCTTTGCCTCTGTGCCTGCTTCTAAAATATAGCGCAGGTGCAGAGGTAAAGGGATTCCCTCATTTGCATGGGGCCATGCCCCCATGCAAATGAGGAAAAACCCTCTAGTGATAGCGCTGGCGCTATATGTGCGCCAGCCCTATCTGTATTACAGAAAGGGCCGTTCAAGCATCTGCAATCATTTCTGTAATACCAAAGTGCCCCTGGGGCAGTTTCCATTATACAGCCCCAGGTACATCAAGCATATGCGGAGAATATACAACACCATGGAACTGCTGTGCTGCACATATCCTGTCCTGCAGGGACTTCAGAGTGGTGAAAAACTACTGCTTATGGTTAGTGAGGCAGCACAGCTATTGGTGTTGAAATCAAAGACTCACTTGTCAGCGAAATGGCAGCTCTGGTGCCACCTGTCTTTGGAAAGGATCCGGCAGCCTTGAAGTTTACCTTGACATTTGTAGTGAGCAATACATTGGGAATGTCGGCGAGACACCCATTCCGCGCCCACGTCCATGATCATATGTGAAGAGAAGCATAACCTAATCAAGATCTATTCACCATAAAAAAGAAAATGGCCCTTAAATTGTAGGTGATTTTTCTCCTCGCCATCTTCCTGTTTCTCATGATCAGAGATGTAAGGCCTGATTCACAAAGGTAAACTTAAACTTTTGTGTAAGTTTATGGTTTTTTTTGGTATTCACAAACTACGAGTTAATGGTAAGTAAGTAGGACTGTTCTATATTTATATATATGGAGTTCACCGCCCCGACTGCGAAGTCTCCGCAGTTGTAAACTTTCTATTAACTCGCAGTTTGTAAGTACCAAAATAATGGAAATTTACACAAAAGTGTAAGTGTACCTTATTGAATCAGGCCTGTAGCATCATACTGTATTACAGATGGTGTAGAGTGATTTGACTGTTTTAATACCCACCATCTATGATGGATTACGTTTGTGCTCCGTTTCTTCAGGTGCGCTGTGGGTGTGTTTTGTGTGTGACTTGTGCATTCTGGATTAAACCATTTCATCATAAAGTCTTATCATTGTTATGTGCGCTAATTGTGGGTCGACTTTGCTGGGAATCCTCCACTGCAGTATATGAACTAAGGAAACGGGCTTGTTGTGTGAGTGCATGGTAATAGCGCATATTTATTTGCAGTAATTGCTGTAGCACTGTATGTTTAATAGCTTGTGTCAAGGTTGTGCCAGGCATCAAAGAGGACACAAAATGGAGTGGGGAGGCCTAAATACCCTCCCCTCCCCAAGGCGAGCCGGAAATGACGTGCTTGGAGCGCCAGGTAAGGGGACTCCGCCTGGAGACCCGCAGTAGCAAGGGGGGGGGGGAGAGTGCCCAAATGCCACTAAAGGGGCCGCCCTTTTAGGGTGGCCCACTGCGGGGGCCGCGGGCAGCCTCATTCTCAGATGAGTATCGCAAAGAACATGTTTGCATCTTTAGATGCACAATATACACAACTGTGGCCAAAACAAATTCAGCAAACCCCAAGAGTAGCCCCTTAGATCAGTCCCACATTTAGACACACATTCGCCCGGTACCTAGCTGTCACGAGTACCACTTCAAACATTTTCAAAAATAGTCCTAAATTCGAATTGGGGAAGAGCAAACCCTTCCCCAATTGGAATTTATGTTTATTTTTGCATGATGATGTTATGTGATCTGCCAGTTATGGTTTCATGTTTCATTGAACTGTACTGACATAAGAAGAGTATCTTGTGGCTGTATAATATGTTAACCCTGCTGCATACGTGTTCCTCCCGGCAGCATATTTCCAGTGTCACTGCATACAGTGAAATGGATCAGGCTAAACAGTTGCAAAACATGTGGAGCCTGGCCAGTCTTATAGGATGTGCGTAGGTAGGGGCGCTGTGGATATTAATGATACGAACGATGCAAACACTGCACATCGTGTGTTATATTTCTTTGTTTTCATGGCGCTATACCTCTCTGCCTTGAAAGTCCGCTGGCAAGGTGAAGTTCCTAATCAAGAAAGGTCGTTTGATCGTCGTACTGCTTATAACATCGTGTATTCATCTGGTTTTCTCAGTTGTACTTTGTTGAAAAGAAGGCGCATGCTATCCTGCACAGCTCAGTGGCGTCAATTAAATGTCAGCTCGTCCGATGTCTTAGAAATTTAAATGGTTGGCGGGGGTGGAGAGGTCGCAAATCAAGTATTGATTGCCTAGTGCTGGGACAAACTGAGAAACAGCAAAGGCGACGACTCCAGTAATTGATGTCAAAGCACCCAGTGACAGGCTCTTCAACCAATCCTGAACATCAACACAAAATGTAGAAATGCCTGAATGGAACGCGTGCTCTCTTAGGCATGGAATAACGACAGGTATGCGTCAGGAGCCTTTGACCCACACTTTGGACATGGTTGTGAACATGAGACCTTCGATAAAGCAACTTTCGGTGCCTCAGTTATTATTCCAGCCCAGCCGGTTAAAACTGACCTATTCTCAAGTGGGCTCTAGGCTCCCTTTTAATAATAGAAATGCCGGCCCTTCATCCGTCTCTGTGCGATGGCGGCCGAGACCTCGTTGACATGATGAATACCAGGGATGCGTGGGCCGCGCGCTATATCATGGATTTTTAATGTTTGCTGCTTGTCCCTTGTTGATCTTTGAATTATTGCTTTGAAAAATGTATTAAACAGCTCTTTAAAGTTTAAAGAGTTTCCAGCGGGTTTCACAGTCTGGCCATGTCCTGCCTTTTTTCTGCTCGGTGTCTTTTGTTTTTAGTTGCCAGGCAGCTAAGCTTACACTTCGGGGCATCAGTCGGGAGCTGCGCTAATGAATCAAACTGTTAGTAGTCAGCATGGTGCCCGTGGTGCGCTGTCAGGCGCCCCGTCGCGCAACAGCGGCTGTGGGGCTGGCTCTTCACACCTATGCTTTGATTAATGTAACAGCTACGCCCTCGTATGTCTTGCTTTGATCGCAGACATGCAGGGCCAGATGCAAAATAAATAGATAAATACATAAATTAATAAATAGATAAATACGCATCTCTAAATTTTTGAGGTGATCCCCCTCTATGCTGCTAGTCTTAATCGTGGGTATTCTTAACATTATAATAATTTTATACTTTACATTATGCTCCTCCTATATGCTGTTAGTGTTAACTGTGGGTTACTAGAAATATTTTAACTACTTTTTAGGTCTGGCAGACCTAGCTCTGGAGCGCGCATGCGCTCCTCGCTCTGCGAGGCTTATTGTCATCGATACGCTTTCAGAAGGGGACTTGAAGCCCCGCCCATCATTCCCATTGGGTGGTGTCACCATTTATGCTAAATGCTGGCCTCCGATTGAAAATGAGGCTTTTGGTTACCGCCCTGTCTCCTTCTCGGACGGCCCATCCCGACTGGATGTTTTACTTGCGGCGTGACACTGTCCCCTTCATTACTCGGTGTAGGCACTTTTTTTTTTCATTGCCTCGAAGCGCGATGCAAATATAAAGGAGGGGAAAGTTGTGAATGGAGCTGGCGGGTTGACGCTGTGATTAGCTGCGTTTCATTCGGCCGCGAAGCCTCCTTCATTAGTCTGTGCGCCGTTCGTGAGGTGTTTTACACGAGGCATGCCGACCTTTCTAATATGTATAAACTGTTTTCACACGTAGCGCGGTCCGCTTTCACTTTGGGGACCGCGCTTGTTTATTTAATTAATTTGCCACACGATTTGCTTTCACTTTTGCAGCCGTTCTTTAAAACACATAACAAGAACGGCCGCAAAAGTGAAAGCAAATCGAACAGTGCACGTTTTACGTGTTCTTTCCCACTTTCCTTTCAGTGGCTTGAAATCAGATGTCATAGAGCTGCAGTTCCGTAAATCGAACAGTGCACGTTTTTACGTGTTCTTTCCCACTTTCATTTCAGTGGCTTGAAATCAGACGCCATAGAGCTGCAGTTCCGTGCAGGGAGATTAGGAATTTGTGGACAGGAAGCTTATACCCGCCATTAAGAGGTTGTTAAAGGAGGTCAGGGTTTTTTTTTATAAACCGTGAAGTGTCCAGTCGCCCCCTCACCTCCTGGAATGAAGTGTCACAAAGAGGTCACAAGGTTCGAGCAAGGAATGCAAGCTGGGGAGGGTTTCTTTTTTCAGTGTCTTTGAAGTAAATGCTTTCATAGGCCATGCTTGACGATAAACATACTCGCAAGCTGTGTTATATTCTCACACTCTCGCATTTGAGTGAAAATGTTTTAACGCCACATATGTATACTACAAATAGAGGCGACCGTGCATTAACGTAATGCTCATAAAAGGTGCAACTGTCGTATGAATCGTGCGCTATATACCTCAGTCTTAATCAAACCCAGAAAAAACAAAACGCATCCATGTAGTTTCAAAAACGCCACATACGTATACTACAAATAGAGGCGACCGTGCATTAACGTAATGCTCCTAAAAGGTGCAACCGTCGTATGAATCATGCGCTATATACCTCAGTCTTAATCGAACCCAGAAAAAACAAAACGCATCCATGTAGTTTCAAAGTGCTTTATGCAGCAGGTTGACTGACCCTTCTGGAAAAGAATAAAATGGTAACAAAAGAAGATAATACATGGCTGTACAGCTTTGTATGTGTCTTCTAACGCCCACATATGATCACCGAGCGAAAGGAGTCACAAAAGGTGTAGCAAGGCCATGTTTTGTTCTATATGTTTATTGTCTCATAGAGACTAAGTGATTTGCCCAGAATTACAGGATGTTGAAAGGAGGCCGGGATTCCTAGATAGTTCCCTAGTTCTAAAGTCGGGAGATCCAGCCGCAACTCCACACCCCCTCCTCGCCCTCCTTGCTATTATCTACACTACTAATGTATTGTAACCTGTACTGCGTTGTTTATAATCGCCGTGATGCAAGTTTCTTCCATGGTGTATGTGTGGACCAATCCCTCAGTACAACCATGACCTTGCTCCTTATTTACCCCTGCCCCTCAATCTCCCCCAGCTCCTTAGCAGTTCTTTCACCTTCTACCACCTATAGGGTACCCAGCTTTCCATTATCACTTCGCAAGATACTTTGCGTGCATGGAAACATTTACACACTTACAAACATTTTGCATGCATGTAGACATCAGAAGATGTTTGCTCAGGAGCTAAGGAGGTATAAGCCATGGAGCGCTTTTTAGGGTCTTCATTCCAGAACCCTCCTCTGCATTAGGTCATTTTAAAAGCTTTAACTCGGTTAGTGTGTGCGTTGCTATTTATCAGACACCTTGTGCACGTACTGAATAAATTCATCCAAGCAACTATTGTGTCCTTCAGCTATAAGTCGTGGCAGTTACCGCCGTGCAAGTTAACTTAAAGCAGCAGTTTAACACAGAAAGCACAATCTCGGCTCGCTTCAATTGCAGCACAACCAAGCTTGTGAGCGGAGGGAAATGAAGGGGAACAACAATGTCAAATTAAACTACGCTAGACGTACGGTAATCTTTTCTTCTACTTTCCCAGCTGACTAAAACAAGCATTTGTAATGCAATAGGTCTCGCATTTATGCGAGTTTAAGCTATTGGCATTGTAAATAACAATGCCTTTATTTATGTTTTAAAAACAAAAATAAAAGGCATTGTTATTTGCAATGTCAATAGCTCAAACTTGCGTAAATGCGAGACCTATTGCATTGCAAATGCTTGTTTCTCTTTCTATATAAGCCATGTTTTTAGTATTTTTATGTATGATTTTACAGTTTCTGTCTGCCTTTTTGGCAATTGCCGAAATGAAGTTTATTATGGTTATGATAAATAAATAAATAAACAAACATAAATAAATAAATCAACTTAACTCTGGCAGCCTTACACCTATAGCTGGAGTAAATTGCCGCTGTATTTCGGAATTCACAGACAAATCCCTGAGTACATTACAAGACTGTGGCAGTCACAGCTTCCCTAAACACAAACACATAGCTAATACATGCATACATGCAACTAGTGTATATTTAGGCGTGCTTAAATATAACGTAAAAGTGCAGTTACATTTTGCAATTTTTTTCCAAGTGGGAAAAAAAACCACGTGGAGAAAGACTTTCCCATTAGACCCCACCAGTTTCGGTGGTGTTGCAACCACATTTTTGCCTTGGAGAGGGTCTTCCTCCTACCCCTGGTATGACTCAATTTCCCGACTGCATCTAGGGTACGTTTAATGTCAGAATATGGCATACATAAATACAATTGGACATAAATATATTAATTTACCATGAATACTACACAATTCGGTGTAGATGTTCTATTATTAACTCTAGGGCAGTGGTATTTTTGTAAACGATATTTAGGACAAACAATGTATGTCAGATGGTATTCTGGTACCATATCCACCACGGGTAGGGCTCTTTATCTCTTCAGACATTCGTCAAAGCTGGGGCACCACTGTAGGATCTGCAGAATCCAGACGCACGTTCTGCAATTGAACTGCCAAGGCGACAACCGGACTCAGGCACGCCACACTTATGGCGGACATGCCGGTCCTCGCCACCTTTTGGGAAGGACAGGGCTGGTGGCGGCCGACGGTGTCGAGGCCAGCACCAGCCCCGATCGATTGTGCCTCTTAGGGGCTTAACCAGGGGGGGGGGAAATCATGACCTGGAAGCACTCAAGTGCTTCCGGGGCATTGGGAGGCAGGTAAAATCTGGATCCTGCCGGTTCGTCCTGAAGCTTGCTCCCCACATAAAAGAGGGGGTGGAGTGGCGGGACGGTCTTTTCCCCTCGCCACTCCACCACAATGGAAGCTATGCTCCAACAGGGAGCGAATTTTAGGATGTCTTCACGACGGAGGGCTCCTGTTTGTTGTCGTTTTGCGATCCAGGCTTGAAGGCAGCTGATTTCTGCACAGCGGAGTGTTCCTGTTGAGGACGTTTTGAGGGACGCGAGGGCCTCGAGCTGAGGGCCCCAACCAGAATCTTTTGACTATGAATCGACGGAACAGCTGGTGCCCATTTTGGGGAAAGCGGAGCAGGCAGGCGATCTCCGATCAGCGTGAGGGTAGCGGTGAGGAGGCAGGAGCGGCCTTCTTGGCTCGGGGGCTGCATTAATTTAAATGTATAGTTCACAATCTGAACCGCAGCGTTGCAGCCATTTGCTTTCGTTTAGCACGCGTATGTTTATGGCTCCTAGTGTAGGGGGTGCCACTGCTGTACACGTGGGATTATAGTTTCTGTGCGTGCATGTTCTCAGGGAAGGTCCTGGGGTGGGGCGTCCCCAGCTCCTTTGGAGACAAAAAATTGCAGA